>JAMRYA010000001.1:3125000-3750000 GCA_024447215.1 Panagrolaimus sp. LJ2400 | reverse complement strand
TGGAACATTGTTTGAGATTGCACTTGTAATACAGTTGATACCGTAATCTGTAGCAGAACCACAAAAATGTTTGCATACGACAGAGACAAAGGTTGACGAAGTGAGAGATGAAATCTTTGAAGCATCAACATGTTCAATAGGGCATCGAATTCTTTTGATATCAACGGCGTTTTTCTGAAAATGTTTTTTTTTATTTGGAGAAATGATTTGCGTGTTAAACAACAATAGGCACAGCGAAGATTCGAACTTCATTCCCAACGGCGCTCTAAGCTGAAGAGTTACCGCAGCTGAAAGAAAGGCTTCAAAGAAATACTTTATCTTTCAAAATTCATTTACAGTCGAACCTCGACAAGGGATTGCAGAAAAGGACGTACAATTGAGGGACGTAAAACTCAGGTTTGACAGTATTCTATTTTTTGTTTAACCGAGATTTTACTTTCATAATTCATCTTTTTTTAAGCTTTTCTTCCGTTCAGATGCGTGCTCAATGGTAACGCTTCAAGCTGCGTGGAGCTGGAATCAAGGTTCGTGGGTCTTTTGCAAATTTTGGAAACCCAATGAAAATCGTCACTTAAATCCAAATACTTACATTTTTGGCTTTGTTATCAGCTTTATGTTTAATTCCAGAATAATCAACCAAAACATATTTTGTATCGGGAGCTTGTGAAGCCATATAAAATGCAAGCTGCCCTCTCCCAACTCCAAGCTCAAAAACAGCTTTTGATTTATCATTCTCTAGCAAGTTATTCTTCAGCAAATGCCCTAAAAATAATATATTTATTCATGCTATAACCCCTATCAATAAACCAACCAATAATAGAACTAATCTGTTTCAAATGCTTAGTTTTTCCAATCGTCTCTTTCTTCAAATCATTTTCAACAACTTCTGCTTCTTCGTATTCTATCAAAATTTCAGGTTTAATCTTTTCATATTCAGCTTCAATAATTTTTGATACATATGCAATTTCATCTGTTAAGTCTTCAAACTTCTCTTCTTCATCAGAGATATCCTTTTTATTGCAATTCAATACAACCCATGGATCATCAGGAATTCGAGCACAACATTTCTTTAAATGATCTTCCAAGAATCGTTTATCGACAGTGTGCTTAGGATTATTTGGGCATGGAATACGATGCTGTAAAATTTATAGGTAAATATATTTAACTACAAAATCAAAATCTTACTAAATTTAATTCATCAAATACTGCATGTTCACCACAATATGATAAACCTTTCTTTACAGTCATTTTACAAGGTCTATTCTTTCGAGGTACAATATACGCACATCGTTGAAATGTTTGAGGTTCTGATGGTTGTATTGATATATCTGTCATTTTAAAGAATGATAATAACTGGTAAAAAATAATTGAAGTTTAAATATTTTTCCAAACTGTTAGTTGTCATTTACGTTGAATCAACACAATGCCAAGTTATACTGTAACAATTGTTAACATCAGTGTTTTCCCGCAATCGCAATCACAATCGCAATCGCAATCGCAATTTCTATTGATTGCGATTGCTCTCGATTGCGATTCACAATATTGCGATTGCGGTCGATTGCGATTGAGAATATTGTGCAATCTAAGAAAAATTTTTTTTGTTTGAAATTTTTTAAAAAAGGTTGAAAAAATGACCGAATTTGGAAAAAATGGCCTCTTTTTCAATAGCTTGTAAGAGATATGCACTGAAATGATAAAAATATCAAGCAAAGTTCTCTTTGACAAACTTCAAAAAGTCACTGGCTATAGCTTTGCTCAAAACTGTTGATCAAATTGCGATTGCGATTGCGAAAAATTGCGATTGCGGTTGCGAAACACAATTGCGATTGCGATTCAGCTTGCGGTTGATATTGCGCAATTGTGATTGCGATTAGTTTTAAGATTGCGATTGCATTGCGATTGCGAAAAAAGTGATTGCGGGAAAACACTGGTTAACATTTTCAACAAATTTTTATTCAATGACAGTGGGCCTGTCTAACAAAAACCTCTTTCCTTTCCTTTCCTTTCTTCATTTCTTTCCATTTTTCGCGTTAAGAATGTTTTTTCTATAATAATTTCTTTGTTTCTCTAGAAAAAATTTTTTCTTTTTCAAATTTTTTTTTTTGAAAACAATAGAAAAAACATTCTTAGCGCGAAAAATGAAGAAAGGAAAGGAAAGGAAAGGAAAGAGATTTTTGTTAGACAGGCCCAGTGAATCGAAAGTGGCAAATATCAAAATTTTTTTTAATATTTCAATAAAAACAGGTGCTCCACATTTCTAATTTCTAAATAAGCTGTTAATTTTAGTCATCCATCAAAATGAAAAACTATATTTATTCAAAAAATATATCAGTAAACACTACAGTAAACCCCCCACAATTCTTCAAATCATTTAAAATGTCATACAAATCAAAAGTAAACCAGAATTTTTAGGATCACACGAGAATTGAATTTTTATATTCTTCATCAATTGTTTGACATGTTCTTTTAGGATTGATTTTCTTTTGACAGAGTTATTTCCTCTTCCAGTTATAATTTTTAGTTTTGAAAAAGCTTTTTTCTGTTGATGAAAAGTGAAGAATGATGTAATTGCTTCTGTTGCTTCCAAGCATGAATAATTACTGTAGGATGTGATTAAATTTATCAATTTATGCATAAATTTATGTCCTTGTTTAAAACACGTTCATATTCAGTTTTGAGTTAGCACAATGCCAAGGTATAATGTGACAACATCTTCAGAACTTATTTTAATGTTTAAAAATATTTTTATTTTCTAACAAATGTTTTTAAATGTATTTATTAAATATTCTAGCTAACAAAAAATAAAATATTACTACCAACAAATAATAATTATACACAATTTATGAATAAAATAAGCTTCAAAAACATAAATATTAAATATTTGATTAAGAAAGATATGGTTGTGTTGAAGACATTTTTCGGCAAAGTGACCATGCAGATGTAGCACATGGATAATCATTCCAACGTTGCGTAGAATCAATTTTTTTAATTTCATAAAGGATACAATTTTCTGTTGTATTTAACATTACGCCATCTGGTTGGTTATTCTTTCCAAAATAGTTGTAAGTTGATACAGGAGTTCCATCAACATTATACCCTAGAGATTCAGCAAAATATTTAGCCTGAAATATATATTTTTACATACATAATACGTATTTGTAAAACACTTACATATTTAGGACTTTGTTTATTTGGAGGACCTGCACCAAGATATGCTCGTGAAGCTTCATGTCGAAGTCCAAACCACACTTGTTCTTCTTCATAACTTCTTTGTTGTTGTATCATTTCTGAAAATATCATATATAACTGCATTGTCAAGAAATTGCGTTATCTCTAGATATCAAATGCATCTTGTTCGCAGATTACTGTAGATGCAAAACGAAGACATTCTTTGTAGTTTATAAAACAAAAAGAACTTACTCAAAGCCATATTATTTTCAGTTTCATCATTGATTGAAGCTAAATTTGAACCAATTTGACGACAATGCATTGCTGCATCTTGAAAATTTTTCCTTTGTGTATTTAAAAAGAAGCATGACCGAGATTTCATGTGCAGCCACCATCCAGGCTCACAATAAGCTTTTGGAAATCTTGGAACTTCACAAATGAATGGAATTTTATCATGGAAATTTGCACGTGACCATTTCATAGTAGCAGGTTTCAATGCCATATATTCAAATGATGGTGGATATCCTTGTTGAAAACTTAAAAATGTTTTTTTAAATGCATTTTGAAAAAATAATGATTTACCGTGGTTCTTGATAAGGAAATGATTCGTCATACATTGCTCTATCAATCTTGATAATTTTTTTTGCTTTTGGAACATCAGGAAAGCTTCTTCTCCTAAAATTGATTTATAAAATACGCAAAAAAGTATTTACGGGTAACGATTTCTCAATATATGTTTGAAAGATATATGACTGGCTATACCGAATTTTCGCCATTAATTTCTGGGTAATCCATTTATCCGCTTAAAATTTTTTTGCTTCCATTTTTGCGCCTACAAGATTTGTCGTTTGTGTGTATTCATTTTTCGATTTTTTATGGTTTGAATTTGTGTTTCCATGTAAGAAATGGCAAAAATGTAGCCTAAAACACTAGAAGCGCAAAATTCAAAGTACAAATGTGAAGGCCTCTCTTGTGAAAATTCGGCACACTTTTTTGACTGCAAAGTTTTATAACATACGGAAATACTAGGATGTGAAATTTTAGTGAGAAAAATGCAAAGCTTTCACTAAAAGTGCCGACATCAATGATTTTCGAAAAAAATGCTGCAAAGGAAAAAAAGATCATCTAATTTTAGAGGATCATAGGCAATAGGCAGTGCCTATATTTCGATACGACAAGTGCAAATGAAAAAAAACTTACCAAATATGCATATCAACATCTTTGCCGTTATTTTTTAGCGGATTGTAAAATGTATACTGCAAAGCAGTACCACGTTCATTAAACATTCCAAAACGAAGTCGTGGAGTTGACATATCACTTTCTGCCCACCAGTAATATCGTTTCATCACTTCAATTGCTTCATCATATGAATTGTATATGCCAGTAAATGCGCCATTGAATACATCAAAGCAATAATATGAAGCATGTTGATGATTCAAATCATTTTTCATAACAAAGTAAAGGCAAGAATTTGGTTTTGATTTTGTAAAAGTACATTCTTTACTTTGCATTTTACTATCAATAGCTACAGTACCAAGAATTCTAAAATATTGTGATATTACAAGAATGGTGTAATAAAAAAACTTACAAGAAAGCGACAACCAAATATTGTAGAACCATCATCGTTGCAAAATGAAAGTGTTCGAATAAAAGAATTTTTCAAAAATGAGAGTTCATCATTTATTCCATGTTAACGAACCGATTTTTAATACACAGAGAAATTTGCATAACAACGATAGTAAACAACGTATGAAAAAGAAGTTTGAAGGAGATATGCCTTTGATCTTTTTAAAAAGCTTTTTCTGCTTTTTAAATCAAAGTGGCAAAAACCGAAAAAAATTTAATGAAGAAGGCGCTCACTTTAAGTTTTTCCCTTCTGAATACGTTATTGAAGTTAGTCCTCAATCAAAATGACAACATTCAAAAAAATATCTTTATTCAAAAAATATATCAGTAAACACTACATTATACCACACCACACTATTTCAAATCATTTAATTTTCATACAATAGTAATGAAAATCGGTTACGGTAGGATATGATTGAATTAGAAAATTTAAGTTTGTCGCATATCCTTATTTAAAACACGTTCATATTTAGCTTCGAGTCAGCACAATGCCAAGATATACTGTACCAACATCTTCAAAATTAATTTTATTTTTCAATAAATGTTTTTAAATGCATTTATTAAATATTATAGCTTACAAAACATAGAATATTATTACAAACAAATAATAATTATACACAATTTAAGAATAAAATAAGCTTCAAAAACATAAGATTAAGAATGATAAGGTTGTGTTGAAGCCATTTTTCGACAAAGTGACCATGCAGAAGTTGTTTCACAATTATTAAAATTCCAAGACCCAACACCACCAGTCAACGATAATTCTTCCATAAAAAAACAATTTTCTTTCCTATCTTGAGGTTTACGTAGATAAACACCACCTGGTTGCATATGAAAATTTGTGTAAGTAGATACAGGAGTTCCATCAACATTATATCCAAGATTTTTAGCAAAATATTCAGGCTAAAAAGTTTTGTTAAATTTACGCAATGTACACAATATAGATAGTAAAATACTTACAAATCCAGAACTTGCTCGTTCATCGTTTCCTAATTCTCTAAGTTTTATAGCATCATGTCGAAGACCAAACCATATTCGTTTATCCTCATTACCAGTTTGTTGTTGTATCATTTCTGAAAATATATAAGTGGATTGTCAAGATATTCCCTTAAATTCCGTTTCTTAAGATCAAAGGTATCTTGTCCACAGATTACTATAGGTCAGATAGAAAACATTCAAAAAAATATATTAAACACCCTTAATTTCTTGTCATTTATAAAACAAAAAACATACTCAATGCCATATTATTTTCAGTTTCATCATTGATTGAAGCTAAATTTGAACCAATTTGACGACAGTGCATTGCTGCATCTTGAAAATTTTTCCTTTGTGTATTTAAAAAGAAGCATGACCGAGATTTCATATGCAACCACCATCCAGGCTCACAATAAGCTTTTGGAAATCTTGGTACTTCACAAATGAATGGAATTTTATCATGAAAATTTGCTCTTGACCATTTCATAGTAGCAGGTTTTAATGCCAAATATTCATATGTTGTTGAATCACCATCAACATAACTAAAAAATAGACATTTCAAAAAAATGTATTATGAACTTGTAGCTTACTGTGGTTTCTTATAAGGTAATGTTTCGTCATACAATGCTTTATCAAAAGTCAAATAATGTTCATCTTCTGAGCCAATAGGAAAGCTTCTTCTCCTAAAATAATAAAAAAGTTTAAAAAAATAAGTCGCTTTAGCAAATGAGCTGTTCAAGTAAGGCCGCGGATGTATAAAGGTCGAAAACAAGGTTAACTTTCAGTGAAATACATATATGTAAACGTACCAAATATGCATATCAACATCTTTACCAACATGTTTAAGAGGATTGAATTTAGTATATCTGAAGATATCATCTTCTTTATTCCACATTCCAAAACGAAGTCGTTGAACATTCATACTACTATTTGCCCACCAATAATATCTTTTCAT
This sequence comes from Panagrolaimus sp. LJ2400, assembly GCA_024447215.1. NCBI lineage: Eukaryota > Metazoa > Nematoda > Chromadorea > Rhabditida > Panagrolaimidae > Panagrolaimus > Panagrolaimus sp. LJ2400. The sequence continues at coordinate 3,743,276 of JAMRYA010000001.1, read as the reverse complement.
TACTTCTATTCCTTCTTCATATTTGTGAAAAATCGGAATAAGCGCACCATTAAATTGTTCAAAACAATAATCTGCAGCCACTTTATGTATCATATCTTCTTTCATAACAAAATAAATACATGAATTTGGTTTTGATTTTGTGAAAGTGCATTCTTTGCTTAGCATTCCATCATCAGCAGCTACAATACCAAGAGTTCTAAAACATAACGATATTATAACAATGCTATAAAGAAAAAGAAACTTACAAGAAAGCGACAACAAAATATTTCAAAAGCATAATTGTTCCAAAATGAAAGTTTTTAGATGACACAATTTTTCAAAAAAAAAAGACAGCTTGTGGATATCACAACATTCAGCCACTTTCTAACGTGTCCTAAAAATTTGCATAAAAACGTAAATCAAAGTGCGCACCCCCTTTGATCTTTTTCCGCCATAACATGGAATTGGTAAGAAATCAAAGGAAGTTAAAGAAAATAAAGAGGGTCATGTGCTCCAAGGTTTGACCTCCTAAATAAGCTGGTGATTTTAATCACCCATCAAAATGAAAAAAAATATCTTTATTCAAAAAATATATCAGTAAACACTACAGTATACCCCCCACAATTCTTCAAATCATTTAAACTTCATACAAATCAAAAGTAAAACAGAATTTTTAGGATCACAAGAAAATTGAATTTTCATATTTTTCAACAATTGTTTGACATGTTCTTTAAGGATTGATTTTCTTACGACAGAGTTATTTCCTCGTCCAGTTATAATTTTTAATTTTGAAAAAGCTTTTTTCTGTTGATGAAAAGAGAAGAATGTTGTAATTGCTTCTGTTGCTTCCGAGCATGAATAATAATGAAGATTGATTACTGTAGGATGTGATTGAATTTGGAAATATAGTCAATTTGTTCAAACGTAGAAGCTGCAGTTACGATATTGGTTGAATTTTTTATCTAATAATTTGAGAGCATTTAATGATAATTTATAACAGCCGGCAAATCTTGGAGACGCAAAAATCGGCTCTGCTCCTTTATAAAGTTGTATCGTAAGCTATACCGCATAATTTGTGTGGCCATTCTTTTGTGATCTGCAAACATTTTTAATTATAATAAGAAATAAAAAACAGTCAATGCTTGATTTCCTTTCTACAATAATTTTGCGGTCTTTTATATTTTTAAAAAAATGCATTAGTTTTTTTCAAAAAAGCTTTTGCGCAAATTGTAAATGTCCAATCACTTATGAATCATAATAAAACGTCATTCGTTAAAAATATATGCAGACAGTCGAAGAGGACGTTTTGCTTTTGTTATACACAAAAATGGCAAAAGCAGTATCATCACAGATGAAACACCATCAGTAACAACATCCTGTTTTTTTTTGTTCATCGCGATTCACAGTGATATCAAGCGCTATGAAGAACGAAATGCCAACGGCCGTTCGGGGGCGGAGCCTGATGTCAGAACTCGAGTTCTAGTGGATATTATGACAAGATTTTGCAAAATATAATAAAGACGGCATCAAGAAACATATTCCACGTTACAGAATGTGTTTAAATAGTTTTTTAAAGAAGTTGCTAGCTATTGAAAAAATGATGAAATTTTGACAGCTTAACTTCGATAGCTCCTAACTTTGACTTACTTTTATAAAATGTTACAACTTTGCACAAAATTGTAGCTAAGATATAGGAAAATAATATGTGCTTCATCATTTGTATTTAAGCAGTAATTTAAAAAAGTTGCTAGCTAATTACTTAAGCTCCGCCCCCAACGGCCGTCTGCATGTTGCAAAAAAATCACTGTGGATTGCAATCGAAGAAAAAAATTAGAGCAGACAAAGAGCAAATTGGCAAGATGTTCATTTTCCTTTATTTTTTTGCTTTGAATTCGTAATTCAAAAACATCAAGCAAGTAAACCTGCAGTTGTTGCTTCAATTAATTTAATGCTTTATATTTTTTGTATTATTTAAATTTGTAATTTATATACTAACAACGATGTCAGAATCAGAAGATTACTCAGCACCTGAATATTCTGATGATGATGAAAGTGTAAAGAAGCCAAAGGTAAAGTTTTCTTTAAATAAACAAACTTATAGCTTTTTAACTTTTTATAGAAAAAGAAAGCACCCAAGGAATCCAAAGATGAAAAATCAAAAGATATAAAACTTCCATCACAAATGGGATATAATGGTGGTGGATCAAGGCTTCCACCCGTGCCAGATCCAGCAGATAAAAGATCACAATTTGGACGTCCTCGACATATCAATCGTAATAATGGATCAAATGAATCAGCATCAAATGAAAATTGTTATGGCTCTGGAAGAACAAAATCTACAGATGCAACAAAGAATGACAGCAAAAATGGTAATGGGAATGGTGAAAAGAAAAAGAATAAGCCAATGGTATCTGTAAATTGCCGGCCTGCTCAGGAAGGTGAAGATTTTATAAATGATGATGTAAAAATCTATTATCAAAATTCAAAGTGCGCTATATCTGTTGAGCCATGTGTTGATCCAAAGGGCCAAGAAACATTTGAAAGTTTTATCAAATCACCATCAGCACCAGAATCTCGACAATTCTTAGATCCAAAACTTGTTGCAAATTTGAAGGAAAAAAGTGTCATTAAAATTCGTCCAATTCAAATTGCTATGATGACTGCTGTCTTTTCATATCCAAGTGAACATCCCCATACTGCACGGGCTGATGTACTTGCAACATCAAAAACTGGTTCAGGCAAAACTTTTGCATACCTTGTTCCAATTCTTCAAAAAGCAATCGAACGTTCAAAACTTCAACCAAATAAGCATGAAAGACTCCCGCTAGCTTTAATCTTCGTCAATACAACTGAACTTGCAATGAATGTTTTTGAAGTTTTGAAAGGACAGCTTAGCAAACTTGGACTTGCAGTTGTTGTAATGGCTGCATCACTCAATTTTATTGAAAATACATATTTTGATATTGGAATTTGTACAAATGGAAGATTTCAAAATCATTATAGCAAAACTTTAACACTTGGAGATAAAGCTGTTGCATTGAATTTAAATGATCTGGAATATATTGTTATTGATGAAGTAGATAAAATGGCATCAGATTCTAAATTCTTAGGTGTTTTGGAGCAACTTAAAAATGAACCTGTAAGTTTTTGCATTGTTTTGTTACTATTACAGTATCCTCTCTTTTAGAAAAAGCCTCGAATCTTTGGTTTCTCTGCTACAATTGATGCAGATACAACTCAAATTATCCGATATGCAAGTGTCTTTCAAATTAAATGTGGTGAACATAGTATGTTTTAATATGTAATTACAGTAATTGTACATCTATACTTTTACAGATATTGTATCAACAAATATTACACAATTTTATTGGGAAGTTAAACAACATTCTATTACACGGGTATATCGAAATGGTCGTGGAAAAGCTGCCTTTCGAGGAGAGATTGATGGTCCACTGCATCCCTTTGATACTTTATACAAAGCTTTAACAGAATTGCCATATCTTAAAGGAAAACGAATTATGGTATTCGTAAAACGAACTCGAATTGCTGATTTTATTGCTACTCGATTACGAGATTATGGGATTCCAGCTATTTCTGTTCATCGGTATGTTTTTGTCTATAATATATGTAAACACTGTTAATTCTATTTTTAGAAAGCTCGAAGATATTCAAACTCCTATTGATATGTACAATAAAGGTGAAGTAGATATTGCAATTGGGACACAATATTTTACTCGTGGAATTGATACTGAAATTGATGTCGTAATTAATTATGATCTACCAATCATTGCAGCAGATTTTATTCATCGTTGTGGAAGAACTGGCCGGAATGGTAATAATGGAATTGCCATTACATTTATTGATCTCCTGGATCGTGAAAATTATAATCCTGAAGTTGTTCAACAAATTGTTGAAGTAGGGTTTTTTGTTAAGAGGAACTTTGTAGATGATTACAGTAACCTTGGTTACTACAATAGTGTGGTTTTGAGAAACTCTGTAGAATTATAAGAAGTTAAATCATTAATTTTAAACGCTAATAATGCTCAATTTTTTAGACGCTGGCTGAAAAAGATGATGATGAAGTTCCTGAATTCTTAAAATCACGTGTTCAAGAACATAAAGAATGGAATATGCCAAGGAAATCATGAATCCTTTACTCGTGCACTTATTTGATCTTGCCTTATTTTACTTTTATGCGTTGTATTTTGTATCGTTATATTATTTTTTTTACTTTTTTACTTTGTATATCTTTCGTATTGTTACTCTGTTATTATATTGTTATAGCTTTATATCGTTTTTTTTATTTGAATCAATAAACAAAAAAAGTAACAAAAATAACAAACACCAGAAAAATAAACAATTCTTCAATAATGAAGATACGGTATATCACAAAATGTTGTAACATTTTTTTAAAACATGGTTGAAAGAAAAATTAATTCTGAAACTTCAAAGTGTCATTTTTAGTCTACGATTAAGGGATTACTGTACCTGATCATTAAGATTAAATTTAGGATTAATTTTTTCTGCTTTGATTACACTTGAGGATGCCTTGACTGGTTTATCTTTAGGAATTTGTGTAGGATTTTTAGCAATTTTTGAAGGACCATCATTTTTTTGTGAATCCAATATAGCTTTAACATCATCTTCCGAAACAGAATCAGCTAACATCTGATGAGCTCTTTCGATCCATGATTCCAATTTACCTGAATCATCAATATTTGAATCATATAAATTTTGTAATAATAATTCCGTAAATGGACTAATTTTTTGTTTTTTTAATAATCTTTTGCTTTGACTTTTACCACTGCTACCATAGCTACTACCATTGTACAACAACATCGCATCAACATTTTCAACATTATTACTGTTATTATTAATATCATTTTGTAAATATGTGTTAGTATCAGTGTTATTATTGTTATTATTAGATTTAGCACTTCCATAAATATTACTATCTTTCATAAATGAATGATGTTTTAGCTGTTGCTGCTGTTGAAGGGCAGTAATAATATATGGATATGGTTCACCTGTTAGCAACGTGCCAGGGGATGGTGGAGGAAGCGGTGGTAAAAGACCGGGTGGTAGGATAATTGGTGGCTGTTGTAATGTTGTAAGTGCAGATGATGATGACGATGATGTCGACAATGATGGTGATAGCAGGGCATTTTCAGCAGATTGTCGAAAAGCTGTCCATGAACGATTTATACCTCGTCGTAAATCATTCCATGTAGATTCTAGCTGGCTTTGCATATGTCGAACATCATCATTTACACCGGTTCGATCAAGGGATGCTTTGAATTTTCGGACTACATCTTTGATTGCGGAGATTAACTCGGCATTTGGCTAAAAATGGATATGATGGGATAAGCAAGTTAGGTATGCAAATTTCTGGGACACTAAATAAAAAGTTAAGAGAAGTTAGAAATAACACCACCACAAAAAGTATTTTGTTAATCAGGCAACAAAAAGCTTATCTTATCCCAAAAATGGTATTATTTGTTCATCGAAAAAAGTCGTGTTAGTAATTCTTCAAAATGTTTAGTATTTTCCCTCCCAACGCCCGAAACAAAAGAGTGCTAACACAATCTTTAATTATTTTTCTTTCAACAATTTTTACTCTTTTCCGTTTCCGTTCTGGAATAACTGGAACAACAATTTCGTCTTCATAGCTAGCTGCTTCTGGCTCTTCCTCTTCTTTTACAACAATCTTTTCTTTTCGTTTTTGCTTTCGTTCAGGTGCAACAGCTTTTGCAATAAATTCTTCTGTGATCCATGGCTTATTTTTAAAATCTTCACGGATTTGTCGCATCTCTTCATACTCCATTGCAGAATTTGTTAGTTCTCTTTCAAGAAGTTGATAAATTCTTGATGTTACAATTTGTAGTGGAATTGTGGGTTTAAGTGCAGTGGTGAAAGTGGTGCTGCTCTGGAAAAGAGAGAGCAAAAGATACTATTTTTCCATTTTTGAAGCAAATATGAGGGGGAGTGTTAAGAATATCATAATCGAAGCTCTGCGAAATCGAATTTTTGATATTTAGATTTAAACTATGGTCAAATTCAAAGAAATTTTGATTTCGTAGAGCCCTAAGTGCAATGTGTTAAAAAGCATTTTTGGGATAAGATAAGCCTGAGAAGTTAAAAATGAGCACAAACATAAAGTGAGATATTAGACGAGATTAGCGAGCAAACAAGTAATTAAGCAAGCAAGTGAGAACAATATTGATAAGCATTAATTATGCATTTTTCTAATGCTGTTTTTTTAGCATATAGTAATACAGTAATTGCAGCAAGCAAAAGAGCGAAGCAAAAGCAAAAACTTCGAATTTCGAAACTCACGTTTGCAGCTGCATTTTGTGGCTTTGAAGCACTATTTTTTCCCTGGAAATTTGAATTCTTTGGAATTTTCTTTCTTTACTTTTTTGTTCAAAAAAGGAAGAAAAGCTTTTCTTCCTATAAGATCAGATTACTTTTTGCTCCTTTTTTTGTTGCGCTGCTCAAAATCGAAACAAAAGAATCTTTTGTTAGAAAAGAGTTGGATCGACGCAAGCAACTTCTTTGATTAAAAACAAACAAATGTCAAAAAAGGTGTGAGTTTCTAGTGAATGATTGAACAATAACAAAAGAGTTTAAAAAGTGGGAGAAGGTGTTACATAAGACTACACATACTTTTAGTAATAAGAACGCAAAATAAGTGTGCATTGTTGAATAGTAATTTTAGAAGATTAATTGTAGTGCTAAAATCAATCAATTATTTTCACACTTTTGTCAGTTTTTTAATTGAATGAAGCTTACTAACTAACCCATAAAAGACTGTATGGAAAATCAATTGGTTTTGATGTTGTTGATATTGAAGATGATGAAGTAGTTGACGGATGTGTTGGGGAAAGGGTTGATGGCGGTGACGTTGAAGATGCTGATAGAGCTTCAGGTGACAACGTTTGAGGTTCTTTTGTTGTGAATGGAGTTACTTTAATAACATTTAAAGGTTTAAAAGTTTTATTTGTTGGCTTAATTTCTCGTCTTTTTGTGACTTCTGTTGTTTTCTTTTCAATGGTTGTGGTCGTGGATGGAAGTGATGTCGAAGTTGTTGATGGAAGCTTTTGAGTTGTTGTTGTTGTTGAAGGTGTTGTAGTAAATGTAGTTGCAGAGGTTGTTGCTGCTTTAGTTGTTGTTGATGGAATGATCTTTTTTGCAATTGTTTTCACAGCTTTAGCTGTTGTTGTTGTTACAGTAGTTGTAGTAGTAGTTGATGGAATAGCAGTTGTAATCTTAACCATTTTCTTATTGCTTTGTTTATGCCTTGGCCGAAATGTATATGGCTTCACACTGGCTAACTTAATTCCTTCAACAGTTGCAAAAGTTCTAGAACTTTCTGGCCGAGGAGTTACTTTCTTGCTTTGTCGAATCATTTTTGTTCGATTATTTACCAGTGGTAATGGCTTTAAAGTAGATAATCGAGGACATGGCTTTCTTACACATTTCCATGTTTCAATCAACGGCCTTCTCGGCTTCAACGTTCTCATAACACTTGCAGCATTAGGTGGTGTTGCGGTAGTGGAAGCTACTCGAGGTTGAGGTTGTAGAGTTTGTTGCTTTCGACTTCCAAAAGTATTCTTCCCCAAATTATTTATCCTTTTTCTTCCAAGTAATGGAAAATATCGATCGATTGCACTTATTTGATAAGTCTGTGATTTGTATTTTTAGTGTATATGGGGTTTTAGAGACGCAAGGTTGAATAGGAAAAATGTCTTTATCGAAGTTGCAAAAAATTAAAAAAAAACAAAAATAGCAACAAAAGATATATACAATAGTTTTGCATACAATTAATATAGATATGTGAGAATAATATCTTTTGCAACTTCGACTTCGACCAAAAACAAACAAAACAAAAAACTTAACAATTAATACTTAAAGAATGAATGTGTGACGAAATGAGAGGGATGTGACCAGATAATACAATTTTGAATAATGATAGGGCTGTCTAGATGTCATGTAACGGGGGAAAAGAGGGTTAAGAATATACCGCCTTTGATGTGCGGTAAACACTCCTTTGATGTTAGAGGTTAAAACGTGACATCTGGACAGCCCATGTTAATACTGTTATGATATTAGACTAAGATATATTAGATCAAACCCGATTTTTGGCCAAGTCAAGATATTTCATTGAACCCCACCAAATCCAATCTTTCCATTCATATAATTTTCGAACAACTCCAACAAAGGCATTTATTTGATCATCCATAAGCTTTTCCATTTGTGGAGGTGAAAGTTTTAGCAACGGAGGACGTGTGACAACAGCTTTCCGTAGCAGTGAAGACAAAGATCGTAAGTCTGCAGCACGTTCACGAAGATTCCCAGCATATTCTGATGAATCAGGCGTCGATGGAGTTGTTATTGAAATTAATGGGGGTACAGTAGTTGTTGTTGTGGTAAGGAAGTGATAATTAGCTGGAGGTCGATAATTAGCTGTTGGAAGAAATGTTGCCGCTTGTGATGGATAACGTCGAAGTAAAGCTTGTCGAACATTTATTGTTGGATATTGGATAAGATTGGTGGTGGAATTGCTTGTTGAAGAAAAGATTACAGATTTATGTGGGGGTGACAAATAATTTGTTGAATATGGTAATATACCAGCAGAAACAATTGGTGCCCTAATTTGACTATTTCCCAAAGAAGAAGAGGAATCCCCGATAGGTGAAGCTACAGTAGAAGATAAGATAGTTGTTTGGGAAGAAGGAATAAATATCTTTGGTTCACTATGTGAAATAGGATTTCGATGTTGAGAAGAAGGAGGGTGTAAACTTACGTCTGGTGTATTTGCACCGGCAGGAATATAATAACCAGCTGCAGCAGCAGCTTTTCGACTCGCTGGAACCATATTATTTGTTACTGCAGTTTCAGGATAATAATCTGGGCTACGAGAATATGGCCGTGGATATCCAGCATATTGTGAGGCAGCAGCTGATGCGGCTACTGCTCTTTCATAGGCTGATGGAGGATATGCTGCAGCACCTTGTGGCATTTGATACCAGGCTGCATATTCACGTGGTTCTAAAAACGGTGATTAACATACTCGATATTTGAAAAACAAATCAAACCTTCTCTGGCAATAATAGGTCCACGATGTTCCCATCCAGATGCAGCTGTTGAGAAGATGATAACCAAGCTTATGGCTAATAAGAAAGTCATCGTCCTTAAAAAATGCAAAAATAAAAGAATTTTTAGAGCAGACAATTAAGGTGAAAAAAGAAGTTAGACGCGTAAATCGTTTTTTTTTTTGAACTGTGCAAATATTAGCATTGAGTAAACATTGTTTTAGCTTCTTTTTTTCTTTCGTCACTAATTAAGGAGATTAGTGAAAAAAACAACGCGGAAATTTAATGAAGGAAGATGTTTTTTGTGAGGAGTGTTGTATAAAAATGGATAAAAAATGGTTGAAAAAATACAATTTGTTAGAATGTTAGCAGGTTACTGTAGCAGGATTAAATATGACTTCTAAATCTAATATAGAACATTTGGAGTTTCAGTCAACGATGTAGTCATCAACAAAAAAGCCCATTTTAGGGACAACCACAACACCTCCATTTTGAAGACTATGAATAAAAATCCCATTAAACCCTTTCACTTTTATTCAATTATTTTTAATCCCAAAAAAAGTGTTCAAGAATCACTCCAAAAATAAACCCATTTCTTTTACACACCTACAAAAAAAGGAGTGAATAAATTCTTGATCGTTTTTTATTATATTATTTTTTGAAGATTTTTAAAGAGTTTGTTTTCACGTCTTTAAATATAAGAGATTTTCATTTTGTACCTTCTTTTTTTGTATGCTTCTTTTTTTTATTGTCAAAATAGATAGAGACCCCGCCTAAAGGGGAGAGAAGAAGAAGATCTTGAAGCAACAGCAGAAAAAAAAAGAAGAAAGGGGGATTTTTGTCAGTCAACAAAGGACGTGACAAGGTGCGAAAAAGCCAAATTAAGTCTCAACGATTGAGTGAGTCTCTTTCATTTTTTTTTTCGGTTTTCATTGAGAGAGATTTGTCACGATTGCGCAAATGCAAAAAAAATATTTTAATGTTAAAAAAATTGCTCAAATAAGGAGAGAGAAGAGAGATATCGCTCTCGGAGGATCCGAGCAAAAAATGAGTGAATGAAGTTAGAACTGTTTTTTTCTTTGACGTTTAATTTGATTTTTTTGGACAAAGACGGTTCATTGTTTTATATGTGAAAGATGACTATTCTGTTGTTTTTTGTTTGCAAATAATTGTCCGTTTAAAATTCTCTTTGAACAAGAATGTTTTATAAATTTTTTGACAGTTTTTTTGTTAAACAAAAAAAGTGACAATGGAATGCGTGAATCTTCTTCTTTTTTTGGAGATGAAGTTTAATGGCTATTTTTGGGAGATTGACGTTTAACAATTTGATCCGTGAAGAATAAAAAAAAGCAATATACAGTAGTTAGCAGAAATGCTGGGGAAAATAAAACAAAAAAAATTGAAGCAGTTGGTGATATCAAAAATTGAATTCATGAAAAATAACTAAAACTTAAAAAATTATCTGTTTCTATTTTGTGCTCAGAAATTTACGCAGAAAAAATTGGTGATAGGTTGAATCTTGAAATGAGCAAACATTTGACCGACCGGAAGCTAACAGAATCAGATGAATGGATTCTATTAGGTTCGAAGCCGATATCCGGATAAATGTCCTCGTTATCCCTTACTATTCTTGCTTGCCGTTAAAAAACTTTGTGAAATTAAACATTTTTTTATTAATTCGTTTGTTGCATTTTTGTGCTAAATACGTTTTCCCTCTTTTAATCCAAAATAATCCGGTTTAACGAGTTTACTAGTTTGTTTCTTCACTTTTTCTAATCTTTTTAAACGAATCTGATCTTTGTGTACCTCTTAAAAGATTCGGACTACAATTATATGAATTATTAAAATTTTATGCTAAAACTCATTATCAAAATACCCTTGCTGTTTATAAATCATTTGATTTTATAATTTCAATCATTCTTCTACTGTACTGAAGTTTATAAATCAATAAATTTTAACATTTATTTTAGAAAACCATAAATTAAATAAAGAATAAATTAATTTTTAGTCACATTTATTTTTAAAGAATCCATCTTGGTTGTTGTGGAGATGGGAAAATAGGTTGTTGCGGTTGACCTAAGAGGTTATTTTGGGTGAAGAGATTGTTGAATGCTTGTGGCATTTGTAAAAGAGGTTGTTGTTGTTGAGGGAGAAGAAGATTTTGTTGAAGTTGGGGTTGTTGAGGGAATAAGAAATTTGGTTGTTGAGGTTGTGGTTGTTGTGGTGATGGAGCAAGTAAATTTTGTTGTGGAAGCTGGGCTTGTGGTTGTTGAAGGACTTGTGATTGAGCAGAAGATGGGGGAAGAGGTTGTGATGCATTTCCACCAGCTTGTGGTAACTGTTGAAGGCAATATGGTGCACATCGATTCATATTATCACACCATCGACAAGTTGAATCGATTGGTGACCAAAATTTGCATTCAATTTCAGGGTATTGAGCTAAAAATGTAAAAAGAGATAATGGAAGGAATGGAACTTAGTATAGTCTACTAATTTATGGTTGGAATTAATGAAACCCGATATATCCAATCCGACTAAAATGCCTTACCACAATATTCAAAGGTTGCAGGTCTACCAAATCCAGGATGAGCATTCAAAACACTGAAAGTGCCAACCAACACTGCTAACAACAACACAGCGGATTTCATAATTTTTATTTCTATAAAAAATTATTCAAAAATTTAATTTAAAACACTCAAATTTATTTAACGAATCGCAAAAGAAAAAAAAGGAAATTAAAAGAATGTGAAAAAATTCAATCTCGAAAATTGCGTTTAAATATTTAATTTATAAAAAAGTGAGAGGCAGACAAAGAATATCCGAAAAAACTTGTTTTCGTTAAAGAACTGATAAAGAAGATTTCTTCTTTTTTTTCAGTGTTGATGGCGGGAGTCAATTTTGGATTGACCTGTTCCGCCGTTATGAATAAGTAGAAAAAGATGCAGTGATCCTTTCCACTCTGAATAAATTGCAGAAGAAAAAAATGTCAGAATTTAATTTTAATGAAAGGAAAAAATTAAATTGTAGCTTCGTTTTTGGCTGAATTCATCACTCTGGAATCCAAAGTCTAGAATTTAGACCTTGAATATGAAGAAAGAAGCGTGTTTAAAGGTTAAGCAAGTTTCTATGTTTGATATTTAAATTCTTAATTCATAAATCACAAAAATTGATTGCAGTTTATTTTTATTAACAATTTTTAACGGAAATGTAAAAAAACGAATAAAATTTCATTTGAAACTTTTCTTTAATTCAAATGACACCAATTTGCAAGATGATAAAAGTTAAGAAAGTGAAATTTTTACGGAACACCTACATTTTCGTGGGATTGTTGTTAGAAGAGAAAGATGTGCATCATAAGATAAATTGCATTAATGCGTGCATGCACCTCAAATGATATCACATATAAAAGTAGTTCGTCTTTTTGTACCCGTGATCATTGTGTTTATCCTGTTGAATAGCCCCAGGCTCGGAGCCTAGTGCTATATGCCCTATGTAGGACAGCTTAATATTGTAAAACAAGAAAAAAAAACTTTTATTCGAACAATTTCGGTATAACAAAAAAAGATTAGCGACAAACATTTAAAACATTATTTTCATCTAACCATGCTGATCCGGTATGAATTGTTTTACCATCTTTTAACGGGCATTTATAGATTTGAATTCCATTATCACCACATCGAAGTTGGAGCCTTCCCTCGGACCAAATTGTGTATTTTGGAACATGGTATACTTCATCAGCTGGAGAATCAATCGAAGAACCATTAAAGCAACCTTAAATTTTCAAATTTATTAAAATTTACAATTTAAAAATTTATAATCATAAAATGTTGATCTATTATCGTTATTGTTTCACAAACCTTTATTTTCAATTCTTGCTTTTCGTCCATTTGCATATACTCGACAATATTTTAGCAGTTTATCCTTGACAACAAAATATCCTTCCCGAATTAGCTGTCCCTTTGGATTAACACAACCCAAAATTTTATTTGTAATACATGAAACTAGAAATCCTTGAAATTCGTATTCCAAATTTCCGTTTTCACAATCTCCAACAATTTCTGTTTCACCTGAACCTTCAAAAGGATTTTCTGTATCAGGATAATCGGGATCAAGGGAATCTTCAACGGGATCACAGGTATATTTAATTCCATCTTCAATATACGGTAGAGTTCCAACTGGAAGCACTGTTCCACGATCCGTAACACAATTTAACACCTATAAAGCAATCGCATTTTATATATATTTTTCAAATACTTTATAAATGAACTTTAAATGTAATGATCTCGAGGCCAATGCATATTTTATGGGATTTTGCCTTAATTAATAAAATTCAGGCAAATTTTACATATCCTCGTTTTAGCAATGTAAAATCAATTCTCAGCTAATCCAAAAAACATCACTCAGTGGCAAGTAATATCGTGTGCTATTCATTAAAGCTAAAAATGACATTTCTCTAATGCTTCGCAAACATACTGTTCAATAACAAAATAAAAATTTAAAGCCCAAACACAATTACCTCTGGTAATTCCTGTTTTAAACTTACCCGCATTTTTCCTCTTTGACATGTAACATTAAAATATTTATTTTGCATCCAATGTTCATTATTTTCAAATGTGAATGTACCAATTTTACATTGACAAAAACTTGATGTAATTTGTGAAATAAAAATAACCAAAAATATCAACATTTTCTCTCCAACTTTGAAAATGGGCAATTGCTTTTTCAAGAACAAAAGACAGCAAATATATGAGGGACAACATAAGATGATATAAATCTTTTTTTGATCAATGACAACTTGTCTGAACATCTATTTGATGACATTTCAGTCAAATGTTAGCCAATGTTTTGACCACTTTTTTAAAAGAAATTTTTAGCGATCTCTTAAAGAAATAAGTGAAGATTTTTAATCAAAAAGTTATTATTCCGCTATTAATTTGTAATATAAAAGTTACAAATAGTTGGCAGTAATACAATTTACAGTAACCAAAACTGTTTTTGCATAAGAACTAGAGTCCCTTAAATAAACTGCTTTCCTAAAAGATTTTACTGTCAGTAAAAGAACAAAATGTTAAAAAAAATTTATTTGTAAGTAAGTAAAAAACATAAACAAAAATACATTCAAAATTTTATATACAAAAAACAAAAAAAAGAAAATTTATTTTTCTGATAGAATTGGATTTTTCAAATTTCAAGGATGCTTTGCAATTTACCAACGTTCATCATCAGCTAAAAAAATTAGATTAACGTAAAACTTGAGATAATAAATAAAAAAAACTTACTCCAATTATCATCAAAGCGATCAAGCATTGCAGTTGCATCAACGAAAGAACTTTGGATTTCAGAATTGTTTTTCACATGATTATTAGGAAGTAAAATGGAAACAACAGTATCTTCGAAATTTGAAATATTTGCAGCTTCAGCTGAAGTTTCATTAAAAACCGATAACGCATCTGATGAAATTTTGTTTCGAGCTAAAAATTTGATTTGAAAGCATTAACTTGTACGAAGAAAAAACTTACAAGTCATAAATTTATAATCAAAAAATCCTGATCTACTATCATCAGACATTGCAGCATTTGGTGATTTCTTTATTATAGAATTCATACGACTACTTGATTTATTTAAATCGATTTTAGAATTTGACATAATTTCATTACTTTTCCAAATATAAGGTGATGAAACATAACTTTTTTGAGGAGCCAAAAGTTCATCACCATCAGCTACAAAAGCTTATATCGATAAAAAAAAGCTAAAAATTAAAACTCACTATCATAGTGAACACTTTGCTGTGTAACATTTGTAGAATATCTTGCAGGTTGATTTATTTTGCTAATAATTGAACTATTAAAATTGTTAGCACATTTCAATAAAGATATTTCTGCTTTATCATTTTTTGAAGAAGAAATTGATGAAAGCTTTTTTGTTGCATCTGCTAAAATAAATACATACAGTTATAAATAGAATCTATTAAAAAACTTACTCCAGCTACCATCAAATATATCAGGTTGTTCTGTAACATTAGTAGAATGTCTTGCGGAACGATTCTTATCATGAAGAAGTGGAGCATCAAAAACTTCAGCATTTCTTAATATGGATTTTATTGGAGCTTGACTCTTCAAAGCAGAAAATGAATCATTGTTTTGTAAAATTTCGTCGTCAGCTAAAAGAAATATTTAATCAAGTTTTGTGATATTTAAAAGAACTTACTAAAATCATCATTACTAAATTGATCTGGTTGATTTGTAGCATCAGTAAAAGAATCAAGATCACAGTTCTCTATGAAAGTGCTGCATTCAAATTCAGATCCACATGAGGAAACAGAAATTATTGAATTTGTTGGAGATGAACGTCGTGGACGAGGACTTAAAACAAACTTTGGTCGAGGATTCACTTTTGCATTTGAACTACTTTTTTCATTTTCATATATTACAGTGTTTGATAATTTCATACCTAAAATATATTTTACTAAACCATCAAAAATTATAAGAAAAAAAGCTAACCATATTTTTTCAATTTGTCATCTATGGTACTTGTAGCCCAATTTTGAACATTCTTTTCTTTAGAAATTTTTAACATCTTTCTTTCTTCCTTAATTTTTCTGCCGTAACTTTCTTCTTCAGAAACAAATTTCTTTCGATTTTGGGTTTCTTGAATATTTTTTGCTATTACTTCAATAAAGCTTGCATCATTTGGATTTGCAGTTAAATATTTGTCAATATCCCAGATTGTTAAATTTTTCAGAGGTTCAGCTTCTTTTGTCTTTTCTTTTTCCACTGGATGATCAATTGTCTTTGTATCATTTGATGAAATTCGTTTTTCAAGAATATTTAAAGCAGACCATAATTTTGAATTAGAATCAAAAAGAAATAGATAATTTTCACGTTCATTTTTAAGACTATTTTTAAGTCGTTGAATTTCGTCATTCTGTAATTGAATTTGAAGTTTTCTTTCAGCATCTTTCTTTTCAGTTGCATCAAGTTTATTTTGTAAAGATTGAATTTGAAGATTTTGTTGTTTAACAGTTTTTCTTATTTCTTTCAAATCTTTTGTTGAACTAACTGATTCTGGAGTGGTTGATGGTAATTGAATATTCTACAAATATTACACATTAGACTTGTTTTTCAATTCACAAAGAAAAAACTTACTAAATTAATTTCAACAGCTTTTTCACCATTTTGTTTTAAAATTGTAGTTTTTGGAATTTGTACCGGTGCAGCAATTTGACTTGGTGGTGGTGAAGATAAAAATTTGATAGTTTCTTTACTTTCATGATTTACAGTTCGTTTTGTTCTTGATTTTAAAATATTTCTTGGCTGTTTTTGATCAGTCTTTTTTGGTCGACGGAATGCAAAAAATGATTCTAGATCACTCATTTTCTTCTCAAAAAATATTCTAAAGTGTATTTAAAGTAATAAAAATATAAGTGAAATGTTTGCATTTACTTACCGTAATATAATATGTTAAATCCAAACAAACAGAAACAAAGAAAGCAAACGAATAAAACCAAGATGCGTATTTAAATTAATCACAAAAAATTATGTTTGTTATAAAAATTTAATTTTGTTTTACTTATTGATTCCAGATCCTAGTTAAGGTCAAACTCTATATGGGTTTATACAGAGCAAAATAGAAGAGCTGGACCAAACTCATCAAATTTGTTTCATAAAATAATTAGCACTTTTTATACTCTATTGATCTCTTTTATTATACAAAAACAACAATGAAAAAATTGAACAAATTTTTATAACAGAAATGGGCATGAGTAACAGATGTCTATGAAAATGGAAAGCAGGCATTATAATGAAACACATCTATTATTTTAAAAAAATCTACAGTAATCAACGTCATTATGTTTTTAAAGCAAAATGTTAAAACCAAAACGGTGATGCAACAATTAAAAAGGATTTAGATGATCTCACTTAAATTACAGAGATGAGAGCCGCTGTAGCGGCTGTTGAACCGAAAAACTTGCCTCAAACAATCGTCTTTAATTTCATTCAAAATTCGAATTTTTAATCCACTGTTTTCAAAAGCATTTAAAATATTTTTGTTACCATCTTAGTAAAAAATTTACAGTAAGAGCTTTTAAGACAGCTAGATGATACAGTTTGTTTATGAAAATATAAGGATGAAAAATGATAATGCTACAACTTTTTCATCAATTTTAAAACACAAATTGTTTTATTTATCCCCACATACGATATTTTCGACATTTCAGGGTAGTAGTTAATCTTTCTACAGTAACTCCTCTAAAGATCTAACAAAAGTTGTAAACAGTTTTTATCATCCATTTTTGTACAATTGTCCTCACAAAAAACATCTTGCCTCGTTAAATTTCCGCGTTGTTTTTTTCTCTAATTTCCTTAATTAGCTAGCGATGAAAAGAAGCTAAAACAATGTTTATTCAGAGCTAATATTTGCACAGTTCAAAAAAAAAAACGATTTACGCGTCTAACTTCTTTTTTCACCTTAATTGTCTGCTCTAAAAATTCTTTCATTTTTGCATTTTTTAAGGACGATGACTTTCTTATTAGCCATAAGCTTGGTTATCATCTTCTCAACAGCTGCATCTGGATGGGAACATCGTGGACCTATTATTGCCAGAGAAGGTTTGATTTGTTTTTCAAATATCGAGTATGTTAATCACCGTTTTTAGAACCACGTGAATATGCAGCCTGGTATCAAATGCCACAAGGTGCTGCAGCATATCCTCCATCAGCCTATGAAAGAGCAGTAGCCGCATCAGCTGCTGCCTCACAATATGCTGGATATCCACGGCCATATTCTCGTAGCCCAGATTATTATCCTGAAACTGCAGTAACAAATAATATGGTTCCAGCGAGTCGAAAAGCTGCTGCTGCAGCTGGTTATTACATTCCTGCGGGTGCAAATACACCAGACGTAAGTTTACATCCTCCTTCTTCTCAACATCGAAATCCTATTTCACATAGTGAACCAAAGATATTTATTCCTTCTTCCCAAACAACTATCTTATCTTCTACTGTAGCTTCATCTATCGGGGATTCCTCTTCTTCTTTGGGAAATAGTCAAATTAGGGCACCTATTGTTTCTGCTGGTATATTACCATATTCAACAAATTATTTGTCACCCCCACATAAGTCTATAATCTTTTCTTCAACAAGCAATTCCACCACCAATCTTATCCAATATCCAACAATAAATGTTCGACAAGCTTTACTTCGACGTTATCCATCACAAGCGGCAACATTTCTTCCAACAGCTAATTATCGACCACCAGCTAATTATCACTTCCTTACCACAACAACAACTACTGTACCCCCATTAATTTCAATAACATCTCCATCGACGTCTGATTCATCAGAATATGCTGGGAATCTTCGAGAACGTGCAGCAGATTTACGATCTTTGTCTTCACTGCTACGGAAAACTGTTGTCACTCGTCCCCCGTTACTAAAACTTTCACCTCCACAAATGGAAAAGCTTATGGATGATCAAATAAATGCCTTTGTTGGAGTTGTTCGAAAATTATATGAATGGAAAGATTGGATTTGGTGGGGTTCAATGAAATATCTTGACTTGGCCAAAAATCGGGTTTAATATTATATATCTCATTCTAATATAACATTAACAGTATTAACATAAGCTGTCTAGATGTCACGTTTTAACCTCTAACATCAAAGGAGTGTTTACCGCACATCAAAGGCGGTATATTCTTAACCCTCTTTTCCCCCGTTACATGACATCTAGACAGCCCTATCATTATTCAAAATTGTATTATCTGGTCACATCCCTCTCATTTCGTCACACATTCATTCTTTAAGTATTAATTGTTAAGTTTTTTGTTTCGTTTGTTTTTGGTCGAAGTCGAAGTTGCAAAAGATATTTCTCTCACATATCTATTTTAATTGTATGCAAAACTATTGTATATATCTTTTGTTGCTATTTTTGTTTTTTTTAATTTTTTGCAACTTCGATAAAGACTTTTTTCCTACTCAACCTTGCGTCTCTAAAATCCCATATACACTAAAAATACAAATCACAGACTTATCAAATAAGTGCAATCGATCGATATTTTCCATTACTTGGAAGAAAAAGGATAAATAATTTGGGGAAGAATACTTTTGGAAGTCGAAAGCAACAAACTCTACAACCTCAACCTCGAGTGGCTTCCACCACACCAACACCACCAAATGCTGCAAGTGTTATGAGAACATTGAAGCCAAGAAGGCCGTTGATTGAAACATGGAAATGTGTAAGAAAGCCATGTCCTCGATTATCTACTTTAAAGCCTTTACCACTGATAAATAATCGAACAAAAATGATTCGACAAAGCAAGAAAGTAACTCCAAGGCCAGAAAGTTCCAGAACTTTTGCAACTGTTGAAGGAATTAAGTTAGCAAGTGTGAAGCCATATACATTTCGGCCAAGGCATAAACAAAGCAATAAGAAAATGGTTAAGATTACAACTGCTATTCCATCAACTACTACTACAACTACTGTAACAACAACAACAGCTAAAGCTGTGAAAACAATTGCAAAAAAGATCATTCCATCAACAACAACTAAAGCAGCAAAAACCTCTGCAACGACAGTTACTACAACACCTTCAACAACATCACCAACAACTACAACTCGAAAACTTCCATCAACAACTACAACATCGCTTCCATCAACGACCACAAGCAAACAACAGAAGTCACAAAAAGAAGAGAAATTAAGCCAACAAATAAAACTTTTAAACCTTTAAATGTTATAAAAGTAACTCCATTCACAACTAAAGAACCTCAAACTTTGTCACCAGAAGCTTTATCAGCATCTTCAACATCCTCTCCATCAACACTTTCACCAACTCATCCATCAACGACTTCATCAGCTAGTCCATTTACGGAATTATTATTACAAAATTTATATGATTCAAATATTGATGATTCAGGTAAATTGGAATCATGGATCGAAAGAGCTCATCAGATGTTAGCTGATTCTGTTTCGGAAGATGATGTTAAAGCTATTTTGGATTCACAAAAAAATGACGGTCCTTCAAAAATTGCTAAAAATCCTACACAAATTCCTAAAGATAAACCAGTCAAGGCATCCTCAAGTGTTATTAAAGCAGAAAAAATTAATCCTAAATTTAATCTTAATGATCAGGTATAGTAATCCCTTAATCGTAGACTAAAAATGACACTTTGAAGTTTCAGAATTAATTTTTCTTTCAACCATGTTTTAAAAAAATGTTTCAACATTTTGTGATATACCGTATCTTCATTATCGAAGAATTGTTTATTTTTCTGGTGTTTGTTATTTTTGTTACTTTTTTGTTTATTGATTCAAATAAAAAAACGGTATGTGAAGTTAATTTAAATGGTTGAAAATGAGGGTTAAATGTACTTCCACCAGGACCACTTCCACCAGGACCACTTCCACCAGGACCATCTCGAACATGTACAGGCATTGGAAAATGTGTAAATGTTGCACCATCACCATCCTGTAGGGGCAAATTGGAAAACACTGCTCTTGAAAATCGTTGATTTGTTGATGTTGTTTGACGTGCTACTGTAGGTCCCAATGCTTCTGGGCTCCCTACAGTAGTCGCAACAGAATTAGCAACAACGTTTAAACTAGCTGGAGTTGCAGTAGCAACAGTTGATTGTGATGCTGAATTATTGTTATATGTAACAACAGGATTTTCAAGTAAAGTACCATTTTCTTCATCAGATTCTTCTTCATTTAACTCCTCGTTGATTCCGAGTTCTTGCATTAATCTGTAAATAATTAATTTTTTTATTAATCTATAAGTATAACAATTTCTTAAAATTTACCTTTTTCGAATATCTTTTTCAGTAGCATATTTTTCACGACCAACCCCATTTAAATATTCATATACACCACCCAGGATCACGACTCTTCCCCCGCAATATGTGTACCCATTTTGAGCATTTTTTCCTTGTGGATCTGGACGTTTAAAGTTGATATCATCCATGCTGAATGTGTTGGAAATGTTGAAACCTCGTTGATTAATTGTTACTGTTGATCCAGGCAATGGTACACTTTTTCGAGCTGGTGATTTGAATGTTTGCGGTTGTTTATCAATGCCAAGAACAGGCTCTTCAGTTTCAATTCGTTGTCCCATACTATCAAGCTTTTCCACAAGTTGAATACGATAGAATCCAACATCTGTTTCTTGCATGTTAAAGAATTCACGTTGAAAATGTTCATCAAATTTAAATTGTGTAACAATGTGTTTTTTAGGTGTTGTTGATAGACTTGCATAACCATTCTTGACGATCAAGATTCCTTCATCACCCAACGGGTTGTTCTTCCGTTTTTTGACTGGCATTGTGTAGAGGACCAAATAATAATTCTAAAATGGACATATTTTTTACCAATTTTATATTACTTGTTCCCCTAGTATGATATATAAGTAATAGGAAATTAAACTTACTGTTTTTTCAGAAGAAGATGTTAATGTAAATGAATTAGTTTGTTGCATTGTTTCTGTTACTTCAACTACTGTAGGTCCCAATGCTTCTGGGATCCCTACGGTAGTAGAAGCAACATCATCACTGAGATCAATAGCAGCTACAGAACCAATACCAGGAGCCGTAGTAGCAACAGAAGCAATATCAACGGGAACATAATAACCATTTGAATCCATCATTTGTAACCTTTGACGTGCTTTAAATTGTTCAACTTCTGTCTTATTGTTGATTGAATCTTGCTGCTGCCGAGGAACTTCATAACCATCCTAAATTGATAAACATTTTATTCAAAATCTTTCGATTATTATAAGAATTGAATTCACCTTTACTTTTGACGGAGTTGTTGCAGCAACCATTTTAACATTTTTTAGTTTTGAAATTGAGATAATAAATAAAAAAAACTTACTCCAATTATCATCAAAGCGATCAAGCATTGCAGTTGCATCAACGAAAGAACTTTGGATTTCAGAATTGTTTTTCACATGATTATTAGGAAGTAAAATGGAAACAACAGTATCTTCGAAATTTGAAATATTTGCAGCTTCAGCTGAAGTTTCATTAAAAACCGATAACGCATCTGATGAAATTTTGTTTCGAGCTAAAAATTTGATTTGAAAGCATTAACTTGTACGAAGAAAAAACTTACAAGTCATAAATTTATAATCAAAAAATCCTGATCTACTATCATCAGACATTGCAGCATTTGGTGATTTCTTTATTATAGAATTCATACGACTACTTGATTTATTTAAATCGATTTTAGAATTTGACATAATTTCATTACTTTTCCAAATATAAGGTGATGAAACATAACTTTTTTGAGGAGCCAAAAGTTCATCACCATCAGCTACAAAAGCTTATATCGATAAAAAAAAGCTAAAAATTAAAACTCACTATCATAGTGAACACTTTGCTGTGTAACATTTGTAGAATATCTTGCAGGTTGATTTATTTTGCTAATAATTGAACTATTAAAATTGTTAGCACATTTCAATAAAGATATTTCTGCTTTATCATTTTTTGAAGAAGAAATTGATGAAAGCTTTTTTGTTGCATCTGCTAAAATAAATACATACAGTTATAAATAGAATCTATTAAAAAACTTACTCCAGCTACCATCAAATATATCAGGTTGTTCTGTAACATTAGTAGAATGTCTTGCGGAACGATTCTTATCATGAAGAAGTGGAGCATCAAAAACTTCAGCATTTCTTAATATGGATTTTATTGGAGCTTGACTCTTCAAAGCAGAAAATGAATCATTGTTTTGTAAAATTTCGTCGTCAGCTAAAAGAAATATTTAATCAAGTTTTGTGATATTTAAAAGAACTTACTAAAATCATCATTACTAAATTGATCTGGTTGATTTGTAGCATCAGTAAAAGAATCAAGATCACAGTTCTCTATGAAAGTGCTGCATTCAAATTCAGATCCACATGAGGAAACAGAAATTATTGAATTTGTTGGAGATGAACGTCGTGGACGAGGACTTAAAACAAACTTTGGTCGAGGATTCACTTTTGCATTTGAACTACTTTTTTCATTTTCATATATTACAGTGTTTGATAATTTCATACCTAAAATATATTTTACTAAACCATCAAAAATTATAAGAAAAAAAGCTAACCATATTTTTTCAATTTGTCATCTATGGTACTTGTAGCCCAATTTTGAACATTCTTTTCTTTAGAAATTTTTAACATCTTTCTTTCTTCCTTAATTTTTCTGCCGTAACTTTCTTCTTCAGAAACAAATTTCTTTCGATTTTGGGTTTCTTGAATATTTTTTGCTATTACTTCAATAAAGCTTGCATCATTTGGATTTGCAGTTAAATATTTGTCAATATCCCAGATTGTTAAATTTTTCAGAGGTTCAGCTTCTTTTGTCTTTTCTTTTTCCACTGGATGATCAATTGTCTTTGTATCATTTGATGAAATTCGTTTTTCAAGAATATTTAAAGCAGACCATAATTTTGAATTAGAATCAAAAAGAAATAGATAATTTTCACGTTCATTTTTAAGACTATTTTTAAGTCGTTGAATTTCGTCATTCTGTAATTGAATTTGAAGTTTTCTTTCAGCATCTTTCTTTTCAGTTGCATCAAGTTTATTTTGTAAAGATTGAATTTGAAGATTTTGTTGTTTAACAGTTTTTCTTATTTCTTTCAAATCTTTTGTTGAACTAACTGATTCTGGAGTGGTTGATGGTAATTGAATATTCTACAAATATTACACATTAGACTTGTTTTTCAATTCACAAAGAAAAAACTTACTAAATTAATTTCAACAGCTTTTTCACCATTTTGTTTTAAAATTGTAGTTTTTGGAATTTGTACCGGTGCAGCAATTTGACTTGGTGGTGGTGAAGATAAAAATTTGATAGTTTCTTTACTTTCATGATTTACAGTTCGTTTTGTTCTTGATTTTAAAATATTTCTTGGCTGTTTTTGATCAGTCTTTTTTGGTCGACGGAATGCAAAAAATGATTCTAGATCACTCATTTTCTTCTCAAAAAATATTCTAAAGTGTATTTAAAGTAATAAAAATATAAGTGAAATGTTTGCATTTACTTACCGTAATATAATATGTTAAATCCAAACAAACAGAAACAAAGAAAGCAAACGAATAAAACCAAGATGCGTATTTAAATTAATCACAAAAAATTATGTTTGTTATAAAAATTTAATTTTGTTTTACTTATTGATTCCAGATCCTAGTTAAGGTCAAACTCTATATGGGTTTATACAGAGCAAAATAGAAGAGCTGGACCAAACTCATCAAATTTGTTTCATAAAATAATTAGCACTTTTTATACTCTATTGATCTCTTTTATTATACAAAAACAACAATGAAAAAATTGAACAAATTTTTATAACAGAAATGGGCATGAGTAACAGATGTCTATGAAAATGGAAAGCAGGCATTATAATGAAACACATCTATTATTTTAAAAAAATCTACAGTAATCAACGTCATTATGTTTTTAAAGCAAAATGTTAAAACCAAAACGGTGATGCAACAATTAAAAAGGATTTAGATGATCTCACTTAAATTACAGAGATGAGAGCCGCTGTAGCGGCTGTTGAACCGAAAAACTTGCCTCAAACAATCGTCTTTAATTTCATTCAAAATTCGAATTTTTAATCCACTGTTTTCAAAAGCATTTAAAATATTTTTGTTACCATCTTAGTAAAAAATTTACAGTAAGAGCTTTTAAGACAGCTAGATGATACAGTTTGTTTATGAAAATATAAGGATGAAAAATGATAATGCTACAACTTTTTCATCAATTTTAAAACACAAATTGTTTTATTTATCCCCACATACGATATTTTCGACATTTCAGGGTAGTAGTTAATCTTTCTACAGTAACTCCTCTAAAGATCTAACAAAAGTTGTAAACAGTTTTTATCATCCATTTTTGTACAATTGTCCTCACAAAAAACATCTTGCCTCGTTAAATTTCCGCGTTGTTTTTTTCTCTAATTTCCTTAATTAGCTAGCGATGAAAAGAAGCTAAAACAATGTTTATTCAGAGCTAATATTTGCACAGTTCAAAAAAAAAAACGATTTACGCGTCTAACTTCTTTTTTCACCTTAATTGTCTGCTCTAAAAATTCTTTCATTTTTGCATTTTTTAAGGACGATGACTTTCTTATTAGCCATAAGCTTGGTTATCATCTTCTCAACAGCTGCATCTGGATGGGAACATCGTGGACCTATTATTGCCAGAGAAGGTTTGATTTGTTTTTCAAATATCGAGTATGTTAATCACCGTTTTTAGAACCACGTGAATATGCAGCCTGGTATCAAATGCCACAAGGTGCTGCAGCATATCCTCCATCAGCCTATGAAAGAGCAGTAGCCGCATCAGCTGCTGCCTCACAATATGCTGGATATCCACGGCCATATTCTCGTAGCCCAGATTATTATCCTGAAACTGCAGTAACAAATAATATGGTTCCAGCGAGTCGAAAAGCTGCTGCTGCAGCTGGTTATTACATTCCTGCGGGTGCAAATACACCAGACGTAAGTTTACATCCTCCTTCTTCTCAACATCGAAATCCTATTTCACATAGTGAACCAAAGATATTTATTCCTTCTTCCCAAACAACTATCTTATCTTCTACTGTAGCTTCATCTATCGGGGATTCCTCTTCTTCTTTGGGAAATAGTCAAATTAGGGCACCTATTGTTTCTGCTGGTATATTACCATATTCAACAAATTATTTGTCACCCCCACATAAGTCTATAATCTTTTCTTCAACAAGCAATTCCACCACCAATCTTATCCAATATCCAACAATAAATGTTCGACAAGCTTTACTTCGACGTTATCCATCACAAGCGGCAACATTTCTTCCAACAGCTAATTATCGACCACCAGCTAATTATCACTTCCTTACCACAACAACAACTACTGTACCCCCATTAATTTCAATAACATCTCCATCGACGTCTGATTCATCAGAATATGCTGGGAATCTTCGAGAACGTGCAGCAGATTTACGATCTTTGTCTTCACTGCTACGGAAAACTGTTGTCACTCGTCCCCCGTTACTAAAACTTTCACCTCCACAAATGGAAAAGCTTATGGATGATCAAATAAATGCCTTTGTTGGAGTTGTTCGAAAATTATATGAATGGAAAGATTGGATTTGGTGGGGTTCAATGAAATATCTTGACTTGGCCAAAAATCGGGTTTAATATTATATATCTCATTCTAATATAACATTAACAGTATTAACATAAGCTGTCTAGATGTCACGTTTTAACCTCTAACATCAAAGGAGTGTTTACCGCACATCAAAGGCGGTATATTCTTAACCCTCTTTTCCCCCGTTACATGACATCTAGACAGCCCTATCATTATTCAAAATTGTATTATCTGGTCACATCCCTCTCATTTCGTCACACATTCATTCTTTAAGTATTAATTGTTAAGTTTTTTGTTTCGTTTGTTTTTGGTCGAAGTCGAAGTTGCAAAAGATATTTCTCTCACATATCTATTTTAATTGTATGCAAAACTATTGTATATATCTTTTGTTGCTATTTTTGTTTTTTTTAATTTTTTGCAACTTCGATAAAGACTTTTTTCCTACTCAACCTTGCGTCTCTAAAATCCCATATACACTAAAAATACAAATCACAGACTTATCAAATAAGTGCAATCGATCGATATTTTCCATTACTTGGAAGAAAAAGGATAAATAATTTGGGGAAGAATACTTTTGGAAGTCGAAAGCAACAAACTCTACAACCTCAACCTCGAGTGGCTTCCACCACACCAACACCACCAAATGCTGCAAGTGTTATGAGAACATTGAAGCCAAGAAGGCCGTTGATTGAAACATGGAAATGTGTAAGAAAGCCATGTCCTCGATTATCTACTTTAAAGCCTTTACCACTGATAAATAATCGAACAAAAATGATTCGACAAAGCAAGAAAGTAACTCCAAGGCCAGAAAGTTCCAGAACTTTTGCAACTGTTGAAGGAATTAAGTTAGCAAGTGTGAAGCCATATACATTTCGGCCAAGGCATAAACAAAGCAATAAGAAAATGGTTAAGATTACAACTGCTATTCCATCAACTACTACTACAACTACTGTAACAACAACAACAGCTAAAGCTGTGAAAACAATTGCAAAAAAGATCATTCCATCAACAACAACTAAAGCAGCAAAAACCTCTGCAACGACAGTTACTACAACACCTTCAACAACATCACCAACAACTACAACTCGAAAACTTCCATCAACAACTACAACATCGCTTCCATCAACGACCACAAGCAAACAACAGAAGTCACAAAAAGAAGAGAAATTAAGCCAACAAATAAAACTTTTAAACCTTTAAATGTTATAAAAGTAACTCCATTCACAACTAAAGAACCTCAAACTTTGTCACCAGAAGCTTTATCAGCATCTTCAACATCCTCTCCATCAACACTTTCACCAACTCATCCATCAACGACTTCATCAGCTAGTCCATTTACGGAATTATTATTACAAAATTTATATGATTCAAATATTGATGATTCAGGTAAATTGGAATCATGGATCGAAAGAGCTCATCAGATGTTAGCTGATTCTGTTTCGGAAGATGATGTTAAAGCTATTTTGGATTCACAAAAAAATGACGGTCCTTCAAAAATTGCTAAAAATCCTACACAAATTCCTAAAGATAAACCAGTCAAGGCATCCTCAAGTGTTATTAAAGCAGAAAAAATTAATCCTAAATTTAATCTTAATGATCAGGTATAGTAATCCCTTAATCGTAGACTAAAAATGACACTTTGAAGTTTCAGAATTAATTTTTCTTTCAACCATGTTTTAAAAAAATGTTTCAACATTTTGTGATATACCGTATCTTCATTATCGAAGAATTGTTTATTTTTCTGGTGTTTGTTATTTTTGTTACTTTTTTGTTTATTGATTCAAATAAAAAAACGGTATGTGAAGTTAATTTAAATGGTTGAAAATGAGGGTTAAATGTACTTCCACCAGGACCACTTCCACCAGGACCACTTCCACCAGGACCATCTCGAACATGTACAGGCATTGGAAAATGTGTAAATGTTGCACCATCACCATCCTGTAGGGGCAAATTGGAAAACACTGCTCTTGAAAATCGTTGATTTGTTGATGTTGTTTGACGTGCTACTGTAGGTCCCAATGCTTCTGGGCTCCCTACAGTAGTCGCAACAGAATTAGCAACAACGTTTAAACTAGCTGGAGTTGCAGTAGCAACAGTTGATTGTGATGCTGAATTATTGTTATATGTAACAACAGGATTTTCAAGTAAAGTACCATTTTCTTCATCAGATTCTTCTTCATTTAACTCCTCGTTGATTCCGAGTTCTTGCATTAATCTGTAAATAATTAATTTTTTTATTAATCTATAAGTATAACAATTTCTTAAAATTTACCTTTTTCGAATATCTTTTTCAGTAGCATATTTTTCACGACCAACCCCATTTAAATATTCATATACACCACCCAGGATCACGACTCTTCCCCCGCAATATGTGTACCCATTTTGAGCATTTTTTCCTTGTGGATCTGGACGTTTAAAGTTGATATCATCCATGCTGAATGTGTTGGAAATGTTGAAACCTCGTTGATTAATTGTTACTGTTGATCCAGGCAATGGTACACTTTTTCGAGCTGGTGATTTGAATGTTTGCGGTTGTTTATCAATGCCAAGAACAGGCTCTTCAGTTTCAATTCGTTGTCCCATACTATCAAGCTTTTCCACAAGTTGAATACGATAGAATCCAACATCTGTTTCTTGCATGTTAAAGAATTCACGTTGAAAATGTTCATCAAATTTAAATTGTGTAACAATGTGTTTTTTAGGTGTTGTTGATAGACTTGCATAACCATTCTTGACGATCAAGATTCCTTCATCACCCAACGGGTTGTTCTTCCGTTTTTTGACTGGCATTGTGTAGAGGACCAAATAATAATTCTAAAATGGACATATTTTTTACCAATTTTATATTACTTGTTCCCCTAGTATGATATATAAGTAATAGGAAATTAAACTTACTGTTTTTTCAGAAGAAGATGTTAATGTAAATGAATTAGTTTGTTGCATTGTTTCTGTTACTTCAACTACTGTAGGTCCCAATGCTTCTGGGATCCCTACGGTAGTAGAAGCAACATCATCACTGAGATCAATAGCAGCTACAGAACCAATACCAGGAGCCGTAGTAGCAACAGAAGCAATATCAACGGGAACATAATAACCATTTGAATCCATCATTTGTAACCTTTGACGTGCTTTAAATTGTTCAACTTCTGTCTTATTGTTGATTGAATCTTGCTGCTGCCGAGGAACTTCATAACCATCCTAAATTGATAAACATTTTATTCAAAATCTTTCGATTATTATAAGAATTGAATTCACCTTTACTTTTGACGGAGTTGTTGCAGTAACCATTTTAACATTTTTTAGTTTTGAATTATTTGTTGTTGTTGGAGGAGGATTATCAAGCTCGTAAGCTGCGATATCTGAAATTTACATATAATTATTTTATAAATTATATTTTACATGAAACAAACTTACGCAGTGATAAAGTAGATTTATTCAAATTTGCATTGTTTAGTACAGTTGGACCAACATTTGAACCATTGCTTACAGCATTTGAACATGACATATCATTCAACCATTTTTTTTTATCAAATAAGATGAAATCCTTTTTACTTTCAACAAGAGCGTTTTCATTATTATTATTTGATGATACGAAAAGCGGGGTTGCAGTTTTATTTCATTTTTTAAATTTTCACAAGTAAAACTTGTTTATAACCTTGTAACTATTACAGTAATTTCAAAATGAAAATATTGTTGAAATAAAACTGCTTGTTTTGTTTTTTTACCAGTGTCATTTTTTGCTGAAGATAATGATTTGCTATTAATTGTAATCAGTTGTTTATTTGCAGATGAAGATGACGATGTTGCATTAAGATTTAAATTTCCATGATTATCATTGTAGCTTGTATCACCATTACCATGAAAATGATTCGAATTGTTCAATGATCTTTGCATACCACCACGAAGAATCACTTTTAGAAAAACCATATCCAGATGATTGACATCAGGTGTTGAGGAAAATTTTTTATTGACATCAAGAACCTTTCCGTGATGATACATCATAACATTCGGCGAAATTATTTGCACAAAACTTGCAATAAATCTGTTGTACACCAGAGGATGAAGTTTGTTTATCTCTTTTGTAACATACACCTCTTTAAAATAATATTTGATAACTGATTCAATGATACATTTAACTCTGTGATGTTGATATTGTTCAATTTTTAGTAATTCGTCACATGTTTGAATAAACAGCAAGAACTTTTGGCGACTTGCATTTCTTCTAAAGATATCTTGAAGGCTTCTTGTCTTTTTGTTTGCATTCCTTTTTATTGGTGATACTGCAACTAACGCCTTTGCCGATGATATAATTGTTGATGATGGCTTGAAATTTTTTACATCAACAGAATTTGAACGTGATCTTGTTCTTGTCATTGCTGCTCCTGCTTCAACTACTGTAGGTCGAAATGTTTCTCCGATCCCTACAGCAGTAGAAGAATCTGCCATCATAACATTTTCACCCCGATGATGCATTGAAGATTTTACATTATTTGATTTTGAACAACTTCCAGGATTTATAACACTTTTAAGACATGGCGTTGAAAGGGACTTTTGAAATTTTTTAGTTGTAACTTTGGCATGACACAGAGAAGATGACCGCTTATTTTTATGATGAATTTTTGAGGCGCTTGATTTATGTGAAATTTTTATAGATGGTGGAGAGGACTTTGATCGACGTTTGACGAGATTTGCTGGGACATTTTTATTACACCCAGATTTTACTGATGTATGTGTTGGAAATGAAGGTTTTGAAACAAAAGTTTTTGAAGCATATGTTGGTAATGCAGGTGCCTTTCTTTTATTCCTTGCTCTTCTTTTCTTTCTTGTTTGATTGTTATTTCTTTTATTAGTAGGAGGATGAACTTTTTGTCTTTCTCGCTGTTTTTTGACTTGTTTTTTAACCATCTCTAAAAAATATTTTTTATATGTTTCAGATTTTTGATAAAATACATTCAATAAAAGGTAAAAAAAAACTCGTAAGTAATATTGGCGTACTGTTATTGTTATGAATGAAAGACAAAAAAAATAATTAAAAAGTTTTTGTAGTTGATCATAATGCAGATCTTCAAGTTTTATAAATACTGTAAAGACACTATTACGAAATATAAAACTAAACTGAAACAGCTTCCGGCGTTTGCTAAAAATAGAATCGAAAGTTTGCAGCGAAAAAATTTTGTCGACAAAAAATAATTTGTCATTGAAAAGAAAAAGATTGAAATGCGTTTTTGTTTGTCACTGAATTATATTCATACCGTAATTATGAAAAGAACAAAAAAATGGAAAGACAAAAAAAGGGAATTCTTTAAAATAAACTCAATTGTATCGTCGCATCATCGATATTACAGTAATCAGAAAAAAATAAAATGATCCATTTGATATTAAAAACCAAATAGGTATTTTATATAATTAAAAATATGTATTTTTTGTATAAAAATCTTATTTTTAGTCATGATGTAATGAATATTGCTGATGTAAAACAGAAAGTTTAAAATAAAAAAAATGAAGCAATAACTTAACTTATTTATATTATTAGGTATGTTTTTTAAAAAGGTCAAATTTATCAAAAGTAATTAGAAGGTGAGGATCCAAGACTAAAGAAAACAAACACTAAAAAATAGCTAATGAATAAAATAAAGTTAAACTTAGTAGATTTAGAAAATATACAAGACATTAAAAATTTAATAAGAAAAAAAAATGCATTATTTTTTTTAAACAAAGAAATAAACACGCAAAAAATTAGAATAGTTTTTTAAATGTACTAACTGAAACAAAAATAATTCCGTCAAAAGATATTAAACATTTACTCGGTCATAAACAAGACAATAGGAAAAAAGACAACCAAGCTGATCGAAATCAGCGATGCCAAATGAATAGCAATAGAATAAAATGAAAAAGGGCATCACTTTATTTTTGAAAAGCGTCTACTAAATGATGCTAAACTTTTGTCTGTACCACTTCCAGAGTCTGGAATCCAGACACTGCCGGCGCTATTGCGAAAGAATAAAAAGACTAACAAACTTTTTGCGGCTTTTGATCAAAAAGACTGCAGATGCAAATTTGTCATTGACAAATATAAAGTTTTCTTTGATATTTAAAAAAAAATCAACGATTATCGTTTTGCAAAAAACTTTTATTTTTAGAACTACAGTACCTTTTTATGTTATTGACAAAATATATAATGCAATAGATTTTCAAAAGTCTAATGCATGCTGTAAACAATTAGGGTAGAAATGTGATTGAAATGGTACAAAGAAGCTGTGGATAATGTAACAAAAACAAAACTCGATAAAGGTATAGAAACGAAAAATCCAAAAAATGAAGAAACAAGAATAAAAACACAATAAATAATAACATCAGAAATATAAATTTTAAGCATTCATTTAAAACTTTAGTGCTCCCTAAAAAACTGAATAAAATAAAACTTTTATTTTTTTTTGAAAAGGAAACAAAAAAAAATAAAAGTTTATGATAAAACTAAACTGTTTATCCATCGAAAAGCAAATTTTTCCATCACATCTCAGACAACAAAGAGCCAAAAAAAAGAGAAGAAAAAAAACTGATTCATTCTTATTTTTCAATGAAAAAGTTGAACAGTGCCACAGAAAAGGTTATTTTTAGACACATTCAATCCAAATGTTGCCCATATGTCGGCGTAAACGACGATATAATAAAAGGTTTTTTTTGATGCACAAAAGCTTATTTTAAAGTCTGTAAACAAAAAGGAATGCAAAAGAAACATTTTTTGTTGAATGCACAGTAACCAAAATTAATCAAAATAGAGATTAAAAAAATGAATTTTTTGAAGATGTTGATAATCTCAATTGTTGCACATGTATCTTTCAATTTGTTTTTTTTATTGTTTCTGTCAACTGTATAAATTTTATGTTGAAGTTTTTTACAAAATCTGCCACAAAGAGTACCAGTTATATTACGGTAATGAAAGAAAACACCAATCAATGAAGCAAAAAAACGTCGATAAAAAATATACAAAAACAAGTTTTACAAAACCACAAAAACAAATGCAACAATAAAAATCACTTTCGGTAAATTATTTTCTCGCTTTGTATTTCTTTACTGCCATACTATCTTTTGGGAGCTGCTGTTCTTTTTTAAAAGTTGAAACATAAATTTCATCTTTTTTTATTTGTTGCGCCATCACAGGAATATTGGAATTCACTTTCTTTGATTCAGAAGATGATGATAAATATTGTTTCTTTAGATTTTCTATTGCAGACCATAATTGTGCATTTGTATTTAACAAGCTACCATAATCATATTCTTCAAGCTTTTCTTTAAGTTTGTAAATTTCATTTTGCTGAGATTGAAGTTGAAGAGAATGCTGGTCAATTGTTTCTTTTATAAGAGTTAGAGATGACTTGGATTGTGCAGATGGTGCTCGAATATTCTGAAACAACTTTTTTTATTAAACTGTAGAACAAATACAAAAACAAACATACTTTAATAATTTCAGGTGCTTTTGTAGTTTTTCCAAATGCCACAGCGTATGGTTGTTGATTGGTTCGAATTGGAATTGCATTCATAGTTCTTTCATCATCAATTGTAGCACCATAAAGCTTTTGAGGTTTCGTTGATCTAACAGATGCATTTCGTGGACGATTTTGTTTTGGAATTTGCGGTTCTTGACGTACTGGAACTTGCGCTGGTGGATCAATCTTTAAAAGATGTTCATTCCCTATGGTATTATTTCTTCTATTCTTTGGTAAATTTCTTTCTTCATTTTCATCAGTCATTAAAGGAGCATGTTGAATGAATGATTTTAATTCAGCCATATTTGAAAACAAAATGTTTCACGAAGTAATAAAATTTAAGTCAAAAATAATATAAGGTTTATTCATGAAATTGTTTTTTAATAATCCCCATATTAAAAAAGGCAGACAATTAACACTTATTATTAAAATTTTGACCCAAATACAAATGCAGAAATATTCAGCCAAAACAAAAATGCAACAATTTATTACCGTAATTGTTTAAAAATTAATTCAATAAATACAAAACATATATGACCAGATACATAACAATCATTTCAAAAATAAATTAATAATAATAAATTAACAAAAATAAATAAAAACAAAATATCTGAATTTTTTCCGTACAACAAAAGTTGCACCTTAAAAACCCTTACAAATAAATTACTGTAGATATTTTTCATTCAACATAAAATTATTCTCGACGAACAGCTCGACGTTTTGCTGGTGGAATTGGAGCTTTTGCATTTGGTTGAATTTTTTCAAATCCATCATCTTCTTCACTTGCTTCAGGAGTTTCTTTCTTTGCCTTTGATTTTGAAAATTGAATAGGAGCTGCTGCTGCAGTTGCAGCAGTATGGGCAGCTTTACTTCTTCGAGAAGAATCATAACCATCCAAGAAAAGTGCAGCAAAAACAACAATTGTTCCAATTTTTTGATTTTCATTCAACGGATTTGCGAAGAGAATAACCGAGAGAACAACACTAATAAGTTTTCGAGATGTTGTAATAATAGATAGAGTTAGTGGACCAAAATCTGATACAGTTTTAAAGATAAATACCTGAAAAATAAAAAATTAATAGCATGATTTAAGTGATTACAATAGGCAAAAACATGGGATACTGTAGCTCTATCACTAATCACAGAACTACAGCATTCCCAGAAATATCACAAACTTACTTGTCCACATGCTCCTGCAATAGATAACAATGCAATTCGTTGAAGAACAAATGGATACCTTTGAACAAAATCAACAAATTTAAATAAATCATGTGAAAATAAGATTGATCCAGAAAGAAGTACACCAGAGAAAAAGTTCATATAAAACATCATACTGTATTTTTCTGTTTTATATCCACTTCTCATTTTTTCTTGTACTGTACCAGTTACACCATCCATAAATAATGATAACAACTAAAAAAACATCTATCAGTTGATAAACTATAAGAATAAACACTCACCAATAAAGCTTCACCAGTACCAAAATTAAGAACATCAAATTTTCCAGAATGTTTTGGTTTATACATAAAAATTGCCATTCCAGCAACAATTAAAGTAACGTATAAAAACTTTCTCCAATGATATCGTTTTGAAGCAAATAGAACACCAAAAAGTAGAACAGGAAGTGGCTTACATGATTTACAAAGAACCTAAAATCACAAACATATCAGAGACAGTGAAATACTCAAAAAACAAACCTGTGTTGGATATGGTACAAACTTTAAAGCTGAATTACTTGAAACCATTGCAGTTGTATATGATGCTGCAGCTATTGCATAATAATACCATGGAACAGATTCATTATTTTGACTACCACGAGGTTTACAAATAAATGCAACAAAACAGTATGCTAAACATTGCACAAACACCAGCTCTTGCATATAAACAAATTTTTCTTTTGTTGGTCCATATGTATCTCGAGTACTGTAATTGCAACTTCTATAATCTTTATCTTTCAAAAGTCAAAACTTACATTTCTTCTTGAAGGATGCTAAAAACAGTATATGAAAGAACAACTCCACCAGCAGAGAATAAAGCATTAAAAAGTTGTTTGATAAAGCTTTCATGGGTGGTTGTCGGCGACATGTTGAGATGAAGATAATAGAGGTAGGGATAAAAATAAAATATACAAAATGGAAGAATATATTTTTAAGTACACGTCACAAAAGAGTTTACAGACTGCTAGCTTTTTTTATTTTTGACGTCGAATTGAACACTCGGCTTAAAAACAGACAACCGCAAATTTGGCCAAATGTTCTCTTTATTTTTACAAAATTTTTGTTGAAAATTTTTTTTATCAAAAATTGCTATGGTTTTTTTTCTTTATTGCTTCCGGGGAAAACCTACATCTTTCCAATTTTAAATGTTTATATTTTTTTGCTGCTGATTGATAAGATACAGTTCCAAAGCAACCGGAAATCTTCTTCTCCTTCTAGTATTAAAGGTAGTTGAGTTTTTATGCTGTCCTGTTGTTGAAAAAAAGGAACCACACTCGACAAATTTTGAAGAGGGATTTCTGTTCTTTTCTTTTTATTGTACACACTGCCAACAACAACAGAAGAATTAACAACGATCGGGCATCGACGTTTTTTGTTCTTTAAATTGCATTATATATATTTTTTGCGTGTCAGAGTGTGTCAATTTTAAAGCTTTAGACTTATAGCTTTTTACGGCCCTTTTCCTCTGTTGTGCCAATGTCCATTTTTTTAGAAAAAAATACTTTTCTTTTAAAAAAGAGCTTTTTGACGGGACCTTTCTTTGCTGCTGCTTCTTCCAGCTGCTTTCTTTACAATTGTATCCCATTGAAAGGAGAAAAAAAGCTAACTTGGTTCTTCTCTTTAAAAAAGGAAGGAAGAAAAAAAGCGAAACCAAAAACAAAAAATGAAGCAGCTTTTTCCCGTCTACGCTGGTGCTGCAGTTATGTTAGCGTGTTTGTCCATTTTATATTTATATATATCTCTTCTATCTTTCTCTTGTCCAAAATCGAACTAGAAAATTTTTTTGAGGGGCTCAGCAGGCGTCCCCTTTTCACTCATCATCATCTCCGGTTTTATTTTTATATCCCCCACCAAGAACATTAACAAGAAAAAGATAACGAGTGACAAAAAAAAGAAAGAATTGTTCAATTTTTAGCTTTATTTTTTAAAAATTTATTTTTCTTGGTTTTTTAGTTGGCTCCAATTCTTCTGACACAGGAAAAAACTAAAAACAAAACCATGCCGATTTTTTTCTTTCTCTCATGTGAGTCGCTTAAGCGGAAACACGCAAAAGTTGTTGTATTTGTTGGTTGCTGCTTTTTTTCAAATTTTTTGAAGGGTGGTTGGTAGAGGTCACGTTTCTTCTTCTGGTCACCAGATGAACGACACTCTCTCTTTTTTCCTTTGACATTACATATATGTGTTGTTGTATATGATCAATAAACTTTGCATTTTTAAACAGATGGGTAAAAACTTCTTTTTTTGGATATTTCTAAGTTTGGTTTTTCTTTTCTTTGCTAATGTTTACAATTCCGTGGTTTTGAACGAAAGCAGGAAAGAGGAATGTGATATTTGTATTTGCAATTACTCATCATAAAAAATCTGCTATTGCTGCACCTTTTGATTTTTCAATTTTAGAACCCTTTTTTGCCTTTTTCAGTCGGCTGCTTTTTCATAACTATTTTTTTCACCGATTTTTTTGTTTCACAAGTAAGGTACCAGAAGTGATCATCGATTTTTGCTGCCAAATGGAGTTAAATAGTATCATATGGGTCTGAAAACAACTCCCAAAAAATAATACGGGCCAATTTCAACTTTCGCCGTTTTTACGGCGCTTCGAAAATTTGAATATGATCAAAGTTTTTTTTCTGGTCCATTTTGAGCAACCATGGACATGTGCTTCTGTGGCATAGTGGTGTTGACGTTTGAGTTTCACTTTTTATGTTACAGGTTCGGTTCCACGTTGACCAACTTTTTTTAAACTTTTTTTCTTCTTGATTTAATTAATATTATGGTGGAAAAAAAATGTCAAAAAGCCTCTATCTTTTTATTAAAAAGTTGTCTTTCTATTTTTAAACCCCTGTCAAAGTTTCCAAAAAAAGTGCAAAAAATGAACGTAATGTTTTTTTATTTTTTTTGCACAAAAAGAAAAACATCCAAGCTAGACATCGATATTTAGTTGAATCAGCGTTTAAAAGTTTTTTAACTAAACGAAAAATCGATAGCTATGATTTCTAAAGTTATTTGTGCAAATGCTCTCTGTTGAAAGATTCTTTTACTTTGTTTTGCAAAAACGAAAACTTTTAAGGCTTGCAGTCAACATTTATTTTAAAACCAAAAACCAAGTTTCAAAAAGAAGTATTGTTTTAAAATTTAATACTTTAATTATAACAACAATGCATATTTTTTACAGAATGTTCAAAACAAAAAAATTCCATGCAATGAGCACATTTTATAAATGGCCATTTTTCACAAATGCTACACTGATCATCAACATCAATACTATCAAAGCAAACAGTCACGGGGGTTTCAAATTCTTCTGGACGTTCATCAAGATATCCAGCAGCAAACCAAGAATATTGAATCATGGGACGAAAAATAGGTGCAGTAAATTGCCCAACAGTAATATCCAAAATAGTTGCCATGCCTCTTCTATCAGAAACAGTAAATGTATTTTCCCGTCTAGCCTTGTAAGTCATTGTGCGAATAAAATTTTTGAACATTCTCATAAAAAATACGTCAAGTGGCTGGGCTGTTCCAGTAGATTTGGGGGGAAGAATGTGATGTTCAGTTTTATCTTTATCTTGTTCAAAAGCTTTAACATATCCGTTCCAAGAATCAACAACAAGTACAGCATTTTCGCCAACATTTGGTTTAAAAATATTTTCTAGCCAATAAATTCCAAGTTCTGATGTCATCATTCCAGATTTTGTTGATACTGCTTTAATATTTTTAAATGGAGCCAATTGTGCTTCAAAGCATTGAGGTTTATTAGGTTCACAAAAAGTGACAAGCATTGGAAGCATGAGTTCACCTTCGGCATTGATGACAACTTGAGCTGTATAGGAATGTGTGGTTGCATTCACACGTTGAACAAGAGCTTCCACTTTCTTTTCCCCTTTGAAAGTCAAAGTACGGCCACAAGTCATCTCCATTTTTATTCCCGTTTGATCTGCATTAAAAATCCATGCAAGCGGAACCATATCTTGATAAATTACTTCTTTAATTTTTTTTCGAAATATTTCAATCGATTTTTCTAAAGAATCCAAGTCATTTATTTGTGCAAGTGTAACCCGTGCATTAATCTTTCTTGAAACAATTCTGTATTTTTTCTTAAATCTATGTAGCCACATTTTGCTTGCTTTGAAAGTTGGAAGTTTATGTTCAACAGCTGCCCTTAAAGCTGCATCAACCAAATCTCTATCATGTACTTCTTCAAGCTTTTCTCGCATATCCAAAAAATAATCCAGCACATCTGTGTCAATATCATAAAATTTTTTTAAAGCAGTACCATTTTGAGCGAGATATGTCTTCATTCTAAATTTAAAAGTTAACTTATTTTTTTAAATTTTAAAAATGCTACTTTAACCTAACCTTGTAATTTCATAACGATATTTGAGTTTTTTGTAATTTTTTTGAAGGACTTTAAAAGATACTCCACTTTCTTTTTCTTCAACAATCTTTCTCCAAGTATCTTCATCATATTTACTTTCTAAACGTGCCTTCTTTGGAGCGGATGGGGAAACATAATCTTCATCATCTTCAGCTCTTTCATCATTATCATCTTCGCTATCATCACTAAATTCATCATCAAAACCAGGAATATAAAAATCAAGCATATATTTTGTTCGACTTTCATTTACTGCTATAAAAATGAAATTTTTAAAAGGACTTTAATAGCATATATGTAATAA
This sequence comes from Panagrolaimus sp. LJ2400, assembly GCA_024447215.1. Taxonomy (NCBI): domain Eukaryota; kingdom Metazoa; phylum Nematoda; class Chromadorea; order Rhabditida; family Panagrolaimidae; genus Panagrolaimus; species Panagrolaimus sp. LJ2400. Next base: position 3,703,708 of record JAMRYA010000001.1, on the reverse strand, counting down.
GTTACCTCTTTCTCGTTTTAGCATTGAAACTTCATTTTTTAATTCCAAAATTGCTTTTTGTGTAGAAACTTGCAAATAAGAAAATGCTTCCTCCAACCTTGTAATTTTTAATTTCAGTTTGTTCAATTCTGCTTCGCTGCTTTGCCGTTCAGCTTCATATTTGTCTTTCAAAATATTTAATGGCACTCGATCATCAAGAAGTTCAGAATTCCACCGTTTTTCACCATCAAGTTTCATTTTAACATCAAAAAGTTCTTTTTCAATTGCAGTATTTTTTTCTTTATATTGATCAAAAAATTGTTTCTGAACAATTGTGAGAGAATCTATAAAAATATAGGGCATTTAGAAATTATAAAAATAATGATTACTGTAAAAATTTTCTTCTGTCACGGGTGATGATGGAGGAGGTGGAGGTGGTGGTGGAGGAGGATTGGTGTCAGCAAGCTTTTGTGAACTTTTGAATTGCATAATTAGTGGTTCACTATTTTGAACAGGTTGTTGTCTTGCAAGTTCAAATGGATTTTGTTTTTGTGCAACATTTTGAAAAAGGTGATTATTTGGAGTTTGTTCACCAAAATTTGTCTAAAAAAAATTTGAATTATTTTCTTCTATTTTCGGTATGTTTACCTTAACAATACTGTTTTCATAAGCTGAAATATGTAGTGACAATTGACTCGATGAATTTTTGGCACTTGTATGATCTTTGTTTCTGTTCCCTTTCTTACGGTCGTTTTCAACTTCATCAAAATTCATATTTGATGATTTTCCCCATTCATTTTTTTCATTCATAAAAGAAGATTCTTTAACACCCAAGTTGTCATACTGATGATTACTGTAACCATGTTCTTTATTTTTTACAGGGCTTGAATTATTCAAAGCAGTTGGCACAGATTGTTGGTTTTGATTTAAGTTGAGGTTATTGTATTGAGAATTTGTAGCAGAAGAGGGAGAAGAAACCTTCTGTTTCACCACATCATATGACTCTAATGTAGCCATTTAAAAACACATTAAGAATTTTATTTGAAACAAAAAGAATAAAGAAAAAATAGTATTTTACAAAGTTTTCAATATCGATTACGTAACACTGTCTAGCCGTGATGCTGTCTTTTTTTGTTTTAAAAAAACAACATTAAAAAGTTTTTGAAACTTTTTTTTGGACGTCGGCAAGCTTTTTAAAAATGTGTAAAAATCTTATAAAAGAGACAATATTTGCACAAATAACTTCTGAGAATTTTGAGTGATAAAAAAAGCTTTTTGACATTTTTTTTCCACCATAATATTAATTAAATCAAGAAGAAAAAAAGTTTAAAAAAAGTTGGTCAACGTGGAACCGAACCTGTAACATAAAAAGTGAAACTCAAACGTCAATACCACTATGCCACAGAAGCACATGTCCATGGTTGCTCAAAATGGACCAGAAAAAAAACTTTGATCATATTCAAATTTTCGAAGCGCCGTAAAAACGGCGAAAGTTGAAATTGGCCCGTATTATTTTTTGGGAGTTGTTTTCAGACCCATATGATACTATTTAACTCCATTTGGCAGCAAAAATCGATGATCACTTCTGGTACCTTACTTGTCAGTTTTTTTCCTTTCTTTTCTGAATCACCTAAAAACGAGATCCTCCGTTTTTCCTTCTTTCTTTTCTTTCAAATAATTTTTAAAACTTCATGAATGACCATTTTTTCAGTGTTATTGATTTATGTTTCGTTTTTTTAAAAAAAACTTCATCATCGAGTTGCCTTTTAATTCTTTCCCGCTCCTTTTTTTTGATTTCCTAAATTAATCACTAAAAATTTTTTTGATGTTGACCACTGTTTCACCCTCTCTCTCTCGTGTTTTTAAAGCTTTTGGCTATTTTTTTTCTTCTTCGCGTTTTTGCTTTTTCTCATAGCAGTAGTAGTGATTGTATATTAAACGGACATATTTCACTAACTTCAAAATCGAGAAAAGGAAATTTAACGTGTGAAAAACGTCATTGAAAATCATTTCAGTGATCGATTTGAGTTATTATTTTTGCAGATTTTTAAAAAATGATTTTTTAGAGTGGTCAAAAAGAACAGCAACTCAAATTTTTGTCTTCAACGCTTTCACGAAATAACAGTATTATACGGCAAAAACAAAATTTTGATTGCATCATCAATTATTTGATGCATCAAAATTTTTGCAATCCTGCCGCCGCTACGCGATATGCATGCGGCTTATATCAGCCAAACTGAGCCAACAAATGATTATGAATTACTGCAACGTGTAGGTCATGGATCGTTTGGTGAAGTTTTTAAAGCTAGACATGTCAGGTAAGATATTCTTTTTTTGTTGATAAGGAAGTTATTATTATTAAAACAATAGATTGAGCAGCTGTTTTTGACAATGGCCTTTTTAAATTTTAAAAATTTGTTGTTTTTTTCAGAGATGGATCTTTAGCTGCAATTAAAGTTGTCAAGTTAGAAGGTGATGAAAATTTTGTACATATTCAACAAGAAATCGTTGTATTAAAAGATTGCCAACATCCAAATATTATTTCATATTTTTCAAGTTATTTAAAGCGTGAAAAGTTATGGATTGTTATGGAATATTGCAGTGGTGGATCTTTGCAAGATATTTATCAAAGTATGTTTACCATTCTGTTTACTATACTGTAGCCTTAAAAATTTTAGTGTCTGGTCCATTATTGGAATTGCAAATTGCTTTTGTTTGTCGTGAAACTCTTAAAGGCCTTCAATATCTACATCGAAGAGGAAAAATTCATCGGGATATTAAAGGTGCAAATATTTTGCTAACACATACTGGTGATGTTAAGCTAGCAGATTTTGGAGTAGCCGCACAAATTTCAGCAACAATTGGAAAAAGAAAATCATTTATTGGAACACCGTATTGGATGGCACCAGAAGTTGCATGTGTTGAAAGGCTAGGTGGATATGGCTTTGAATGTGATATTTGGGCAGTTGGAATCACTGCAATAGAATTAGCAGAACTTCAACCACCACTTTTTGATCTTCATCCTATGCAAGTTCTTCAGCTCATGACTCGATCAGGATACAAGCCTCCAAGACTGAAAGATAAACAAAAATGGTCTTCAACAATGCATGACTTTGTTAAATGTTGCTTAATAAAAAGTCCTAAAAAGCGGCCAACTCCTGATAAACTTTTAAATGTTTGTTTTTCGTTTTATTGAACGTTTTTAATTGTTGTTATTTTAGACTCATCCATTTGTAAAAGGTGCTTTAAGTTCAAGATTAACTCGAGATTTGTTGGATAAATTGAATAATCTTGGACGTGAAACTCCCCGTGAAGAATCTCTTACTCCAACCCCAGATGATGATCTTTCTCTTAGCAATTCTGGTATAATAATTTTATGAAGTACTGTAGCTATATATGCTTTTATAATTTTAGAAAACAATGATCTCAATCTTCATGATCTTTATTTCCGTAAACAATCTGTTGCCTCTTCATCAACATCGGGAGATTCACCAGTTAATGGAAATCGAAAAGCTTTTATTCCTAAAAAGCCAGCTCTATTTCCACATTCACAATCAACGGCAAACGGATTTGATGCTTCTTCACCAGTAGATGAAGCAATGAAAGAAGGTTCTGCCGCAACAATAACATGTCCAACTCTTCGACAATCTGCAAGTGAACAAGGTCTTCTCTCAGAAGCTTCAGCAATTTCAGCACCACAAATTCCAATGAATAATGAAAAATCAAGATTTAAAATTGAAAATGCTCTAAGATTTCATGGAAATAATTTTAAACAAAAAGCTCATCGAACTTCATCCCTTGAAAGTCCATATTCAATTCGATCAGAAAAAGCTGTTGCCTCACCACAAGTAAAGCATCGACAAGTTAATGAAAGTGACCAACAACAGCCATTATCTGATCGTCCAGTAACATGTTACGGGCTTCCTCCAACTCCAAAAGTTCCACTTGGAGCATGTTTCTACTCAATTTTTCATAATGTTGAATTTGCAATTAATTGTTCAACTACTTGGATCCATCCAACCAATAATCATCAGTATGCTATCTTTGGAGCTGAAGAAGGAATCTATATGTTGGATTTATATGAGCTACATGAATCACAGCTTATTCAAATATATCAATCAAAATGTACATGGATTTATATTGTTGATAATGTTATGATGTCGCTGCAAGGCAAAACTCCATATCTCTATCGACATGATTTGCTTCAACTTGTTCAGCAAGAAATTCTTACACAAAAAATTACAAAAAAGATTAATAAAGTTCCAGAAAAGTTAAAACCAAAAATGTTTATGGCAACAATGAGATTACCAGAAACAAAAGATTGCATTCAATGCTGTGTTCGACAATCGTTATTCAATGATAATCTATATCTTTGTTGTGCAGTACCTGGTGCAATGCTTCTCTATCAATGGTATAAACCTCAAGCGAAATTTGTATTATTGAAGAAGCATGAAATGGAAAGGCAATCGAAAAATCCTATAATGAAACCATTTGATCTTGTATTTTCTAATGGCGTGAATTCTGATTATCCACAACTTTGTTACGGTATTTATGAAAAGCAAGGTTCTAAAGATGGCTTTGATTTACAAATGGTTAATTTCAATGATCATGGGAAGTTGGAAGATTTTCTTGCAAATTCACAAAATCTTGATTTTATGGATACTGAAACGTTGAAACCATTTACAAGCAAACGACTAAAATTTGATTTGTTGCTAAAGTTGAAAGTTGTTAGCCTTCAGCAGCTTGACCGTGATACTTTAATGGTTGCATATGATAACAAGATAGAGCTGATATCAATTGAAGGAGCCAAAAAGAAAACTGATTTAATGTTGACATATTTTGAATTTGATTTTAATATTGAATATGCAATGGGATTATCGGATTCTGTGCTAGCTTTTCATAAACATGGTATTGAAGGTCGTTCATTCTTTAATGGCTCAAAAACTCAAGATTTAATTGATCGTTCAAAATCTTATGAAGTTATTGGAACTGAACCGTAAGTTATTACAGTATTCTTTGTAGTAGTTATATCTATTGCGACACTATAAAATATTTTTTGCTTTTTCACAAAGTTTTGAAGTTCTATAGTTTTTTTGTATACTTTTTTAAACGAATTCTGAGAACCCAAACCCATTTGGGCTTTTCAGAATTCGTTAAAAAGTTATACGAAAAATATTCAATTTAGAATTTTCTAAAAGTCGATTGATGATTCATAGTGTTATGGTAGATGAAAGAAGATCACTGTATCGTTTTGCTTTTTTAATTTTTGCATTTTTTTAGGATAATTATTCTGAAATCTCAACCATTCAAAGGTTCAATGATTCAAAAGCATTCAATAGATGATTATTCTCGAGCTTCAACAGTTATCTATGATACTTTAAGACCTCCAATTCTTGATGATGAAACCACTTCATCCTCATCACCATCAATTCGACAACCAACTCCACAGCCATCATTTAAGCCAGGTGTTGATTTATGTATTCTAACTGGTCATGTTTCTACGCTAGCAGATGATAGATCTATGTAAACATCATTAGTCTTGCAGCAGCAGCTCATATTCGTATTTGTAAGCAATAATTTATTCCATCTTTTTCTGTTTCTTTTTGCAAATTTTAAGGGTCCATTTTTAATGCTTTTTTTGCCTTTATTCTGAGCTTCTTTTAACCCAAAATTAATCTATAAAATTGTATTTTTTAAAAAATGTCTTCACTTTTTATAATTTTTTAAATTTTGAATAATTGTCTTTCTGTTGAAATTCCGTCCGTTTTTCTTCCTCTTTATTGTTACTCTTTTTTCTCAAAGTTATTGTTATATATTGTATTATTATTTGTTTCTCTCTATTTCTTTTGCCAAAAAATATAATAGTGTTTTTTCGTGTATAAATTTACTGATATCTTTTTTTGTTTTTTTAAAGAAGATTACTCATTGCTTTGATTTTGCTAAAAAAAATTTATAAAGAGATTTTACTGACAATTTTTGGTGTAACAACATTGGAGATACTGTAGCTTTTGTGGATACATTATGTTTTTATAAGCACATGAAGTTTAATTACAGTAGCTTCATATGCATACAATTCGATAATGCATTTCTACAGTATAAAGTTTATTTACACGAATCTGTTAAATTTTACAAGCAGTTGAACTATGCTTATAACAACAAAAAGCGATTGTAAAAATAAATTTGTTTACACACTTTTTCTTTGATACTGTTCTTTGTATTCTAAGATAAAAAAGAGTGTATATTTGAATGTCCTTACTTCATTAGCGACTACATTGATACTTTCACTTTCTACCTGCTTTCAGCCTTAATTGCATTTTATGCTCTTTGGGGAAATGCTTTTATAGTTAACACAAATATATGTTAGTTTCATTTTGGTCTTTTTTTATTAGCAATGGAAAATAAATGCTAACAATTTTTGCTTTTCAAAAACATATATAAGCTCTAATGATATTCTGCATAGGAAATAACATTTTTACTTTAACATTAGGAAAAGTTTTTGGAGACTTTTATTTGTTTTAAAGTTTTTGTTGATTCAATCCTGAACTTTTTAAACTTTCTTACTGTTTTGTTTTTGCTGCTTTTCTTTTTTACAGATGCTGATTATTGACCTCAAAAAAACATAATGTTAAAAAACAAATTCTGTTTTTTTTATGAAAGTGTCGTATATTTTGTTACAAAAGACGATTTATTCTTCAGATAATCCCTTATATAATTGTACGTTTATTGTGTATCATTGTTACACTTGTTTACTTTGATCATCAGCTGTAATAAAAAGTAATAAAGTTTGGCCATTTTAAAAAAGTTGGCAGGCGAAAAACCAGTAATAATAATAGTAGTGGTAATAGGTGAAGAGAGAGGAGAAGGTTTCTGATCTATTTACAAATATTGCTCCATCTTCTATTGGGCCATATTCTCCTCTCCTGCTGCTACTGCTGTTGACAGAGATGGTGATGATCGATGACTCTCTCCTTTTTTTCTATCGTTTTTTTGCTGCTACAAATAAATAAATATATTCGCGCAACATAGAACAGAATAGGATTAAAGAGAGAGAGAAAAAAATAGATTGTGTAACAAAAGTTTTTATTTACCCTTTTTTTCTGCTGATGTTTTTGTTAGAGACCCCTACCTTTTCTCTTTTGATGTTTGTATTACCAATTTCAAGAAAAAAAAGAAGATGAAAGTGAAAGTATAAAAAGAAGAAGAAGAAGTGTTCCACGATCTTAATTGTTTTGTTGTTTTTCGCTTTTTTCTTTCTTTTTATTAGTTTTTGGTCAAAGTTTTTTTGTTTGTAAAAGAAATGTGTTTAAAACGTACTGATTTTTATTATTGGGTATTGATGTTTAAGGTTTAGGTAAAAGTACAATGACCGTATACAGTACTTCTTTTTAAACTTTTTCAAAAGTGACATATTTAGCTCTAAGTCGGATACGGTAGCTCCTATTTCGAGATTATTTGTTTTTGTACAAGAATACCCCATTATCAAGAGAGTTAAAGCTCATGTTTAAAAGAAATTCTAAGTCATTTTTTCTTTTACTTTTTGCAAGAAATACTATACACTTTCTGCATAGCCTTTAAAAAAAAACTATGATCATTTAATGTTTTTACTTTCATTTATGATTCAGTATTTTCTCCATCAAATAATAATTTTGATGTTTCATTTCAATGATTATTAAATAAATCATACTCCCACAGATTTTTTCCTCCATCTTTTTAACCTTGATTGTTTGAAAAGCTGTTGCTGCTATTTTAGCGAAATGGCAAAGAATTTTAGTTTCAGGATGTTTTGCGTGTGCTTGAAATTCAATAAACACAATTTTTGCGTTGGTAAAAACCCCACAAAATTCGTAAAAAAAGTGTTTTGATTTTTTTGGGAGTTAGAAAAGCGAATGAGTATTTCAGGCATTGAAAAAAAAACATTTAAATCAGAAACACTCCTTTCGACGTGGTTAAAAAAGGGTAGTATTTTGAGAAAATTATGTTGTTTTAAAAATGCGTGTTTTTGTTTTTTGTAAATAAGGAAATAAATAAAAAAATGATATAAAAAGGCTCACCGTGTTGAGTGATATTTTCATTTTTAACGTTTAAAATACATCTAATTTTTTAAATTACTCATTCAATTTAGAAAAACAACGATGAATAAAATTTTGATTATAGCTGGTTTTTGTATAATTTCATTGGCGTCTGCTGCTGATGGTAAGCTTTGATTTTTACTTGAGCTACTTTAAGGGTTAAATAAATCACAATAACTTATTTGTTTAAAATAACTACCTTATATTAAAATTATAAAACTTTAGTTACAAAAGCTCGGGCAATGATTTACCAAGCCATGGATACATTTGCAGAAGATCCTAATAAACTTGTTGGAACAATTGAATTTACACAAGTTAATGGCGGAATTGAAGTAATTCTTTTAATTTAATTTCTGGATATCAATATTGATTGCAAGCGATCAGAACATTATAGCTTTTATGCCCCATTAGTCATATTGATACTTTTGATAATTCTACCGTAACCCTATATTTCTAGGTTGTTGCAAATATTAGTGGTGCTACAGCAGGCAGCCATGGCTTCCATGTACATGAAAATTCAGATTTATCAAAAAAATGCAATAATACTGGTGGACATTTTAATCCATTCAAAAAGAATCATGGTGCTCCAGAAGATGCAGATCGACATGTAGGAGATTTGGGAAATATTGTAATTACAGATCCTTCAAAACCAACAATCTTCAAAATTACTGATAAAATAATTTCATTTTCTGGTGATTCAAATATTATTGGAAAAGGTTTTGTCATTCATCAAGGTGAAGATGATCTAGGTCGTGGTGGACAACCTGACTCTAAAACAACAGGTTTGTGATTACACCGTTGATAAACCACTTATGCAAATTTCTAAATTTAGGTCATGCTGGTGCTCGATGGGCTTGCGGAGTTATAGGTAAAGCTGATTAAATAAAATGTGTTGCTACTTCTTTCTTCTCTTTCCTACTGTAACTTTTTTCCATAATAATAATATATGTAACTCTTTCCTATTACTGTAATCCCTATTGTATAATAACAAAATGAACTTTCGCTAATTCCAAAAATACAAACATTTCTATACAAATTTTTAGTTGATACTACTGCTTCATCAAACGGTCAATGGTTCAGCTTTGGAAGCTTACTCTTTGCTATTGCATTTTCAGTATTTTATCGATAAACCTCTTCTATCCACAAATTTTGGTAGCTATCATATCTATTACCGTTTTGTTAAACTGTTTTGCACATATTTGAACATTCCTATATACACATATAAATATCTTTTATATATCGAAAATAGCGAATTAAATAAATAATACAGTAACCCAATTACATCATCATATATCCTACTTTTACATTGCTTTATTTTGCACCACGTAATAATTTTCTGCTAGATTTTTGTGATTGTTGTTGAGCCTCTTTTGATGAAGACGGACGAGAAGTTGCATTAAAGAAATCAGGAATTCGACGAATTGCATCTACTTCTGATGGAGCATACCGGGGACCACAATTTGGATGAAATGAATGACATGAAGAGGATGGTGATTGAGGAGTTGCAGCAAAGACATCAGGAAGTCCACGAATTAAATCAACTTCAGATTGAGTGTATTGAAGACCACGCAATGATGAAGCATTACTTTCAGCAGATTGAGATCGAGCTGCTTTTTGAAGAAATGGATTTGGAAGTTTTCTAATTGAATCAACTTCTGATGGAGTATAAGAAAGGCCACGAATTGGTGCAACACTATTTGCTGATGATGATGGAGCAGGAGCTGCTGGGCGAAAGCCAATTGGAATTTGACGATTTGCACCACCACTTCCCAAACTGAAAAAAGTCCAAACTTTTAAAAATTCTGACCAAAATTTTTCAAAACGTGGTCCACTTAACCTTAAAAAGATAGAGAGAATAAATTCTAAAATTAATAATACAGAAAAATAGTTACCCAGCATTTTTTGAACGAAGCCCATCAACAAATGAAGGATAACCGCGAAGTTCCATAATTTCAGAAGGTGAACGAAGATCACGATTTAGCAAAGTTGCAGAGCCTTGTGGAGATCGAACTTCTCGTTCACTTCCACCACCGCCATCTGATTTAATATCTCCTTTGCAGGATGATGATGAGGGAGATTTTGCAGTTGAGACAACAAATGATTTTTTGGTTGACTGTTGTTGGGGACAGTATGATGAAGCAAAGACATTAGGAATTTGACGAATTGCATCAACTTCAGATGAAGTATACCGAAGACCACAAGTTGGAACACTTTGAAAGGAATGACATGAAGAGGATGGTGATTGAGGAGTAGCAGCAAAGACATCAGGAAGTCCACGAATGAAATTAACTTCAGATTGAGTGTATTGAAGACCACGCAATGATGAAGCATTACTTTCAGCAGATTGAGATCGAGCTGCTTTTTGAAGAAATGGATTTGGAAGTTTTCTAATTGAATCAACTTCTGATGGAGTATAAGAAAGGCCACGAATTGGTGCAACACTATTTGCTGATGATGATGGAGAAGGAGCTGCTGGGCGAAAGCCAATTGGAATTTGACGATTTGCACCACCACTTCCCAAACTGAAAAAAGTCCAAACTTTTAAAAATTCTGACCAAAATTTTTCAAAACGTGGTCCACTTAACCTTAAAAAGATAGAGAGAATAAATTCTAAAATTAATAATACAGAAAAATAGTTACCCAGCATTTTTTGAACGAAGCCCATCAACAAATGAAGGATAACCGCGAAGTTCCATAATTTCAGAAGGTGAACGAAGATCACGATTTAGCAAAGCTGCAGAGCCTTGTGGAGATCGAACTTCTCGTTCACTTCCACCACCGCCATCTGATTTAATATCTCCTTTGCAGGATGATGATGAGGGAGATTTTGCAGTTGAGACAACAAATGATTTTTTGGTTGACTGTTGTTGGGGACAGTATGATGAAGCAAAGACATTAGGAATTTGACGAATTGCATCAACTTCAGATGAAGTATACCGAAGACCACAAGTTGGAACACTTTGAAAGGAATGACATGAAGAGGATGCTGATGGAGGAGTAGCAGCAAAGAAATCAGGAATTCCACGAATTGTATCAACTTCAGATGAAGTATACCGAACACCACAAGTTGGAACACTTTGAAAGGAATGACATGAAGATGATGCTGATGGAGGAGTTGCAGCAAAGACATCAGGAAGTCCACAAATTAAATCAACTTCAGATGAAGTATACCGAACACCACAAGTTGGAACACTTTGAAAGGAATGACATGAAGATGATGTTGATGGAGGAGTTGCAGCAAAGACATCAGGAAGTCCACAAATTAAATCAACTTCAGATGAAGTATACCGAACACCACAAGTTGGAACACTTTGAAAGGAATGACATGAAGATGATGCTGATGGAGGAGTAGCAGCAAAGAAATCAGGAATTCCACGAATTGTATCAACTTCAGATTGAGTATATCGAAGACCCCGCACTGATGAAGCATTACTTTCAGCAGATTGAGATCGAACTGCTTTTTGATGAAATGGATTTGGAATATTATTAATTTCTTGAATTTGTGATGGTGTATATTGCAGGTCACGATTACCTTTTGACGAAGATCTATAATACACAGTGATCAGTATGAGTTGATGAAATCCAATAATGATGCCATAAAGCTGTCTGTTCAGTGGCATTGCCAGTGAAAAGATAGCTCTAAAATAAAATAGCTTACCTTTTACCACATTCAGATGCACCCATTTTTGTTGTTCCTGTTTGAAATAATCAGTTGAAGAAAAGAAAGCACAACTGCAAGCAAAGATGCGTTTGTTGCTTGAATGAACGAAAAAACGTGAACATCAACATTTATCTATCTTTTTGTCGAACAATTGCATATCAGATAATGCAAATTTGCACCAAAACTTTGTTTATTGTTCATGCAAATATTATGTGTTGATAAAAATGTTTCACGTTTCAACTGTGTTTTTTTTCTTTCAGAATAGAGACAGAGCAAGAGGTATAAAAAAAAGTTGAAGTTGTGTCGCTGCAAGACCTGTATCAACTGTCTAAATTACAGTATACCTTTATTGATAAAAATTTCAGCCACAACAGATTTGACGGGGTAAAATTAAAATTTTTATGTAATTTTTTTTGCACCAATCTTTTATATAATAAAATTTTAATATCAAATCTTTGCTTTTCAAGTCAACCATTAAAACTACGGCTGTCTTTTGTTCCAAAAAAATATGGTTCTTAAAAAATAGTGTTTCTTGTTGTCTCTATTCTCTTTTTTCACCGCACCAAATTTCTTCGTTGTTTGTCTCTTTTATTCTTTGACTTACTGCTGTTTTTTTGAGCATTAATTTTTTACACAGGGTCTCTTATGAGTCCTCGATGTATAATTTTTGGAGATCCTCGAAAGAGGATTAATTTACGTGGATGTCGAAGTTATCTGCTATGTTAAAGGATTTACTGTAATGTTAACGACCTTTCTACACTGGAAATGTAACTTTTTGTAGTTGTTTTTTAAAATAAATATTTCTGTTGACTGATTAAAAGTGTTCAAATTATTCAATAATCACTGATTGCAACCTTAAATATTAATGCATTTTAAAACCCAAATTACAGTATAAAAATCAAAGATAAAAGATTTTGAGAGTCTCATCAACTTCAGATGAAACATTTTTTAAATCGTTGATAGTCTCAAATTGAGACTATCAACGATTTAAAAAATGTTTGTAAACTATTTATTTCGCGAAATTTCTATTTCTTCTTTTCTTTTAATTCTTTCTTTTAAACAACAACAATTTTAAAATTTTCACTTTTTGTTCTTTTTTGACCTATAAAAAAATATGCACCTCTTTCTTTCTTTCATTGTGGATTTCAAAGGATTAAAATATAATTTCGAAACAAACTTATTCACGTCAGTTTTTGCTGAAAAATTTTGATTCTTTTTCTATTTTTTTATTAAATGAATATTATCAAAAAAGTTTTTAATCTTGAAAATATTCAACCACCAAAATCATCAATGCGAACCCCCTCTGAATTTCTGGCGTCATACTGTAATCAAAGATTTTCATTACCATCTTCAATTCTTTATTATATTGCCCGAAATCCACCATCACCAGAAAGCTATCTAAAATGGATTAAAATTTGTAAATATTTTTTCATCAAGAATCCAATTGTAGTTATTAATTCGATATGTCTTGGTTCAGATGAATCTTCACAAAATTTGTGTTCAAAAAAATCAAGCATGAAATTATGGATTACTGGTGGATTTGTTGTTCTTCCTTCAGAAAAACCTTATCAATCATTATTTCCAACAATTATGCCAAAAATTTATAAATGTGATGCCGCTCGATTATCTCTTTATGATATTTCATTAACCCTTAATGAATTTATGTTTCTTTCTTTATCAACTGCAAAATGTATTTTAAAAAATGTTTCAATCAAATACCGTAATGGAAAAGATGTGGAATTGGAAAAACTTGTTGCAGTTTGTACAAATGTAAAAATCTTTGAATAGTAAGTTATTTTAAAAAATACGGTACTTTTTACAGTTAATAATTTTAGCGCATTCACTCCAAATCCATCAAATTTCTCATCAAAAACTATTGCAAATATTATAAAAATTCCACATTTCTTGGCTTTAAAAAGATTTTCATTGATGAATATTCCTGATACCTTGGATACTAAACCTTTATTTGAATTTTTAAAAGTAAGTTTCTTATATTATATTTGTTACAGTATCACCAAGTAATATGTTTTAGACAAATGATTTATATGTAACACTTGAATTTTGCAATACTTTATCAGAAAAGTACCGTAGCCAGCTGGAAGATATTATATTTGAAATTCTTGAAACTGATGCATATATTTATGGTCCACCATCTTTGACAATTCCAAGCATGGATTTTGATAGACGAATTGCGTTATTACAAAAGGCTCGATTTGCAAAGTTTTAATTTTGTTATTGTTTTATTTTTTTGTTTGTACATATTTGTTTTTTATTTATAAATTTGTTTTTATCATGTTCTTGTTAATCATTACAGTAACCATCAAGCAATACGAAATTTACTGATTAAATAAGCACCACAAACATTCAATACTCATAACTAATAAATATATTTTAAGGATACAGTAAGCCTTGTTGCTGTTAACAACTTTGTCGTTTAATCAACTTCATTGAAGTAAGAAAGGACTTTATACAAAATTACATTCAAAAAAAGATCAAACACACATAAATAACATAAAAAAAACAAATTAAAACTTTTTATCAAGCTTTGGCTTTTTAGCTGACGAAGTTTCAAGCTTTGAAGCTGGTGGTTTAAAATTTGCACCTCGAAATGGTTCTAGCCTTTTAGTCTTCTTTTTAACAAAATCACGCCATGAACCACGTCGAACATCTCGAGTTTCTTCATAATTTTTCTTGAATTCTTCTTCCAACTTTCTTTTCTCTTGTGCAGCTTGAATTTCTTCTGCAAATTTACGCTTTTCTTCCATTGTTCGTTCTTCTAACATTTTACGCTTTTTTTCACGATCAGCAAACACCTGAAAGATTTATTATTAGATTTGCAAAGAGCTATTTGTAAAAGCTTACTTTAGTAACAGTTGCCCATAGCGCTTTTTTATATCCAATTGGATCATCTTCTGGAATTTTATCTGATTGACCATCTTTTCGAAGTTTTCGCTTCTTTTCACTCATAACAATTGCTAGCCTTGCTCGAGCTTCTTCATACATTTCTCTACACCTAAAAATGAAAGAGAAAATAGCTATATTCAAAGACAAATAATTACCTTGCGACTTCATCTGGATCTTCTAAAGTTTCCATTGCTTTTTTAACAATTTCAAAAGCTCTTTTTGCTCTTTCACTATCATCCAAATTTCGATCAGGATGGATAAGAAGTGAAAGCTTCTTGTATTTCTTTTTAACTGCTTCAATATCAGCATCTGGATCAACTTGTAGCACTTCAAATGGATTCAAATTCAAAAATGTTGCACCAGGACGTAAAAGTCGTTCAATTTGTTGTGTTGGAGTAAGAGAAGCATCTTGAGCTTCAGTAGTTTTGAGATCACTATAGAATGCATCAAATTCAGACATCTAAAATGATAATATTTGTTAATCTGCTTTTAAATATAGTTAGCAGCCAAATTCGGTCAAAGAAAGTTTATAACATAAACGAAAAATGTTAAAAACTAACACGCAAAAGCTAAAATCGCTATGTAAAAAGTCTAAGCATCTTTGAAAGCTAAGTTAGATAGCTTAATACGGATAAAAGTAACGATAAAGATTAAATATAAAACTATTAAAAACAAATTCAAAGTTTCAGCAAAAGATTTCAAAGTTTTTTTCTAAAAATTACATGCGTTGGCAAAATGTCTGTTTATGATAAATGCAACACAGTTTTCAAAATTCAAATAAAAATTTTTAAATTTTTGGAATTCAATTAATTGAATCTAAATTTAATGATAGGACTATTACATAAAAAGCAAGAAGAAAAAAACTGCTAAATGTTACAAGTTACATTTGAATAAAGATATTTAAGGCCATTTTCTGTTTCATTTTTTTAATTCTTTAAAATTCATAAAGTATACTGTAGGTCTGAGAAGATGTTTAGTGAATTATCCTTGTTTTATCAAATCATTAGAATTTTATTTATTTTTTTATAAAACTTAAAACAACGATTTAATTTAAAACATATCATTTATTTATGTGTATAATTTGTAACATAACAAAAAATTATCAATTAAAAGACAAGGGGACGTCCACTTGGTGGAGCTCCAGATGCTGGGATTCCAGAAGGTGGGGGTCCTGAAGGTTTACCAGTTGGTGGAAGGCCACTTGGTGGAGCACCTGATGATTTACCAGTTGGGGGTAATCCAGTAGGGGCTTGACGTTTTGGGCGAACATTTGATGGAGCACCTGATGGCGGAGCACCAGATGCAGATGGTGCACCGGATGGTGGTGGAGCATTTGAAGGTTTACCAGTTTGTGAGTTTCCGCTTGATGGTTTTCCAGTTGGAGGTAATCCAGAAGGAGGTGCTTGACGTTTTTGACGACGATTTACTGGGATAACATTTGGGGCATCTGATGGAGGAGGAGCCTGTGAGGTTGGTGGAAGTCCACTTGGTGGTGGCCCGCTTGGAGGTGCTCCTGATGGTCTACCACTTGGTGGAGGTCCTGATGGGCGTCCATTTGGTGGACATGAAGGTTTACCAGTTGAAGCTTGACGTTTGGCACGAAGAGCTGGTGCCCCTGATGATGGAGGTGCTCCGCTTGGAGGTACGCCGGATGGTGGAGCACCAGATGGTGGAGGCCCGGAAGGTTTGCCAGTTGGTGGAAGGCCACTTGGTGCGCCAGATGGAGGAAGACCGGTTGGATTACCACCGAATAAATTGAATCCAAATGCTGAAGCAGCTCCAATCAAACATAACAAGCGGAGAACACGAACCATGATGAACTCAAAACTGATGAGTTATTTGTATGATAAATTCATATTTTGATGTTGCTTTTATAGCAAATTTTTGACTGCCAGTCTGCTCTTGATCTAAGGATAATTACTTCCTCACAAATAGCAATTAAAAAATTAAAGCAAAAGTGCACAGCTGTAACAACACCACTCATTTAATTTAAGCGGTTTATTTATTTAGGTTCATTTTCAACATTATATCTAAAGTTTTAAACAAAAAAAGGTATTATGATCTTTGCTTTGGGCTTGTGACAAAAAAAATAGATTATTTTTCTTCCACCCCCAGACTTTTGCATTGAATTTTTAAGTAAACATTAAAATCCTATCGTATTTTTTTGAAAGTACTTTAATTTTTTAAAACAATTGTGAATTTAATTAAAAAGTTTTTAGCATTAAATTAGTATCAAAAAACTTGTTACCGTAATTGTAAATGGACATGTGCAATAACAAGGTCCTTTTTATATTTTTATCATTCCAAAAATAAACTAATTGTACACTGTAAGTTTTTAGGTATAAACTTATTTTTTTGTCAAGCTGTTCTTTACATAATGTAGATACAGTACACCAGGCTATTTTTTGGGCTAATAATAAACAGTATTACTTCAGCTGAATTCAAACAGCAGTTATTAATAATTCAAAAACCTTCATATTTGTTTTAACAAAAAAAAGTTTATTCAAAAAGAAACAACAACAATAATAATAATATATTCACACATAAAAAAAACGAAACGAAGATGTGAAAAATGAGAACCCGCATACATCATAGTGTTAAGAATTAACAATTTTACCTAAAACAAAAGATTCTGATTGTTCCAGGACAAGAATCTTAATCATACCTTTTATGTCAAAACAAATGAAGAAGATCGACTATGATCACCACCTTCATAGAACAAATTTGGTTGTGGATTTGCCTTTTCAGCATCCAAAAAATTTTTGATTTTTTCAAGGTCTTCTTTGATAGTCTAAGAAAGAAGCTCATTTGTAATGTTTGCAAAGACATAAATAATTTACCTGTTTTTCAGCTTCAAGTTCCTTTTCCTTTTCTTCATATTCAAGATCTTGTTTTTCCATATCTTCAATCTCTTCAGCTAAAAAATATCTGCTATATTAACAATAATTCAAGTATTCAAAGACATACCAATTTTTGCTTGAAGTTCAGCAATTTCATCTTCAATATCATCTTTTTCATCTTCTTCCTTTTTAACAGCTTCATCCAATTCTTCATTTCTGTCAAGTAATTCTTTGAAGGTACTACGAAGCTTTAAAATTTCAGCCTTTGCTGTACTTAAATCATTGACATAGCTTTCTTTGTTACCTAAAAGTTGTTACTTATAGTTCAATAATGTTGCTCTCAAAGAAAAGTTTACCAAGTTTTTGAAATTCAGCATCGAGAGAAGTTTTAAATTCATCCAAAGAACTAAAATTTTAATATTTGTAAAGGCGTAATAAACAAAGAAAAAAATCAAACCTTTGCAAACCTTTCATTTCTTCAGAAACTTGAGAAGCAGAAGAACCACCGGATACAGTTGTTTCAGTACCTAAAAAAATAAATGATAACAGAAAAAGAAAGAAAAAAAGCATACCGCTTTCAGTGATTGATTTGATGGCAGCAATCTTAGAAGTAAGATCCTCAGCTCCTTTAACAAGGTCTTGAACACTGTAAAAAAAGAGGGGGGATTTATTAATTCAGAGAAAACAGAAAAGAAAACATACTCTCCTTCAAGGATTTCCGTGGTTTTTGGCATTGTTGTTGGTAATAATCTAAAATATTAGATATAGTATTTAAAAGTTTTGTAAACACACTTTGAGAAGCTGTCGAAAAAGAGCAAAGATTTCAAAGATTCCTTTTTGGATACCTCGAAGTTTCTCTTAAATTTTTTCAAATCATAATTTTCGTGTTAAAACCATGTAAAAGATATTTTAAAGTTTTTTTGAAAGTATAATAACAATCTTTAGCAATTTTGTTCGAAGTTTATTACTGTTAAAAATTGAATTTTTATTTGTTGATATATTTTCATATTTATCACTTACATGCCAATCACAACAAAGAAATGACAAAATCACGTAATCGCAAAAAATGTAAGCGAGCAAAGAAAGTTAAAGAAGATGTAATCGTAGATGTAAAAACTAAAACATGGATAACACCAAATGGAAATGTTTTCTGTAAAAGTCAAGAAAAAGCTACTATTTTTGATACTGTAAGTTTATCCATTTTCTTTTATGTATAGATGTAATTGCTAAATATAGGTAATGAAAGACCCAAGAAAATTGCTCTTTGAAATAATTACAAGAGAGAATGCTAATGCCTTTATTAAAGCAAGCAAGAATGATCCAAGATGTCAAATATTTGTGAAAGAATTTTATGGATATTTAACAAAAATTTGTGAAAAATGGAAAAGCTTTAAAATTGGAAAAAGCTTAAATAAAACTGTACCAAAACATTTGAAGTCTTCAATCAGTGATCAAGTTGAGTAAGTATTTTTAAGTATCAACAAGACACTGTGGCTTTACTAAATGTGCTAAGCTCTGATCAAGCTCTTTGAGCATTTGTAATGTGAAAATGTAGGTCTTTGATCCATCAACAGATAGTCCTAGCGATTTGCTATCATACTGTATCAATACTTTTCATTATAAGCATAACTCAGTCTTAAGTTAACCCGTTAAAGGATCAATCTTTATTTTTAACACTGCTTTATTTCCTTTCTATCTACATATCTTATAACATTTTAGTAACCCAGTATCATATTGTCAACTTCGAGCATATCTGAATGATGTAATGAATTTTTTATTTACTGATTTTTTACTTGGTGAACAAAATACTAAACTATTTGTTAACAAACTTGTCTATTCTCTGTTTAATATTCGACGAGATGAACCAATATTTATGGAAAATTATATTCTTCGATGCATTGAATCAACAAAAATTGGATGGCTTGAAAGATTCTGCTTTAAAACTGGAAGAGTCCTTCTTCAATGTGTTATAAAATTTTTATGTGAATTTTTTCAAGAGCTTATTAATAAAACTTTTTATACTGTATTCGATAATGTTGATAAGATACGTTTTTATCGAATCGAAATTTGGGATAAGCTATCTGGAACATTTGCTGAAAAATTTATTGCAGCAAGACAAGCTCGAGAGCTACAACTTTTACCAAATGATCATTATTATGTTATGTGGTAAGCTTTTAAGATTACTGTACTTTTGTTGTTTATAAAACTTTTTGTAGGTTTGTTCCAAAATCAAAAGGTTTTCGACCAATTGAACAGCTGAAAGAAGTGTCGGCAATAAGGTATTCACCAGGTGTAAATGTTAAAGAATATCTTAAAATTGTTAATCGTGTTTTAATTGCTGTTACAAAAACAAAGTCATTTGGTTTTGGCATTCATAGTATGTTCTATTTTGTTGCTGGCTGGATTAATGTATTAATTTGAATTTTTAGATTTAAAACAATTTGCTCATCAACTACGAGTATTCGCTTCTCGAAATTCAAATGTCAAAGAATTTTATTGCTTTTCTGGTGACATAACTAATTGCTTTCCTGCAATTGAACATAATTTTTTAACAAAATCTTTGAATGAAATGATTACAGATGAAGGGTAATACTTCAGTGGATTACTGTACTTTTGATAATGCAGTTTTTAGGCCTTTTATTCATGCAAAGTTCCTTGTTACTACCAAAGATGGAAAAAATTATTATAAGCCTACAGTAGGCATTAAAACTTTAGCAGATGCAAAAAAGAATTTAGAAAAAACGTGTAGATATGTTGCAGATAGTTGCACAGAAATGAAAGTAAGGACATGTTTCTCTATTACTGTTTTTGAGGAAAGCAATCCTTTAATCTTCTGTTTATGGCGGTAAAAGATTCAAGGATTTTGTCCATTTTGGAAAGGCTCATGCTTTCACTGCCGCCCTATGCTCTTATCTCTCTTTACATTACCTCCTTTTTAGAGAATCACAAAATCAGAATTAATTGAAACAATTCAAAGATATGCAATGAAAAATATTTTCAAATTTAAACAGAAGTTTTATCGATGCTTTCGTGGTGTTCCACAAGGAAGTGCACTTTCGACTTTGCTATGTACAATTTATTTGGCACAAATGGAAAAAGAATTATTCTTTAATTCTGCTAACAATATTAGAATACATGATTTATTTGGTGATAAAGCGATATTCCTTCGATATGTTGATGATTATTTACTTATTTCAACTGATAAAGAAATTGCTGAAAATTCAATTCAAAAGCTTGTCAATGATTCAAAAAATTATAGTATGAAATTGAATGAAGAAAAGACAGTTATGACTTCAAATTTATCACATTTACAACAATCACAAACATCTCTATCAAAATGTCGATTTATTGATTCTGCAGAACGAATAAAATGGTGTGGATTTGCTATTAATACTGTATCACTTACTGTATGCTTCTTTTATTAGTTTACTTTAATAAATATTCATTTTGAGGTTACTCCAGATACTTCAAGATTTCATCGGCATCCATTTAGTATTCCTTCCAAACTTCTCAATGGTAAATTTTTAAATAAAACTGCAAAACAGAAAGAACGATGTGAATGGATTCTAACAAAAATTCGGCAATCTTTAATGATGAAAAGAAAATGTATGAGAATTTGTCGTCGAATATATCGAAGAAAAGCTCGAAAGACTGCAATATTTTATTCAATTCTTCGATGCATCAAAAATTATTATTTAAAATATTTCAAGAAACGATTTGGTGTTCGATCATGTGGATATTTTAAGCCGATTCATGCCGCAATTCATTCATTTGTTCGTGCAACGTTTAAAAGAAAATTTCAAAATGTTCAATCTTAAAAATTGTATTCTTTTTATGTTTGTATTATAAATCGTTTTTGTTTATAAATGTTCTGATATAAACTCGAAATTTGTAGTAAAAAAGGTTATTTTATACCAAAGAAGAGACATACATATAGCTAAATAAATAAAATGGAAGAAACAACGAATATTAAATGTGAGATTGTATAATAGAAAACTCATAAAACAAAATAAATGAGGAAAAAAGTAATAGATCAAGTTTTTTTGCTGGGAAGGATAGAACAACAAGGTTTAATATGGACGATGACGATCACCACCTCGATCATTTCTTGGAGGACCACGCATTGCTCCGCCACCAGGGGCTCCACCACCATCAGCACGAGGAGCTTGACACGAGTTGCATTGTTGACGGAAGGCGAAATTAACATTTCCACAAGGGCAGGTCCAGTCATTTGGACGACCTTCACCACCACCACGGCCTCCTCCGCGTCCACCTGAAAAATTTATTTGATAAAATGTGTTACAGTATTAATAATAATTACCTCCAAATCCACCTCTTCCACCACTATCACGTCCGCCTCGGCCTCCATCTCTTCCACCGAAGCCTCCGCCACGGCCACCACCATCTCTACCGCCAAAGCCGCCTCCATCTCTTCGATCACCACCGTAACCGCCTCTTCCACCACGGTCACCTGAAAATATTATTTGTATATAAAAGATCTTATAAGAATAAATAAATTACCTCCAAATCCACCACCACGTCCTCCGCCTCTTCTATCAAAGCCACCATCACGGCCACCTCGATCACCTCCGAAGCCACCGCCTCTTCCGCCGCGATCTCCACCAAAGCCGCCTCCTCTTCGATCACCACCACGATCTCCGAATCCGCCTCGTCGATCACCATATCCACCACGATCTCCTCCTCTATCTCGATCTCCACCACCATATCCACTGCCAGATCTTCGATCACCACCATAGCCACCGCGATCCCGATCTCCACGGTCACCACCACGATCTCCGCCAAATCCTCGGCCGCCACCGCCTCCACGGCGATCACCACCACCGAAGCCGCCGCCTCTTCCACCGCGATCTCCACCACGGCTTCCACCTGATGGGAATTTGGCATAGCTGATATCCATAACATTTTGAGTACCAGGGAAGTTTTGTCCTAAAGTTATTATTAGTTAATATGAAAATATCGCTAGAGCCATACCATTATAAGTTGAAATGGCAGCGGATGCAGAATCTTCAGTTCGGAAAGTAATTGTACATTCACCTTTAGGAATTCCACGATCACTATAAATTTTAATCATTGCTTTTCCGCTATCATATGAATCGATTTGGCCTTGTCCACCAAAGACATCCTTGATAAATGTTTCATTGACACTAAACAAATTTCGATTAAACACTTATTTATCACATAGATAATAAAACATACGTTTGTGGAAGACCAGAAATAAAAATCATTCGTTTATTTTCAACTTCTCCACCGCCACCATTATCACGAGATGAATTTCGATCCCCGCCGCCTGGAGGTCCACGAGAGTCGTAACGATCTAAAATATACAATAATGTTTAGTAAATGTCTTTAAAAATTTTAAAGTTATTTCCCTCCCCAAAACATTTTCGACTCTCAAAATTTGTTGCAGTAATTTTTCCAAAGTACAGTATGCGACTCTTATAATTCCCAACATTTTTTCGTACAGTAATCCTCAGTGGCCAATAAAAAATTCATTGAAAATTCAATTAAACATGCTTAAACCGAATAGCATAAATTAAATTTTCTCCATGCAAGGATGTTTAACATCATAGGAAACACCGTAAAAAAAGTACTTTTGTCATTGCAGTACACAAATAAAATCTACAGTAAACGCTTTATAAAAACGCAGTTTTCATATTGTGAAAACTTTTAGACTCTATTAAAATTTAACACGACCAATAATAAATACAACTGTTTAAGAAAAAACACGTTGTTAAAAATACCTCGATTAAATCCTCCATCACCGGGACCACCATTACCCGGTCTGAAAATGAAATAGAGCTTGAGATAACGTTGTAAACATATGACACAAAATATATAAGGTATAAGAAGAATTCGGACTTGATAATAAAGCTGTTACAGTAGTCCCCCAAGTGTTTTAGACAAATCAAAAAAAATTTCCCCGTTTTTGTTAGAAAATGTATAAAAAAAGTTTTGTAAACTCGAAAAAAAGTTATCCCCCAAAAAACAGCATTTTCATAATAAATACACGAGGTTCACTTCTGACACTTTTAGACCGTTTCATAACACAGATAGACGTATAGTTGACCTTAAATCGACCTGAATTTGAAAACATTTTAAACGTAATCACTCCAAGGAATGAAAAACGTATAAAATTACATTAATATAAAAAAAGTATTACACAACACAATAGAAGTAAAACCTGTGATATTTGTTGACTCGAGAAATTTGACTCTTACTGTCTTTTATTAAAGACGGACTCTGTGACATTTCATTTCAAAGAAGCTGTTACAAATTCATATTCAAGACGGATATCTTTAATTTTGGAACGGTTGTAAAAGAAAAGAAATATCTTACCGTCGATCACGAGAATCATATCGATCACCACCAGAGCGTCGATCATCACTACCATATCCACCTGCAGAGCCACCTCTCCAATCAGCACTTGCAGGAGGTTGTTGTGGTGGTTGACCATAAGCGCCACCAGATTGATCATAATATGGTGGTGCAACACTATTTAGCGGTTGTGGAGGACCACCTGGGGCACCAGATGGAGGACCACCAGCAGCAGCAAATTGTTGCCAAGCATGATATTGCGCTGCCATAACCTTTAAAAAAATGAGGATGTTATTAGATGTAAGACGGATTGTGGGCGTATAAAACACTCAAAATGGGTATAACGATTTTAATCATTTAGCGGTTTACAAAGATATTAAACATACTTGAGGATCTACAGGATCTTGTCCAGGAGGAGCACCACTAGGTGGAGGAGGACCACCGTAAGATTGATAAACTAAAATATGAATTTTTTTTACTTTTTTTCAACTAAAAAAGCTTTATATTACCATTAGGTTGAGACATCTTTGGTTTGAATAGTTATTACTGTTATTACTTTAACAAAACAGCTAGATAATAATCTCAAATCTTCTTCAATATCCAAGAAATTCAAAGCTTTATTATTTTTTGCGATGCACGAATGCAAAAACTCTGAGAAAAAAAAGAGCGGAAAAAAGAATTGGCCACCAAAAAAGCTGCCACTCCAAAAAAAAGTAATCGATGAATTCTTGCAACGATTTTCCCTTACAAAGTATTTCATTACCGACGATGAAAAAGTAGAAGAGGAAGAAAAGGTTGTTTTTGATCACGCATTTTTGCATCTGAAAACAGCATATAATCTCTCTAAATTTTTCATTGAATTTTGTTAATATTTGTTTATCTAAAAAGTACGTTCATTTGTTGTTAACATATGTATACGAAAAATAAAAGCTTTTATCCGTAAATTTTTGTTATAAAGCAACACGCAACATCCATATACAGAAACATTTGGTTTGCTTCAAACAAAAATAAAGTCGATAAAAAATCTTTTTTCTGCTAACATTAATAAATTTTTTACAAGCTCTACATTTTCAGGATTCTCAATCATAAAGATGAGCGGATACCGAACAATTAATAATCGTAATAATCGAAATGGTGGACGCCGAGATGCTAAAGAAATATCAAGAACGAGACGAGAAATTTTTGCCTTAGATCCTGATATCGTTGGGCGTGGTGATGATCTTGAAGAAGATGATGTAAGTTTTTGTTTTGCAATGCCACATATAGGAACTATAAGCAGCTGTTTTTAAGGTTGAACAATCACGTGCTCCTCGACGAAATATAACAGAATCTGTACGAAATACAACTAATCTTGCAATTCGACAAGCCAATCAACTTTTAAATAGTGGTGCTGGAAAAGCAAGTAGAAATTTAATTGTTACACTTGTTACTGTAAGGCATGCTGCATCATCTGGCCTTAAACATGTCTTGGAATCAATTGCAAAATATTTGGATAACTTTCGACCAATTGCACCACAAATTCGTGAAACCGATGTTGAATTTTATATTACAGATGAAAAGGTATATTTTTTACCGTACACACACAATTAATATTCACAAATGCTTTATAGGAAGCTGAAGCAATTCGAGCTTTGAGTCGTCGAATTGTTGATAAACGAAATCGTAATAGCAGGTTCATTATTCAATCAAAAAAAGCTGCTGCTCCATGGACTTCACTTGATCGACGAATTCGTGATATTATGGTTAATGTTTTGGCAAAAAGATATAATAAATCTTTTAATTCACTTGATCTTAGCGATTTTGGAGCTGATAAAGGTATGCACATTTATACCTTTTTTTGGTTATTGTAATGTTGATTTGTTTTAGATTTCACTTCAAATAAAATTATTGTCAGCTTAACAAGAAATGATGTATTGGTTGCTCTCTTTGATATGATTGAAAGAGATTATTGCAATATTACTCAACTCAGCTTAAAAGATAATCGACTTCGTTCATTCGTTTTTCTTTCTTCACTTGTTTTTCGATGCAAGAATGTTACACAATTGGATATCTCAAGTAATGAAGTATGCTTTATTTCTGATACATGTATTATTTTTATTTGAATATCTTTTTTAGTTTAAAAATATTGAAGATCTTGATCGTATTTCTCTATGGAATATAGAAAAGCTATTATTGGAAAATAATCCATTTTGTACAAATTATACTGATGCTGATACATATACAAGGTGCAGTGATGGCTCTTCTTCTTCTTTTAGAATCAATAATTTTTCTTTTGCACGTCCACTTCTTGGTGTTACTTGAATGATGGTTTTAAAGATTATTTAAAGCACCACAAAAGCTCAAGCTTTAGCATAATAATAATCCTTTCAACAATGAATATGGACGTTCGCTTGAAGGATTTTGGTTCCTTGTTTTCTTTTTTTTCCCTTTTTTCTTTTTTATAATTTCTGGTAAGTTTGTAGAAAAATTTGGTCTTTTTAGGGATGTTCATAAATATTTGCCTACTGTCAGCTATTTGGTAAGCTTTCTTGCAAACCTTTACAAACAAACATTTATGATTGTTTTATTTTAGGATGGAATAAATGTTACACCAAGTGCAGTAAAGACTGAAGATAGATCTGCTTTATTACCAAAACCACGGGTCTGTTTTTGACTGCTTATTGTTTTGGGCTTTAAGTTTTCGTATGATGCTACCCATCCTTGCAGGGAGAAAGTTTAATCTTGCTTTTCGGTTTAAGCATTTTGTATTAAATTTTCAATGAACTCTTTTTGGCCACTGAGGATTACTGTAGTTTTAAATTTGCAAACTTTAGTTTTTACAAATTCTTATGTTTGTCTTTTTTTAGTTGAGCTATTGTGATAGTGACGCAGTTCGACGAGTTGTTGAAAAATTTTTACAAGAATATATACAACTTTATGATACACCTGAACCAGAAACAGCTCGAAAACAACTTATTGCTGCATATGATGATAATGCAGAATTCTCTTATTCAATTAATACTTTGGAGCATCATACACAATCCCGTGGTGATATGTAAGTTTATATTTTACACTACTGTGTGTTTATAAATTACATATATTTTTAGTGAAACCTATTCAACATATATGCGTGGTTCACGTAATATCGTTTTTGAAGATCGTTGGGCTGGAAATCCAGATCGTGTCCGTTACAAGGGATCTATGGATATTGTTGTTCAACTTGCTAAATTACCATCTACAAAACATTTGGTTGATACTTTCTTGCTTGATATCGATTTTTATATTGTAAGGTTTTATTATTGTATTAGTCTTAAATCTAAATAATTTTTTGCAGGATAATTTATGTGGTTTTACACTTCGTGGTCTCTTTATTGATGGAGCAGAACAAAATTCTCCAAGACCTCATTACAAATTATTTATGAGAAATTTTTTGGTTGTTTCAACTGGTGAAGGGTTAGTGCTTGCTATTACTGTACTACTTTAATTTAACATTATCTTCTTTTAGCACAATGGCAATTTTATGTGATACTTTACAAATTTGTCCAATAACTGAAATGGCAGCAGATTCTTATCGTGATATGTTAACTTCTGCTGCATTAGAAGCAAATGATTTACCAGGTCCATCAGGTGTTAATCAACCATCACATTCAAATATAACTGGAACTAACAATATTAATAGTAGTAATGGTGTACCATCAATTGTTGTAACAGCTCCACCACCAACTCCACAACCAATTGATCCAAATATTAAACGACAAATGATTGAACAATTTGCATCACAAACTGGTATGAATCTTGCATATTCTGAACGGTGCCTTGAAGACAATAACTTCGACTATGAAGTAAGCTTTATCTATTTTTGCTAGGTTGCTCTAATTCACTTGTTTTGTTTTTCAGGCTTCTGGTCGTCGTTTCTTAGAAATTCGGTCACAAATTCCTGCTGAAGCTTTTCAACAATAGTTAAAGAAATAATATTAAAAAAAATGTTTTTATTGTGTTTTAAATGTTTTTTTTTGATATTGTTTATGCTATATTGTATGGTGTGAAGGTAGGTCACTCTTACTTAGTTTCAAGCAGCCGGAGGTTCCCTATCCCTTTTTTATACGTTAAAATGCTGTTTTTACTTTTTCTTGTTTTCTTTCAATAAGAATGTTTGATCTTTTATTTACTCTTCATGCATTGTAGTTCTTTTGTAAGTTTAAAAACTTCAACATCTTCAAGTCACATATATATCGGCTTCCATCACCGGTAGAAGTTCTGTTGGGCTCAGCTCACGGCTTCCGTTTATATTAATCTTAACTTCATTTCATTCAACTAAAGATTTTATAAACAGTGACGAACTCTCTCTCTTCAAAAGTTTTTTTCTCTTACTTAAGTTCTGCATTTGTTATGTTAGATGTATTTTAAAAGGTTTGAATGTTTGAGTTGTTTGATTTCAAGAAATTGTAAAAATATGCATTGTCTAAAAAAATTTTAAAATCGAAAACAAATATATTTCCTCCAATGCTTGCTTGAACAAGTATAGTGACAAACCTCTTTCTCTTTTTATTACATTCTATTATTTTGTGTGTTTTTTTTCTTTTGAATCTGATTCTTTTTTTATTCGAATGTATTACTACTTTTTTTTTATTTGACTGAGAATGCTTCTTATTTTTTTCTTTTGTGTTTTGGTATGTTATGATGTATTATTGTATGCAAAAAAAATATTAAAAAATAGAATAAAATTTAAAGTTAGTATCTTTGATTTTTTTGATCTGATTTGAAAATGCACTTAAAAGATTAATCTTTGATCGATGATGGAAAGAGGGAGGGAGGATAATGATGCCGACTAAAAGATAATCAGCGATGGGCACATTTTTGACAAAACTTCAAGAATGGCATTTATTTTTTTCAATCAAGAAAGATAAGCATTTATGATTGGAGTAGAGAGATTTCTAAGGATAGCTTTTGTTGAACAAGTTGGAAATGTTTTTTTTCAAGGTGGGAAAAAGACGAGGAAAAAAAGGGCAGGTAAAACATTTGGTACATGAATTCTTAGCTTTTGTTGCACTGCTTATTTTTGTTTGTAAGGACATTGTCGATAAATACGTGATTCTTTTTGTTGTTCAATTAAATAACACATGAATCTTACCTGACTCTGTGACTCATTTGATAGCTATTTTTTCTTAGTTCTTTTTTATCTCGTGTAATTATAAGTTGTTCTTTTTTCTTCTTAGAAAACTTTTTTATTTAGATGATCAAAAATTGAAATGAGTTCCGAAAAATCAGTTTTTAACTATCATGCTTTAAAAATTCGACAAAGTAATTCTTATAGACTTCTTACGGTAATAATCAATTACAATAAATGTTAGGCTTTTAAGAAATATTTTTTGACAAGACTTAGTTTTCAAACATTCGCAAATAAACTAAAAAAAGTTTTTCGCAGAAAGTATACAACGTAATATTAACATCGATATCAAATTGATAATCACTTGCAGTAATTATTACGTTTTTGAATAAGGAACTTTTTACCTTAATGATCAAAGATTGAAAGAAATTCTTAATAATGAACTCAAAATTTTCTTGGAAGCTTTTATTTTTTTACCATACGATATATCACTTTTAAAATCATCACCCACATGTGCACAGTAATCATAAGGTTTATTTTAAAGTAGCAGTAGCAAAGTTTTAAAAGAATGATCAAAGATGACAAATAGCTTTTCTGTAAAAACTTGGGTAAACTTTTAAAGATTTAAAAAAAAGTTAAATTAGAACTTATTTTAATAAAGAAATTTTCTCCTTTTTAATAGTGTAATAGCAAATACGCGTATATAATGATGCATAAACTCTTTCTTCGTTTTCCACTCAAAACTTTTTAAAATCTAGTAACTGAGAACTGCTATTTGTAAACTTGCATCCTTTGATGTTCCTCTCTTTGTTTCTCTTCCACAATTACCCCATTGCAAATATACGTGACATTTTGTTCTATTCTGAAAAATTCTAAAACTTTGCTATTTTCATTTTACACTTAAAAAAAAGAATTGATGAAAAATTTTCTAAAGGAAAACAATCATATGTTTGATCTTTAAATTATTTCTTTTTATTTGCAAGCCTTCCTCCGCTAATGGTCTTCTTCTCCTTTTTCCCTCTTCCTCTTTTTTGTTTTTATTCATTCAAAAAAAAGTTGCTCATATTTCATAGACGGGGATTTAAAAATTTGAAAAGCAATAACAGTAATCAAAATATGCATATCCATTTTTTGTTGTTTATTAAATTTCATTATTACTTTTATCATTAATTATAATTAATTGTTTCTTCGAACAGTTCTCCCTGCTGAAAATCAGACATCATTTTGTTTGACTGAATTTTTATGAATTAATTTAGATTTGAAGTACATGAAACCTTTTCAATTACATAAATTAATTTTTTTGCAAATTTTAATATCTTGACTTTTTTGATTTTTGTTGTTTTTAAGAGCAAATTCTTTTGAAACTTTATACTGTAGTTTTTTATGTCCTCCTTAAATTCATCAATCTCCATTGAACACTATACAATTTTGTAGACGTTAAAGTTTTTAATCAACTTTTATGACTTTCAAAGCATGACTAAGATCGGTAAATTCGTTGTTTTTGATTCCATTTTGTTTATTGTTTGCTACTTATAAATTTTTTATCCAAGTTCATCCATTTTTTTTGAAATAATATTTGATCATTTACAAGTACAACCCGTAAACATAAGTCTGCCAAACCTATCTGTTTACAAAAACATGAAAACTCTACTGTATCTTTTGTATGTCTATATTTTTTATGCAAACAAATGTGGGCAACATAATAGTAAAACTTGTTGAACTTCGATTAAACCTTCATTGTTATTATTACTTATTTTTTTGTTGTTGAACTCTGAGATACGTCAAAGATTCTGCTTACTAAAGTTATAAGCAAACAATGTCAGACATGTCTTTGATGATTTTGAAAAAAAAACATGTAATTTTTATTTTTATAAAATCCTTGAAACATTTGTTATTGAAATTTAAAGCAGTAAAATCAAAGATTGATTTCATCGTGTGACTAAATTTTTAATTTTAGCGTGTCTTTCTATTAACTTTTCTACAATTATTTTAAGTTGAATAATTTCGAGTAAATTACGGTCTATGGATGATTTCAGATTTTCGGCAAGAAAATAATGCATTTTTTAAATTAAAAGTTTTCACAGTATTTATCTTTCATACACTTTTCTTCCTTTCTATTTCCATAAAACTACAGTAGCTTTGCAGCTTTTGCGTAAGTATTTATGTTTCCTCATTTTGTACGACCAATTTTCTTTTTCCATTTCTTTTTCCGTTTTGCATTTTCTTCTTCCAAAATTACTGTAACTTCTATATTTATTCCTTAAAAGAAGTTCTATTTTTATTGCTTTGCTGCTTTCGTAATATTTTTATTTTATTGACAACATTAAATCCGTTTATTTTAAAATTTGAAATCCTATAATAATATTTCGTTATTACTACTACTCTTGTTTATCTATCTTGATGGTCTTATCCTTGAATGAATGAATTACGTTGAAAGACAGAGATTTAATTCTAACAACCATTCGAAACAACAAATTTTTTTTCGTTGTTTACCTCATCAAAAAGATAGAAGTCTTCTCTAAAAATACATTTTTAAAAAAAAGTTTTCCAAAAATGGGATATGAAAATACATTGGATTAAAAGTGTCTTTTTGGCACACTTCTTCTTTTTCGTTATGACACTGTTGACATTCAAAGGTTTTAAACAAAAATAATATTTATGGAAAAATATTATTTCTTTTGCAAAAAAAACAGTCGATGTGTTTACAAAAAAATGTGCATGTTTTGAGCAATAAGATACCGTATACCTTGAATGAATGAGTAATTGTGAGCGTGTGTGGACAAGCTTTGTTTTTCTTTTCTGACGAGAAAGAAAGACTACGTGATAAACATTTGTTTTTTGAGAGAAAAAGAATCACAAGCAAGAATTATGACAAAGAAAAATGAAATTTAAACAAACAAATAATTACTTAACTTCCGCTTTGAATTAGCCATGATAATATCATTATTATGATGGGGAAGAGCAGTATGATAGGGCATATGAGATAGGCAATCATATCATTGATATTGATAGCAATCTTGCTCAGAACAGCCTCTACTGAGAGATAGCAGGCGGGTACATTGCTTTCTAGTTTTTTAATGATCATTTCTTGGTATATACGTATATAAAAAGAGTCTGCCATTTTTAATAGTTATTTTTTTTACAGATAAAATTTTGAGAGAAGAAGATTTTTGATCTTTTTTGTCTATTTTCTTTCCAAGTGTCAGCCAAAAAAAACAACAACAACAATTTTCAACAGTTTTATTGGCAGTCATTATTCCTTGTTCTGAGGATGGACGTTCAGAATTTTTGCAAAACATTTTCTTGGTTTTTGTTTTTATCAAAAAAATACTACAACTGTCTCCTTCTGTTTTTTTGTTATCTCGTGCAGTTTTATAGAAATGTATGTTTTGATCTTGTTTTTTTTACAATTGTTTTTCTTGCAGAAAATCATTTGAAACTTTAATAAAGTTACTTTGTCTAATATTTCTTGTCTCTCTTTATTGCTACAGTCCACTTTTTATATAAGTTACCATTAGTATTGGCTTGCCTTGATTTTGCACCTGCAAAATTTATTCATATTATTAATATTTTCTGTCTTTGATGTGAGATTAACAAGCTTCAACCTTATTGCATTACAATTTTTTGATTAGCATCATTTTTAGAAGAACTCTAAAAATCTTAACCTTATCTCAAGCAAAAAACAGAAAACACAAACTATGTGTTAAATGTTCGTTTAAACTTTTCATTTGATTTTTTATACTTTTTTTCAATCCTTTTTTCATTAATGTTGCGCCGGATTTGATATTTTTGGAGGTGTTGTTTTTTTAAATTTGCAAATGATTTCATTCCTTGAATATAATAATGTTTCATCATTTGTGTGCGACTTAGATTCGGCAAATCTTTCATATCCGGTTGCTTTGAAAAATGGTGCAAAAAATAGAGGTTTTAGTAGGTTTTATAATGAAACGCGTCTTCTTGGTTGCTAGAAGTTTTTCAATTTTAGTAAATTTAGGAAAATACAAATATACGATTAATAAAAATTTGTAGCTTTCCAGCTTCAAAAACGTAGCTAAAACGAAGAACAATTTGTCGTACATATTTTTGTTTTTTGGAATATTATTTTATCTTTGGCTGTAGTCTTGGCTTTAGAAAATAAGAAAATTATACTGTAAGGACATACAACTTTCAAGATTTTAAGAATCTCAAAAGCGTAAAATATTAAAAACTTGATTTAAGCTTTGTTAATTTTATTACTGTAGTTACTGCAAAATAAATCATTATATAATATAATTCAATGATGATTCATCTGTAAGAGTTCAGTAATTACAAGAAAATGAGTGAATCATTCTGTACGCTTACATCAAGCCGCTTGTAAAAGATTTAAAAAACAGAATTAGCTATATACTTTTCTGTAGTCTATTTTGAAGCTTTGTGCTACAGTATCCCTTTCGAGCAACAATTTTTATAGCCATTTGATTCTTTGCTACACTTTTATGCAATTTTTTAAAAGTATATTAAGGACATTTTAAAAACTATCATAAAACATTCAATTTCTATTTTATTAAATTTTTACATTCAAATAATTAAATTTGACGAAATAGAATTAAATTCTTTAATAAGAAATTGAAGCATCTTTGAGCTTTGTATCTTTTTTTTAGTTTTAGTACAATTTGTACTTTTTGATAAAACAAATTTTGAAGTTTTAATCTCTCTCTTCGTTTTTGACTTTGAAAATGTTTGTGTCAAATTAAAATTCACGCCGAAGCCTTGTATGGAATTTAATGAAAAAAAAGAAGTATCACAAATTCTGTTTTATTGAAGCAGTTAAAATACAATTATTATCTATTTTTAAAATTCAATATTATTGCCTCTCGGATTATTAAAAAATTAAACGTAAATGTTGATGCAACTGGCGATGATGGATGGGAAGTATACGGTAGTTGTTGTGAGCAATAAAAAAAGAGCGAAAGAAACGTAAACAAAAATTCGCAATATCTTTTTTAAATGCCATTTTTTTTCGTATTCTATGTGATATTGGCATCGTTCTTTTTTTTGAATGACATTTTAAAACTTTTTTGGTTTCTTTTGTTTTTGAAATAGGCATGTGTGCGTGTGGGCAAGGAAGTACATTATAATAAATTAAATGCCAATAAAAACGATGGCATTCAATGAACTTGAACTCGTGTGAAAATGCTTTAAAAGCTCTTGGAAATTCTGGAAATAAAATGAGAACAATTAAAAAATATGCACACTTTATGATTAATTATTTTCTAATTAGTTTCCCTATATATTCTGATGACATTATTTTTATGCATTTAGGGGTCCTGAAATTGACAATTTGCTTAAAAAAACACACGTCATTTTTCTCTTTGTTTTGTTTTTATTAGCGGACTATAGCCAAGGAAAGTCGTATTTTGGTCAGGAACAATTTCTTTTTTGCTATATCTCCGATTATGGTAAAATGGCATTCTTTCTTTTTCTCATTCAACAAAATAATAACACATTGATTCTTTTGTATCGACTTCTTTTAAAGAGATTAGCTTCGGAACTCTAGATTTACAGTTATTGACGTAAGTTGGTGTGTAAACCTTTGTTAATAAGCTGCCTCCAGAGTTAACCCTTAAATATCATTCTTCTAGAGCTTTCATTGTTTTAGGAAATTTAATAGAAATATTTAAACCTGTTTTTCTGAAAAGCCATAAGAGCATTCCAAGGAATTCAAAAAAAGCTCTTGCAATCAGTTAAGTGCTGTCAATAGATACTGTAAGATTCAAACACCAGTACATTTATGATAAACAACTTTTCATTCATCTGTTATCATTTTAATGGAAAAATGTTACAAAATCTGTTTGATAATCTTTTATGTAGCATTACTGAGTATTTTTCCTGACACACTTTAAAATATTAGAAATATTAGTAACCCTAAACATTAAAAAGTTCATGAGCATCAAAGAACATCAACAAACAATTTTAGTTAAATTAGATAGATGTTTTTTAATGACTTTCACAGTTTTATATGATTTTATTAGAAAATTTGAAAAAAACGAGTTTTACTCTATCAATTCCTATCTGGAGGTTCTTTACGGGTTCACACAAACATCCCATAAAAACATTTTTTAAGAGCACTTTTATTAATGAGTTTATTTAATGTATTTTGCAATTATTAAAAGTAATAAAAAAAAATTTGAACAAAGACGAAGGAGATTACTGCTCAAAAAAACATTTTGTTGTTGTTGAATGACTTAAAAATGGAAACAGTCAAAATACAATTTTTTCTCTTTTCTGTTTTGTAGCTTTATCAAAACTCTATCCATCAATCTGATTACCTATATTTCGTTTCATTTTTCCCTCGAGACTCCAAGACTATATATGTGTTGTAGCATTTTGCACAAAAAAAAGATAAGATAAAGTTATTATATTTTTGTTAAACTAAAATCAGAATACATTTCTTCTTTTTGTCTTTTTACTTATTTTTGTTGTCAATTGTTGTGTAAAGATGCATTTTGTAGTTTTTTTTCTTAAAATAATAATAGAAGAAAAAGAAGATTGATGAGTTAAAAATTACTCATTTAATGTAATAACCATCAATAAAAAAGTGGTGCTTCAATTGGCACTTACAATTGTTAAAAGTTCATCTTGTGAGAATAAAGATTATGTTTGAGCAATGCTTTAGAGATCAATGCCCTATAAAACGTTTGTCACAAATTTCAATAAATTGATTAAATTTTTTGTTTGAAACTTCGGAAACCTTATATAAGATAGTAAATTTTTAGCATTGATTTTGGACAAAAACGTGTTACTATCGAAAGTGATAGTAACCAAACATGCAATATTTTAATAAAAACTTTTGTTAAATGTAAAAAAAGCACTTAAAAGTTCATCTAATTAAAACAACGACTACATTTAAATAACGCTTTAGGGATCATAGACTAGCATCTTTCACAGGTTTCAAGAAATGGCTTTAGTTTTTCAAAAACTCAAATCTTGGAATGCCTCTTGAAAGCAAAAAAAAAACTTTTATTGGAAATAGTTTTTAAAATTTTTCGAAAAATCAAACTTTTTGCTGTTGTCTCTTAGGTTTTGCGAAGTAATTGACAGTGACTACTTTTCCATGAATTTTTATTAAATCTTGTTACTGTCAAAATTGACAGTAATCTGCAGCTGCAAATTTTTGAATTCAACAAATACTATCATTCAAAAAAAGTCCCTTAACTTTCAACTTTTGTTCAGTTGATGAACTTTTGAACGAACGATTTTCTATTTTCACAGTATGCTATTAGTCACATTTAACGCTTTCTACACTTTCAAAACTGACGATTTTCTGTAATTTTTATTTTAGTAGCAGTAGTAGTAATTGCTTGCTAATAGTTCACTACAGACAAAGACCCCTGTATACTTTTAACAACCAGCTTTGAAAATGTTTTTTATGGGGGCGTTTGTTTTTTAGATTCAAATTAGCGAAAATACCTACCTTTAACAAAAAAAAAGTAAGAAAATACTGTAGTTTTTTTGCTGCTTTGTGATAAATAAAGTTTTAAAGTCCTTAGCTGCTGCTGCTTGTAAAAGGGTTGTAACGATGGTGGTGGCCTTCCTGTTGATGCTATTTGTTTTCTAACACGGTTATTAAAATAAATCCATTAATTTTCTTTTAAAACAAAATATATGATTAAGCCTCCTCGATTACAAGAAATCCTTTACCCCCCTTCATTAAATTAACGAAACTTTGGAGAGAGAGAAAAAGGAAGTTAAAATAATTGAATTTGTACATATTTTTTATTCCCCCCCCCTCACTTTATTAAGGTCCCTTATTTTTTAGTGTGTAAAAGTGCTTACAAAATTGTTTGAGTCATTTGATAGCAGAAATAGGATTTTAACAGATATATGTTGATTATATAATCAATACAAAAAATAAAATAAATATCTTTGTAGGGTGATTTTTTAAACTCATATACATTTAACAAAGAAAAACAAAGGAAATAACACACACACAATACAAACAATACAAAAAACCAACAAAAGATAGATCAAAAAAATATTTTTTGGATGGGATTTCTTTTTTGAAATTGTTATAAAAAAAGATTTTAATCTCCAGTTTGAAGGAAAGAAATTTAAAGCTTTTGTTTTCTTTAAACGGAATTCTTTAGGCTTGCTTTTACAAAATTTGTGTGTTGATGACAAAAGTGAGAATGTGATGTGCAAAAAATATTTTTTGAATGAGCATTTCTTTTTATGAAATCATTATTTTCAAAAATCACTACATAAAAATTTTGGTGACCAAAAATTTGAAATTTTAAGAATGTTGTTTTTTGAAGATTTTTCATTATACGAAAGCAAATTTTAAAAGATACAGTATGCTCGAAAGCGCGCTTACACTTTTGAGTTATTTGAAAAAAACGTAAGAAATCAATTTCAAGCATGAACGGATTTCGATTGCGTCAAAACTTGAGGCGGAAATGGAAATAACATTTTTTGAAATCCTAAATGACGTTTTAAATTTTATTAATTAATTGATGCATATTACCCTTTTTTTAGCTCAAAAAACGTAATAAATGTGTTTTAAAAAGTTAATGTTTTAAATTTTGATTCTGAAGGATTAGTACTAGAAAAAAATTTGATATTTTTTGGCATAGGTTTCATTGTGTAGTGATTAACGGCGTGATTAAGAGATTCAAAAACAATAGCAGCTACAAACAAATGAAAAGAAATATGTTAAGTATATATTTAGTCCCGACAACATTTCCAATTTCATTACAGTAGCATTGCAAATTTTTGGTCTTTTTGATTTTTTGCTCTTTCTTTGTCTTTTTGAAATTCTAGTTTTTTTGTGAACATACAAAAATTGAACAACTGCCATAAAAATTTCAACAATAGTTAAAATAGTTTTCAAAAAAGATAAGGAATAAAGACGTGCTTGCAAATTATAATCATACAATTTCTTTTTTAAAGACGATATCCGTGAATAGCGCCAAATCATTGGTCTAAAACAAAAACCCGTTCTATTCATTTCTTGCTTAGTGCATTTACCGACATGGAAATCAACATACATCGGTGTTAGTGATTATTATCAGTGACCTTTTAACAATGCCCATCAAATCCCCCACTACTACTACTTTTTTAATTATCTCTTTTTGCTCGCTCTAAGATTCTTAAAAGTCGAGTTTTTTTTAACCTACTGTAGTAAATACTATCCCATCTCTCTGTTAATAACTACACTAAGAAAATTTTTTTTGATATCCATAAAAATCGAGTTTTTTTCAACCTACAGATAAAAATCGGAACCAATATTTTATTTTTCAAGAACTGAAAAAAACAAAACATAACTAATCAATAATTTACCTTGTTTTTTAAAAGAGAAACTTGTATTGTTCAATTTTTTTATTCAATATTCTTTAACAATCAAACAAAAAATGCATTATTTTATTTTTCTTTCTTTTCACAAATGCCTTTTAGATGCCCACTTGCAATTTTGTTGCCTCCTATTTGACAGCAATTATTGAAAGCAAAATTCTACAGTAATTTATGATGACTTTAGCTTATTAAAACGTTCATTCACACAAATTTACAAGAAGCCAAAATTTTATTTTCAAATTAAAAGATTTCTTTTGCAGCATACAATTTTCCATGAAACCTTTAATTTTTCTTTCCGCTAAATAATCATATCTCTAAAATTAGCAAAATTTGGTGATGAAAGAAAAACGCATTCCAAATACCACCAATTTTGTTGTTTACTTTCTTCGTAAAAATTTGACAGTTTACAAATGTATTATTATTTTTATTTGAAGCCTTTAAAGTTTTTTCAAGGGCAGATAAATTTGAAAAAAATGATACACTACAAAAAACAAAATATGCCCCCAAGCGTGTTTGACGCAAACGTGAAAATGGGATTATACGCGGATTTTTAAGCTTGTGAACCCATAGATCGGTGTCAGCTTAATTTTATCGATGAACAACAACAACTTTTTAGTTTTATGCCATAAAAATCTGTAGTCTTAATTTGGAGGGGGTATACTGTCTATGTAAATTTTCTTGGAATACTGTGTTTTGTAATTTCCGTTCGAGACTTTTCTTTCTGACGAAAGCAACGATCAAAGCTAATCCGATATCGTACATGTAGGTCTACGGTTGTGTATAACGTATACAGTATAGGATTAAACGTTTTTCATTCTGCAAAAGCTTATATGTTTGAGGAAATTATTTTTCGAAGAAGAAACATCCGAAGATGCATCCGATTCGATTTCGTTGCTTATCTTTTCCTTTCTTATTAATAAATAAAGCTATATATCAAATAAACAAGAAGTGCAACTACCGGAATTCCGGTGCAACTATTTTTTACAACACTTTGTCTTGACGCGATTAACCGGAAATTGAAGATAGATATGTAATAATGTCTAAGATTAATTTTTGACACATATCCATTATATAAAAATGGTCCCCACCATTTTTTGTGATGCATTAAAAAATCTTGAGATTATCTTTTTTCACTTTTTGCAAACGCCAAAACTTTCATCAAGCTTCAAAACCGTAATCCTCATCCAAAAGTGCCATCGTCAAACAAACAACAAAAAAGAAATGGCAACATAATAATATTGACAGCATGTGCTTGCTTTTTTTTATAGGGAAATACAAAAAGCATATATTTCAATGCCATTCTGATTTATAAATATATCTTTCTCTCTCTTTTCTAAAAAAATTGTAGTCTCACACACAGACATCAAAATCTTTTGCCAAGACAGAAATATATTTTTCTTTTTTGTGCTGGTGCTGCTGCTACGTCAACGGTTTTAAACGGAGGTGAAAAGAAAGAAAAAAATTTTATAGTTGTTAAATGAAATAAGATATATGTATTTTTAGAAATGTAAGATTGTGAGGTATCAAAAAAAATTTTCTTAGTGTAGTTATTAACAGAGAGATGGGATATTACTTACTACAGTAGGTTAAAAAAAACTCGACTTTTTAAGAATCTTAGAGTGAGCAAAAAGAGATAAAGCAAAAAAAGAGATAATTAAAAAAGTAGTAGTAGTGGGGGATTTGATGGGCATTGTTAAAAGGTCACTAACTGATAAATGTGCAAATCCTGTACCACTAACAACAACGATATGTACTAATTCTCACGTCTCCATTGTCAATGGTATTGTCGGGCAAGGCCATTGTTGCTTCCTTCTTTGATTAAATGGAAATTAAGTCGGCATCAAATTTGATCAAAATTATTATTTTTTATATCAAAGTTATATAGTCTCTTTCTTATCTTTTTATTTAAGATGAACAAGAAAAGAAGATTTTCCAATGTTTTAAATTTAGAATACATATTAAATGGCATGTAATATAGGTTAAGTAGCTTCCGTGTTCAATAGTTCACAACAAAACAAAAAATGACACTGCCATTGTTGTTATATGGATGAATGAAAGATTAGCGTAGATTTTGATGTTTTACGTTTTTTGAGGAAACTGAGAATGAACTTTCTTGGTCAAAAGTTCACTGCCTTGTAGGGATGCAAGTAGCACATGATAACTAGGGTTGGATAATTTACCGGTAAATTATGCCTCGGTTAATTAACCGGTTAATTAACCGCGGTTAATTAACCGGCCAACCCTAATGATAACCCAAGGAACACAATATTTTGTTTTGTAAATATCTCAAAACGATTAATTCTATGAATTACTGTAAATTTCAAAATAATGACAGTTGTCTCTTTCTGCAAATAAAGAATTTTTTGAAACTCTTTGGAAAACTATTTTTTGAAGTTTGATGAATTAAAAGAAGTTTTTACTCATAATTTTTGATGCCATAAAAACAACAGAATCTTAAATTTACATACTCCTTTATTACACGATCAATGATGAGTGATGCCGCTCTTTCCTGTAAGAAAAATACCACCAAAGAATAATATATCAAAACAACTCATTCTTACTTGCTTACCGTAATCCCCTTATATAATTTTATTGCTGCAAAAAATAATATTTGCACAAAAAAGAGAGAGTAAGGAACCCAAAATCTCCAAAAAAGAAGAAATTAATCGTTTATTTTGATGTTTTTTTGTTATATATTTTTTGATGCTTTTCAGAGTAAGAGATTTACTTCTCGTATTTCTTTTTTGAATGAACAGAAGTGTTTTTGTATTCTTTTGTTATTTTTTAATTAATTACATGCTTATCAAAGAGAGAATAAGACTGTATTCTTTTACAAACATGTTTTTCATTTTCTTCTGAAAATTGTTCTCATAAGTCTTTTTTATGAATAGTAGTAGCTTTCTAAAATAATAATGCTGTTTTCGTCATGAGAAAGAGAGAGAGAGATATTTTGATTATAGGAATGAATCATTCCAATAATCAAAATACAGTATTTCTTTATTAATTCGATTGTTTTTTATATGTTAGAGAGAAGAAAAACGGTTTAGCTGAATTTAAGACCCAGGGAAGATAGATGAATATTTATTTTGGAGCAAAAATCATACAAATTTTGATCTCCCTAATTCCCGAAAAAATCTTCTCAATTTTGAAACTTGTTTGCAAAAAAAGATGTTGGCTTTTGTGTGTGTGTGTTAAATAAATAAATGCCACAAAAAATATCTTATTGTATTTTTAATGGTTCAAAAAACAATAAAAGCAAAAAAAGCAGGAAAAAGCAATAAGTCAAAAAGAAGTGTTAAGTCTAATCCTCCCAGAAAGTACGGAGGAACTTGCATATCAGGGAAGCTAAAGCGCGCAAATCCGCTCAGGAACATTATTTTTAGGTACGCTTTTTGAAAGATTTAAAAAAGATATGGGAAAGATTAAACCACATGTTAAATTAATAGTCACAAAATCTAAAATGTTAAACAATTCTAAGCGCATGCATTTGTTTTACTTTTAAAACTCTTAGAAAACATTGAGTTGTGGTTTTGATAAGCATCTTTGGGGCTTGATTTGGATATCTAAAATTTGCATGCAAAATATTAATAGATTTTTAAGCCTATTTAAATCAATCCAACACAAAAAGGAAACAATTGCACTTGAAAAAACTCATCTATGAGAATTTTCGTATAATTACAAATTATCGTGCTAGCACTTTTTCGCTAAAGAATGTTTCATTCTCATTCGTCATTGCTTTAAACTTTGAACACTTGAATCAAAAAAAGCCGGAAGTGTTCAAAAATGTCGTCATTTGTTGTGTTCATCTTTTATGGTGTTGATATAAATATGCATATTTGATTCACATCAACACATAAAGATAAATTGAAACCCTTCAAAATCCACCCCTGCTATACTTTTAGACTTTTGAAACAAATATAATCATATATATTGCTCTATATGGCTTCGTTGCAAAAAAAGAGAATGACATGAGAATTTTTAGTTGTTTAAAGGAACCTAAAAAAATTATGATAAATTAAAAATTTTTTCCAACAATGACTCAAAAAATTTTTTATAGGAGCAAACATCATAAAATGACCTTATATTTATGATACACTTGTATGTATAAAAAATTAATTTACAACTTTAAAATAAGAATGTTAAATTTAAATATGTAATAAATTAACATTTGAAAATTCAACGAGACGGAAAACTTTCTTCTTTTTTCAATGTCAAAGATACGCATTTGTATTTTTAGAAAGCTGTGACGCTCTTGTCTCTCTGTCTTCTTGGTTTGACATTGTTTTAATCTTTGAAAGTCTTTTTTTGGATGACTTTCTTCTTCTTCTGTGTATTACTACTTTTCCACTTCAGTTAAGAATTAAATATGAAATTTGAAATATCATACCTTTTTTGATGTTAAGTAATTGCACGTAAAATGTACAATATTTAGATATGTAAATGTGGGGGAAATTTTTGTATTACGGTGGAACAAAATATAGAGACAAAAAAAGAGCGGTTGATGTTTTACGTAGATAATATGCAGAAAAAAAAGAACTTTGATGCAGACAGATTTGAAACATTTTGTTCAAAAATGGTTACTATCGCGCGCAGGAATATGCAAATTTGGAAAATTTTGAAAACCGGCGGGTTTTTTTGAATTCTGTCAAAACTTTTTAATCGATATTTAAGTGTCTATGGGATTTAAAGTAATTTTACAATTTCAAAAAACCGTCAAAAGTTTTAAAAATTTGCATATTACTCTTCTAGGGATGTCATAGTGATGTCATTATTAAACCTTTCTCTTGAAAACATTATTTTAATGAGTTATGCTAATTTTTCTATAGTTTAGTAAATTACGCAATTATTTTTGGATTTACAATGTTCATTGAACAATTTATTACCCCAAAATATAAATTACTCTCAAAGATATACAACAAACAACCGTATTGAACTTGTTTACAACTGTTCACAATATAATAGCCTTTTATTACTATTACCAGTTTACAAAAATTACTACCAAGAAAGTTAATTAATTTACAACAACAAATAACAACAGCAGCTATTATTATTACCACCACCAATAATACCCAAAATAAAATTAATATCCTTACAATAATCATAGATTTTGGCCCGTAAAAAGACAAAATTATTGACAAAAACGTATGACATTAATAATGGATTTAATATTTAAAAAAGTGTGTGTGCATGTGCATGAGCTATTAAAAAATCAAATTTTGATTCCTTATTATCCCCCCTTTCTCTGGGGTTTATTTGAGCTCTATCTTTTTATTTTTGTAGATAATTAAAAATTAAGTAAGTACCTACCCTATCCCTGTCTATAATGCCTTTTAAGTGCGCTTTGCATTACAAAGAAAAATTTGTAAACTATGAATCTTAGGCAGAGAAAGAAAGCGGATAATCATAAAATATTAGTTTTGGTACTATAATAAAAAATTAACATAAATCTGCTTTAAACAAAGACAGAAGAGAAGACTGTCGTTCATCTGATCATCAAAAAAAGAAAGAAAGATTTTTGGCCATTAATACCCATTTATAAAATTTGTTCAAAAGAAATCTATTGCTGCTGCTTTTTATTTTTAAGTAATTAATTTATGAAGTATGGAAAGTGAGTGAGTAAGTGACAGAGGAGAGAGACAGGATGATGATCGCAAATTGTAACCTCATTATTTTAGTACACTTCAATTACGCACAAATTTTTAATGTATACAAAAGAAAAGTGTTTCTTTGTAGGATAATCATTGAGATATTAAAGATAACAAAAAGTATTTTGTGAGATTACTGTAGGTATTATTACTGCAACA
Organism: Panagrolaimus sp. LJ2400; assembly: GCA_024447215.1. Taxonomy (NCBI): domain Eukaryota; kingdom Metazoa; phylum Nematoda; class Chromadorea; order Rhabditida; family Panagrolaimidae; genus Panagrolaimus; species Panagrolaimus sp. LJ2400. The sequence continues at coordinate 3,659,699 of JAMRYA010000001.1, read as the reverse complement.
AAATTTGAATTGGGTAAGCTAGAGTTGATATAGGCAATAGATTGTAACAGTAAAGTTACAAGTTTTGCATGAAATTGTATGACTGTCAAAAGACAATAGCGGCATGTATTCAATGTTATTTTTAATGATTTTAAAGCTGATGTGCCTGAACGAAAATATTTTTAAATTTGCATAAAATCCGTTGATAGCAAATTTAAAGACAACAAACTTTGAATCTCGAGATATTCACAGTTTGCCTTCGGAGCATACGACTCCGAGGGTCAGAGTTAAAGTTAAAGGTTTATGAAGGTTCCAAACATTCATCTCCAACACTTTTACCGCAATAAACGTTTGTCTTCAGGGCAAGCATAATACCAATGAAAACACTGGCTCATATTTTGTAAAACGAAACTTTAAACTTCCAAATTAAAAACAGTTTTCTTTGTTCTAAACTGAAATGTCAATTGTGCATAAGCTTGACAACAGAGACAAAATTTACGCAATTCATGTTTTAGCTGAACAATCAACAGAATTATTTTAGAGAGTAACATCTGAAAGCATACTGTGAAATTTCAACAATTTTACTTTTCCATGACTTTTTTGAAAAATATTTACTTTCTCGAAAAACAGTTGACCCACATTTCTTAAAAAAAATTTCTGTAGTTTAATCTTGTTTTTCACATATTTGCTTTTAACAGCTTTTCATTCCCAGACATTATTATTACTGTATTTCCACATTTTCAGTAGCAACATATTTGAAACTAACTTATTCCTTTTTTCCCGCTGTCCCCCACCCAAAACAAGCTATATCTTATTCCCCCCACATTTACACGAAAAATGGTCTATGAACTTTTTAGTTCCTTTTTATTTCCCTCCTTTTTTAAAAAATTTATTCCATTTAAGTGCATTTTGTTCTTCGCAAAAATGTTTTGGCAGCTTAAATTTACTCTTTTTTTCCTGTAAAAATATTTTCTTAAATCTTTTTTTGTCATACTTGTTTCTCTCAATTTTCAAAAGTCAAAAGTCTGAGATTTCTGAAATCCCACGTGTTTTTTATTTCATTGTTATTTTTTTTGGCGGCGTGATATTTTTTTCTGAAAGTCAAAATCAGAAGACGATTGTTATTGTTTTTTTTTGGGAAAGAATTATTCCGGCATCGGCTTTTTTGGATGGTTTATCTTATTAATTTTTCAATCTTTTTTGGTGGGGCAAAATTATCTGTTTTTTGGGTGGAGTCCGCTCAATGGCATTTCCTACAGGTATAAACGGCATGAACTAAGCTTCATGCAATAAACTCAAGTCAAATTGAAGCCCAACGATCGTTTTTCCCGTGTCCCTTTCCTTTTCTTTTTTGCTTTCCTTGAGAGAAAGAAACTCCGCCTTTTTTTGTTAGCTTAAAGAAGGCCGTCTTTTTTAGAAAAGCTGCTTTTAAGCTTCAAAAGGGGGAAGGAAGAAGAAAAGAGTAAATGAAAGGAGTATATAAAAGCATTTAAAAACTGTAGATTTTACTTATCAATGTCAATATAAAAATATCATATATATTCGTGCTACTATATTAATTTTATTTTTTATTACTACTACTGTATTATATTACAACAGAATTACCATATTACAGATATAAGGGTATACAGTATTTAACAACACCAACAACAACAACACTTTTACAAAATGGTTTTATTAATTTTAACAACAGTTTTTCCATTAATTTTTGCTTTGCCTGCTTCATTCCCTGATGAAATGCCACCATCCCCAGATCGCCCAAATATTGTTGTTTTAATGGTGGATGATCTTGGTAAGTCTACTTTTCGATCTTTGTTGTAAGACTTTCTTTTTCGCTGCAAGACAAGTTTCGAATGAAACTATTACTTTTTTTGTTTTCGTTTTAAGATATTTATTTATTTGTTATTTTTTTCATATTACTATTTTTAACTGTGCAAATTGCAAACTTTTTTTTGTCGTGCCAAAAAAATAATTCTTTGAAATCTGAGATATTTGTTCTTTGTTGTTTCCTCAAACGGCAAAAAAGCAGAAGAAGAAAATGAGCACAGTTGTCCCATTTTTGACCGATAAATAAAATGAATGATCAATTTTCTTTTGCCTCTTGAAAAAAAGTGTTCTTTAATAGCTTAAAAATGATGTAGGGAAAAATAATTATTTTTACGTGCAATATTTAAAAATTAGGCAGTGAAAAGTTGAGTACACTTATTACAACAACGAAAGAGATTTAAATTAAACTAAGATTATTGACATTCAATCATTGTCTTTTGCAGGATATGGTGATATACAAAGCTATGGAAATCCAACACAAGAATGGAATGAAGTTGATCGAATGATTGCAGAAGGAACAAGATTTACCAATGCATATTCAGCTGATTCAATGTGTTCACCATCAAGAGCTGGCTTCATGACTGGTCGCTTGCCTATTCGACTTGGAGTAACTGGTGGTGCAAGAGTCTTTCTTCCAAATGATAAAGGTGCCCTACCAAAAGATGAACCAACAATTGCTGAAATGTTGAAAGAAGCTGGCTATGTAACTGGAATGATTGGAAAATGGCATTTAGGAATTAATGAACATAATTCTACTGATGGCAATCATCTACCATCTCGGCGGGGATTTGATTTTGTTGGTCTTAATCTTCCATGGACAAATGCATGGCAATGTGATACAACAAAGGTAAGTAATAGATAGATAGAGAGAAACGATAAGAGGATTAGAAGGCTAGAAATGGATATTAGGGATTTAAGGGCAGCATTGCTTCTCAATGTTTGATGCCTATTGTTATTATTGTATTCTAAAAAAGGTGTCATAAAAATAATATGCCCTTAGGGCAACAAAAGGATAAAAATACAATTTTCATCTTTGATGCCAAGCCAAAAAAGCCTTCAAATCTTCTTTTCTTTCTATAAGTTGTTGTATGAACGAAAAGGTTAATCCGTGGTATGGTTTTATAGGAATATTATCCGGATGAACCAGTCCAAGATTATTGCTTTCTATATAATGGTGATCAAATTGTACAACAACCAATCAAATTTGATCATATGACAGAAGATTTAGTTAATGATTGGAATCGTTTCTTAGATGATCGAATTGCAACAGATCAACATAAAAAGCCTTTCTTCTTTTACTTCTCATTTCCACATGTACATTCAACACAATTTGCAAATGAATTCTTTAAAGGTTCATCCAATCGTGGACTTTTTGGTGATAATGTTAATGAAATGGCATGGGCAACTGGGGAAGTTCTCAATTCCCTTAAAAAGCATGGCATTGAAAAAAATACTTTGGTCATCTTTATGTCCGATCATGGCCCACATCAAGAACTTTGTAATAATGGTGGTTCAACAGCTGGTTTGAAAGGTGGAAAATCAAATTCTTTTGAAGGTGGATTCAGAATTCCTTTTGTTACATGGATGCCTGGTACTGTTAAAGCTGGTACCGTATCACAAGAAGTTATTTCATCACTTGATTTATTTCCAACTTTTAAAAAAATTGCATTCGGTAATACCCATCCACATGGACATCCTGGTCGTCGAGTTCTTGATGGTATCAATGTATGGCCCGAGCTACAAGGTTATTCTGCCCTGAATGGTGATCGATTTAATGATGTTAAACATTTCCTTTCTAAACCACTTGCTGAAAGAAGACCAATCTATTTTTATTGTAATAAACATTTAATGGCTGTTAGATTTGGTGACTACAAAATTCATTTCAAGACATCTCCGATCTTCCGAAACTTTTCTGCTGATCCGAAATTGGAAGAATTTTGTCCTGGTGGAAAGCCTGTTGATGACTGGTAAGTTATACTTTACAGTACACACGTGAACAGTACTTATTCAAATCTATTTTTAGGTATGTCTCTCAAACATGTCCTGAACATCAACTCATTACACATAATCCTCCACTTGTCTATGACGTCACTGCAGATCCCTATGAGCTATATCCACTTGCCAATGAAGGCCTCAACAAAAAGATCATTAAAAAAGTTAAACAACTTGTTGAAGAACACAAAGATTCAATTGAAGATGTCGAACCACAACTTGGCAGATTCGTCAATGAATTAATTCCTTGCTGCTCTGGTAATCGATCAAATTGTGCATGTGATAATATTACACCTGATTTGGAAGTGGTTCAACGTCGAGCCTTCACTCAATGGCCTGCAAATCTCCCCAGAAATCGTTCATCTATAATTGGAGGCGGTAAAGCTATGTATGAATTTATTCCTGCTGATACAACAACCCCATCACGCCCTGTAACAGCTAAACGGCGATCGTTGTATCATTCAAAACCGAAATCTAATAATTAAATTTGCATATATTAGGCTTTTTCCATAACCCCAAAAGTGTCTTAAAAATAATAGCGAAAAGAAAGACAAAAAACATTTTTTTTAAGTTTTAAAAAAAAGATATCCACAAAAAACGCTGCTTTTTTATATATTTATACAAAAATGACAAAAAGTTTTTAAAATTATTCCATTTTTTTATTATTATTTTTTTTAAAAAATTTATAACGGGTTTTTCATTTTTTCACACAGCTTAATATTTTTTATCATATTGTATTTATAATTGTTATATCTCAAAATATCAGCATATTTTATAAACATAATCCATTATTATTTTTTACTTTGTTTTGTTTCTCATGTCTCATCATCACCACCATAATTCACAAACAAAAATACATTAATTTATTTATTTTTCATACTGTAGTTTTTAGGAAAGAGATTTTTTTAGGCATTTCTTTGACAAAAGCTTTCTTTGTTTTGTCTTGGGCTTTTGCTTTTATTACATTATCATTATTTTTGGGCTTTATTATTGTTCTAAAAAAGATTTAATAATTATTTAAAAATGCGGTTATTTATTTTTTTTTGTTTCTTGCATTTTTAAAAAATTTTTCTTTATTTTTTTTGAATTTTGTTTTGTTCAACAATTGTAAACGCCTTTTTTGCGGATAAATACGGTTTAAATTAATTATTTCTGATTTATTGCTTTTGATGTTTGAACACATAACACATTTTCAAGCTAGCTTAATAATAACAAAATCAACTAATACAAATAAATTGCAACATTTCTTTCTCTGAGGGTTAATACAATAACGGGAAGAAATGGTAAGAAAATTAGATTTTATAAAGCAAAAAAGTAATAACTTTTTCTTATTAGTTGATAAAAGATTACTGTAGATTTTTCCCAGAAGGTGGTGGTGATCATTTGATTTAAGTAAAGTAATATCATAGAAAAAATAACTTTTAATACAGTTTTAGAGGGGAACAAATTTAATAAAGCAAAAAAAGTATACCTTTGGTCTTTTTGTCTGTTAGAAAAGAAAAAGTATAGTTTAATTTGATTTGATAAGATTGAGGGTGAAATTTAATTATCCTAAGAACTTTTTCAGAGAAATAATGTTATAAGGGGTGGTGAGTTGTTTGGAAACTAAACTGATTTCTGCTGTTTCCTTAGGCTCACTGTAGCCTTCATTTCTATTGGCTGAAATCAAGCATGAAAAAGAAGCTATAATTGTGTTACAACTTTTCTTGTACCATTTCTATAACTTTAAAAATATTCTGAAAACTAATAATAAAAATACCGTATTTATTCGTAACTTGAACATAATTAAAATTTGAGCTCGAAAAAATGGAATAACAAAAAAGCAAAAGTTCCAAAAAATGTTTGTTTTTTTTGCAAATTCATTCTAGACTACTTAAAGCCCAGTCAAAACATATTTCAAAAAATAAAAATGCAAAAAAGAAAACATTAACTTTTTTTTATAACAAAATAATAATAATAATAGTTCAGTATTTGTTGCTTAATCTTTAAAAAAAATAACTTTCAATTCTTGCTTGTTGCTTGTTTTTGTATGTTTGCTTGGCAGTTTTTAAACAGCTTTTTAAGGGTTGTTTGAACACCCAAAAAATATCCCTAGAAATGCTCTGGTAGAAAAACATCTTACTTAAACCATGAAAAGCAAAACACATTTTTCTTTCTTTCAAATTCCTACAAATTCATTCTTCAAAGGGATTTATGGAATTGTTTTTTGTAAGGTGAATGTCATTATTGTTAAATTTAGCTTTCTAAAATTAACTTTTTTTATTAGCGATATAAAAAGTTGCAGCATTTTTTAAAGGAAAATCATAAAGTTTTTAATAGCCCTATTAAACAAGCAACTCTAATGTGCGCAAATATATTTACGGCTTTAAGACTAAAATTGCAATTTTCGTAATCAACACAAAAATTTAAATTTAGAGAATGACTAGCAAATTTGTCTGAACTTTATGATTCTATCTTTGACAATTAAACTGCGTGAACTTATGAAATGCCATCGTTGTCAATTTTAGGGCAAATTGAGGGTGTTTGAGTCAAATTTGACGTCTATCGTAAAAGGCGGCGATAACAAATGATCTGAAGGCGGAATTTGCAACTTAAAACTTTCTGCTGGCGTCAAATCTTAACTCTCTCTCTCTCTTACATTAAAGCTTTTACGCCGATTCAGATCAACAGTAAAAATGATGCTATTTTTGATGTGTTAAAACCGCATACTTTCTTTTTATCACTATTTTCTTTTATCACTATTCTTTCACTCTCATTCTTTCTCTGTGTTACATTAATCGCCTTTAAACACTTTTGTTTTGTCAATTCATTAAAAACTTAAAACCCGGCTTAATCCTTTTTTTGGCGTAGTAATTTGCAGCATTTCTTGAAATTCAAATTCACAAAATCCTCCTAAACCCCCTTATCAATTACCACAAATTTTAAACTTTGACACTTAGATTCCCCATATTTAAGCCAAGTAAAACAAAGCAATTTTCAGATTCAATTATTTGATTTCATTTACTTCTTTACCTTCTACTTCAGCTGCTTCTTCTTCCTCTTCAACAGAATGGTTTCAACTCGCTCAATCATTGGACAAATTGCTTGCAACGATGATCTTCTCGATCGACCTAATTCTCTTTAATAATTTTATTTCAACAATGTCAACCATTGAATATTGCCTTCTTCAACAACGACCTTCATTAATATCATCATCATCATGTCTTTCAAATTAATTGGTGCCATGACATTTTCTCTTCATCAACGTTTTAATAGGCTCAAATACATGTATCATTCACTTGCAATTAATTACTCACATCAAAGATATATTTAAATTTTTAGAATGCCTTAATTTATATAAATAAAAAATTGTAGTAAAACTTGTTTACACTTTTTTCTGTCGTTAATATTTGTAGTCAATAAAATAAAACTTTTTTACAATAATAAATTTTGTTATTTTTCGATTAAAAACCGCCGACTAAAACAAAATTAATAAAACCCAAAAGTGGAACATTAAAGTTTAATCATATTGCTTTTTTTCTCTTTACAAATGACTGGAAAGGGTATGTAGTCTTTTTCTGTATTTTAAGAGACGCAAAAATAAAGCACAGAATTTTTTAAAACAAAAAAATATTTGTATTTTAATTTGGATTATTAAATGAACGAGTTGAGTTCATTTCGGACATCTTTTGTTTCTTTTCGTGTTCTTCGTGCAAGTGCTTTCAAAAGTATTCGTCTAAATCCTCCACGGCATTTAGAATATCTGAAGTATCTCAGTATCTCTCTTTTTGTTAATAATAAAACACATGGAATGCATTAATTAAATTTTTTTAATATTAACAACGAATAAGAGTATTATTGTCGTGTTACAACTTCCGCTCATGTGCGAACATACATTAAAGCAAGAAATCAAAGTCAAAGTACAACAGATTTGGTAATCAGAGATTCCAACTGTAGTTGAAAAATCTGAATATACACTAATTAAAAAATTAGTGATTAAGTATTTAAACATTTATAAATACATATTTCTGTCGGCTTCATTATGTGAATTTATTTATGACAGCCAAAGTTATTCACAATTAGGGTTGGTCCAGAGTTGACGTCGCAGTTTAGGTATGGATGGGGTAAAGCCAAATCTGACGCTTCACCTAAAATGCGGCAAAAATCAAAGTAATTTTGCTAATTTAGGCAGGAATGGGGTTAAAAAAATGTTCACTAATAATAGAGTAATTGGGTTGCACAAAAATGAACAAAAAAATTTTTCAGAAAATTAGAAGAAAAATAACTTTGCTAATTTTTTGTTTCTGCAGTTAAAATCATATTTCTTGCCAATGAAATATAAAATCTCTCAAAAATTAGCAGGCAAGATAGTGTGACAATTAAGCAAAATGCTTGCTGTCGAGGCGTTGACGCCGCTATCAAAGCCGACGCCGGCGTTGGCATCGGTTTAATAAGGTAAAATTTGCATTCCTTGTATAGGCATTTAAATATCTGCATCAGTTTTGTTGAATATTTGAAAAAAAATTTAAGCCATATCTGTTAACGCAGTTATACTGTGCTGAACAGTAATAAGCCGCAATCATTATGATAACATAATTACCAAAATACATGGTCTTTACTCTTGTATTATTTATTATTATTATTATTGCCATTTGTGTTTAATCCCCTTTTCTTTGTGCAAAAAGAAAATTCAAACACCAATCTCGCCTACAGTAATTCTTGCAAATTTTGTTTTCCACCTACTTACTTATATAACAAAAAGGATCAAAAACAATTATAAATAATTTAATTATTTCCTTTATTTGTATTTTGTCTAAAAGATTTTTTTAAAGCATTAACTATTCCATTTTTTATAAAATTGTTATTTTCTAATAAATAATAAGCTAACTAAAATATGTGAGTGCTAAAGTTTGGTTTTTGATTTTGGACAATAACCTTTAAAAAAGAAAGAAAGCATTTTTAGCTGCTGTCTTGTTTAAAGAAAGAAAGGCAAATGCAATTTTTAAAAATCATTTAATTTTGATAAACCCAATTTATCGCACACATAAAAGTTCACCTGTTTTTATTATTACTTTTTTTTCTCTCCTTGATATTATGTTTTTTTTGAAAGTAATTCAATCTTTTTGGAAAAAAAATTTTTGTGCAAAAAAAGTTACAGTAATCCAACAACAAAAATAGAGAAGGTCATGTTTACGGGGGTTGTTTTTATGATGATGTAAAAAAAAGAAAGCTGCTATATTAATTTGAACAATAAAATTTAATGCGATAAAATAAGCACCACAAAGAAATGGCCTAAAAACAATATCCAACAAAACGCAATAATTTGACGTCAAAAAATTAATCGTTGTAGGTGTAAGTAAGAATAAGCAATTGCAATTGACGAAATTATGTTCACTTTTTTAGGTAAGGGATTTTTTTGCACGAAAAATGAACGTAATACCATCAAATTACTTACTTTGCTGTATACAAGTACTAAATTAGAAAAGCTTTCAGTCATCATCCAAGAAGTGCACTAAGAAGGAGATTATTATTGAGTTGTAATCTCTACGGTTTATTATGATCCTAAAAAAAGTTAACAGGAAAAAACCAAATACCACAAAAAATTATGCGAGAAAACCAAAATAGTAAAAATAAAATTATTTACGCAAAAAAGCTACCCAAAAAGCGGATAACAAAAAAAGAAAAAACGACGTCGATCAATGATTAATTTCTTTGACGAAAAAATAATTATAGAAAAAACTCGAATTTTTTCTTAAAGCTTTCCTCGGGACTAAAAAGAGAAACAACAACTTTTGAAATTATAATTTCGGTCTTTGTACTTTTCGTTGTTGTCTCATATGATTCTTCTTCTTCTACTTCACATGTGTCGGATTTGGGATTTGAGGATTTTAAATAAATTCTTTTTTGCCGGTTTTCTTTAAAAAATGCAAATCTTTGCTTTATGAACTTTTCCTTATTTTTATAAAAAACATATATTCAAAATTATTGCACCAAAAAATAAAAGGAAATTCCATCTGTGAGACCAAGAAACATAAAAGAAAAAAATCAAAAGAAAAACATATTTTTTACGGTAAATAAAAAAGAGAGAAGCAGACGACGACAAAATAACAAAATATATTTATGTACCATGAGGTGGCTTATGAAAAGAAAGTTTTTTGTTGTCCATAAGACTTTTTTATGATGCTTGACGGAACATTAAACATGTTATTCCATTCTTTTCAGTTTCACAATATAGCTCTGTATTTACAATATATGAAAATACACCGGTTGAACCTAAAAGTTTTTACATTAAGGGATATATGAAATCCAAAATAAAGGAGGCATACAAAATCTTCTAAATTCACTTACAGATAACATCAATTTTGCCACCAATTTCTGCGGCACCTTTACGTTGAATTTGTCGTTTAGCGATAGAAGTTTTTTCATGAATATTATCAAGAATAATTTGTCTCATTAATTCTGAATTGCATTTTGGATCTGAGGTTGTTGTGGGAGCAGCAAGGGCCTTCTTTTTGTTATTGTTGTATCCACGATTAACTTCAGGATAGGGTTCTTTTACGTCACCAACACCAGGATTTGATCCAACGTCTTCATATGCAGCGTCTTCCTTAAAATAGAATTTGTATGAAGAGGATATAAGAGAGGATATGAGAGTGACTTACAGATGCTGGAGAGACTTGTTGACCAGATGGTTGTGGAGTTTGTTGTTGTTGTTGTTGTTGACCATAACCTTCGCTTTCTTCTTCAGGATAGTTTTGAGGATGGGTAGCTATAAAATGTTTCTGTTGATATTGCAAATTTGCAGAATTACTTACCTTCTTGATTGCTGCCAGCTTGTTCTGCAACAGGTTGATATTGTTGTTGAGGGGCTAAAAGCTTACAGTAATATACAGACTTTTAAACATGTTTATTACCTTGTTGTTGTTGTTGGGGCTGTTGTTGTGGTTCAGGAGCAAATTGTTGTTGTTGTTGTTGAGGTTGTTGCTGAGGTGCAGGTGCTTGTTGTTGATATTGCTGTTGTTGAGGAGCTGGACCTTGTTGCTGTTGTTGTTGTGGTTGTTGGAATTGTTGTTGTGGTGCAGGTTGGGGTGCAAATTGTTGTTGTTGTTGCTGTTGTTGTGGGCCTTGTTGATATCCACCACCTTGTGGGCCTTGTTGTGGGACAGGTTGTGCAGGAATGAATTGTTGGGGTTGTGGTTGAGGGGATTGAATTGGTAGACTCAATGAAGGCAAAGCAATTTGTTGTTGTTGTGGGATTTGTGGAGCTTTAACATATCCTTGTGGACCAGTAGCACCTTGAAGAATTGGAGCTTGTTGTGGAGCATATCCACCACCAACGGCACCACCATATGATTGACCACCACCATAAGCTGGTGCAGCATAAGCACCACCACCACCGCATGATGGAGGAGGTGGGCATGCTGGTGCAACGGGTGCAGGACAGACAGGTGCTGGTGGAGGTGCACATGCGGGTGGGGGACTAAAATAGGATTAATAATGAAAGCATAATTAAGTTGAAGTGTATTAAACTTACGCGCAACCACATCCACCACCGCCAGATGGAGGGAACAAGAATGCCTAAAAATATTTCATTAGCTCAATGGCATCCCATAGGCTATCATGAAGCTTACCTGTACGACAACGGCACACAATAAAAATACTACAACCTTGAACATTTTCTAATTGAAAAACTAAAAAACGTCAGATAACAAAAAAAGAGATTAACGAAATCCAAAAAAAGCAAAAAAAGAAGATGAAAACTAATTATGAGCAAAAATAATTTACTTGATTTTGGATTTATAAACAGCAGCATGACCAAACAAAAACTCCGCCTTTTAAGTGTTTCAAAAAATTTTTAAACTTGTTGTTTCCCTTACAAGGGGATTGTGATAAAAGTAGATGATACCCGCAGGGTCAAGCATTTATTTTTTTACTGAAAGAAAATGTCAAACGGCTTTTCTTTTTTTTCCGGGATTTATCAAAAATCATCCCGCAGGGGATATCTTTTTACCCTTGACAGAGAGATGTCTAAGGTCAAATCGCTGAAATCGGTTGTGGTGATGGTGGTGATCATCGTCGAAGAAGAAAGAAAAAACGTTAGAAAAAAGAAGAAACCAGTTTTTTTCAAGTGAATCAAATTTTTTGAGTAATCCTGTTTAATTTTCTTGACCAAAACAAAAAAAAAAACCCACGGACAGCTGCGGCGGTTGCGGTTTTTGTTTCTTGATTGGCTTTTCATCCATTTTTTTATATAAACTTGTACTTGTCTTTTTTTCTATTCAACGTTGTTAATTTTAACAATATTATAAAAAAATTAAACTAATAAAAAAAACGGGAAAAATATAAAAAAAAGGAAGATGAAACATTTGACTGGAACTTTTATTATGCTGTGCTAATTTAAAAAAAAAGAATAAAAAAGTAACAAATTTGTGAATCCAATTTTCCTGATTTCATTTCGTTCAAGAAGAAAAAATTATTATTATTTGTGTTTTGATTATTTCAACCATACATTTATAGGCGAAAGTAAGGAGAAAGCACAAACTGATCTCACATTTAAGGGCCTTGATTCTGTTTCTTTATTATCAGCAATAATTGCTAAAAGTTGGTTGAAAAGATTATAACAACAGTTGGCTCACAAATACGATAAATACGAGTTCTTTTTTTAAGATATATTAATTATGTGCCATCCGGATATCCCCGGATAGCTAATCCAAGAATTTTTAAGATTTAAAATCTTATTCAATTACATACCTTTAAAGAGGCTGTACAATAACCGACGAAAAAGAAAAAAAAGGAAACAAATATGCTGCAAGAAAGGGAAAGAAAAAGACGGGGTTCCGGCTGTGACAGAGAAGCAAAGAAACGCACATTTTGTGTTGCGTTTTTACGTTGCTTGCAAACCGTTTCTCTTTTTTAAAAACCGGCAAATAAAACTATGGCAAGAACCAGAAGGTAAGTTTAAATTTTGATTAAAACTTTTTTTACAACAGAAAAATAAATTTATTTGTTAGAACTCATGAGTACACAAGAAACTTTTTTTTATTTTTTTCTTTCAAATTTAGAAATGTTTTAAATTTGCTGCAAAAACTATTTGTTTTTTTCTAAAATCTGACTCACATTTGACAACTTATTACAACATCTGTTTTTGAGTTTTCGTTGTCATTGCGTTTGCTTATCAAAAGTTCTTTTTTGAGAAAGTCAATTCTTACTCAGATTTTTTTGCGTCAAAGAAAAGCAACGTTTTTGTACCCTCTAAACAAGACCGCCTTATCAATGCTGACGCTGTCCCTCATAGGGTGTTTAAAGGGACTACGAAAAAATGGAAAGCTTCATTCACACTGATTTCAGCTCTTCACTTGTATTTCAACCAGAAACAACCCCTTCAAAAATGGTTTCAATTCGATCATTCAATGGTATTAACCCTGTGGATGATGATCTAATTCAACGACCTGTTTCACTTTAAATCCATTCACATGAAACATGCTTTTAATGAAGTACCAAACATGTCCAGTTCTCAAAATCCCAAATATAGCTTTTATTAATTTTGTCGTAGTGTATTTTTTATAAATAATTAATTTTGTTCAAGCTTTTCATAAAATTTAAACCCAGCCAACTGTATTTTAAACAGATTATTGCTTGATAACAGATTGCCATCTGTTGGCCAATAATGCAATAAAAAATAAGAATAAATTTATTTAAACTAAAAAAAAAATCAAAGTTTCAAGTTAAAAGTTTGATTTTTAAAAATCAAAGTTTCAAGTTTAAAGTTTGATTTTTAAGGCAAAATGAAGTGGTTCTTAACTTAGAGAGCACATCCATATAAGTCCGTTTTATATCCCTCTTCTTGTTTCTACCTTCTCTTACTTCCGTCTCTATTTATCTTTTTCTTTCAATCTATGGAGTCACAGATGCCAAAAACCTATCTTTATTTAAAATACATATCTATTAACAAACATCAATAAACAACAATATTAAGATTTAGGATTAACTTTTACAAGAATTTTGTTAACATTTGTTGTTTTACAATCGATTGCAATAAGTAAACCATCAATTTGGGAATAATCTTCTTTGGTATATCCTTCTTTGAATTGGCGGCATCCGTTGAAATTGTTTTCACTTTGTGTTCCATTTTGCATAACATTCACTTCTATTACCTTAAAAAACTCCATTACAAAAATATAATAAAAACTTAAAAACATACAGTAATTCCATCTTCAAAAACCGTAAATCTAAAAAATCGTTCACGATACTGAACACTGTTCTGCTAAAAAAAGATATATGTATTTCTTTACAATTCGAAGTATATAGCTGTAACCCAGACAATTGAATACATAAAGTTAAAAATAAAACTTACTTTTTCGATTTCCCAAATAAACATTATTTTTTCTTTTCCTGATGTTAAAAATACTCGAGCACTTATTTCACCATTATTCGGAAGCGTACTTAAATGTAGAACCATTTCTTTTAAATATCCATATGAAATATCTTCTGTCCAACCATATTTTAGGGCTTCAACATAATAAACATCAAGATTTCCTGCATTTTTTATTCCGTCAAGAGTAAGCCAACCAGTAAAATTGACATATCGATCACGAGCTAGCATTGCATGAATTTCATTTGTTGCATCAGGAAATAATGGTTTTGTAACATCACAGCCATGAAGTACTTTAAATGTCATTGCATTTAATGTATTGATGAATAATAATAAAGTAATAACAAGAACGGTAAATATAAAATTATACATGTCTTTCCTGAACTTGCAAACTAACAGTTCGATGCACTGAGCGTGTTATGTCATTTAAAAACATGCAAATTTTTCCTGAACATTCTTGAAGAAATTTGAGACATCGTAGTTGTAAGATTAGAGTTGCAACTATGTCAAACATATTTTAAAGCATGCAAAAAAGTGATTTAAGGAATCTTGTTTTTCGGACACAAATCAAGATTTGACGTTGGAAGTTTTAGAAAACGTTGAGGGAGTTGAGCTACATTTGACGTGATGATCAGAAGGCGGAATTTGCAACATAAAAGTTTCTGCTGGCGTCAATCTTAACTCTCTCTCTCTCTTACGTTGACGCGATTTACGCCAATTCAGATCAACAACAAGAATGATGCTATTTTTCATGTGTTAAAACCACATACTTTCTTTTTATCACTTTTCTTTCACTCTCATTCTTTCTCTTACATTAATCGCCTTTAAACACTTTTGTTTTGTCAATTCATTGAAAACTTAAAACCCGGCTTAATCCTTTTGTGGCGTAGTATTTTGCAGCAGTTCTTGAAGTTCAAATTCCTCAAATTCTCCTAAACCCCCTTATCAATTACCAAGAATATTTAAACTTTGTCACTTAGATTCCCCATATTTAAGCCAAGTAAAACAAAGCAATTTTCAGATTCAATTATTTGATTTCATTTACTTCTTTACCTTCTACTTCAGCTGCTTCTTCTTCCTCCTCAACAGAATGGTTTCAACTCGCTCAATCATTGGACAAATTGCTTGCAACGATGATCTTCTCGATCGACCTAATTCTCTTTAATAATTTTATTTCAACAATGTCAACCTTTGAATATTGCCTTCTTCAACAACGACCTTCATTAATATCATCAGCATCTTGTCTTTCAAATTAATTGGTGCCATGACATTTTCTCTTCATCAACGTTTTAATAGGCTCAAATACATGTATCATTCACTTGCAATTAATCACTCACATCAAAGATATATATTTATTTAAATTTTATGATTGTCTTAATTTCAATAAATAAATTGTAATAAAACTTTCTGTCCTTTATTTCAGATTTGTAGTCAATAAAATAAAACTTTTTTTACAGTAAAAAAGGTTTTAGTACTACATAAGATAATTATAAACCTTTCGATTTCGGAAAAAATACTACCAAAAAAGAAGAGAAATATATCATATTTTTTAACAGATGATGTTGACGTCATTGTAAAATCATGTCTTTGTATTACTGTATTTTATAACATTTTTTATAAAAGTATCTAAATTTTCTTATATTTTTTTAAAAATTTGTGACTACGGATAAAAATTTATTAGAAATCAAATAGTATTTACAACCATTAAAGGGTAAAGCATGAGAAAATAATTTTGAGACATATCAACTATACATTTAGAAAAACCATTAACATTGTAAGAGCTACATCACCACATGCTGGAAAATAAACCCCTGTTTTACAGTGAAATAGGTCTATCAGTTAAATCATCATCACCAGGTGTTTGTCGGATATCATTATTGAATGATCGAATTAAAACCATTGTTGGAAAGGTGTTTGAGATGAAAGTTGAAATAAATAAAAACAATTGGAATGAATGATGCTTTACCCACTTTTCAGTGGTCAGCTTAAATACCCATAAATGACACCCGTAAAATGAGCTGATAAGAAAAGAGCAATGTTTGTATGCACACGTTTGCTTGTTTAAAACGCTTCATTTCTGACTAAGAAATTACTTGCCAAAAATAAGATGCTGGGTTATCAAAAAGAAAAATAAAAGGAATTCCCTACATTTTTGATAACACAAAAGAGCAGCAACAAAAAACACAATATTTTCATTTGTCAGTTCTGACTCAGAATTTCAAAGTTTTTTTAATGATTTAATGATGTGGATTTTAATTATTTCTTTATTTCTTTAATTTTTTTTCTAGAAGAAAGCCTCAAAGATTTAATCTACGTTTACTTTAGTATTTTTAAAAAATCAATAAAAATTAATGCTAAAATTGCGCAACGCAAAATAACAATGCTTTTTTTTGAATGAAAGAAGATCAGTAAAAGATACATTTAAAAGTAGAGTTTTTCAAATATTGAAGAAATGAATTGTTTAAGAAATAAAAAGTTGTGTTGTAAATAAAAAAAAAATGCGATTGAGAAGGCAGATTTTGAGCTATAAAAAAGTGTTAATTTTTGTTGGAATTTTAGCAGTAATATTAGGTGTAAATTATTTTATCACAAAAGTAAGTAGTTTTTTAAATAAAGAAATCTTTGTCGCTTTTGATGTGCGGCAAAAATGCTTTGATGTTGGAGAAAGAGGGAGCAATATAGGGTTTAGTTTAACAGTAAAATTAGAAAACATAAAGTAATTTTTAACTAAAAATCAAGTAATAAAATTTTTTGGCCAGGGTCTGGAAATTCTTAGAATGAGGCATTAAAATATCACTAACAAGTTATATTGGTAAACTCTAACTTTCTTTGAGCACATTCATGAGCAGAAAATTTAAACTGTAACTTTTTTTTTACAGAAAACAATAAAAGGAAACATTATTGTTACCAGTTTAACTTATTATAATGTATCAAAATTGTAAGTTACTTACAACACTTAATTCCACCTACAACCATCAAATTTAGATATCCCTCCAATACAGCAGTTTTACTCTTCCGTGGCAATCATGATTTATCTTTAACACCATTCCTAAAATGCATTTCAAAAAATGCCCAAGGGGATACTGTAGAAAGTTTCACATCCCCTAAATCTGCATATGATTCTGTATGGCCATGTAAAATGCATACATTTATTGCTCTTTGTAAAACTGTCCCAAATCCAACCGAATTTTATTTATCTTCAATTGATTCAACAACAGATGCAATGGCACAAATCCCTATAAGAAATGCCGTGCAAGAAAAACTTGGAATTGTAAGCTGCCTAAATCCAATGTTTTTTGCAGAAAAATGGCAAATCATTGCATTATCTATAGAATGGTATTCACATTTTGGAGTGGATCGACAAATATATTATTTTATTAGTGCTTTGAAAGGGATATATGATATGTTAAAGGTTTGTTTGTTGAGCATTGATAAAAATAGGATATATGGAAACAAGAATAACAAAAGTAGCATCATTAATTTTTTTTTACTAAATGAGAGAAGAAAAAAGTTAATTGAATGATAAACAACAAAATCACCATTGAAACTATCAAAAAAATAAAGCAATGCTGAAAAAACGTTGAGAAAAACTTTTTTTTGGATCAGCTATCCGGGGATATCTGGATGGCAAATAAAGGGTCTTTTTTGTGTGGAAAATTTAAATTTCCATTGTAAATAAAAATTTTAATTAAAAATTTAAATCCTTCTTTTAATTCTTTTCGTTTGAGCTGTTTTTGCCGGTCTTTGAAAAAGAGAAACGCTTTGCAAGCAACGTAAAAAGCAGCACAAAAAGTGAGCGTTTCTTTGCTTCTCTGTCACAGCCGGAACCGCGTCTTTTTCTTTCCCTTTCTTGCAGCATATTTGTTTCCTTTTTTTTCTTTTTCTTTGGTTTTTATACAACCTTTCTGAAGGTATGTAATTGAATAAGATTTTTTATATCTTAATTTTTTTGGATAAGCTATCCGGGGGATATCCGGATAGCACATAAATAAAGTTGTCTTACAGATTTTTGAATGTTGCATAAATTTTTTCCCCAGATCTAAACACATGTTTCTTATTACAGATATATGAAAAAGAAAAGCTCATAGCAATTGAATATTTTACTGTCCCAGATATTAAAGAAGCAAACTCCCAGCTGCAATTAGACTATCACGATCAAGCAGGAGCTTTCAATGATTGCTATTTAAAATACCGAGAAGCAGCAGATTTCATTATTGTTCATGATTCTGATGATTTGATATATCTTAATGGAAATAAATTCTATCAATTTTTTATTCAAACTTGGATCTCTCGACCTCAAACAGCTTTCATTCATTTTGTCTCAAAATTTGCAGAAGTATATTCAAACAAAACTTTAAAAAATTTTGATATAAATTTAACAATGAAAACGTTAAATTTTTTGCCAGTTACGGATCGAGGAAAATCTGTATATAATACATCACTGATTGAAACAGTTTGGTCACATCATTCTACCGTATACGATTCAAGGCTTGCACCAAAGTATATTCAAGATTCAGAAGGAATGCAAATTCATGCAAGATATTTTTATGATGTTAATGAAACATTTAAAGATGAAGTTGTAAGTTGCTACTGCGCTATAAATTATCAATTGATTTTGTTAAGGCCTTTAATTCTAAAAACGTTTTTTATGAGCACGCTTAACATTTTGCCTTAAAAGATTTCGTATAACTGTAACATGAAAAATCCTTCAACAGTTCAAAATTTTGCTACTGTATATTACAGTAATCCTTAACATTAAATTTTAGATACTAATTTCAAGCCCTCTAACAACTGATATTCAAGCTATCAATGAAAAGTTTCTTCAAAGAAAGAAACTCCTCGAAGTCCATGAACATATTGCAACGATGGAATCAAGTAATCGATATTATACTGTAATTGATAATTGTGTACAAAGTATTGGTGGTGATAATGCTAAAATTATTGGTTGCCGAACACATTATGCATGTAAAATTCCAAGATTTTATAATGTTCATTGTATTGAAGCACGACAAAGCTATCACAAATATCGGATGACTGATGAACTAAATATTTTTGTTGCAAAATCTCCATCAAAACCTGTTCTAAATTTAAATGGTTGTAGCCTATGAAATACAGTATACCAAAGTTACAAACTTGTTTTTTTATAATAAAAACAAAGAAAAATGAAAAACAATAACGTTTATAAAATGACAAGTAATAACAAAAAAAAGAGTAAATAGCATTAAATGCAAACAATCAGAACATTTTTAAAATAATTCAAGAACATTTTGTCTTTGATATTCATTGACACCATTTGTGGCAGGAGTTTCATTGATTGCCAAAGGTTCTACAGGTATTTCATTGCCTTGATTTCGATGAAATTCTTTGAAGAATATAGCACGACTAGCATTTATGGTATCAAATGTAGCTATCTCAGACATTTTAGCATAATGTTCAGCTTCCATTCCAGTTAAACTCTTAATGAAAGGAAATTCTTCTTTACGAATAATACCCCGTAGTTGAGGTGGTAAATCAGAAAGCTAAAAAAATAGTATCAACAATAGATATGAAAAGCAAAAAAACCCATACCCAATACATAGATGATGTAAGACCACTACCAATAGCAACAACACACCAGTGATTATCATCGTATGAATTATCATGTTCTTGACGAGCAAAACAAACCTAAAAAAATAAATGTCAAAAACTTATATAGAGATAATATAAATAAACAATTACTTCAACAGCTGTATTTTGAAGGAAAGCACAAGAATTAGGAAAGAAGACTTTGGAAAGAAGTGGATGATAAGCAACGAAACTTTGAATTTTAATATTAGAGAATTCAAATTCAGGAATTTTTACAAAATCACGGCACTAAAAATATGCAGTAAAACATATGAAAACTAGCAGAAAGAAATAAGCAAGATCTTACCAAAACCAATGTTCTTTCTTCTCCATCTTTAATGTAAGTTTGAGTCCATGTTTGAACGGGACATGTTTCAATTGGAGCAATAGAAGTACATTTACCGCCAAGTTTAGGATTGTATTGGCATTTGTACCATTTTCCAATAAGAAGAACCTTATTCTTCTATAAAATAGAACAATAAGTTTTATATTATAATATTAATAACAAACTTACTTCAATTTGAAGTGCGCCTTTATAAGTTGTTAACATATTTGAACGATGGGAAGCAAGCCCATAAGTTGTACCCATAATTCTTGCACCATTAGGATTTCTTGGATTATACTCAAAATAAGTTTTAAGGGAATCTTTAGTATCATATTTAAAAGAATCTCCTGCAGTTTGATTAGGAGAGAAAAACCAAAGAATACTTTCAGGAAAAGCTCCAAGCATACCAGGACCAACAATTTCACGACTAAAAAATGAATGAAAATAATGGAAAAAAACAGAAGAAGATGCTTACGGAATTACATATAAATATTCTGCCCAAGGAGTATCCTGAAGCGCACCAATAACTGGAAAATGTTCACCAGAACCCAAATCACCAGTACGAAATCCTTCTCCACGAAGATCAATTTTTACAGGAATCTAAAAACGTATACATTTATAGCAGATCAAACGATAAGAGACTATCAAGTCTTATCAAAGCATAAGCTCGTCATTTTATAACCTTTAAAAGCAGATGACGTAATACGGCTAAAGCGCTGCCATTATTTTTCAAGTTTACGGCCAGTTGGCCGAACTCTTCACCCCAAACAAAGTAAAATGAAGAGTTTAATCATATGTCTTGATGAATAAGAAACGTACCGCAAAATCATGATGACGAAAAGTATAATGCCCTTGATCAACTGTGTGACGCCATTTAACAACTTGTGCTTGAAAACCATCGATCATTTCAGGAAATTCTTCCTGCCAAGCATAGGAACCAATCTAAAAAAACATAGTTACAGGATTTCGTGAAAAGTAAGCTATTTTAAGACCGGAAAAGGACAGAGGGTGGAAGATGCATTTATATGGCCAGTGGCCACGCGCTTTTTTCATGAATGCAACAAGTAACATAACCATATCTTTCCCAAGTGTCCTCTGTCTGTTTTAGACTAAAATCATTGCTCCAAAATCCATATATAAACTTACGGGCATTTCTTCTCTAACAGTAAAAAGTTCAAGAGCATCAATCTTTCGAAGAAGTGAACCTTCATTTGTTCGAGCAACAACGATGGAATGATTAAGTCGAGAAGTAGTAGCATCATTATCTTCTTCCATCATTAATAAAGCAGATGTAGAAGATAGAGATATAATAATAAAAAAATAAGTTGTAAGTAAAAAAGTAAGTTTAAAAAATGTTTTTGTAAAAAAAACAGATACAAATAATTTTTGATTCAAAAAATTTTGAACTTCTTTTTTTCAAATCAATGTTGCAAGCAATCGTTGCAGGATTTTTTAAAATTTATATTTTTTGAATTGGCGCAAAATTTTTTTTCAACAAATGTTAAAAATTGACTGTGTTGTTGTTTGCAGCTGTAATAATCACAAATTTATGCTTATTGTTTGGCAATTTTTTTTTAAAAAAAAACTTTATTTTTGCGTATTTCTTCCGGATGTTAACTTCCTTTCCCGTTATAAAAAAAAAAGTCAACACTAAATCCACCACCAAGCTTTTGAAGTTTTACTTGCTCTTTTTCTTTCTTTTTTTGTCAATCTCATTCATCTAAATTTTTTGACTACTTTCATCTACTATTGTTATTTTTGGTTCAAATAATATTGGCATCTATATTTTGTGTTTGATACTTTTAGTACTGCTTATAATATACACTTTTGTTCGGTGAAAAAGAGGTCACAAATTTTTTTAGGTTTTCCACAAAAACAGTTATCCCTTGAGAAAAAAATGCTAAATTATCATTTTTGTTCTTCTATTTTTTTTGCCGTTTTAAATTAGTCTTTTAACTTTCTTCCTTCTTTCTTGACAGGGCATCCATCCACGATGATGATGATGATGGAATTTGCATTTCTTTTTTTCTGCATGGCCACAAACGTTGATGACAAAATTATTATTATTTAAGTTTATTACGGCATTTCTTTCTGAAAGCATAGACAAGAAAAAGTTAAATTACTTTGTTGTTATTTTGCTACTTCTTGTTCCACAAAAATGTTTTTTTAAAAAATTGAATAGAGTTCGTTTTTTTTGCCTTCTCTTGTTATTAACATGGAAATGAAGATGAAAGAAGGAAAGAAAAAGATGACAAGAAGCTTCTTCATTTTGAAGCAAGTACTAGAAGCTTCAATGTCGTCGTTCTAACTAAAAAAATGAAAGAAAAGACTAATTAAATGCTCAAGGCACCACCTGACTTGGTAACTGTCATTTGTGTTGCTTAAAAAATTGAAAAAAAAGTTTTTTTTCTTTTTGCTCCTTCTTCTTTCAAGTTATTCATTCAAGGCGGGGCTTTCAACTTCAGCTGCTGCTACTGCTATTTTTGTGGCGGCATTATTTTAGAAGCTTACACAATATTTTCTCTCCGTTTTTTTTTGCAACAATAAAAATGCCGCCAATAGCCTTTTTTTCCCCATGTTTTTTAATGGCATTTGATGATTAGGGGATAATAAATTTTGGGGTGGTAATTTTTATGGGGCATTTATGTAAATTAGTTTAGAGTTTGATGAGATTATTATTAAGTGCCAAAGTTTGATTATTGATAGATATCAAGAAGATGTATGATTTTTGAATTCTAGGGTTTTTGTGCCATTTTAGGTTTCTGTTATTTATAACTTTTTTAATTAAATGCCGTCGGCGTTTGGAAATCTGATGATCTTGAAGCTTTGAAATACTGTAAATTTGTTGTTACCGTATTCCTGAATTAAACTTTTGGGGTTTTTCTTTTTAGCGAATTCTATTTTTGTAAATTGTTAAAATTTCATTTCGTTTTTCGCCATTTTTGTTGCCTTTTTGTTCTGTCCTTACTTTATTTGTTATTGTTTCATTAATTTCCCTCTATTATACTTTCCAGAAACCATTTCCCCAACAATTTCATCGCCTGCCACCAAATGTGAAACACCTAATATTTTTCTCAAGCTAATTATCATATATGTCCAAATTTGGCATTCGACAAAGTATTATTGTCGTCATATTTTTTTTATTAATTATTTTAAATTTTCCACTTGAAAGTATGTGCTTTTCCTTTGCCTTCTAAAGTGCCCTTTTAAAAACATCGTTATAGCTCAATCATTAACATGTTACGACGGTTCACGGTGTGACCATCACTGTAATGAATGTGAAGGAGTGGCGTGTCTTCGTATCATAAGGTAAGTGAATAAATGAAAAAAATTGTGCCAAAGTCACCACCATCACATGCACATATATATGCATTTTTACACATGAATTACTAATTCCCTTCTTCTTCTCTTTGAAATTTTTTTTAATACATTTAAGATACTTTTTTTTCATTCAGTCATTTTGTACTTTTTTTTCTATCAAAAAAAATGTCTCTCAAAAAAGTACAATTAGCGCTTAACAAGAACCAAAAACAAGAAAAAGAATAGGGGGAAAAACTTCTTGCATTTTTTTACTTACTTTTTTTCAAAGACTCTTTTCATACTTCATTAAGAAACAAATTGTTTGCGACAGTTCACTTTGGTGTGCTGTTACTTTGGAAATTTGAATTTTGGAAGTGCTGGTATTTTTAGATTAAAAAAATAACAACAGTATTTTCATTACTTTTTGGTTGTTTCTCATGCAAAAAGAATCGGCAATGCCAAAAATTGGCAGGTGTATGAATTTAATTAAAGCACACAAATTCATTAGTGATTCAAATTAGCTTTTTTTTCTTTTACGGTTGTATGAATTTTTACTTTTTTAATACAAAATTAAGAATGCAAAGATATTGAAAAATTTGTTGTAGAATTTTTGGATACTTGACTTTTTGTTTATGAAAGTGAAAAAGATTATCGTTAACTTTTGATCTGGCAGGTGATTCTCAGCTTTTTATTTATTAAACTTAAATTTCTTTGGCACTAACTTTTAATGAAATTATACAAATTTTTTAGTTACTAACCACAAACTTATATTTCACATTAATTGAGTCTTTTTGTTTAGACACTCAACTTTAGAACCAATTCCATAAAATTTGCATAATAGTACATTTTGATGCTAAAAGTTTGTATAATGCTTTAACTTGAATAACAACAAAAACTTTTCAAGCTTTGTTAAAAGCTGCTATAAAGTTAATCAATTTTGTTTTTCAAAATTATCCTTCCATTGAATTGTAATAGCAGCACCAAAAAGCCAAGTCAGCAGCTCAAAAACTACAATGACATTTTTTGGAAGTGAGAACAACAACAATAACAAAAGTCTCTTATTTTTGCTAAAAAAAATTCACTCACTTTTTTTATGCCCGGCTGCGCGTATGAAACAAACTACTTTTTTTCTACTGCTACTACCCACTTTTTTTAAAAACATTAACTGGTAGTAGAACAAGGGCAAAAGCTAGAAAGAGCAAAAAAGCCAAGAATGAGAAGCGCGGATCTCTCTTTCTCTTTTAGTTTTTGGTTAACGGTTTAGTTGGTAATGGATGTGTATGAATGTAGAGAGATGGATGAAGTAAATTAAAATTGGATTTGGGCATTTTGAAAGAGAGGAAGGAAAAGAGCAAAAGTTGAAACATAACTTTCATGAATGGCTATAATAGAGCTCCAAAGACAACTAAGCTTTTTCAGTGGAATAGAAAATTTGAATATTGTATAATTTAATAGGGATCTTGCATAATAGTTTTAGTTTACCTTAGATTTACAATTTTTTTATTGACGAGGGCAAATAAATGAATAGTTAAAATCTGTCTACTTTGATGTATGCAAGATGCATATTTTTTTACTGTATTTTTAATTTGCACCCGAACTAGTTTTTTCCATGTTAACTTTTCAAAACTTTTTTTACTAAAAATTAATGTTTAAATTTAATCATTATATCATTTTTAACACTTCCATGTACTTTTTCATCTACAATCGATAATCATTTAATGTAACTATTATTTTCTTTAAAAAGACTTAAAGCTTTAATTGCATTTCTATTACTTCTTTCTTTTCTTTTTTCTCAATTGCCATGAAACTTGATCATTAGCATAATTGTTTTAAAATAGATTTTAAATTTTTTTGAATATAAAAAAAGAAGAGGAAGAAAGAAAACAAGAAGAAGCAAGTAAGTAACAGCAAGCAAGAAGCGTGAGAAGAATGGAATTCGAGAGAGAAAGATTTTAAAAGTGTGAGAAAATCTTTTTTCTTCTTTTATAAAATGATGCGCTGCCATTTTTGGAGATATATAATTTTGTATATAAATCATTTATATATTATTTAAAAATAAAGTTGAAATTAATAGAGAATAAATAAGCTTGAGTACGGTAATTGTATTTCGTCCAAAACAAATGTGTCATTAATTAATTTTTTGGAGAAGCAATGTGGTGCAAAACATTTTTCATTGCGACAAAGAAATAATTCTGCAAATACTAGATTTGTTAAAATATCAATACAGTCAAACCTTGATTTTACGCGATCCAAGGGACCACTGAAAAACCGCGTAAGATCAAGGTTCGCGTAAAATCGAGGTCCATTTACAAGAAATTCTGTTTGAAGGGACCGCGAAAGTACTGCGTAAGATCGAGGTCCGCGTAGAATAGAGGTTCGACTGTGCTTAAAAATCTTTTAAAAACTGAAATTTTGTATCTAAAAACTTTGCACAATTTCCTCGCTACTCCCCACAAATGCTCAAAAAACCTGTTAAAAGCTAACAATCATTTTTGTAGGCAACCCCATTCAAGTATAGATTATTATTATCCCTCTTCCAAAGCAAAATCCGCAGTTGTTTCATCGGAAGAAGGTGATGTTGCAATGACCTGTTTACCATCGGATACTCGAACCTATGATCTTGAACCTGCCGGATGTCGAACAAATCCAATCAATAATGTAAGAACATGTGTTTGTTATAGTCATGATTATTGCAATTCTGCACCTACACCATCTTCAATCTTGTCATCTTTAAAATCCATCATTTTTGCCTTATCTTTTACAACACTTTTAAATTTACTACGGTGAAATTTTGTAAAAAACAAAAAAGCTTTTTTTGTGAAAAAAATCCATATCTTTGTTAATTTTTAAAATTAGTAGTTTACAAAAAAATAAGTTTTAAATTTTGTTTGCTTTTTTATTTAAAAAAATAAAAATTACGCTCAAAATGAATGGACAACAGAAAACTTTAAAAAATATTTAAAAATGCATCCAATTTTAAAACTTTTTTTATACAGAAAAACATGTCCAACAATGACTGATGTTTTTAGCAAACGCAAAAATGCTATTGTGTTTATACGCAAGTTTTATTAAAATTTCAGACATAAATAGTGTTTTTTCGTGTATATTATACAACGAAAAAAAAGGTACAAGATTTTTTGGTTTTTCAATAGACAGGACTCGGGAGGCACACCCCAAAAATTAAGGATTATAATCAAAACATTCATTAAATATTTAAAATATTGTTTCCTCTTTTGAAATTCGGGTTATTTGCAACATCAAAAGACAATACTCGTTTAATTTCAATCTTTAAATGATTTGATATAAATGATTGCCGAATAGCGAAACGATTTTCTCAGCAAGGAATTACAAGCGTTTTACATGTTTTGAGGTTTGACAATTATCAATGATAAAATATTAGTGTGTTAAAAAATAAAAAGATATAACAATTAAAACAATTATCATGTATAACAAAATTTAGTTATCTTTTTCTTGAATTTGTTTTTTTGCTTCTCTAATATATCGATAACATCGTAAAACTGTTTTGACGCACCAAATTTGATACAGTAACCAAAGAACATTTGTAATTGTTCTAGCCATTAAACCCACATAAAGAACATCAATTTTTTTTTTCTAAAGAAATTAATAACAAAACATCGAATATTGCTAGAACCAATAAATATGGAAAATCCCCAATCTGAAAACAAGATTGGAGGTAATTTTAATTTGTAAAATATTGTGTTACCAAAACAGCAAAAAGTGGAAGAAGTAACCATTTATGTAATTTTTTAATAGCATAAAATGTTGAAATCCATAAAACCAATAATAATAAAACATCAACAGGTGTTTGAGGTAAAAATTTCCATTTATTGTTCCAAAAATAAAAAAATCCAGAGAAAAAGCAAATCAATTTTGTAACAGTTGTAACATAAAATTTACCAAAGAACATACAGTAATTAGAATTTTCGGGCATTTTTTAATCAACGAATTGTTTTGATTACCACGTTTGCAGCAAAATTCAGTAAAACAGTGATAAAATTTCGAATAAAATTGTGGCTTTAAGTAAACTTTAAAAAAAGTTCTTTCCCTTTTTGCCTTGACAGGTAAGATGACGTAGCTTTAAAAAATAACATAATGGATGTGTAACAAGTAAATGCTATGACACATGAACTAAAATAACTCTGAATTGTGTCAAAAATTATCACACTATCCAGATGACAAATTTTTCTTTTATGAAGCTTAAGATTCAAAACTTTATACACTGTATAACGTTTGAATGAAATAAGATCAAAGAAATCTTCTCTTCAGAAAAACTGTATTTGAGAAAGACATTAAAATTTTGACTTAAACAGAGATCTAAATAATGCTTCAAAAAGATTTTGTACAAGAAATGCTCGGTTTTTCTTAGTCTAAGATTTGACGAAAGCAATGTATGTAAGCAAGATTAGTTTCACTTTTGAATAAAAATTTTCGTATGTAGTTTGTATTTTCGTCAAATAGAAAGAACCTCGATAAAATTTTATTTTTAAAAATTTTGAAAAAAAGAGTTGCGCAATATTTCCTTTATATTTTTATTAACTTACTCTTAAGAATTCTATAATTAATTCTTTTTTTTTCAAAAAGTTGCTTAAAAATTTGATCTTGGATTGGTTAAGTGTTTGGGAAAACATTTTATCCCAGAAGTTTATTTGCTGTTTGTAAAATTGTTTTTTTAAAACCATATTTTTCAAAACACTTACAGCCACAATGAATAAATCTTCTGCAAAACCTACAATCTCTCAACCAACAACCACATCTCGATCATCAATTTGTGAAATTCGTCCATATCTTTACATTGCCGGATATCGAGCTTTATCCCCTAAAAAGCTTAAAGATCTTGGAATAACTCATGCAATTGATACCTCTAATATTTTAAAAGCTCAACGAGCACCTGAAATCGAATATTTGCATATTAAAATTGATGACGATGATACATCTGACATTAAACAATATTTTGCTGATACAGCTGCATTTATTCACAGAGCTAAAGAATTCGTAGGCATTAATTTTGTAGGTGATTATAATTCAAATTTTGTTTTAGGGTGGTAAAATACTAGTTTATTGTGCAGCAGGAATTTCTCGTTCAGCAACCTTATGTATTATGTATTTAGTTATTCAAGAAAATTTATCCCTTCGTGATGCTTTTCATGCAGTTAGAGAAGCTCGATCAACAATTTATCCAAATTTAGCATTTTGGCGTCAAATGGTTGAATACGAACTTGAAAAACGGGGCGAATCTACTGTAAAATTGATTAAAAAACAGACAATGTTTATTCCAGATGTTTATTTAGATGAAACTGTAATTCCTTGAAATAGTTTTCATGAATTGTGATGCATTTCAATTACAGGGTACTGTAATTTTTTTTGTTTTCAATCCATGTTTTATTTTCTTGAAGTGTAGTTTTTAATAATGTTTATCAAGATGAATTAAAAAATTCAGATAAAAAAATTGAAATTGAAGTATTTACAAGTTTGTGAAATGTTGTTTTTGATTTACACATGTAACTTCAATACCCATTTCCATGGTTATTATTGGCTTGACTTAAATGATAGTTATTTGTGGTGAGCAGCAGAAACAGAAAATTAGTTTCGAAATATGCAAGAGGATAGGGGAAAATGAGCGATGGCGCTAGACATATTTAAGAGATACTGTATTTCTCATCTTTGCAGATGCATCTTTCACATCGCCGTTGTCAAGGACAAAACACTGTATTTTATACCGTAAGATTTGCAGCTCCATAAAATGAATTTTTGTGATACTTTTGTTTTAAACATTCGTTTTAAATTTTTTAGACAGACTTCAAAAATTTAAATATTTAAAATTAAAAATGTGTCTACTCAAAAATTTTTTAAGTGTAAGAACAAATGCAGATAACATGCTGCAATGCAATGGAACAATTTTTTAAAAATTTAATTGATTTCTTTATTGATAAAAAAGAGACAAAATATATTTTAAACAATAATACTGTTGCAGAAAGGCAACGTTAAAGATTTAAATTTTTAAAAATACAGTTATCCACGAAAAAACAACGTAAAATTGAGGTTTGACTGTAATTTCATTAAAATGCTTTAAAAATTGACTAACAAGATTTAAATCAAATGCAAAATATAAATCATCACGTGGAAGAGGAACAAATTAACATCGATAATAAAAAGATATATAAGCTACAGTACTCTATTTCCCCATATCTCTCTCAATGTCCCCCCAAAAAAGCTACAGTAGAAATCGTGATAATGCAACAAAAAATTTATTTGTATAAAAAAAGTTTATTAAATAAATAAATAAAGAACAACAACAAAAAATAAGAATCAATCAATCATCATCAAGTTCAATAACAGGTTGTTCAATATCCTTTGTTTCACGGAAATTCCTTTGAATTTGTCGTTTGGCAGTAGCAAATTCTTTTTCAGTTTGTGCACGATTCTTTGTTCCAATACCCCAATCATCTAAAAAATAAGGTATTACAGACAGTAATCCTAAAAGTGTATGTAAACTTACCAGGAGGAATTAAACAACATAATTCATAACAAAAGCAGCGAAGACCACGATCTACGAAATATTCAGCGCCATAATTGAAAGTAAGTTCTGTATCAGGAAGAATATCACGACATGCAACAAGTGCAACACGAGGCATAGGTGGAAGTTTTCGTGGTGATGGAATTGATGCATAGACCATAACTTGAACAAGATTGGGTGCACATGAATGATTAATTAATCGTGCAACATTACCATGATGAACAGCATCAACACAGAAATGAAGACCTTTGTTCTAGAATATAAGGGATTATATATAAACATAATGCATACAAAAAAGCTTACATCAAGTAATAAATCTTCTTGGTAATGACTTGATCCAACCTTATCATTTTCTACCATACAAACTAAGCCACGATATTCACAAACAGGCATACCTGAAATTTGATTATCTTATATATGATGTGTAAAAAATACAGTAAAAACAAACCAGCAGCAACAGGTTGATCAACAATAACACCAAATCCTTTATTATCAACATATTCAACATGTAGCTTCTTCAAAGCATGTGAACCAGGAAGAATTCGACGCTTACATCGACCTTGACAGCCACAATGTGTTCCACATTCAATATAAAATTCATCATAAAAGTTATAGCTCATTGGATCAACAACAATTCTATTCTAAAAACATACTGCTGCTATATATCTATATAAGAATAAGAATGTATGTCAACTCACCTTTGGATCAAAACAAACTAAAGATTTATTTTCACATTCACAATTTTCACCACATAATGCAAAAGTATTATCAAAGTGACAATCACATCCACGAGGAATTGGTGGTGCACCACTTTCTTCCATCAATTCATCTTCAACACCTTTTGTAATTGTATTTTTCAAAATATAATTGAAACTAAAAAAGTTAAAGAATAGATAATGAATAAAATAATGATAAATATATAAAGCTTACAGTGGTACTTCATCATTTACATTATTGATAACTGGAATCGGTAAAAGTTCTTTTCCGTCAGATACATCTTTTTTAATAATTCTATTCTTTGATTTCTTAGAATTGTAATCACTTTTCGAAGCCATTGTTGAGACTAAAAATATTTGTAATAAAAAATAGAAGTAATTTCTACGAGGAAGTTCTTTAACGCGCGTAGATTAATCAGATATCATAATTAGGTACCGGCAAGTCAAAAAAAAGTTTTTGAAAATAATTATTTTCTTGTTAGATTATAGTATTTTCGACCCTGACTAAGAATAAAATAAAAACAAAATTTTAAAAAAATAAATTTTAAATGCCGAAAACGCCATCTGAAAATTCGGCAAAGCAAATTTTTTTCGTCGTCAAAAAAAGTCAAAGAGAACACTCTTTTTTTGTGTGTGCATTCTTCTCTTTTTTTCCTCGCAGCCGGTTCAAAAAGAAAAGAAGAGACACACAGGCAGCTGACTTGTTTCTCTTTCTTTTTTTGACGGACTTTTTGAACTTTTTTAAGCTGAAAAATGCCGTTTTTAGCCTAAAAAAGTGCCTTCGCTCATTTTCGCTCATACGATTTTTTTACAGTAGATGTAATTTTTAATGGGCTTTCTAATGATATCAAGCTCGTTATTGAACGGGCATGAACAGTTGGTCTTTTCCTTAAAAAACACAAAAAAATGACGTTTTCGGCACTTTGTGCCAAAGAAAACCTTTTCAAAAATGGCATTTTTGGAATCAGCGTAAAAAATTACATCTAGAAGTTTTAATAGTTAAGTTGTAAAAAAAAGTGCCGCCAAAGTAGCATTTGGATTACGGTAACGAAAGAAAAGTCAAAGAAAAGAAAGAAAAAAGTGTGTCCTGCCGGTACCTAATCATAATAACAAAAACTATCAAGCAAAAAAATGAATCATCGATGAACATCGCGAAGAAATGCAAAAAGTCGCAGGGGAACCTGTGCAAGTTTACAGAAAGATATTATTTGTAATGTCAACGAAACGTATAATGATACTTAATGTTTATCGTTAAAATAAAGCTTTACAACACTGTTGTATTCTTGGATAAACGATAAAAAACAATAATAGAAGAAGAAAATAATAAATAATAATATTTTTTGAGCAGAGAGAGAGAGAGAGCAAATCAGACGTGTGTGCTGAACAGCAAGCATAAAATGAGCAAAACACAAAATAGGAATTAACTTATTTGGCTGCGTAAGCGTTCAATAGGGTGTGAAAGCTTAACACTCAGTCATTGAGCGACGCACAGCCATGGAGTACAAAGAGAAAAAGGGGAATAATAAAAAGAGAGACTAACGAATATTTTCGAAAACTAACGAATACAACAAATACATACATATGTTTTTTTTAAAACATTATGTATTTAATCAATAAATTTTTAAATAAGTAAGTAATGAATTATGAAATATTTAAAGACAGCAAAAAAGTGAAAATTATTTTGTAAAAAAGTATTTTTTAGATGTTCAATGTTTGTTTGGCAATCAATCGATACTTTTTTGTTTATGTTTTACGTTTTATTTATGCTTTCAAAAAAGCAACATCTGTTAAAAGTGCGCTAAACAAAATTGACGGCAAACAAGTCAAATGAAGATAGGTTTTTGTTATAATAGTTTTAAGAAATGTTTCTTGGATGTTTGTAACGTTTATTTCTTTAACAATTAATTTATGCTTTTTTTGAATATTTCATTTGTTTATGATGTGGTATCTAAATGGAAAAAATTATAGATATATATTATTAAATGCGCTATGACATAAGTGCAATAAATTGAAAGATAAGAATGCATTAAAAATTATAAATTTTTTCAATATACGGTATTTAACCTTTTCACTTTGGGTGCAACTATACCGCGTTTAAAATTTTATTTTTTGTATTGGTTTTAGATCTTATTGAACTCGTTGGTATTTGTCTTTTGATCCAATCAAATCAAATTACGTCAATGATTCGTATTCCTTAAACAGCTATGTGTCCGAATGTAGGCGTATTTTGTTGTTTCACATCAATTAGTGATTTTCTGAAATGACAAACATGATCCATTTAATCATTTTTCTAATGTGCGTCAATATTTTTAAAATAGACAACAAAAGTGGTCATGGCGATCTTAATTGAATACAGCGAAACCACCTTCTTCTTTTTGTTGTTCTTTGATTTTGGTCACAAATTGTGAGAAAGAAAACAATTAAAAGTTTTTGTGTTATTGATCAGTCTCTTTAAAAGTTTTGTCTCCGACGTTATCATTTTAGTTTTCTTCCGTTTCTTTTGCAGTGTTAATTTTCGTTTTTTAGTTTTTGGTTATTTTTGTTTCAATTTTTTCAAACTTAAACTGTTTTAATAAAAGCTATGAGTAAACAAGATCGAATTGGACGATGGTATTTTGGTGGATTAGCTGCAAGTGGAGCAGCATGTTGTACGCATCCCCTTGACTTATTAAAAGTACATTTACAAACACAACAAACTGGTAAAATTACTCTCCCCCAAACTGTAGCAAAGATATTTAAAAGTGATGGAATTTTTGGATTTTATAATGGATTATCAGCATCTCTTCTTCGGCAGCTTACATATTCCACGACGAGATTTGGGATATATGAAACCCTCAAAAAGCAATTCCCATCTGATCAAGTATTACCATTTTATCAAAAAGCTGCTCTTGCCGGGCTTTCTGGGGCTTTTGGGGGTTTTGTTGGAACACCAGGAGATCTTGTCAATGTTCGAATGCAAAATGACATTAAACTTCCACCTGCAGAACGACGAAATTACAAGCATGCTCTGGATGGAGTATTTCGAATTATTCGAGAAGAAGGTTTTACAAAAATTTTTAATGGTGCAACAATGGCAACTACTCGAGCTATCGTAATGACAATTGGACAGCTATCATTTTATGATCAAATTAAACAGATGATTATTGAATATGGTTACGGTGGAGATAATTTATACACACATTTCTTTTCTTCGTTTTGTGCGGCTTCTATTGCAACAATGGTAAGTGAAAAAGATATATGTATTGAGAGAGTAGATACTGTAGAATAATTTACATGCTTTTGCAAACATTTTAAACGTCAAAAATACGTAATAACAATTCAAAATTTAATTATTGACTCTGTTTGTAATTACTGTCAATGGATAATGTAACGTTATTATCCAATGATAATGTTCACTCCTTTTTTCGTATTTTTTCCATTTTTTTAATTAAATGGGTTTTTAAAAAACAAAGTATAAGAAACTTTTAGAAAATGTACACATGGACCTGAGGACAGACCTATATCACTTTTGGACCCCTAAATATCCTTTGACCCCATCTAAAGCCCCATTAATACCCCGAAACATGACAAAAAATGGAAAAAAGTTCGTGGAAAGTCGTGGAAAACCGTAAAAAATAGTAGAAAAATCGTGAAAAGTCGTAAAAAATAGGTACAATTTTCCACGACTTTTCACGATTTTTTAATATAATTTCTAAAAGTTTCATGTAATTTAAACTTCTAGAAATCTTTTAATTAAAAAATGTTGAAAAATGAAAAAAACCGGGATGAACATTTTGTCACCCATTGTATATTAATCACAAAAACTGAAAATCCAATTTTTAAGTTTCTGTCATTTAACAATGATCACGAAAAATGTTACTCTTCAGTGTTTACTTTAAAAATTTTTGTACAACACAATTAAAATAATCAGTAATTAAAAACACTGTATATTAATTGCTATGACTACTTTTAGTTGACCCAACCATTAGATGTAATGAAAACTCGAATGATGAATTCAAATTTTAAAAGTATTGGTGAATGTTTTGTTTATACTGCTAAACTTGGACCAATGGGATTCTTTAAAGGTAAGAAAGAAGCTGCAGTTTATAAATACTGGAAAATAATAATAAAATTTAGGTTTTATTCCGGCATGGGTACGCTTGGCCCCTCATACTGTATTAATGTTTATCTTTTTTGAACAACTTCGAATGAATTTTGGTTATTTAAAAGAACAGAAAAATGATTAAACTTGATAGTTTTTGTTAATAAAGTGTAGCTCTAAATAAAGGATATGAATTTAAAAAATACGAATAAAACATCTTAACCTATCATGATGAAATATTTCACCCAGTTTGATTTAGAATTCTCATAATGAAGGATCAAAATATCCGTAAAGGTTAAAAATCTTAATAAATATATGCGACAGTAATAAAACTTGTTTTCATTAAAATCTAATCAGCTACTGTCATCTGACATTGACATTACTCTCTCACTGTACATTTGCAAATGTCATTAACATTAAAAATGAAAAATAAAATTTTAAGTTATTATCTTTTGTTAATAAAAGCGTTCAAAGCTGCAATTATTGGCAAGGGAATCCTGATCACACGCTTTTCCTTTTATTCCTCCCTTTATGCAAATTTCGTTAAAATTCTTCGAACAGGCGGTGATGAAAAAAAATAAACTTCGTAATTAGTAGTGACGCCAAAACACAGTTGTGTGATTCAACTTGCAATGCTGAATTATTTTTTATTGTTGGTTGCTATTATTGTTTCAAATATTGCTTTAATTTATGGATACAATGAACCTGTAAGTATAATTCTTATTGCACATACATGCACTGCATTTCCTCCGCATATAAATATACAAACTAATTTTTTAGCGAATTCAAAATGGTGAAATAACTCCACCAGATTTATTTCAATTTGCTGCTTATTTTCATGGTTGGGGAAGCATGTGTACGGCATCAATAATTTCAAAGAGATATATTTTAACTGCTGCACATTGTATTGAAGAAAATGATTCATTAAAAATTGAATACGATAGATATAGGTATGTAATTAAAGCAGCTTATTACTGCGTTTAACTATACACTATAAAATAATTATTTTTTGCAGAATTTATCTAAAGATTCCGTACTTTGTGCAATTTCGACCAGTTGGATCAAATTATGATAAATTAAGTATGCCAATGTCAATAAAAGCTTTCATACCAATAACCAAACATGGTACTGATATTGGAATTCTAGAATTTCCTGAAGGTACTGATTTCGGAATCGAACCTGTTAAACTTGCGAAAGATTATTTGGAAAAAGAAGGTGATGAAGTGTATATTACTGGATTTGGACTGCTGAATAATAGTATAAAATTTTAAAAATTTATATGCAATGAAATCCGGACTTGGGGCTGTGCAGATATCTTAAGATATGAAAGCCGATTATCAAGTGATGTATGAAGGAGGAGGGGGTAAATAATGACATTTTTTTGTCACATGACATCCCGTCAACATCTTACCCCTCTCTCTCTATTTTTATATCATGAGGTACCTGGATAACCCCTTGTTTGATGGGCACATGCAATAGTTGCACAGACAGCTAGGTTGCAGTTTGTGTAAATTTTTGCGAAACGTAGATTATAAAGTATATATTCTAAAATGTTTATATTTTGCTAGGAAACTTTGTTTCTAACGTAAAATATTTATTTTACTATATTACGAGACAGTTACGATAGACTATGTTCAATATGCAAATCTCTTCCAGTCGATTCATTTTCTTTTTCCCTTGAAAAAAGAATAAAAGCTTTTCCTAACCGTCCATTCCCTTCAGTTCTTGAGACGGAAAAATTTATGATTTTCACACATTCACGTAAAATTTTCATTATACTTAAGCTTCTCTAAAACAACTACTTTTGTAATTTCCACTTGTTTTGCTGGAAGGATATCCTCATTCATCCTTTTTTATCATGCAAATGATAAAACCACTTTCGCAAAAGGGTTGGTGGGAGGGAACCTCGTAACTGTCTCGTAATATAGTAAAATAAATATTTTACGTTAGAAACAAAGTTTCCTAGCAAAATATAAACATTTTACTACATTACTCGACAGTTACGATAGACTTGTTCGAAGATCCCTTTTGAAATTACCGCATTTTAAGAAACTTGTCCTCCAATTAGGACATTTTACGAACATGCTAATTTTAAAATCCGATAACCACGTTTTTTAACATTAAACAACCACTTATCTTCTGGATTTTACTTCAATTGTTTAGAATGTGTTTAAGAAAATCTTTTAATCATGACGTTATAAAACAGTCCTTGATCCGCCAAGCGATATTTGTTGTATAAGCCGTTTACACAATGCCTTACGCTATATGACTTTGGATCTGTACTGTAATTCTGGTCACGTTATTCCACAACGTGTAACAGAATATTAAACCTCATATTAGATAACTTGAGATATATTACAGTGTAACATGCTCTTTCAAACGACAATTTTTGGTTCAAATTAGTTTAGGAAACCACATATTCCTTCTTTAGTTATATCATTCACGATAGATTGTTGTCCTTCTATCTACCTTATATAGAAGGACACTTTAAAATAAATAGAACCAAAGTCGTAGCAGGCTTCATTTAAAAGTAATATTTGAATACAACTATTCAAAGTTTGAAATAGCATTGATTACACCACAAATCTGGTAATGTTGATCACGGAAATTCTCCTTTTTTAAAAATCCTTCAAGTAGCATCATGTGTTTCGCTAGATATGCTAATTTCTATTATAGTCTTTCTAGCATTATACCTCTTTAAGCTTGAGAAGATGCACGTTTCTGCCAATTCAGATTGTTTAGGAAGAAAGATATGAAAGGATAAATTTTCTATGAACATTAACGTAAACATCTTTTTAAGTGCATTATATTGCTTTTTTGTTTCACAGTTTAGAAACTAAGCATACGCTCTACAAAATGTGGATTTACCTCCAGAAGTCTTAAATATCCTCATGCACTTTAATTCCGCAATGTTTTTTAAATGAACAAGACAATGTTCTCTATGACAATATCATTCATTGTCTATCGAATCCACTTATATATAAACTGACTTCCACTTGTAACTTTGTTACTTGTTGTCAATTTATTATGTATCAGTAGAAATCTGAATCAAGATTGCTTGTTCTTAAACTTTCTCACCATTTGGGC
The DNA here is from genome assembly GCA_024447215.1 of Panagrolaimus sp. LJ2400. Classification (NCBI taxonomy): domain Eukaryota; kingdom Metazoa; phylum Nematoda; class Chromadorea; order Rhabditida; family Panagrolaimidae; genus Panagrolaimus; species Panagrolaimus sp. LJ2400. The sequence goes on along the minus strand of JAMRYA010000001.1, from coordinate 3,621,902 downwards.
CGCTAAACAAATGGTGAACTTCATCAAAATGGTTTTCCAATATCGTGTAAAATACATTTTACATTTTTCATGCTTCTGGATTTCCTAGGAAAACCGGGGACCCGTTGTAACAACTATGACGCCAACTGATCATTTCACGGGATCTACCCCATAGTTTGAAGTCCATTTATAAAGGAGCAAGCATAGAAAGCTTTTCTATGTTATAAGCGATCTTCATGTATCTAATCACGTGAGAGATCCATCATACGACCTCTATTTTCCACTAAATCCGCTGTATCCGTAATCTCTTTAAGATTTATACCTATATTACCAATCCACTTAATGGTAAAACGAATAAAAACTGATCGATTTGATGAAGATCACATGTTTGATGGTAAAACATTGCTTTAATGCTTTAATATGGCTCCAAGCTTCCAAAATGTTGACGTGGTGCTTCTTTTGATTTGGACTTGATAAGCTTTTAAATCCAACATCAACAAATGTTCAACTTCCTTTCGATAAACAAGATGAAATGACTACGGTAGATGGATAAAGTGCAATTTACAATTCTATCGCTGATTGAGACATTTTTGTTCACAGCAAATTCCTCTATTGCTTCCTTGTACAAAAAATAACAGCTGCACGGAATAATTTTGACACTTCCACCTGCACAATACAGTATGTGCTCTATTTGCAGTTTACCTCCAATCTAGTATATCATGAAGCACACACAAAAGAAGCTTTTCCTTTATATTAAGCTGAACTGTTTGTTGAGATATTTGACCATAGAGCGAATTTTAGCCTGCATGATTAAGGTACCCCAATTACCTATTTTTTCATACCTCAACACTCAGCATTTATCATTCTAGTAAATCTTAAGTATGTTATTGTATCCACTTATACATTGAAAAAGAGCTAGCGCCCTTTAATCAAGTCGATGAAGTTTGTTTGACGAATCAGAAAACAAAATAATAAACTTAATCTACCACTTATCCATATGTGACAACAAAAACAGAATGCAGCTTTGTTGTTGCCTCTTATTAACAAATATGCAACTGTATAAATGCATCTTCTTATGCTATGCCATTGTCATAATGATTTATGAAAAGATTTAATGCCATTCCACGTTTGCAATCTTTTCAGGCATGCACAGACATTTTCCAATCTTAATGTCTTTTAATGCAATCGTGCTGCCTTCCAAAAATTAAATAATTTTTATAGTGACAAACATTGAAATGATAAACATAAATGGCAACCGCGTATGCCCAGTTTCATCAATGAACTTTTGCCAAAATGTTGAAAAAACAGCATCTTTTCAGTTAAAATAAACAATTCAATCCACAAGATTTAAACTTTGTTGAGCTAGTAAATAATAATCAATAATTTAAAAACATCCAAACGAAAAGTTGTTGTTTTGTCGCAGTTTTCCCTCTTGTGCAGTTTTAGCCAATTCTAAAAGCTTGAAGGACAACAAAGCGCTGCTTTCATTTTCTTCCAAACACTGTAGATAAAATTACAGTAATAAGATTCCATAGCTACCAAAAAGCCACCAACTTAACACAGTGCTTCACTTTCTCGCAAGTGTTTTAAAATGAACATTACTGTCACCTCTTAAATAATTTTATAATGGCGAACATTAAAATGATAACTTAAACGGCAACCGCGAATGCCCAGTTTCATTATATACGAAATATTCCCAATTTTTTTTCCTGTTTGAAACTTGATTTTTGTGTTTGAAAAGTCACAAGTTTTAATCTCAATACCCTATCGTAATGAGAAAATTTTTGAAATGTTTCTTTAAATTTAAGTAAATTCCCACAAATATACATTGTTGATTCAACAGAAAATATGAATAAAAGTTATTTGAAATTTCAGTGCTGTACCTTCCTCTTTAGGTAAAATGGTTTCACATTAAATCTTAATGACGACCACTAACGCCCTTAAATTTAATATACCGCTTGATGATCATGAATAAATTTTTTAAGTAGCGACAAAGCATATATATGCAAATAACCAGAATGTGTAAATAATTGACGATAACATCATAGATATTAATTTGACGCAATTAGCCAACAAACTTGCATGCAAAGTATTTTTGATACAGAATGATATACACGCCGCTTACGTGTCTTCTTTTATACTAACAATAAAATTGTGATACAAACTTACCCCGAAACATAAAAATAAGAGTTTAAAATAAATCAGCTAAATTAACGCTTCCAGTGAATAAAAAAAAAATACACATTTATCGATAATAACTCATTACAAAATCCCTCCACAGTGGATGCTGTAAGATATAGATTTTCCTCTTATCCATATAAAATTATATATTCCATTTTTAATTAAGTCTTCCACTAATAATAGGATATATAACCACATCATATTATATATTCCATCTACTATAAATGCCACCCCTAAGGCAAATGTTAAATCATCGAATGATTATATTTATGACAAAAAACAATCATCAAGTAAGATATAGTCTTCTAAATGACCAAAAATTAAACCGCCGGCCTCTCACGGGGTTATTATACTGATGATGAGAAAACCATATTCCGATCATGACAATTCTTCCAGAAATATGACGTTGGCGAAAAATTACCATGATGAACGTTTTTCCATTTTCTTTCATCTTTCTTTCATATACAGCAACGCAGCACACGACCGACTAGAAGATTTTGCAGTCGAAAGAACTGAAGGGAATGGACGGTTAGGAAAAGCTTTTATTCTTTTTTCAAGGGAAAAAGAAAATGAATCGACTGGAAGAGATTTGCATATTGAACATAGTCTATCGTAACTGTCGAGTAATGTAGTAAAATAATCTTTTTAGCTACGCCAGCAAATGGTATATTGCATCATGTCAAAACAAAAATAGTACCGACATGTTTTGGAACTTTAAAAATTTGTGGCGGAAATAAAACTCATCTAGGCCGACCAGGCGATAGTGGTGGTCCAATGGTGATTAATCGAAATAATAAATGGTATCAAATTGGTGTTGCTTCAGGAGGAGGGGATTACGGTATGATGATATTGTTGCTACTTCCATTTAAATTTATATCTTTAGATGCCCGAGTTCGAGTATCGTCATTCTGTAATTTTATTGAAGAGACTACAAAAAATGAAGTCAAATGTGAATCAATTTATTATGAACGAAAGAATCAAATTTTACCACCACTTAAACATTTTGAACCTCTTTACAAGGGTCAATCAACTCCATTAAAGCTCTTTGATTTTGTTGTTCCACTTTATAATTATTATTACAAACAAGGTTGTACTGCTACAGTAATTTCAAATGTTTATATTTTGCTAGGAAACTTTGTTTCTAACGTAAAATATTTATTTTACTATATTACGAGACAGTTACGATAGACTATGTTCAATATGCAAATCTCTTCCAGTCGATTCATTTTCTTTTTCCCTTGAAAAAAGAATAAAAGCTTTTCCTAACCGTCCATTCCCTTCAGTTCTGGAGACGGAAAAATGTATGATTTTCACACATTCACGTAAAATTTTCATTATAGCTTCTCTAAAACAACTACTTTTGTAATTTCCACTTGTTTTGCTGGAAGGATATCCTCATTTATCCTTTTTTATCATGCAAATGATAAAACCACTTTCGCAAAAGGGTTGGTGGGAGGGAACCTCGTAACTGTCTCGTAATATAGTAAAATAAATATTTTACGTTAGAAACAAAGTTTCCTAGCAAAATATAAACATTTTACTACATTACTCGACAGTTACGATAGACTTGTTCGAAGATCCCTTTTGAAATTACCGCATTTTAAGAAACTTGTCCTCCAATTAGGACATTTTACGAACATGCTAATTTTAAAATCCGATAACCACGTTTTTTAACATTAAACAACCACTTATCTTCTGGATTTTACTTCAATTGTTTAGAATGTGTTTAAGAAAATCATTTAATCATGACGTTATAAAACAGTCCTTGATCCGCCAAGCGATATTTATTGTATAAGCCGTTTATACAATGCCTTACGCTATATGACTTTGGATCTGTACTGTAATTCTGGTGACGTTATTCCACAACGTGTAACAGAATATTAAACCTCATATTAGATAACTTGAGATATATTACAGTGTAACATGCTCTTTCAAACGACAATTTTTGGTTCAAATTAGTTTAGGAAACCACATATTCCTTCTTTAGTTATATCATTCACGATAGATTGTTGTCCTTCTATCTACCTTATATAGAAGGACACTTTAAAATAAATAGAACCAAAGTCGTAGCAGGCTTCATTTAAAAGTAATATTTGAATACAATTATTCAAAGTTTGAAATAGCATTGATTACACCACAAATCTGGTAATGTTGATCACGGAAATTCTCCTTTTTTAAAAAAATCCTTCAAGTAGCATCATGTGTTTCGCTAGATATGCTAATTTCTATTATAGTCTTTCTAGCATTATACCTCTTTAAGCTTGAGAAGATGCATGTTTCTGCCAATTCAGATTGTTTAGGAAGAAAGATATGAAAGGATAAAGTTTCTATGAACATTAACGTAAACATCTTTTTAAGTCTTCCACTAATAATAGGATATATAACCACATCATATTATATATTCCTTCTACTATAAATGCCACCCCTAAGGCAAATGTTAAATCATCGAATGATTGTATTTATGACAAACAACAATCATCAAGTAAGATATAGTCTTCTAAATGACCAAAAATTAAACCGCCGGCCTCTCACGGGGTTATTATACTGATGATGAGAAAACCATATTCCGATCATGACAATTCTTCCAGAAATATGACGTTGGCGAAAAATTACCATGATGAACGTTTTTCCATTTTCTTTCATCTTTCTTTCATATACAGCAACGCAGCACACGACCGACTAGAAGATTTTGCAGTCGAAAGAACTGAAGGGAATGGACGGTTAGGAAAAGCTTTTATTCTTTTTTCAAGGGAAAAAGAAAATGAATCGACTGGAAGAGATTTGCATATTGAACATAGTCTATCGTAACTGTCGAGTAATGTAGTAAAAGCGACATTTTCTAACAAGTGGTTGGTGTGTTTACCGAGATTGGTGGACTAATGAAAACAAAGATATTCATTTAAAAGAACATTCATCATACAAGTAAGTTACTTTTTTAAATTGTTTTTTTCTATGTATCGTTTACAGAACAATTACTGGTAAATTATTTCCTGATCTTCGTTCCAAAAATGTTCAACCAAATTTGAATAATGATCCAATGGATGTTACTGCTTATATTCCTTCAAATTACAAGTGGCCATGGGATCATAATCTTGCTGTTATTGAATTTCCTGTAGGAACTGATTTTGAAGTCGCCCCTGTTAATTTACCATATGATTACGTTCAAGTATATTTGGAAAAAGAAGTTGTTATTGCTGGTTACGGAAAATATGAATTTAAATGTAAGTACATGGTTTTTATATACAATTTTAAGAATGAATTTATAGATGATATGCATATGAAAGAATCATCACCAATTTTGAAGCATTCCAGCGGATTTATAGAAGATGATGGTGTTGTTGAACGAAGAGGTGTTTTTTTTTAATTTCAAAAAAAAAGAAATAATTATTTTTTAGTTGTTCTCGAAAACAAAAATCTTATGGGTGATGAAGGTGGGCCAACATTGTATGAAAGAAATGGGAAATTTTATCAAATTGGAATTAATTTTCATGAGGGCACTCCAAATGGTACATAGTGAAATTTATTCTTCCTTTGAATATATACATTTGTCAATGTTTAGGATCTCGTACTGTTGTTTCAAGTCATTGTGATTTTATTGAAAAAGTAACAAAGGAAGAAGTTAAATGTGAATCAATTGCACCAATGTATGAAAGACCTTATAAATTAACACCAGAAAATCTTGAATCTACAAATAATTTCTCTGTTATGATTAAATTCAACATGTTATCATTGATTTTTGTAATAATATTATTTTGTTTATAATGTTTCCAAAAATGCATCTTATACTTTATATTTATGTAGCTGTCTAAAATGAAGTTTTTGAATTATTAAATATGCTCAAAGAAAAGCACAATATTATTATTATTAAAACCTAGTCAATAGCATTAAAATATTTTGTAATATGTGTTACGGTATTATGGCAGGAACAAAGTAACTGAAAGATAATTTTTTTTTGTTTTATGGTCAGGCGGAAAGAAAAAAAATCATATGTCGTATGTACACACATTATAAGACAAATGAACTACAAAATGAATTTAATTTGAATCTGATATGATATTTTTGGACGAAGCTGAATACAAAGGTGTACCCTTGTAAGGCATGAAACTGTTGGCATTTATCTGAGGTTTTTTTTCATATTTAGATTTAATCGCCTACTGTAGCTTAATTTACATGAAAAAATTTGTCATGGCTTTAAAAATTTGCATTTTAAACCTTAATAAAAAAACAAACAAAAACAGTTTGATATGAACAAAATTGTTGCAGTTAACAATGTTGCTGCCAAATAATATGGTGTTCATTTCGTTGGCTGTTGGCTTTGCAATATTTACTCAAATTTATGGATATAATGAAGAAGTAAGTTTTGTCGTTGATAGTATTGGACGGTGAATAGAACGACATCTGACTGAGCGCCACTTGTATTGACCAGGACATCTCTGGTAATCAAATGACATCTTTAAGAAATATTTCAGCGCATCGCCTAATTTATTCTTTTTTCAGCGAATTAACAGTGGTGTAGTTACTCCGAAGGATTTATTTAGATTTACTGTTAGAATCGGATGCACAGGTACAATTATTTCCAGTCGACATATTCTTACTTGTGCACATTGTCATCACTGGCTATTGGAACCTGCTAGAAAAAATAAAGAGAATAATGGTGATTTATATATGTAAGTTGTTATTACAATTACATGAATTTAGTTTCTCATGTAATTGTTTTTTGCCTAAATTTAAAATACAACAATTTTAGGGTTGCTTCAAGTGGAAGAATTGGAAAAGAAAAACAAGGTTACACTGGATACAAAGCTTATGAGAAAGTATATTTTACAGCAGTGGGATGGAATGATATTGCCGTACTTGAATATCCTGAAGGTATAAATTTAACAGAAACTGGAATACAACCTGTTAAACTTGCAAAAGATTATGTTGAAAAGAAAGGTGATGAAGCATACATATATCGCAGGATATGGATCATGGCGGCTAAACGGTTAATTTTTAAATACAGTTCTTGGGAAAAACATTCAGATTAAATACTTTAGGAACAGGTGGTGGTGGTTCAAGCGTATTACGTCATACTCAAGTGACAATGCTAACAAATTGTTTTGGAACTTACCTTGTTTGTGGTGGAAATTGGACACATCGTGCTTGGCCGGGTGATAGTGGTGGTCCTATGTTAATTAATCGAAATAATCAATGGTATAAAATTGGTGTTAGTGCAATCACAGCGGGTCATGGTATGATTATTTCAATATTTTTTTTGTATATCAAAAAAATTCAGATGGTCGTACTCGAATACCATCTTACTGTAATTTTATTGAAGAAGTCACAAAGAATGAAACCAAATGCGTATCAATTTATCCTGAAAATTATTATTTAAATGGTTCAATGCTCCCTGAAAAACATTTTGAACCACTTTATAAAGGCCAAGCAACTCCGTTAAAGCTATTCGATTTTATTGTTCCGTTTTACAATTATTATTACAATGAAGGTTGCACTGCTACAGTAATTTCAAAACGACATTTGCTTACAGCTGCTAGATGTATTTATGTATATTCGTATAAAAATGTAAATAAAAAGCTTCATCTTACTGACCATTCAAAATCTTACAGGTAAGCATTTGTTATTATTTTATAAATCTTTATGGATGATTTATAGAACAATTACTGGCAAAATGTTTCCTGATTTTCGTTCTAAAAATGTTCAATTAAAACTTAAAAAATCCAGTCGATGTCACTGCATATTTTTATTATCGTTATAAATGGCCAAATAAACATAATCTTGCAGTTGTTGAATTTCCTGAAGGAACAGATTTTGGAGTTGAACCTGTAACCTTGGCAAAAGATTATTTTCAAGTTTATATGGATAACGAAACAATTATTGTCGCAGGATATGGTGATTACACATTTACAGGTAAGTCAACCTATTGTGTTTTATTATTACTGTAGATTTACATAAATAATGAAGATAAATTTTATAGAAGATATTCATATTAAAGAATCAACGCTCTTATAACAACATTCAAGCGATGTTCCAAGAGGTGGATACATGGAATACAGAAAAGGTTTAAACTTTAATTATTAAATAAGTGATTATTGCGTTGTTTACAGTTGCAAATGATAAACTTCAACGAGATGAAGGTGGTCCAATGTTAATTGAAAGAAATGGAAAATTTTATCAAATTGGCGTTAATTATGTTACTGATAAAGGAGAAGGTAAAATATTTATATATATATTTATGAATCATGCTTACTTAATATTATAATTTTAGGTTTTCATACAGGTGTTTCAACAAGTGTAGGTCACTGTGGCTTTATTGAGAAGGTTACAAAGAATGAAGTTAAATGTGAATCTGCTTTACCACTTTATGAACGACCTTCAAGTAATGCTCCAAAAATGAATCAATTTCAAATGGCAACATTATTAATTGCTTTATTAATAGTTTTTTGTATTTAACTTTACTTTATAATTGTGTATATGTAATATTTATTGTAAGAATAAAAGTAATTTGTTTACCAACAAGTTTCGACAAAGTAAGTTAAAAATTGCTTATTACATGGATATGTTTGTTACAGAAATTCAAGCAATAAAAGTAAACTATTTTTTATCCTTTTCTTTAGCTTGAAATTTATGAGCTTTTACAAGAGTTTTAACATCTTTTCGATGTAAAATTGAATCTTTTGTTAAAGCTTCTATAGCAGCTGTGGCAACAGCTTCCTGTCGACGTTGTTGTAGTGCCTCTCGGTATTGCACTGAAAAAATGTGTGTTTTTACATTGATGTTTATATGGTATATGATAATTACTTACTTGAATGAATTGTAATTAGACCTCCCCATGCAATTGACCAAAACCAACCAACAAATAAAAAGGTGATAGTAAAAAATTGACTTATTCCAACAAGAAAATTTACGATTAGTGTTAGTAGCTTTCGGCCTTCCTGAAAAGTTTGAATAAAAACGAAGCTTTAATTGAAGTTGGAGGGGAAAATTTACAACTGAAATGTCAGTCTTTGAAAAAAATTAATAATATAAAAATGCGTAAAAAGATTAACAATTTTTCAACTACAGTATCAAGGTTGCTCAAAAAAAGAAAATTTAAAAACCAATTAAAAAATTTTCAAGAAACTTTTTCACTAAAATCAGAATCAAAAATTTGAAACTTTTTTGTAGGTCCTTGTACAGTATCTTGACAGAAGCATTTTCAAATAGCTTAAAAAACAAACCTTAAAATTAATTCTTGGTTGTCCCATGCATAGAGCACTTAACCCGCTTAAAATAGTACCAGAACCAGGAAGAAATACATTTAAAAATAGACAAAGTAATGCAACCGGAACTGGAAGAAATGGAATTGCTGAAACGTATAAATTTCTATATTCTATACGGATATGTATGGATGTAATTTGATGATGTCAACATAACATAGAAAGCTACATTCAAAAAAGGACATTTTATAACAAAAGACTATTATTATTTTTATATCCGAAATTGTTATTTTAAAGACTAAATGAAGTGTAACAAATTTTAGGTTATAGATAACACACAAACCTTCATGCATAATTGTGAGATCATTGGTTGGAAGATTTACTTTATCTCCCGATCGGCTTTCTTTTGTATTTTGAGCTTCTAAATTTTCTTGTGCAGCAAGTACAAGACCAGTAATATTAAATGCAGATTGCTGAAATTGGGATTACGGTAGACATGGCGAGTTTGTTTCATATTAATTATCTGGTTATGATATTAAGCTTAATATCATAACCAGATAATTAATATGAAATTAAGTAAAACAAATCTGTTTTTGAGCAATACTTTGTTGCATATAGCATAGTGTAAAAAAGAATATTAGCTAATATTTAAAAAAATAATTCTTTAAATTCAATAGAGCTTCAGCAGATACAGTATCCAAAAAAAACTTACTTGCTCTCGAATTTGTAAAATCCCTTCACTTAACCCATATTCAATAATTCGTGGAAGACATTTTTGCACTAACTTCCAACCCCTAAAAACTTTTCGATTCTTAAACATATTCGTTAAATAAATGCCTTCAAGGACGAATTCATAGACAACAACCATGTCAAATTCTCTTACCTTGGCCGATCAACAATAAAGCTGCTAACTCCTGTTGTAACCGTCGAAATCATTTGCCAACGCTTTTGTTCATCAGATTTTTCCAAGCCCATTATTTTCAGAAGATATTGTTGTTAAAACAACAGCAGCAGTAGCAAAAATAAAAGTAGTAAAAAACAATTTTGAAAAGTTTTGCAGAACAAATATAGCCGACATTTTTGCTTATTCCTTTTTACTTGGGGCAAAAAAATATTCTGGAGGAAAGAAAGAGAGAGTAAAGTATCAACCCTTCATCAAAAAAATGATGACAAGAAAATTTTTGACAAAGTTTTTTTATCCTTTGCTTTACATTGAAGTAAACAAAATTTTGAGGGACTAAAGGTAAGCAGTAGAAAAGGCTAAGTTTTTATATAAAAAATATGAAAAAAAGTTTTTTAAGGAAAGCATTTATAAACAAAATTGTATTCCGGAAGTCACCAAACAATTGTTGGTCGATTACTTTTTTCCATTTCGGCAAAAATGTTTGAAGAAGAAAAAACAAATTTTTAGCATGTCTTAAAAAACTGGCCATGTCTTGCCTTTTTCTATTTGCAATACAACTTATTTCATTGCCATGGGCACTGGTCACTTTCAAGTCTGAAATGCCATAAAAACCTTTGCCCTTTTTTGAGCCAAAAAAAGCAGAAGGTTTTGTTTGTCGATAGCATGCATGACAAAGCTTTGTTTCAAACAAAAAAATGTTTTCTAACAAGTTTGTAGCTTTTTTAATACATTGTACACACAATTACAGTATCTCATAAAAATACAAAAATTTATATAAAAACTTTAAAATATGGCACAATTTGGCATTAATATCTCTCTAACAAACTCAACAAAATACTGTAAACGTTATCACAAAATAAACAAAAATTAACTATTTTTTGTAAACTCTAATAGCTTTTCCACAAAGTCCCCAAAGTTCTCCATCTGTTTCATTTTGCTTAGGTGGAAGTTGGAAAGAAGATGATCGACGAGAATCTGGAATATTCAATTGTAGATTGCTTTCTTTTAGCGATGAATATTTCCATAAGGCTGGATGCCTAAAATGTAATAATTTATTATAATGTAACTCCAGTATTCATAACTACTGTAACACTATAATATCTCAAACAACAAAAACATACTTGCTTTTTCCTTGATATGCAATCAAAAACAATTCATCTTCAGCTATCGTTGAATTTAAATCTTTTTGTTCAAATTTGATTTTTTGTTCTTTTTCAACAGCATCAGCCTCAGAAGTTTCATGTAAAAAATATCCAACAATTGCAGCCCAATGTGCGCCTTCACCATTTCGATTCATTGGTTCAAAATTTTTATCACAATCATACGGTATCAAAAATACTCTTCCTTCATTAATTTCTTTGATAAAATCTTGTACAGATGGAAATGGCACAGGTTCAAAGGCACCAGAATGATAAAATTCTTTTCCAATTCTTGAAAGCCAATCCGCTAAAAATTATGTATACTTTAAGGAGCACATAAATCAAAAACAAACCAGAAAACATTTCACCAGATTTTGTAAATTGACACAGCCTTGCCCAAGCGAGAACATCTGTTATATCAACTTGATCATTTTCTTCTGTCTCAAGTCCAACCGCTCGAGCAGCTAAAAATCTGTGTTATAAGGATACTGTAGTTTCTTAAAATACCCAATATTAAAGCTACAAAACCACAAGTTGGACCTTGTTGAAGATATGTTTCTGCAGGATGAAAATAAATTCGACCCCTTGCATTATCACCCTTTGCTTCAATAGCACATTCAAGTCTTGTCCAAAGCAATGGACCACATTTTTCCATATCTGTTGTTACTACCGGAATATCTGCCATCTTTTTTTGTCCCAATTATTTCAATCTCATAAATCTTCACCAACAATAAATGCAAAAATAATATATTTTATATATCGGTACTCAAAACCGTTGATAAATAATAATAACAAAATAACTACAATTCAAAAAATGGGGAGGTATAGATATAATATCAATAATAAAAAAGTAGTTCGAATCAAAGTGAAAAAAAATAAATGGGAGCCCAAAACATAACAAAAGGCAAAAAACAAAGTAATAACAAAATGAATATTTTTCAAGTTTGTTTCATATCAATCAAGCAGCTGCAGCAGATATTTTCACTTTTCATCACCTGATGGTGGACTTCTTGAGCGTGATGGTGGATTTGGTGGTGATTTGCTTCTTGGTGAACGAGAACGTGAGGCAGATCTAGGAGATTTGCTTCTAGATCTTGGAGAGCGTGACCTTGGTGAACGTGATCGGCTAAAAATATAAAACAAAATTAGAGATTACTGTAATCCGAATACAAAACATACCTCTTGGAACGAGCACTACCACCAGTAGCAGGTTGTGAATCATCAGTAAGCTTAATACGACGACCATTAATATCTTTGCCTTGAAATTTATCAATTGCCCGCTTCAAATCTGATCCAGAAGCAAAACAAACAACACTAAAATTGGTACTGTATTAATCACAATAATAATATAAAGCACAAACTTACGCATGATTAGGTTCTTTCTTGTGAGCATCGGCATATGTTACTTCTCCAGCTTGTCGCATAAGATCTTTCAAATCCTAAAGTTGAAATAATTTCAATCAAAATTCCCCTGATGAACCTTCTGGGCAGAAACAAAGACGCGTAGACATCAAACATAAGAATATTTTTTTCTCAGCATCCCGTCTGTCTTCAAAATCCCCAGAACATTTTCACTCCTCTGATAGTGTTTTAAAGAGTATTTGGATGTTTTTTCAAAGATATTTTCTTTTTGCAAGAGGCCGTCAATCAGAAAGTAATTAAGGAAAAACAAGCAAGCCATCTTCTCTTCTTCATATCAAGACAACCTCTCTTGCGCTCTCATCCTTCTGGGTTACTTCCGAAAGCAGACATCTATTCCTCCTCTTCGCGTCCTTAAACTTGGGAAAGTAAATAAAAGATTTTCAACAATAAAAAAGTATGGCCCCCAAGTTTTAGAAAGAGTTAAGAAAGTGTGAAGCATTCAGCCAGGTATAAAAGGAAAACCCAAAACCAATATTATAAAAATGTATTTACCTGCCATGAGCAACGTGTTGAAAGATTATCAACCAATAGACGATGTCTTGTTTGAACTGGTGGACCATATTTTTCACGTTTAGACATTCGGTTTCGATCATCTCCTCCTCTTCTGCCACCATTACGATCATCACGGCCATTTCGTCTTGATAATTCTATTTTCACTCGATCACCACACATATCTCTTCCATTTAAATCCTCAACAGCATCAGCTGCATCTCGGCTATCATCAAATTCCTGCAAAAACAATACATTTATTGTATCGAAGTAGAAATTAAGAAAACTTACAACAAATCCAAAACCAGATTTCAAGATAACATCACGAATTTTTCCATAACCTCGAAAGAAGTCTAAAATAATATCGGTTATAATCTAGATAAAATCTTAAAGAAAAAACAAACCTTCAACATCTCGTTCAGTAGCACGTGATGGCAAATTTCCAATATAAACTCTGGAACTCATAGTTTTTGTTGTTGGTGTCGTAAATAATATATTTGATAATAAGATTTGATTAATTTAATAAAATAAAATATTAGTCTTGAAATCAATGATTTGTAGCAAAAAATAAAAGTTTGCAGTCACTAAAATTGAGGAGAGCAGCAATAAAAAAAGATGACGAAAAAAAGGAGCCAAGCCTTGGCTACGACAGCGGGAAAAAAATTTTCACGAAAAGAAAACTTAAAATGCGGGAAATTTGAAAAATATTGTTGCTTCAAATTTTTTAAAAAAATTTCAGCTATTTTAAACATTAAATTCTACCATGAAATTACGGTTATTAAATAAACTAATATCTAAAAGAATGCTAAGCATTCACCCTGTAAATAGACCAATAGTGCTAGGAATTGAAACAAGGTATAATTTTTTTTCTCATTCAAATAAACTTCAAAAATTTTCAGCTGCGATGATACTGCTGTTGCAATTGTTTCTGCTGATAAAAAAGTACTAAATTCTAAAGTATTTGTGAATCGAATAGATCAACAAAGGATAGGTGGAATTTCTCCAGGACTTTCAGCAATGCAAGTAAGCTGCGTTTGTCTAATCTCCAAAAAATTTTGATTTAGTTTTAGCATAGACTTTTTATTGATAATCTAATTGAAGAATGTTTGGACGAAGCTTCGTGTCGACTTGGAGATTTAGATGCTATAGCTGTTACATCTTGTCCCGGCTTGGTTATTTGTTTAAAAGTTGGACTTGAACGGGCACTTTCTTTAGCGAGGTTTGTTTAACCTTTAGCTACAGTATCCATATATAGAAATATTTTGCAGGATATCAAAAGTCCCATTAATTCCTGTACATCATATGCGTGCACATGCCTTATCTTCTCGACTTGTTGATGATACTGTTGAATATCCATTTTTATCACTGCTAATCTCTGGTGGACATTGTTTACTGGTGCTAGTTAACAGCCCATCAAATTTTGATATTATTGGAATGGATACTGCTACTTCACCCGGTGAATGCTTAGATAAAATTGCACGAGAAATTGGATTAAAAACTAAAGATCGACATTTTGGTGCTGAAGTTGAAAGGCTGGCAAGGTTTGTTGTGCTGTTGTGTTACACATATGATAATGAAAAATCTTTTAGCCAAAGCAATGAAGATGGCTGTTTACGATTTTCAATAAAGATGCCAGCATCTGTAGGAGCTGATTTTCATTTTGGTTCAATTAAGAATTCATTTTTAAATTTAATTCAACGAGAAAAGCTTTATTCATTGACAGAAAAAGATACTGCAGATTTATGTGCTTCACTTCAAGTTTGTCTTTCTCTTACTGTATATCATTTAGTTCGTTAATTGTAGTTCCAAGTAACTTCACATCTTTGTCGAAAACTACATCTTGCATTTGAATACCTTCAATCAAAAGAAATCTTCCAAAACAAACTCAAAACATTAGTTCTATCTGGTGGTGTAGCTGCAAACAAATTCATCTTCAAAGCTATTGAAAAACTTTCAAATCATTATGATTACAAGCTTACAGTACCACCTGGAAGACTTTGCACTGATAATGCAGAAATGATTGCATGGACAGCAATTGAAATGATGCAAGAAAAGTAAGGGATTACTATAGTTATTTTAAGTTTTATAAAAAAACAATTTTTAGTCCAAATGTTGCAATTCCATGGACATCACTTCCACCATCAATATATGCTCATGATCGATTCCCTATTGGCACGACCAATCTTAGAGATGAAATTCAAGCAACAAACTTCAAACCCAGCAGAAAATTAAGAATACAATCAATATTAAAAGATAAAATTTATTTTACTGGTAAAAGTCATACAGTAATACAATGTTAGATAAATGTTGAATAGAATATAGTTTAATGGTTTTCATTTGAATTAGTATCTAAAAATTTAGGTGTTATTACATAAATTTTTATCAAAGCAAACTCACTTTTCTGTTGCAGCTATTTTTCTCATTTCTTTCCAGATTCTTCCAAAGTATTTATTTGATACGGTGAAGTTCGTTTACCATAAGCATCAGGATATTTTCGAACAGGTTTTTCAACTTTAACATCGTTTTTGCCAGTAATCTCTTCAATATCCATTGTTTCATATGGACTTGCATTCTTTCCATATGCATCTGGATAAAGTTTTTTTGAAGGTGTATTTGGTTTTTTTGTTTTTTCACTTGATAAAACATCTTCCAATGGTACAAGGTCATTACTTCGTTTACCAGTTGTTCTTTTTTCATTATTTTCTTTACCAGTTGTTAGCTTTTCATTTTCTTTTTCAGGCTTCTTTATTTTTTCAGATGACAATAAATTTTGTTTAACTTTTTCATCTTTTTCAGATGATAAATTTGGACTTTTTTGACGATTTACTGGTAGACGCATTGCTTTTAGATTTGTATTGTCATCTGTATTTTCATTTCTTGCAGATTTTGATGGAACAGCCTCTGGTATTACAAATTTCTCTGGTATTGCATCCATTGATGTATAAGATGAAGATTTTCTTTGATGTGCAAAACACCATACTTTTAATTTCCATGTAATAAATCCACCAATTAATAAACCGAAAAATCCCAATGCAAATAGAACTAAAAATATTGTATATATTACCGTAATACATATTTTAAGAAACTTACCCAACAAAACAATCATCCATACAGGATATTTATTTTCAATTTTTGCAGGTTGTTGATTTGGATGAATTGAAGCAGCTTGAGAAAATTCAACAGCAGTAACGAGAATGACAGAAAAAATCAGTAAAATTTTGATGGTAGTAAGCATGGTGCACCAAGTAATGCTTTTGTAAAAATGAATAATGAAATACTTTTTTGATTTTTTATTTTTCAATGATTGAAAAATTCTTATGCAAATTTTTCTAAGAAAAAACAAATTTTTTTGATTTTAATAAAAAATAAAATATGTTCTGCAAAATTTTGTCCTTGCGGAGTGGAGTGTACCCATTAACTACACCGTTTTTTTCATTAATTGTTGACATTAAAAATTAGCTTAATTGTTAGAGCAGTTTCAGGCAAGTTTGTAACTTTTATTAGAATTTAGAAAAATAAAAATGTTTTATTTATTTTGTTTTTCATTTTTTTAAAATTTTTATTCACAGCGTTACTGTAATACAATAATATATAGTATCGTTTACTAATTATGTCCCGTTTTTATTTATTTTTTTTGGATACTATTATACATTGTTTGGACGTTTAAAAATACCACTACTGTCGGAGGTATATATCATATCTTCTTTTGTTAAATTATTAAAAATGTTGTTTAAAATATCAACAAATAATTTTCGAAAACTTTTAGGATTTCATTGCTGTCATTTTTGTTGTGGATTTCTGAGTTTGCTTCTATAAAATGAATTCTTAATTATCATTGTATTTATTAATGTTGCAACACATACTCGTATTTAAAAACACTTAATTATTACTAAAAACTAGTTTCTCTTTTTTCTTTTCATCTTATTTGTTGCTATGGAAATTTTGTTTGAGTGAAACTATGCACTTTTTTCTTTTCAAAGCGGAACTTTTAGTAATTTTCTCTTTTTGCTTTGTAAAAAGAAACAAGCATAATACTACTAAAAAAGTAGTAGTAATGATAGTTTGTGTTTAAATTTTTAACTTTTTTGTTTTGTTTTAACTGCAATATTGTTTTTTTGGAGTATTGCATTCTACTATGGCGTACTGTAGTCAAATGATGTAGCATTCACTTTTGATGATTGCTTTAATTGTTGACCTTTGAAAATGTTTGGATGCCGCTTTTTTATAAACGTTTTTCAAAGTAAAGGTTGTTGTAGCAAAAAAGCATTGTTTGACTTTGAAGAATAGATTCTTGACGTCATAAAAAAGTGTTGGACTGTTGGTCATAATTTTTTCCACGAGTTGTCAAAAATGGTGTTTTTCAAATTTTTTGTTGTGAAAAAACACATTAAAAAGCTTTCTAAAAAAGCTTTGTAAGTTTTGGTAATTGTTCTTTGATGTAAACATTTATTGCCAAGCTAAAATTCTAAAATTTTGTTTTATGCCTTATTTTTATCAAAACTTCTGTGCTTTTAGCCGCGATTATAAAGCAAGACTGTGAGCTTTTGTAATATCTAAAAGCTTTCTTGTTTCAAAAACACTTGTTAAAATTTTTATTGATTCAAAATACGTAATTTGCTCTCACAAATACTACTCAACAACAAAAAGTGCTTCAGTTCTTTGAATTCAAATTTATGTTTTCTTTAAAAAAACAAAATCATAAAAAAAGTGCCACCAACTGAACTTAAAAAAAAACTAAATTGCCCCCTTTTTCTTGAATCCCATTAAAAGTTATTATTACTAATCTGCTTATTTATGTATGTTTTCATGAAATTCATGTGTTTTATTTTTACAATTTTGAAAATTTCATTTCTCATAAGAATTATTTTTATCAGATATTTTCTCTAAAAACTACACCGTTCTCTTTTTTCATTAATCACAAAAACGTGTGTATTTCACTTGTTTGACTGCATTTTTCGAAATTACCTGTTTATCTATTTTTTATGAATGTTTTTAACGTTTAATTATTCCAAAGCTTACTGTATACTTTTGCTTTCAACACTAGCACCATCTTTATTTATAGTAGTTGTCAATAGCAAAAGCATAGATGTTCATTTACACCTTTTTTTTACTCTCTTTTTTTTATTTATTTGAAGCATTTTTTGGTTTCTTTCAATTTTGAAAAAAATGGCAAGGAAGCCAGATTTGTAAACAATTTTTTTTCATGAATGCTTTTCGGAAGCTCAAAAAAACTGAAGGAAAACGTAAAAGATAAGTGGAATTTCCAATGACGTGAAATTTTTATGTGAACTTTTGTCTGATGCGTAAAAATGTGGGCTAAAAATAAAGCCTTCAATTGCGGCAGACAACGTTATTATCTTAGTCAAAGATTTTTAAGGCTCAAAGTTTAGTTGCTAGAATTTCAATGAATGTTTCTTGTGGTTGAATGTTAAAGTTTCCTTTTATTTCTTAGATTATACAACAAGACCTTTTGTTAATTTAAAATTTGCTTGAATTGATAAATAAAATATGTTATAATGTTTAATATTGGGTTCAAAGCAGAGCTGTCTGATACCAATATTTTTAAAAACGATACATTTTTAGATTTTTCTGATACCTATATTTCGATACCGATACAATGGGTGACAAAGTGTTGAACCCTTTTTTCTCTTATTTTTTCATTTTTGTAATTAAAAAATTTCTAGAAGACCAAGTTACATGAAACTTTGAGAAAATGTACATATCGACGTGGGAAACCAATCTTTATCATTTTTGGGCCGCAATATACTCCTTGACCCCATCTCAAAACCCCAACAATACCCCAACAACAGAAAAATGACTTAGAAAATGAAAAAAATTCGTTTAAAATCGTGGAAAACCGTAAAAAATCGAAAAAAACCGTGGAAAATCGTAGAAAATGTAGCAAGATTTTCCACAGTTTTCCACAACTTTTTACGATTTTCCACGAATTTTTTTAAACTTTTTTTTGTACAGCCTTGGTTCAAAGTAGAGTGCATTTGAAATTGTTTAATTGCTTCTATCATTCCATCTAATGTTTGCAAACCGCTATCTTAATCTCATTTTGCAGGTTTTTAGTTTTAATTATTATAACATTTTATGCCAATCTAATCTGTTCTTAATATCACTTTTTTAGCAGCTCTGATATTTAAAAACCCTTTTAAGCATAAATCTTTCCGCCCTATATTAAACGTCACTTTTTTTCTTTCAAAAAAACAGCAGCAAATTTACAACCTTTAGCCTCGGATATCCGTGTCTTGAGATACAAATCATATGCGCTATTCTATTTTCCTCTCTCTCATAATTTCCACTTCAAAAAATGTTAAAAATCCAGGTAGTACCAGTCACAACAACACAAAAGGGCATTTTGCTTTTTGAACCATAAATAAAAAAGTTCAAACAAATGTTTTTTGTGGGCCGTGTTTTTGAGGAGGAAAGTTTAGCAGAGGATGAAATTTAGTTTTAACCCTGCACCATTTATTGGCATTTATGACAACATTTTCTAACTTGTGATAATTTATTTATTTTCAAGGAATCATAAAAATTATGCTCTATTTCTAGAAAATGAAGCACACAATAGATTCATTAAAACTTATGACTTCCAAAAAAGCATCCACTCCCATGGCTACATATGTATGCGTACATGTTGTAGTAGCCTCATTTAAAATATTGGTTTAATAAAAATACAATTATAAAATACTACTAAATTTTTCCGTTCCTATTTTTCTCTTAAATATTTCCATGACGACAACTTTTTCTATTTTGTCATCTTCTCTTCTTTCTTTTTTTTCATTAAATATTTCGTGCTTGAAAAACGTGTGTATTTTTGAAAGTTAAATTTCTATTATTAATACTTGTATATCTTTCTAGAAAAATTCCAACAGTCTTTCATGGATAAATACGAAAAACTTGGTAAAATTGGTGAAGGATCATATGGTATGTTAAAGAAGATTTTAGATGAGAGACTTTAGAGAGATTTACCATTTAAAAGTTGTGTAAACTTTTACTCAAAAATCTTCAATTTTATCTTTCATATTTAGTGTCATAAATTGCATTCCATTCAACTTTTCAGGTGTTGTATTTAAATGTCGAAATCGTGAAACGGGATGTATTGTTGCAATAAAAAAATTTATGGAAACCGAAGAAGATCCTGCAATTAAAAAGATTGCCCTAAGAGAAATTCGAATGTTAAAGGTACAAACTACTGTAATAAATAATTAATCAATAACAAAATTATTATTACAGCAATTAAAACATCCCAATCTTGTAAATTTGATAGAAGTATTTCGAAGGAATAAAAAGTTACATTTGGTTTTTGAGCATTGTGATAGAACGGTGTTGGATGATTTGGAGAAATATCCCACTGGATGTCCGGAGTATTTAACGAAAAAAGTTATTTATCAGTTGCTAAATGCAATACAATTTTGTCATGCACATAATTGCATTCATCGAGGTTTGTTTTTTGGCATAATAATATCTGCTACATACTTCTGTCAGTGATAAAAATTACTGTTGTTGATATGTTTATCAGTAATTATATTCAAACCTACCTGATAAGAAATTCGCTCATCAAAGTTATCCACAAATTGTAGATGTCAAGCCTGAAAATATTTTCCTAACAGTTCACGATGTTTTAAAACTTGGAGATTTTGGATTTGCAAGAATAATAAATACGAATGAAATGTACACTGATTATGTTGCAACTCGATGGTATCGCTCTCCAGGTACTTTACCATTTTTTCAATACCACTTGCTAATACCTCTATCCCTTTTTTAGAACTTCTAGTTGGTGACACCCAATATGGTCCACCAGTGGATGTTTGGGCAATAGCGTGCTGTTTTGCAGAAATGTCAACTGGGGATGCAATATGGCCTGGCCGATCTGATGTTGATCAACTTTATCTTATTATGAAAACTATTGGTATTCAAATTATTTTTGTATACCAGTTATTGCAGTAGCAAGTTTTTAGGTAATATCATTCCAAGACATATTCAAATATTTCGTTCAAATCAATTTTTCCGTGGTGTTGCCTTTCCTGAAGCTGAAGATACAATAGGATTAAGAAAAAAGCTTCCAAATGTTTCACCAATGATTGTTGATTTCTTACAGGTAAGAGCCTTTTCCAAACAAAAAAATCCGGAACAATGAATTTTATTTTTGTTGCTTCCATGGCCAGTTGGTAGTACGCCGTAATGTGAGCGATGATGAGTTCGAATCCTCCTAGCACAATTTTTTAGCGATAATCTTTACATTGCTCATAGCTTATAATACACTATTTTTAGAAATGCTTTGATCCCAATCCTGATATGAGATGGTCATGCACAGAACTATTACAACATGAATATTTTCGAGATTTCTCCTTCAGAATTCCAGAAGAAATACTTCCACCAGGAGTCAAAAAGGTAATCAAACATTTTTTTTAAAACAAAATAACATTAATTTTTTTTTTAATTTTAGTATCCGTCATCAGGATATTTGCCAATTTTGGATACAGCTGATAAATCTTCAATGTCAAAACAAAAAATTGGTGGTGTACAAGGAATGGAAACAAGGGCATTTTTGCCGTCTATTGCATAATAATATTATTATTTGTAATATCTTTTAAAGGCTTTATAAGCTTTTGATTTTATTTTATTGTAAATTTATGAAGTGATGATAAACGGATATTTTTTAATTCATCTTATTGCGACAAAAATTGCAAGAAGGATTACTTTTAGAATTAATTTGTACATTCCAAAAGCTTAAAAGCCATTTACAGAGAAACATACTGTTTTTCACTTTCCATAATTTTTATAGGAAGAAAAACCTAATCTTTCTCTTTGCTATAAAAATTTTGTAATACAAAATTATTTTACAAAACGTTTTCTTTTTTTTTCTTTATATTTGTTTTTGTCTTCATATAAATTCTAACATAAATTTATTTTATCGGTATGAATACGGTAACTCCAGCTGCCCGCTAAAATCAAAAGTTCATGCAAGCATTTTTAATAAAAAAAAATTTGCATCAATACGTTTGCAAATGTCGTATCAAACTGTCTTCTTTTTTTTGTCGAAATTTACCACTTGCAAAATGTGTACCTTTTTGTTCATCCTTCTTGTTACTCTGCTATTATTATTTTCAAATACTGTTAATGCTGATGCTTTTTATTGCAATGTATCAATATTTCCTGATGCAACAAATGAAATTCATGCAATGCTAGCTCGTGATCGATATATCCATTTTACTGGTTGGATTTCTAAAGAAGAATTGCGACCAACACAAGATATCTATTATAAAAAATTAAATGAATCTGGTTGGACAGAAGATATTTCATATGGATATTTAAAAGAAATGATTGTACAATTCAGCTCAATTTCGAGTAGTGGTGAAATAAATGCTCGAGTATTTTTAACATCTGGAAAAGAAAAATTAATGTATGTTTGGGAAATTAATTATGTAAGTTTTGTTTTCAACTTTTTATATGCTCACATATTAGTTTGGTTGGAGCTTTATAAAATTCAATTTAATGTTGATATATATATCTTTTATAGAGTGATCACACTATTCAGTACAAGTTTCGTGAACGATTTTTTAGATTTAAGATTTTTGAAGATGGAATTATAGTATGTTTTGAGATTCTACGTAGAATTACAATAATACAGTATTTTTAAGGTTGAAGATATTTATATCCAACAAGATGGAACACAATCTGGTTCAACAAGCATTTGTTTCCCATACAAGCAAGAATTCACCAAAGAAGATTATTCCCAAATTGATGGTTTACTTATTGCAATCGATTGTAAAACAACAAATGTTAAAAAAATTCTTGTGAAAGTTAATCCTAAGTCTTAATATTGTTGTTTGTTGATGTTTGTTAATAGATATGTATTTTAAATAAAGCTGGGTTTATTGTTTTCGATTTTTATATCAAGGATAAACTTTAAACATCAGTGATGGGGGTCTTAACCGATGATGTGGAAAAATCGTTTTGTTAACGGAACAATAAAATTTTTTGCAGATGTCAAATTTTTGTAAAACTATCAAAAATTCTGTGGTTTTGTATAACTTTATGGAAAAAGCATGAACAGAAGTAACTATTCACAAACAAGTACAAAAATAATTACAAACAAGAATTTAGAAAGCTAAATTTAGGATTTTAAGAACTGGACATGTATGGTACTTCATTGAGAATTGCATGTTTCGTGTGAATGGATTCAAAGTGAAACAGGTCGTTGAAGTAGATCTTCATCACCAGGGTTTATACCATTGAATGATCGAATTGGAACCATTTTTGAAGGAGTTGTTTCTGGTTGGAGTACAAATGAAGACAAAGCTGAAGAAAGGAGCGAATGAAGCTATTCTGTTTTTTTGTGGTTCCTTTATATACCCTTTGTGGGAAAGCGTCAACATTGATAAGACGGTCTTGTTTGTTTGTAGAGGGTACAAAAACATGGCTCTCTTTTGACGCAAAAAAATCTGAGTAAGAATTGACTTTGTTAAAAAAGACTTTGATAACAATAACAACAGAAAAACCAAAAAACAGGTGTTGGTAAGAAGTTGTCAGATATGAGTCAGATTTTGGAAAAAAAAACAAATAGTTTTTGCAGCAAATTCAAAACAATTCTAAATTTGAAATAAAAAAAGAAAAATGTAAATAGCTTCTTGAGTTGTAATAAACTTAAATTTTCTTGGTGGAAAAATAATTTTAATCAAGATTTAAACCCACTTTCTGGTGGTTCTTTTCGTTTTGCCGGTTTTTAAAAAAGAGGAACGGTTTGCAACCAAAGTAAAAACGCAACACAAAATGTGCGTTTCTTTGCTTCTCTGTCACAGCCACGACCGCGTCTTTTTCTTTTCTTCTCTTGCAGCATATTTGCTTCCTTTTTTTTCTTTTTCGTCGGTTATTGTACAGCCTCTATAAAGGTATGTAATTGTATAAAATTTTAAATCTTAAAAATTTTTGGATTAGCTATCCGGGGGATATCCGGAAAGCACATCATAAATTAATAAAAAAGGTTTAATTGGAACATTACGTGTTGAAAGATTTTTAACATCAGAATATTTGAAAATTGTCTTATCGTAAAAAACAAGTGTTAAAAATATTCTTGATGAACCTAAATCCAAAATAGTGCTTATGTTTATCAATAGATAATTAGTTTAAAATAAAGTTTAATTTATTATGTCCTGCAGTTTGTGAGGTATACCAGATGCGTGAACCCTTTGAAATTCTTTTATCAATAAAATAAGAAGTTTGATGGTTTCGTTGAAAAGGCTTTATCATTCTTTTTTTCAATTAACGATTGATAAATAATTTTGACAGCAGATACAAACGGTCCGGGTGGTGCAGTGGTTAGCGGCGAATTTCTTCTAGCTCCACACTGACGAGGGTTCGATTCCACGTCAGAGTCGCCGGATACCCAAGGCCCTTTGACTGCTGTTGGTGCTCCATTGGCTTACTTCGGAAATGTAAGCCCAAAATTTTTTTTATTTTTATCAGATTTTGTACTAATATGGTAAAGGTGTTAAAAATATGAAGAGGCTTATTGCAGGATTTATTTTTGATAGCAAATTTAGTAAAAAAGCCGATAAAAATTAATGAATCACAGAAAATGTTTGAATGAAACAACTATGAAAATTTTTTGCAGGTTCATTAAGACACATTGCTGAAAATATGTACTTGGCCATCATGGACATTTAATTCTTTTAGTAGTTTTTGGCTCTATCAATTAATGAAAGAACTAGATGATTTCCTATTTATATACTGTTTTACAATTACCTAAAACTAAATGCAAATTCAAATTTAAAATAGTTTGTAAGTTTTTGCAGTAAGAACAAACACCACGATGACGCATAAACATTTATTTAAGCTAAAACAAGACACACAAAACTACATTTTTTGTGTGTCATTTTAAACGTTTGCTATTCGTTGACAATGTTTTAAAAGTTGATAAACTCCTTGATCAAAAGCTTCATCTATTTCAATTTGTTTTCAAGAAAAAAGGTTGTATATTATTTATTTCTATTAAAGATTGACTGCTATCACGAAATGAAGAGATGCCATTCACCTGAAGCGCCTGAAGACTCAGCGCCATCATCATCAAAACTAAAATCAATCCCAAATCGAGATTACTTCCCATCGGATGTTTTAAAATTTATGAAACAAAATGCAACACCTCGAATGTCTCTTAAGCTTATGAAACTATGCAAATATTTTCAACATCGAACATTCCCATATCTTGTTATTACATCTTTTGAACGATCTGGGGGTTATTTTGAATATCGTCCTTTAAGAGGTCAATCTGTTCATTCTAAAAACATAGATGAAATTCCATCAAATTTATGGATTACAAATAGAATCAAAATTTTTCCACCTGCAAAATTTGATTGTGAAAAATTGATCGATAAAATTGCTGTTTCTGATGCTAAAAAAATAGATTTTACATTAGGAAATACTTCATTAAAAGCTTTCAAACATTTATCTGAAAAAGTTGAAGAATTATTTTTGGACGAAAGTTATGTATTTGGGAAAGATAGTAGTACGGTTTCATTAGATGAATTACTAGAATGTCTTCCAAATTTAATGACTTTAATTGTGTGAGTTAAAATTTTACGAAAAATTTGTTACTACCAGCAGCAGTATTTCAGTGCTGAAATTAAATTTTTTTTCTTCTGTCAGAGTTTTACAAATTTTTTGCAAATTCCTGCTTTTCTTAAAAACTTCAAAATTTTTAGACGACAAAATTGCCCATCAATCGTATCTTTGGAACGTGCAAATAAAGCTGTTTCTTCAAAGCTAAAAACAATTAAATTTTCTAGCATTGATGTAGGCTTTAATTTCAGTGATTTTGCTGAGTTTATGATTGTAAGCTATTGACATTACTATAACTGTGTATATTTTAATCACTTTACAGGCCCATCAAGATATTTATTACCGTATTGAAATTGATCAAATTCTTACTAAAGAAAAAATGCAGCAAATTCAGCGTGAAATCGATAAAATTATTGAAGCATGGGATTGCCAAAATTTGCCGCCAAGAATTTTATGGTTGGGACAATCTGATGAATCTAAAAAGGCATTGGAATTGCTTCATCACCGGTATAATGAAGCTTGGAAGGTTTCATGGCAGCAAAAAATGTCGATGAATCAAGTTTAATTTTTAATCACAATAATAAAATTTTTAACTTTAAGTTATTCAAAACACATTTATTTTTTTGAAAATTTTTGGACAATAAATATGTTTGTTTTATCTGTATTTTTTTACAACCAATATTGTCAATCAAATATTTTACGTTTTCTGTAAGTTTGGTGAGGTCATTCAACGTATGGTTAACATGAGACTTATTTATGTACTACAAACCAAAAACGACAAGCCATAAAATTTTTGTTCGCTTGATGGAATGCATAAATTAACTACACTATACTTGTATTTTTGAGGATTTTTTAAGATATCATAGATAGTCTGAATCTAGAATCACCATGGATACTGTAGATGCACTACACCTCTGTGTAACAAAGCTTTAAAAAATGAATCAATATTTATTAAGCGCCGAAGGAGCTTTACATTCTCGCTTTGCATTTAAAACCGTTTTTAAAAGCACACATACATTTTTTCTTTCCTGTTTCTAGCTTTTATTATTTGTCGGCTATCAGTTTTTATTGCTTTTTTCTTAAAACGAAAATGTTAAACATCCTTTAACATGATTTTTTAGTAAACATGTTTACTTGTTTGTATGAATCATTTTTAATGTAAACATACATATTATTTATTTACGTTTGTTTATTCCCCTTGAAATACAGCAATGAAACGGTGTCATTCTCCGGAGGATTCTACAACAACTACAGAACAGCCTCCACCATCCAAGATTTGTTCAGTTCCAAATCCAGATTATTTCCCCTCCGATGTCTTAAAATTTATGAAACAAAATGCTAAACCCCGAATGTCTCTCAAGCTTATGAAACTTTGCAAATATTTTCAACATAAAATCTTCCCATATCTTGTTATTACATCAATTAAGCATTGCTGGGGTCAATGGACATATATTACTTTGGATGGCAAAACTGATATTAAAGAAAGCTTGGATGATGTTCCTAATAATTTATGGATTACTGAATGGATTATTATCTCAATGCAAGATGTCAATTTTAAAGCTTTTGTTGATAAGGTTGTTGCAAGTGATGCACATTTAATGCATTTTGTCTCCCAAACTGTTCCCTTTCATATTATCAAACCGTTGTGTGCTAATATTAAAGAATTTACATCAATTAGCTGCTATTTGCGTAATGAAAATAGAGATATCATTTCATTGGATGAACTTTTTGAAGGTTTACCAAATTTGGAAACTTTTAATTTGTAAGTTAATAGTAGCAGAGATGTAGCTATGTATACATATAAACATCCCCTCCCTTCTGAGATTTGATTCTTTGAAAGAGTGGACAAACAACGATATTTGGTAGGGATAGATAATGTGCTATTCATTCAAGCTGAAAATATCGTTTCTCGCTATATGAGTCACTTACCATGTAGTCGATGATTCATAAAAAATATGTTTCTTTTGCTACATATCGATTGTACATTCTTTGCCACTGTTCATAAAAATGATGCAATACTTTTTCAGGAATCTTTATTGCCCAAACATTGTTTCCTTAGAACATATAAATCGTGTCCTTCCACCAAGATTAAAAGTAATTCAAATAACACATTTCCATGAATCCTTTAACTTTGGTATTTTTGCTGATTTTATGCTTGTAAGTTTCATATCTTACATACTTTATTATCAAAGTTGTTTAAATATGTTCCTTTTAGCAACATCAAAATATTCGATATGTTTTTGATAGTAATCAATATTTACAAATTGAATATTTGACACATTGCTGTACACATATTCATCGAATTATTCAGGGATGGAATTGCCAAAATCATCCACCTTCAATTCGTTATTTTGGACAAATGCATACTGAAAGTGGTGCATTGCGTCGGCTTCAAGAACTGCACAATGCTTTAAAATATTTTAGCCAAATCCAACAACTACACCAACAACAACAACAATTATTACTACAATAAATGTAAAAAAAAGGAGATGTATTGGGATAAAGGGAAAGAGAGTAAAAAATTTTAGAAATGAAAAATTGCTGTTTCGCCTTGGACAAGTATGCTTTAAAAAGGATTGAGTAATGAAAGAATGATCCTGGTGTTGCTGTCGCGGTTTTATATCTTTAATACTTACATACATATATTTATTTTTAATTATAATAGCTTTAATATTTTTTTTTGTGAATATTTTTGTAATGTTTTCCTAAAACATCTATTTTGTAATAATTTGATTATTTAAAAATGTAAGGTAGAATAAAGTTATTTTTCTTTTATTTTTTGAGTGGCAGTGGAAATAAAAGTTCTTTTCATTTTTGTTGATCCCAACTCCGGCCCGTAGTCCTTGACGGAGTCAATTCTGGTTTAAAAATTTCAAAAGTAGGGATAAACGTAAAAAACATAGTTTTCTCTATTTTCTCGTTGTTTCTAACAGCTTTAAAATAAATAAAAAAAATTTTTTAAAAGCAATCTTAAAGCAATAACAAAGATTTCAAAAAGAAATTCTTCAAGCTTTTTAAAATTTTCAATTTTTCTGGTTATTTATTTTTATTACTTTTAAAGCCATATTTTTAAATATGGCTATCAAATAAAGAATTTTAGAATAAACAAACGATCAAATAGTAGACAATTTTATATATTTCACTTAGAGTCGACTTATTATTGACACCGAAGTCGGAGTCGCAACAACACTGATTGCTTATAGCTTTGTGTGTGAAACCACTTTATTTCAAAGGTATTTGTAAAACGAGTTTAATAAATTTGACATTTAAAAAAACGGTTAAAAATTGCATTTTTTCATGTTCCATTGTAATGGGGCTACCTCCACAAAGGCACCCAAAAAATACTAGCTTTCCCCATCCACAAAAGTACAATAATTATACTGTAGCAAATATATTATTAAATTAAATGAGGTAATAAAAAAAGTAAGAAAGGGGAGGTAATAACAATTCAGACATTTTTGATAAGTAATTTTCCAAGAAACAAATAAACAGGCGTATAATGACGAAAATTAAACTTTAATAGTGTACACTTTGAACACATACTTGGCCCAAATTTTATCAATAATTGACGTTTTAATACTTTTATATAAATATATTACGTAATTTTGATACGGTTTCACAGAATACAATAATGCAGCTGCGTCAGCAATTAAATGTACAGTACTAATTGGAATACCTAAATTTCCAATTAAACTACTGTAAGTCGCAGATTGACATAGGAATCCAGTGGCAATTAAAATACAGGGAAATGCAACAAATAATGAAAAATTAATGGCTTGAATTATTATTGCTCTAAAAAATGTTTTAGCAATTATTATTATTGTTAATATTGTGAACCCCCTCCCCAAATTACGATGTCGAAAAATCGAAATCGTTGGTAATGTTGCTTACCTGTGTAACATTTTATGCAAATTATAAGTTGACTTTGAAATAATACTACGGAGTTTACGGAGTTGGTAAACAACAATTAAATTCAGTGTAAAAAATACGATTAAAAACATTACAATCCAAAACAGAGAAATTGTCAGAAATGCAATTATATAATTGTTGATGGGGCTTGAAGATAAGATGTAGCTATTGGGAAGTAAATTCTTTAAAGTAATCAAAGCTGGTACAACTTTTTCTAGCGATTCTTGATATTCTCCAAGATTAGATGATGCCATACATAGTGGCGCTAAAATGATAAAATAATTAGAATAGATGAAGTTTAAAAACAGTTTTGTGCTTGCCTTGAAGGCACATTTTTATTCTCGCAAAACTGTTGAAGATGAATGTCTGGAACCTTCATAAACCCTCGAGTCCGACCTGCGGTGTTGAGGGTCAGTAAAAATTCCAAATGAAGCCGATCAGCGGATCTCGAGATATTCACAACTTGTCCTCAAGGCATAAGCGTTAGCTATAATAAAGTCAAGGCTTCATGAATGACCCATACATTTGGGCTTTAACAGTTTTACCAGAATGAACATTTGCCCTCAAGGCAGACACAACACTGCTTTCAGAACCCTTACCCATAATTGTTCCCCATACAAATACAGTGTTAAAAGCATATGCAGCACAGCAAATACAAAACTTTCGTTTTTTTGAAATAATCTTCAGCAAGTGCAGCCCCGCAATTACTCGATTAAATGCCGAAAATAATATTGCAATTACGCCTGCAACTACTGGAAATATCAAAATTCCAAGGATAAAAGAAAACCATTCATTTTTAATTAAATAGTTGCTATCAATCGAAAAAGAGAAAGCTGCAAATGGAAGCAAAAATATTGGATTAAAAGCATAAACAAAAATCTCCCATAAAATATTAAAAGAAATTTGAATAAATATTGTATATTTAAATGTTTCCATTTGCTTTGGGGATTTCTTGAGGACAATGAAAGCTGTGAAAATATAGAAGATTAATGAAATAGCAAGCACAATATCCATGAATATTCGAAGATAATAGTGATAAATGGGATGATAAATTTGTTCAACAGTAATATTTTTAAATTTTTCAAGCATTATCATTTTTTTGGATTAATAGCAGGTTTAGAATAAAAATAATTCCTGCTATTGTGCTTCAACAAGCTCGACCAATTTTTGATATTTTCTAGAACAAAAGACTAACTTTTTTCGTTCTTTAACTTTTCATAATAACAAAATTATGGAAAGTATAACATGGAAGTAACACTTTAAATAATAATGTGCTCAAGTACTTCAAAAAACATTTTATTTACACAAATTAATGGGTTTTTAAAATAAGGCTTTTAAAAAATTTAAATTGAATTTGTTTCTTTTTTAAAAAGCAAAAATAGAAATGTAGGAGTTTTTATGTTATACTTTCTTGATGACTAAATTTTTGTGTATTTGTTTATGTTCATTTCAAAGAATTACTGTAAATAAAAATCAGAACGCATAATTATTGCTCGTAATTTTGTCATCAAAGTAACACAGTTAAAAACACTCAATTTTCAATTTTGTTATATCGAACTGAAAGAAATGTATGTTTGTTAGTCCATTGAACGGGCATTCGACGATGTCGAGCTTTACCAGATCCTTCTTTACAACATTCATCGTAACCCCAATATTCTGTTTTTTGAGCGTTTGCCCATGCTTCGAATAAAGTTACATGATAATCGCGTGCTAAAAAAGCATCACCAGATTTCATATCATTTTTAGAGATGACAGAAGTTATTGATTCAAGATTTCGAGTTGTATAATTTCTAGGTACTTTCCATGCCATTGATACCATACCAGAGCAATCGGTACGATATTTGATTCCATGACAGTCGTCAGTAAACTTTTTCTAAAACAGCAAGCGACGTCATTAAACTGGTTTTCTTTAATAATTTTTATAAATGACGATTTACAATTAATATTACCTGACTATAAGGCACACCACGATCTGTCCAACATTTGGATCGAGCCATAACCTCTTCCCTTTTTATGCTTGAAGCGGCAACAACTAAATAATACAAGCATCAAATTTACTCTGAAATGATAATCTATTTTATCACTTACTGATCATGAATAATATAAACAATTTTATGCACATTTCAATACACTTCGACAAACTTATTCTTTAAAATAATGAAAATAATATTTTAAAATTCCTTATTTTTAAGTTGCTTATATATAAAAATCATGCTAGAGGTTACCGCTTAGCACAAAGTAAATATTTACAAACAAAAGACGTTTTTATTTTTTAAAATGTGTTAAAATTTATTTAGCTGGATTTTTAATTGTTATGATCTTTGCATCTTTTTCAACATTTAATTCTCACATTTTTTATTTATTTATTCAGCTTACAAAAAATAGAAATATTAAACAATTTTAAAAAGATTTAAACGGTAAGGCTGACATTGTCATATTGTTTTGAAATACCTAAACAGGTTCTTATGTTATAGCCTGATTTACCTTAATTTGATGCCCTATTTTTACCTTGTTTGAAGGCATTCTTAAAGATCAACTACTCTTCAATAATAAAAATAGAGTCATTTGAGGTCATAAATTTGTTTTAAAATTTTTCACAGACTACAATGAAGTTATAAGTCTGTTGAGGTTGTTTTGAACGACACTATTATTTTCGTGCTTATCAATTTTGTGCTTATCAATTTCCTAGCACACCAATTCGGGCAAGAATATGTTTAGTTGTTTTTGTTCTTTGAGACATGAGACATGAGGAAGTGATGATCAATCAATGAAAATAAAGACATAAAAACAGTCCAAATTTATTGTTTAAGTATTAAAATTATTGCCAAAATTTTAATACTTAAATAAAAAAGTGTAACTGACGGAAGACAGTTAGAAGCGGCTGCAATCAATATCGTGTCTTTTGACAAAAATGAAGTTGTTGAATTTTGTGTTGCTGTTATCAGTAATATTTGGGTCTACAAATGCTTATAAAATTGGCATTCTAATTCCAGATATTTCAAGATCACAAGTATGTATCTCACCGGATTTCATATATCTCCTTAATCCTCTTCTCTTTAGCTGCTATTCAATCAACGAATGGGAGAAGTTCTCGCCGATGCGGGACATAATGTAACTCTAATTCGACTACAAACTTTGGACAATGATGGCAAACATTTGAATATTGCTACGCGACCAAATATGATAGAATGGAAAGTTGATGGACATCTTGATGACGTGGATTATGAATGGATTAAAGCCAAGCAAGCTGAATCAGCATATAAAGATGAATCAATTTGGACATTCTTTTATAAAGAAAAGCGAGAAATGATGGATGTAATGTTTAAAACTTTTACACTTGCATGTGAAAGTAAGTCATCTTAAATAGCGTTATGGTAAAGATAAGATTACTTTTACAGAAATAATAACAGATAAAAAATTTATGGCCAAATTTGAAGCTGCTGAATTTGACGTTGTTTTTACGCATATGTATGAATTTTGTCCAATTGGGATTCAGCATGTTGGAAAAGCAAAGACATGGGTATGGGTTAATTCTGGAGCATTATGGGATTATGTTGCTTACTATATGGGCCTACCCGTACCACCAAGTTATGCAGCACGTAAGTTTTTTTTCTATTTTACTGGGAGTTCCATATTATTTTGATTCGAAACTATTTCATAAGAATGACGCAATCAAAAATTTTTGAACATATTTTTACAAAAAAACTGTCTACAATACTCTCAATATGCATACTTTTAGCTCTAATGGCAGATGCAGGTGATTCTCTAACATTTGTTCAAAGACTTAAATCAATTATTGGTCATACAATTACACCACTTTTTGTTCATAAATTTACTGCTGGTCCACAAACTGAAATCTTTCAAAAACACTTCGGCAAAGATTTCCCACACCTCATTGACATTGCTCGAGAAGCTCCCCTTGTCTTTGTAAACAGCAATGAACTCTATGATCTCCCGAGACCAACTTTGCATAAAATTGTAAATATTGGTGGACTTGGAATGAAACAAGCTTCTGCGAAACCCCTTCCAAAAGAATATTCAGATTTGGTTGAAAAAGTTGAAAGTGTTGTTGTTTTTTCATTTGGTTCAGTTGCAAATGCCACGTTAATGCCAGCAGAATGGAAGCAAGCATTCATGGGTGCATTTGCTAAATTTCCAAAAACACAATTCTTTCTTCGTTATGATGGCACTGATATTCAACCACCCAAAAATGTACATTTTAGTCATTGGCTTCCACAAGTTGATCTTTTACGTAAGTTTACTTTTTGGGTTTTTGTGAATCGACAATGTTACATTGTTGGAATTTATAAATGTTTTTCGATTTCAAGCAAGTTAGATAATAACGACTTTAAATTCTGTTTTTTGTTCATATGACATATTATAACATAAGATAATTAAACTTTCTTGCACCTCCAGAAGACAGTAAATTTTTCAATTTATACTTTTTGTATAAGGATAAAAGTTTGTGCATTAAATTTTAATTTATTATGACCCCTATTTTTCTAAAATTAAACTTTTATCTTGAAATAATGCTGATTCAAATTTACTTAAACAACTTTTTTAGAACATCCAAAAACTCGTGCCTTCATTACTCATGGTGGCTTCAATAGTCTCCAAGAAGCTATTCTTGCCTCATTACCGATTGTCACAATTCCACTTTTTGGTGATCAATTTAGAAATGGAAGAATCGCAGAAAAGCATGGATTTGGAATTGTCTTGAGCAAATCTGAAATAGATGAAGAAACAATTGCTGCTGCATTAGAAAAGCTTTTAACGAATTCAAAGTATTCAGAAGCAGCAAAAACAATGAATAAAATGGTTTTAAATAAGCCAATTTCCCCTGAAACTTTGTTAGTGAAATGGACGGAATTTGTTGCAGAATTCAAGACATTGGATAATTTAAAGCCTATGGGTGCAAAACTGGATGCAATAACATATTATAATTTAGATGTTTATGCTACTGTAGCTGCCGTAACTGTTGCAGTATTATTTGTTGTTTGGAAAACTTTGAAATTTATTGTTTGTAAAGTTGGAAGTTTATTAGGGTTTTCATGTTCATCAAAAAAAGAAAAGAAAGTTAAAGAATCTAAAAAAGTTAATTGAATATGCTTTATTAATGTAATGCTAAAGCTTTAAATAAAGTTAATTGATAAAACAAAAACACTGATTCCAACAACAAAGGTATTAATTGTTAGCTTTGAAATCAACATGCAGGATTTTTAAACCTTTTAATTTGTTCCGTAAATATCAGCTTTTAAAAATACATATTTTATAAATATTGATTTTACAAGGAATTTAGAAAAATGCACGCAAAGCTTTTTTTGTGCAGCAATTAACAACAACAAAAACATAAACCAAAAACTGACACTTATTATTCACTTATGACCTGATTAATTTGTATTTACTAATCTGTTTTTCGTAAAATTTTTCATTAATTCATTTCAAACGATCTGAAGATTAGTTATCATTATTTCAACTGCTTCAACAATTTTAGCTTTTGGCTTATTGTGCTTATTTCTAATATTTATTGCTTGAATTAAGTGAAATAATGGATTTTATGAATTATCAAAAAATGTTTCCTTCACCACAACAAATTCAACAACAAATGCAGCAACAACAACGGAATAATGGATTTCCAACAATGAATACTTGGACACCACAATTTCAATCTCAACAACAGCAACAACCGATGTTTAATGTTCCATTTGCACCAATGAATTTTGGAAATCAAAGCTACAACAATCATTTCCAAGGTGGCCATCGTCAACATCATCAACAACAATTTCATCATCAACGAAAAAATAAGAATTTTCAACTTCCACCTCCACCACTTCCAACAATTCAATTTGGTCAAGCTGCAATGATGCAACCACCACTTTCTATTTCACCAAATGGAAGTAATAAAGATGAAACACCTCGAGAAATATTCTTCAAAACTTTGTCAACGTAAGTTTATTTTTCTTGTTTTGGAGATGTGATATTGATATTTTCCATTTTTAGGTCCCTCAAAGAAGCGAATAAAGTTTATTGTGGAAAACAAACTACCTGGAAGAATCCTCTTATTTACAAGACTCATTTGTGTGATAATTATTCTAACCGTCAATATTGTCGTTTTGGTGTTAATTGCTGGTATGCACATGGTCCACATGAACTTCGTTGCATTCCTGAAGTAAGCTTTCTTATTTATCGTTTAATTATAAACATCAATTTTATTCTTTTTCAGTCTGATGATCTCCCTGATCAAGCTTTCATCACTCAATATCTCTCATTTCTTGGTCTTCCAAAACAAACATTAGATCAAATAATTCAAAATGCTTATTATGTTGCAAATCTTTCATCAGAAAAATCATGGTTCAAAAATTCAACAGATTTTCCAGCATTAAATACAAATTTCTCTCGTTCCAAATCTTTGCCATGTTCACCAAACAAGAATGTTCCTGATTTTATTCATGCTCCAACGATTCCAGCTGATCCAATTAATTCAAACAATTTCTGTGCTTCGTATTTATCAAATGGTGGTGGATGGGATGAAATTCAAACTGCTCTCAATGAATTTGTTGATGGAGAAATTAAAGAAGGAAATGATGAAAAGACTTTTGGCAATAGCTTCCGTCTCTTTGGTGAAAGTTTTGATTTTCGAAAACCATTATAAATTCGATTAAATGAAATTTAAATGCTGTAAATCGTTTGGCTTTAAATTGAATTTAAATCAATTTTTAAATTTGTTTTTACCGTATGCTTTTTTATTGTTTGTACTTTTTTTCTGTTTTTGTTTTTATTCGCTATCAATTTTTTTTTTGTATCTTTTATTTTTTTATTCAATATTATAAATGTTCTTTTGAAAATTTACTTGTCTATTACAACAAAAATTTTATTTAAAAATAGATGAAAGAAAATTCATATGAAGTTATTAAAAAAGTGTAAAGAAATAGAAAAAGAATAAAACGTATATCAAGAAAATTTATATTATTAAAACTGAAAAATAAGAAAAATATTCAGAATTATCATTTCATGATCTCCATTTATTCAATTATACCACCAATGTTTTAATATGGAACACTGAGTGCTCTACCAAAGTAAATCGGTTTAGGCGCTTGAAGACGGCATTTTTGAATCATATCAAAATATTTCTTTTCCAGATCTTGAAGTTTAATTTTATTGCAGTTTGATTCTTTAAAACGAAGCAAATGAATCATTAAACAATGCATAAGCACATATTGTTCAGTGGTTTGAACAGCGCAATTTCTTTGCCCACGAAGTTTTTGTAATGCCTAAATCATTTAGGGTATTAAAAATCAGAACTTCGGTTACATGAAAATCCGGGAAGAAAAACAAGAAGACTTACTTTTTGCATTGAAATTAATTCATTTTTGATAAATAATTCATAACAAAAGAATGCGCCAATAAAGGTTCCCGTCCTACCAACACTGAAAAAAAACAGTCTTTCAGTAAGACAAAAAAAATTACTAATGCTTTCTTACCCTGCAGCACAATGTACAAGTATTGGACTTGTTTTTGTTGCAAGTGTAACAACATGTTGATACAAATAAATCAATGGCTTGTCATTTTTTGGAGTTCCATAATCAGGCCAATCTTTAAATTGATGATGAAAAACTTTTTTTTCGGCACGGGTGGTACTGAAAAATATTCCTTTAAAGTTCTTACAAAAACAGGAGAATTTCAAGAAATGCTCAACGAAAATAAAAATAAACAATGTTTTAGAACACATTTAGATGCAATAACTTGTTGCAAAATTTTGACACAATTGCATCTATATTTAAGTAGCCCAATCACTTACGTATCAGTAACTTGTAAAACTTTTTCCACAATTGTTAAATTAGTACTTTCTTCAAGAAATACAACTTCATTATAACGCTGAACTTCAATATAATAAGATCCAATTTTTTCTGTGCTTCCTCTTGGGATATACTTGGCACACTTTACAATTTCATCTTCAACAAATTCGCATAACATAATAATATGTTCAACATTTTCTTGAAAGACCATAGCCCAAAATTCGTTAATTGTTTCAGTCATTGGAGCTTCAGCTGCAATAAATTTAGTACCATTTGGCCCAGATCGAACATGATTTGCATTGATGTAAATATCGCTGTTGAGTTTAACACGAGTCTTATCAATAACTCGAAAGTTGTAGCTGCAAAAAGAAGGGTTTATAGATACAAGTGATGTAGGAAAAAGTTCAGCGAAGTTTTTCAAAAGAGTCCGTAAAGCTCATAAGTATAGAGTTATGGCTCTAAGAAACAGCTCTACAGTAACCTTGTATTTCTATATTTTATTAATAGCCATTGTTTAAACCAATCGAAAAGCTGCGACACTCATGTAGCAACCAAAAATTATCGATTAATATTTTTTTAGTTAATGACTAATCTTACCAAAAAACAAAAGCGATGTATCACAACAAATTTAAAAATGCAAAAAAACTTACTTATTTCGTTTAGTATTAGCATAATATCCATCACTGAGAAAATCCATCATAATCTTCGTTATTTCTCCATATTCAACATGCAAATCACCAAGAGTTTGTTTATCCAGTTTATCCAGACAATCATTTTGTAAAGCATCATTCGAGCTCACTACAAAAATTACCGTAAAATTAAACTCAAAAAAAGAAAAATTATACCTTTTTTAATAATATTATGTTTGAATTTGCTTAACATTTTTGATCCAACAAATTATATTTAGAAGGAAGAAAAAGCTCACCAAAATGCACAACTGATTTAAACAGGTAAAAAAACCACAAAATAAAATAGACACTGATATTTGACCAATTGAAAGTAGAGACGATCTTCTCTCATAATTTTTCCTTCCTCTCAACCTCACTCTGTTTTTACTTTACACTGTTTATGAATCATGCCAAACGATTCTCTCTTTTTTGCTTGTCTCTAAAAATTTTGATCAAAAATCATGAGTTAAAAAAACGCATTTTATTAAAAAATAAATGTTTATGAATAAGCAAGAAACAATGTCTTTCCACAATCTAACAGTTAATAAATTATTTGTTAAGCATTTTTAAAATTTTCAAATAATTATATCAAGACAACATAAATCTTGTCAACATGCTTTCTCTCTTTTTAGTATCAAATTTTGCAACAAAAGCTAATTTTTTGAACTATAAAAAATATTCAAATTTTTTTTTATAAAGTTGTACCACTTTCTTTTTAAAACTTTCTTTTTTCTTTTTTAGAGTTGTTAAATTAATCAATATTTTCGGCCTGTTTTAAGTAAATTTCAAATTTTTTATGTAACGTGTGGTAAAAAAAGTTTTGTTAAAACTTTCTATGGGTGATAGCTTTAAAATTACAAATTATACTAGCACAAACGGGGAAGATGCTTGAACCATTTTTTTTAATAAAATTTTTTCTCGTTTAAGATAAACGGGTTTATAAATGCTATACGTGAAAAAATTTATTCAAAGGTATTTTTGTACAAACACGAGGTAATGTGAAATCCACAAACTGCTTGAAGCTTTTGATTTCTTCATCAATGGTTATTTCAATAAAAATAGATGTTAATGACGTTATTGAAATTAAATTTGTCACCTTTTTTTGATCTTGCTGCTGATAAAAAACGTAAAAAATGAAAAAAGTGCACCTAGACATTCCCATTCCATCAATAAAAAATGACTTTGATAAGACAATCCTCTAAAATTTTATGCTTGTGAATCATTTCAGTGTTTTTCATTGATTTATTTCATTGTCTGTCTTAATGTTAAAAACTATATAAACGGTCAAATAAGTATTACTGAAGCATTAAAAGTTTCTGTATAAAATGATGAAATATATTGTTTTAATTGCTTTAATTTGTTTATTACTTCCTGCAGTAAGCTGCTTGCAATGTTATAGCAATACAACAAATACTGGACCACCTGAAGTGATAGAATGTCAAGATGACTACTGTTTAATTATTGCACTTCTCTCTGGTAGTGGCGATACTCTTACATATGTTGAAATAGAAGGATGTGGAACATTCCTTTCTGAAGAACAAACTATAAAACCTTTTAATTTAACTTGTGAAGTTTGTTTTTACCTTTAATTTTATGCACCCTTAATTGTCAGTATTTTTAGAATGGCACTCAAAGTGGTAACATTACGATTTTGGGTACTCCGTTCTATGGAATTCTGTATTGTTGTGACACCGATAAATGTAATTCAGAGATTCCTGGCTTCACACCCCCACCTAAACCTTCTACAACCACAACCACCACAACTTTACCACCTTCTACAGTTTCACAAACAAATAATCCATCATCTACTACTACATCGAAGTAAGATTATTCGTTTGTTATTAAAACATAATTTGTGATTTTTAGTGATGGTATTTCTGTAACACCTGTTGGATCCTTTTTGTTATTTATTACAATTATAACCATGTTTTTTAAATGACATGTCGCATGTTCTTTGAAAATTTTCAAATGAAATTTACGCTTGTATTTCTTTCCTAACTGACATTTTCTTTTTACCTTTATATTTGTATTTTTTTTAATTCATAAACATTTTTTCAAGATTAATATGAAAGTTTGAGTTAAGAAATGGCTAAAATTGTTTTCAAAAAATAAATGCTTTTGTTGTAAATTTAAAAGAATAAATTCATTTTTTTCAGAATTCTATGCTCATTATTTATATTCGAATCCTTTGATGTCATTAATAAAATAATGTTTTATCCATTTACCTTCAGTTTAATTTCGGTTTTCATCTCTGTTATTGGCAAAAAAATGAATTCATAAAAAATATCAAAAATTTTTAAATTTATTATTAAAAAAAATCAGAAACAAATTTCCAACCATGGATGAGAAGCGGCAGAAAAAAAGCCGCCGGCCGGCATTTCTCATTCCTGTTTCCAACAAGGAAGAAAGCAAAACAGCATTTGAAAAAACTGAAAGAAGCAAATGTGGCATTTTGTTCTTAAATGAACACCTTTTTTTTAAAAAAACAAATTTGAAAAAGAAAGTTTGTTAAATTTTTATTTCACCATTGATTTGCTTCTGCTTGTGGCGTTTAACTTATTTATTAAATATAATTGCTTAAACATTTTATTTGCAGGAACTTCTCATCAAGAATACCATCAATTAGAAAGAAATATTCGTGTATTAATCTCTCAATAATGCCAGGATTACATTTGAATCATTATGTTTCATGGGATGATTTGCTGGAACTATGTTATGTTTATGAAGATCCAGGAATAAAACTACCAATATGTGAATGTGGTCGAATTCAAGCCAGTGAAAAGAAAGTTCAACATCAAATTAAAAATCGTAAATATTTGGATGATAAAATTTGTACTTCTGCTGATTGCAAAATTGTTGGAGAAAAGATTTTTAAAAAACATGAAAGAAAAAGAATTCGAATACCTTACTCTTTGTGTACAAGCAAGTTTCCTCGTGTAGATGATGCAAAACCAAATGTTTTCTGGTACAAATTTAAAATGGCTATTAAAGATTTTGCTGAAACTGAACGAAGAAAGATTAAAGATAGAAATATTATTGTTGAAGGAGATGTTGAAAATTATTGCAAAGAAATTGAAAAGAAATTAAGAGAAGAAGAAAAATGGCCATTGGGTGATCCGCCATGGTAAGATTCTGTTGTTTTGATGAAATATATGTAATAGAAATTTTAGGGTTTATGATGAAGGACCTCCACGAAAAAGAATTATATTTATAGTAAGGGTTTTTTTGTATTATGTTGGGAGAAGCAATGATCAGGGCCGAAAATAGCAGGGTGGAACTGGGGGAAGTTCCACCCCCTTTATTCTAGATTTAAGGTAGAACTTTTAATATCTTACTAGATAAAACTAGAAAGTTCCAACCCCATATAAAGGAGTTCCACTCCCTTACTTTTGACCAATTTTCGGCCCTGCCAATGATTATAAACATGAAACATTTTTTTAGGGTGTAGATTGTTGTGAATGGTGGTCATGTTCTTGCAAATTATTTTCTGTCTTACTTGAAGATGGTGATCCTAAAACTCTTCTTTCAATGCCAAATAAAAAGATTAAAGAAGTTTTAAATTGTCATCATGGTGGACAAGCGGTTGGAAGAAATATTAGGTTTTTAAGTGATTTTGTCTTGCAAGTGTACTGTTATACAAATTTAATTTTTGCTGCTGGCTTACAAGTAATATTTATTAGATGTCTTGATTGCATTTAAATACATTTTTTTAGGATAAACCAGATCAATGGGGGCCAATGAAACCAGATGATCGATTGTTTCGACAATTTTTAATGTATGATTGTGATGGACAAACATTTCTATTTGGATGTAGGAAGTATTTAACTGATGAAGCTTATATGAAAGATTTTGATGCAATGAAAGAACTCTGCAAAAAATGTTTTCAATTTCTTTATTTATTGGAAATGCTTCAAAATGAAATTGGATATGAATACAAAATTAGTGATTGTTTAGGTATTTAATGTTTGTTTTTTTCTATTGTGTGATACTGTGAGTGATAAATTATTACTGGAAACTTGCAACTATTTGTAACAATTATTAAAAAATAAAAAAGCATTATTAATAATAAAAAATGCATAAAATTTTGCAAATCCAGGACATCATCAGTTTTGCGCAATAATGGACATACATTGTGCAAAGATTACACAACTTTTAATAAACAGAGGCTTATGCAAATCACCCTTGACTGCAATCAATAACTTTTTCAGTATAAATATAAATTTAAACTTTTAAACTATTTTGCTATTGTTTTTTTTCTGCTGTCCTTTCACAAAGGAGAAACTTTCTGTTTTATACAAAGCTGCATTTGTTTAAATGGTTCAAAATCAATCAATGTCGAAAAATTGCAACAGATAAATTGTCCTTCTTGACTGTTTGATGGGATTTATGGTGATTTCAAATTTAAAGAGAAAATGAAGCAGCTTTTTAAAAATAAAAAAGTTTTCTCTGAAAAAGAGATGAAACCTTTGGAGACGAAACCATCGCTATACCAAGCAGCAACATTCAAAGAAATGGTAGGTTTTTAAAATTTATAAAAAACATGTTTTCAAAAATTAGCCGAAATTTTTTTTAATCCAAATTTCGATTTCAAAACTATTTTCTTGGAAACCAGGCATTCATCGTAATCAGAATTATCTTTTTATTATTAGTCATGTTTTTTAGCTCAGATATGCCACATATTTTGATTATTTTTTATTATTTGGTGGCATCTCTGGCAGTATCATTGCAGGCTGCCTTCAACCAATGGGTGCATTTATTATGGCACAAATTGATGGCTTAATGATGGATACACATCAAGATATCATCAAAGGTAGAGAAAACCTAGATCTTGTTGTAACAAAAACATTAATAATTTGCATAAAACTTGCAATTAATGCATCCTGCATTTTTACTGCTTCTTATTTATCGGTAAGTTTTTGATTGGCTAATAAGAATTTCAATAAAACATTTTAGATGGTTTGCTATTATTGCTTATGTGAACGACAAATACATATAATTAGAAAGAAATTCTTTTATTCAATCTTAAATCAAGACATGGAATGGTTTGATGTGAATCAAGTTGGAGCACTAACACAAAAAATGTCAAGCGGTATTGATCGGATAAAAGATGGGATGTCTGATAAGATTGGTGTTATATGTCATGCCTGTACATCAATCATCAGTGGGACAGCTATCGCGCTATATATGAAGTAGGCAAATTTTTTCAGTAGCAAAGACGTATACATTTGAGATTTTCCAAATTCAACTTTGATCTTTTACCAACGATCAAAGACGTGTTTGTCCCTGATATGTCTACACCCATGTTTAGCTATAAA
Organism: Panagrolaimus sp. LJ2400; assembly: GCA_024447215.1. Taxonomy (NCBI): domain Eukaryota; kingdom Metazoa; phylum Nematoda; class Chromadorea; order Rhabditida; family Panagrolaimidae; genus Panagrolaimus; species Panagrolaimus sp. LJ2400. The sequence continues at coordinate 3,578,337 of JAMRYA010000001.1, read as the reverse complement.
AAAGTAATAACATTTTTTCTAGCTGGAAAATGACAGCTATAATGTGGTGTGTGGCGCCATTTTTAACGATCTCATTATTTTATTCTGCAAATGCCATGAAAAAAGCAATTAAAGTTGAAATGGAAGCTTACAGTTTTGCTGGTTCAATTGCAGCTGAAGTTATCTCTGGAATAAAAACTGTGATGTCGTTTAATGCACAAAGTTTTGAAATTAACAGGTACTTTAGTTTCTCACATGAACCATCAATATTGTATCACATTTAGATACGAAAGCTGTCTTACAGCAGCACAAAAACTTGGAATTCAAAAAGCAAAAATTACAGCAATATTTTCGGCAATATTTTCATTCTTTCAAAATATTGCAATGGCAATTGGATTTTATGCTGGTGCTGTTTTGGTCTTCTACGGGGAAATGATTAATGGACAAGTTATTGGAGTCTTTTTTGCTGTTATTATGGGGGCAACAAGACTTGGACAAGCTGCCCCAAATTTAAACGCCATTCTATCAGCGAAGCTTGCAGCAGGCGAAATCTTCAGTATCATTGATAAGGTAAGAAATGATTGATTGGTGAAGATTTGAAGCGTCCGTAAAAATGATAATGGGTTTAAAAACTTTTTTTGATAACCCCAACAATTCCACACTCAAAAAATTACAAAAGAAATGGAAAAAAATAAAGTGGAAGGTTATGTGAAATCATTAAAAGTCGTGGAAAATCGTGAAAAATCGTGGAAAGTTGTAGAAAATTTAGCACGACTTTTCACGACTTTCTACGATTTTTTTGCGCTGGGGGTATTGTTGTGGTTCCAATGGGGTTCATAGGGTACATTTGGATTCAAAAGCGCTGTAGATCTTTTCTCTAGAGTCATATTATTTCTGAAAATTTCATGTGATTTTCGGATATCTGGAAATCGTTTAACAAAAAAATTTGGAAAAAATGGATGAATTTTTTTAAACTCGGTGTGTCATCACCTAAATCGTTTAGGTACTTTCTTTAAAATTTGCATATTTTAGAAACCCAAATTTGATTGTTCTTCTAATGCCGGTTTTAAACTCAAAAATGTCAAGGGCGATATTACTTTCAACAATATCCACTTTTCATATCCTTCAAGACCAACGATTAAGATTTTAAACGGTGTCAGTTTTACTGTAAAATCTGGTCATAAAGTAGCCCTTGTTGGGCATTCTGGCTGTGGTAAATCTACTACAATTGCTCTTCTGATGCGTTTTTACGAAGCTTCAAAAGGTTACATAACTCTTGATGGAATCCACATAGAAGATTTTAATCTTTCATGGCTTCGAAAAACTATTGGAGTTGTTTCACAAGAGCCTATTTTATTTTCTGCAACGGTTGAAGAAAATTTGAAGCTAGGAGAAGATATTCCGATGAAAGAACTCGTTGAAGCTTGTCGGACTGCAAATGCTTATGATTTTATTGTCAAGTTGCCGCAGGTAAGAGACTTATTTATGCACATTTCCTCTTTTATGAAAGCTTTTCAGGGTTTTGAAACACTGATTGGTGAAGGCGGAGTAAAACTTTCTGGAGGCCAAAAACAACGGCTAGCAATTGCTCGAGCACTTGTTTGTAATCCAAAAATTCTTCTTCTTGATGAAGCTACTTCTGCATTGGATACAGAATCAGAGAGAATTGTTCAAGATGCGCTCGATCGAGCTTCTGAAGGTATAGGTTAAAAATGACCAGGTACCAACTCGCACTTTTTTCAAAAAATTAAGTTTTTCAAATATAACAATATGTTTAGTGCTTAGACTTTGACACACTGTTGGAGAAAATGGATTAGCCGCATCAATGAAACATTTCAATTGGGATTTTGGAAGTTTTTAAGTTTACAAATTGGATATTTTAAGGCTTAAATAGAAGTATTCCAAATGTTAAAGTAAAATTATGCATTTTCCGTGTTTAACAAGCGTTTTTAAACGAAATATGTTAATTAAATAATTATAGCGGGTATAATTTGTTAAAATATGTATAAAAAGACGCAATGCTATTTAACATGTCAATACCAAAACACATAATACCTATTTTTTTGAAAAAGTGCGAGTTGGTTCCCGCCCGTTAAAAATAAGCATTCAGAGTCGTATTCAAGGACAGAACAGGCTTTAGTGCTCTATCCAAAATTAAGAAAATTATCGAAACTTTTTCTGTCATGGGCAAAAGATATATCAATGACGTAACGCGTCTGCCATTGATTCTATTTACGCTAAAAATAGTTTCAGGATGCACTTGACTTTTTACGAATTTGTTACACCTTATTTCGTACTAAGTTTTTATAGACGATAAACCCCTTGTTTTGGTTTAACTTAAAAAATCAGTCCATCGAACTTTTAAACTTTATTCAAAACTATAATCCTTTTTCAGGTCGAACAACAATCACAATTGCCCATCGATTATCAACAATAAAAAATGCAGATTCAATAATCGTTTTTGAAAAGGGTGAAATTGTTGAAGAAGGAAGCCATGAAGTCTTGTTGGAAAGAAATGGAGTTTATGCAAAACTTGTCTCTGCACAAACTATAAACAAACGCGATGAAAGAGATGATGATGAAATTGAAAGTGAATATGAATCTTCTGAAGACGAACTGCTTTTGAGAGGTCATCGAAAAAATGCATCTGAAAGCGCTGATGATTCTGACAGAAAGAAGCGAGATAGCAAAAGAATTAGTAAATCTATTGCAAATGTTGATAATGTAGATGTTGAAGATTTAAAGTTAGAATTATGCAAATCTTTTAAACTCATAATACTATTTCAGTGTTGAAAAAGCTAAACTTTCAACGACCTTTTGTGACATCTTTAAATATGCTAAACCTGAACAACGATATTTGATTTGTGGATTGATATGTTCAATTTTGACTGGAATGCGATATCCAGTTTTAGCAGCTTTAATGGGACAATTTTTTGTTGTTTTAGCAAAGCTGCCAGAGGGTGAAGGCTTGAATGAAGCTTTGTGGATTTCATTTGGATTTTTTGGGCTTGCTGTTGTTTCTTGTTTAACAACATATTTCTCTGGATTGCTATTAGGATCTGCGGGAGAAAAAATGGCAAGTCGGCTAAGAATGTCAGTCTTCACTGTAAGTTTTTTGGGTAGAGAGGAGAATATATGAAATCCAAGACTTGGGTTATAAGGTGATATATGAAATCCATGTAATGATCAGAGGGATACATGAATTCCAGGTTTTTGGATATAAGGGGATATGTGATATCTAAGCGACATATGAGATATGCAAAACCCTACTTTTCAGAATATCATGCATCAAGATGGCTACTATTTTGACAAATCAAATCATTCAGTTGGAAAACTAACTTCAAGACTTGCAACCGATGCTCATCATGTTCAAGGTGCAATTGACCAGAGATTAAGTGAAGTGTTAGTTGGTATTTCTTCTCTTGTATCGGGTGTCCTACTCTGTCTGTATTGGGGTCCATTTGTTACTGCAGTCTGCCTAATAGCTTCAGTCATTTTTGTAACATTCAAAATTGCAATGTCAAATTATCTCAAAAAACGTGGCTTAAATGATTTACAAAGTGCAGAAGAATCTGCGAGGGTGAGTGATGATTAGCATAAACGAGATTTCATATATCTGTTGTTTTTTAGATAGCAAGTGAAGGAATTGAAAATGTTAAAACAATTCAATCGCTGGGAAGACAGAATAATATTTATGCAAATTTTTGTGCTGCTTCTGCCAAGCCACATCGACGAGCATTAATTCGTGGATTTTTTCAATCTTCTATTTATGCATCTGGTTTATGTTTTAGTGGATTCAATTTTGCTATTTCATATTCCATTGGGATTTATTTGGTTCGAGATCGTTACACAAATCCGCAAACATTATTCCAGTAAATTTGCATAAAGGGATTGTTTAGATATTATGTGACATAGAGAGATAGGTTAAGCACCGTAACGACTTTGATGTGCCGCAAATGTGTCTTGGATGGTGGGGGTTAGATAAATGTAACATGTCACAAGATATCTAAATAACCCTTAAAATTATTTATCTTGGTCTAAAAATTTGCACATTTCAGAGTCAGTGAAACCCTCACAGTTGCATCGATTGTAATCATTGCTGCTGCTTCCTACTTCCCAGAATACCTTCGAGCACGGCTATCTGCTCAAATAATGTTTGAAATGATGAATGAAAAACCAAAGATTAATGCCATGGATGAGCACGGCTTAAAACCAGCTATTGATGGAAATATTGAACTTAAAAATGTTACATTCTCGTATCCAAATGGCGGAAAACATTTAACTCTCAACAATCTTTCATTCTCAGTTTTACAAGGAAAAAATATTGCCCTTGTTGGCCCCTCTGGATCTGGGAAATCTACAGTTGTCCAGCTGTTGGAAAGATTTTATGATATATTTAATGGTTTTATCAGTATTGATAGCAATGATATTCGACATTTAAATGTGCCATGGTTGAGGGGAGGAAGTTCCGTCGTTGGACAGGAGCCTACGCTTTTTTGCTTGAGTATCAGAGAAAATATTTCATATGGAATGAAAGAAATTCCAATGTCAAAAGTTATTGAAGCTGCAAAGCTGGCAAATATTCATGAATTTATTGAATCATTGCCAGAGAAATATGAAACAAATATTGGCAGTAAAGGAACGCAGCTGTCTGGTGGTCAACGACAGAGAATTGCGATTGCAAGAGCGATTATCAGGGATCCAAAAATTTTGTTACTTGATGAAGCAACTTCAGGTAAATTTGAATGTGGTTTTAAAGTTAATGTGGAAAATAAATACGTTTTTAAAACATTTAAAACACCATTATTTGTTTTAGCTCTTGACACAGAATCCGAACGAATTGTTCAAGAAGCTCTTGAACGAGCAAGTGAAGGTCGAACTTGTATAACTATTGCACATCGACTGTCAACAATCCAAAATGCTGATACTATTATTGTAATTCGAGATGGAAAAGTTATTGAATGTGGTAATCATCAACAACTGCTATCCCAAAAAGGATTATATTATCGAATGGTTCAAAAACAGCATATGGATTAGCTTACGAAAAAAACGAAAATTTAGAATTTATAGGATTTTGTTTGTTAATTTTTGAAACGATTTATTTTAACTTAATAAAAAATGAAAAGTTTATTAAAATGAGATGTCCGAAAATTCAAAAAAAATTGTAAAATGTTACAAAAATATAAACAAATGAGAGTTCTAAAGCGTAAAAATTAATTATTATTTGATCTTCTGAAAGATTCAGGAATAAGCTTGTCCAAAATAGATTTCACAAATCGATGCCCAGATCTTCTGTCGTTTTCACGTGAATCTTGTCTTCTATTTTCTTCTCTTGAATCTTTATTCTTTGATGGCCTTTTATCATTTCTGCCATTTTCATTTGAATTACGATGTCTTTCATTGCCATTTCTATTTCTGTCTTCATTTGAATGCTTGGAATTTTTATTATTTTCACGGGAATCTTTATCTCCTTGACGTTCACGTGATCCTTCGTTATCCTTTTTGTTATTTGATTTTCTTTCATCTGATTTATTTCTTCTTCGATCATCTTTATTTCTGTTTTCATTTTCACGTGAATTTTTACGTTCTCGGGGTCTATCGCTGTTTTTTCTTCCATTTGATCTTTCTTCTTCAGATTTATTTCTATGTTTTTCATCATTGTCATCTTCTCTTGCTTTTTCATCTGAATCATGTTGATTCTTACGATTATGCTTGTGACGTTGATGCTTTCGTCGATGCTTCCGTTTCTTTTTTTCTTCTGAAGAATTTGATTCACTGCTATCACTATTTGATCGAGTAATCCGCAGTGCACGATGTCCATCTTCTTCTGAAGAATTTTCATTCAATAAACTCAACAAATTTTCAGAAATAATATTTGTTACTGTTCCATTTCTAGCTGAAAGAAAAACAACATTTTTAAAACTTCCTTGAAAAAAGATAGAAGTGCATTAGAAAAATGAAATTCATTTTCCTTCTTTTTAAAGATAGATAAATAAAGAGGCAAAAACAAACCCAAAACAATTTCAGTTTTATCATCAACATTTTTATCACTTGAACAGAAGCTTTCTTGAAACAATACAAAACAAACCAATGACAAATATAATTTCAATTTCATTTTTTATTAAACTTCATTTGTTTTTTGTCTACACCTCTTTCTTAAATACTAGTTATGGACTATTATTGTCTGTGTTTTAAAAACTGTATATTCCACACTTAAATGATTCAGTCTTCATTAAAAAAAGTTTAGCAAAACTTTGTAATAAGATTGACAAAACTTTAGAACATTTTCAATTTTTGTGTTCACTTTTTTGTTCTTTCTCATTAACAAGTTTTCTATGAGGGTTCCCATGTTTTTTGATTGATGAGACATCATGACTACGGAAAGAAGCAATAAAGAAGATGTCAAAAAAAGGGTTTATTTTGATCGAGAAAATAAATGATCTTTAAAAAATATGAATAAATAAGCTATAAATTTTAATTACTGTTGTGAAGTCATAAACATGTTCTATAAATGGGGCTTCTTTAATATTTTTCTCTGTAATGCTTACTACTCAATGTTGCACAAACAATCATTTTTTTACAAATCTTACATTCTTAGATTTTTGTTATTTTAAAAACTGAAATATTCAAAAAAAATTTTGTAAAAATAATCAATACTTTGCAGAAACAACGTATCAAAAATCATTCTTGCTCTTCATTTTTTCCCTTTGTCTTGCTGTTATTTCTGATACGAAAAAATTTGTTCCAATTATAACTTTTTTGCTGGCAAACAATGAGAACAAAAAGCGGTACTATGATCTTGTAATATCCGTGAAAAGTCTCTTCGGGGGCGTGGGTTCGAATCCCACTCTCGTCACCAATTGTAATATCCGTGAATATATTACATAAAAGAATATTTATTAACAACAATAAATATATACATAAAATATAAGAGAAAGGATCGTCTGCTCAGCTCATGATGATTACAACTCGAATGAGAGAGAGGAACAACAGCTCTATTGGAAATAGGCTGGAACATTCGAGAAGAGAGTAGAAGAGAGACAACGAATAACTACGTAGTAGTTATTCGTGTTAAGACAATAACACGAGAGGAGACAACAGAAGTAAGAGTTGTGGAACTACGAGGAGTTGTGGAACTGCAGGATACTACAGATCTTTATAGAACAGAGTATGTCTTGTAATGATAAAAAATATTTTTCTTGCTAAGGTACTTTTACCTTTTCAGAACTCTGTTCGCATCATTGTGTTTATTGAAGATTCTAATCTAATCTTACTACAAAAAATACCATGAGTTCTAAACTCATTTTCTTGAAATACAATAAAATCATTGGCAGAAGAAGAAAAAAAGCAAATAAATAAATGAAATTTTCGTTTTTTGAAAAATGATTAAATTTACAAAAATTAAATTTGTTCTTTTTAGTCAAAAATAGAAATAAATAGAGTTAATTGTGTTATTGCTAATTTAAGCTTTGAACTATTGCATTTTGTTCAAAAAAACAGACTATTTTATAAGGTACACTCCAAATTGTATAGACATGTCTTTCTCAGGTTACAATCAAGCAACTTCATTTCAAACTTTTCAAGATATTTGTAATCCAAAAGGTGGTAAAAAGTATGATGTTTTTTCATGCTTTTTATATGAGCTTCCATTTAAACTAGAAGTAATTGGATTTGGATATATAAGTTGGGGTTTTGAAGCAGCAATAATTTTAATTTCTATTTTTGGTGAAATCAATGAACAATATAAATTATTTATTCTGATTCAGGCTTTATGGGATTCCTTTATTATTTATGATTTTGTTTGTCAGAATCCTTCAGCAACTGATGGAAATCGTGGATATTGGGTTACAGGACATCAAACAAAAGGACCTGCATGTTTTTATGATGAATTAAGTGAGTAATAAGTATTACTTTTAATAAATAATGCTGTAATGCGTTCTCTTTTTTTTTCATAAAACAGCAACCGTGTTGTATTTTAAAATATATTTTTTATTACAATGACTTTTCAGTTTTTTAAAGTTTAATAGATACAAAATATTCAAAAACATTGTGTGTATAAATAGACAATTTAAAAAAACGAATAAACATCACTTATAAGCCAGCCAAACATAAAATTTATGTCTGGCTCGACATCTAAATGTTGATGTCCAAAGCGTATACAACGCAAAAGCATTCTTTCGCAATCAATGTTATTTTACGAGCAAAGCATAACTTTTCAGTTTTTGCCGAAATTTTGAAAATCTTGTTTCGTATGATCCTTTATTATTCTATTAATTACTTTTATGAATATTTTAGATGCACCAACAAAATACAAAATAATTAAAAATATCATCCTATATGTCTCATATTTACCTGCCTTCTTGCTTACCTTCTCTCGATTTATTTGTGTATTTTTTAATAAATTTTATAATCGACATAGTTCAACTCTAAAAATAATTATATTTGGAATTATTACAAATTTAATTTTTGCTATTTTGGTCAATATTGGTGTTATTCTTCGAGTTGCAAGTGGCAAATTTCAAGGCTTTGAAGATTACAGCGGAAAAGTTCTTCGTTGCTATAACCTCTATTGCTTTGGCTCGTGTAACACTTCTTCATTTGATCGATGCATGAAAGCTGAACTCGAAAATTATGTTTACAATGTTTTTGATTGTTTTCCAAAAGTTTTTCCATCAATATTTTTGTTATTTTCAACACTGTTTTCGCTTTTGTTAATTGTGAAAATTGCTACCCAGCTCAAATATCAAATTAAGCATAAAAAAAATGGTCTAATTTCATCGCTTAAAATTTCGTTAATTTGTTTTTCACAAGCTTTGCTGTTAGCTGTGATTTTTGGAATTTCATTATTTGCGAAATTTCCTGAAATTTATGACCTCGGGGCTAATGGTGGTACAATGTGGACAGATGTTGACACTTTTTATAAAAAGATACCACTTTGGATGGATATTTTGAAAGAACCTTTAACTGTGAAAGCTTTGAATATTATTCGAATTTTAATTGATTCTATTATGATTTTGATAATATTAAAAGGATATCGAAATACCTGTAAATCTTTGATAGTTTGGATTTTTAAAACTATAAAAAACCCGAAAAAATCTTGGCAAAATTGTTGTCGTAGATTTAATAATACTGCTAATGTTGTACATATTCTTCCGCATTATTAAATATTGTAATCAAATTGAATGTTATTTTTTTCTTCTAATTAATGTAAGCTGTATATCTATTTTATTACTATTGTAATTTGCAAGTTTGTTGGCTTTGTGATTCATTATTGTATTATTATTAGTTACTGAAAGTTTTTATATAAATAAAAATTGTATTAAATATTCCAAGAATATTCAAAAATGTATGTGAAAAAAGCGATTATTAATTCTTTTTTATAATTCTCAGTTTTCCTGCTGCTACAAACAAAAACAATGTAAAAATTATATACAATAAAATTTTGACAAAATAAAGCTTTTGTTTTTGGAAAATTCTAAAGAAAGAAGAAAAAAGAAATTTTAAATGAAAATTTAAAGGATGACCAAAAAATTTTGGTAATTTTTATTTTTAAAATTTAGGTTGTTTGCACAGAGTGAATTACGGTATTATTGGTTATCATTATGCAAAAAAGAAGAATATAATTCGCATTTTTGCATAATCATTTCCACTCATAAAAAATTGTTAAAGTAATATGAGTTACATGTCGCGTTGTTGTAAAATTTGTTCATGTTTTCTTTTTCTTCACTTATCCAATGGTGGACCATAAAGCTTGCAAATGATCGCATTCCAAATGTCTTTAAATTCATTTAATAGATTTTCACATTCTTGTTCATTCGCATCTTTATTGGTATTTAACCATTGAAAAATTTCATCACACTTATTGCTGATTTTTTTGTAATCTGCATGACTTATCTTCTTTTGAACCTAAAAAAACATAAATCTTTAAAAACACCCCTTTGTGAAAAAAGAAAGATGTCACCTCTTCGTTTTCAAGGCAATTTTTAATGCCAAAACATAAATTTTCAAGTTGTGTTTTAAAATTGATTTCCTCTCGATTTTCGTCATTTTGATCAGCAAGAAGATTCTTTCGATCCTTTGCAAAATCAATAGATACAGTTTTGCCAGTTAACTTATCTTTTGCAGCTACAGTAATGCCGTAATTTGCATCAATATCAAAAGTAACTTCAATTTGTGGAACACCGGCTGGAGCAGGACAAATACCAGATAATTCAATTGCACCAAAAAATTTGTTATCTTTGACTTTTGCTCGATTACCTTCATAAATCTAAAAAAGTTATTTTCGTAATAAATAATTGCTTTGAAAAAACTTACTTTGAAAATTTTGCTTTGTTGATTGTCAACAGAAGTTGTGAACGTTTGAGTTGTTTTGGTAGGAATGGTTGTATTTTTTTTAACAACCTGGCAGAAATCGCCATTATCAACTTCAATTCCAAGCCCAAATGGTGTAACATCCAATAAAAGAAAATCTTGAAGATTCTTATCTTTTAAAAATAAAGCAGCTTGAATAGCAGCCCCATAAACAGCAGCTTCATCAGGATGAAGACTCTTATTAAGAGGTTTCCCATTAAAAAATTCGGAAAGTAACTGTTGCACTTTTGGAATACGTGAACATCCACCAACAAGAATAATTTCATGAATTTTTTGTTTAACTAATTTTACATTTCGAAGAACATAATTAACAACATCCAAAGTATTTCGAAAAAGATCGGCACAAATTTCTTCAAAACGTGTTCGTGTGATTGTGCTAACGAAATCAACGCCATCAAAAAGTGAATCAATTTGAATATTTGCAATTGTTTCAGATGAGAGGGTACGCATAGCTTCTTCACATGCAATACGAAGACGACAGAAAGATCGTAGATTTGATGCAACATCTCTACCAGTGCTTCGTTTAATTTCAGCAGTAAAATGATTTATCATTCTTTGAGTAAAATAATCACCGCCTAGATGATTATCTCCACTAACTGATCGAACTTCAAGAATGCCATCTTCAATTACAAGGATTGAAACATTACAAGTTTCAGCTCCCAAATCAAAAACCAAAACATTTTGTTCATTTTTGACACGTTGATTATGGCAATAAGTAAGAGCAGCAGCACTTGTAACAGGAAGAAGTCGAGCATTTAATCCAGCCATATTTGCAGCATCTCGAATAACTTGTCGTTGAAAATAATTGTAATATGCTGGGATAGTAATGACAACATCAGATACTGTATCACCAATGTGATTTTGAACATTTTTCTTAATGTATGATAAAATCATTCCCAAAATTTCTTCTGGAGAATATGCTGTTTTTTTGCCATTATATTGAACAAGAATTTTTGGACAATCATTTGCATCACAAATGACAGCAAATTGCCAAAATTTCATTGCAGTTTGAATAATTTGATCAGTAATTTTATGTCCAACAAGACGTTGAATTCCAAAAACTGTATTTTGATGATTTGAAACAATTGGATTCTTTGCTGCATCACCAACGACGCATTCATTATTTTTAAAAGCAACATAAGATGGAGTTGTTAAATTTCCTATATTTTACATTTATTATTATTCATAATATTTATAAAAATTGGCTAACCATAATCATTGTTGATGATTTCAACCGTTCCATTTCGAAATACTGCTACACATGAAAATGATGTGCCGAGATCAATCCCAATAGCGTTTGTCATAGTGATGAAAATGAAGAATATTTCTAAAAATAGTATAAAATAATTGACAAGAAAGATAATGCACTTATGCGCAATTCACGGTAATACTATGTTATTAAGAGCATAGTCAAGGAGCAAGGAAGAATTACAAAGTATTTTTAAAGAAGTTTCATTACTTTTTACATAGTGTTGAATCAGTTTAATTTAATCAAAATTAAAATCTGTTATGCAAGAGCCACTGAAGTTGTTTTAAATGATCTGTGAGTCAAAAATTCAGTAAGAACAAAAGAGTCAGCGTACACTTTTCATTTTTATTATGTGGCGCCATGGCGCGCAAGAAGAAAAAAAACATTAGTTTTCAATGTTTTGTTTTCTTTGTTGTGGGAGAAAAAGAAATTCTATTATCTGATCGCAAACAATCAAAAAAGCGTCGCAGAGAGTTTATTTGTTATTTCACAACTGCTTCATCACTCTTGGGGTGCAGTTTATCAGCTAACCAATTTCAAAAGGAAAATCAAAATTTTAGAGTTGAAAAAAAGAAAGAAGTTTTTAAAATTTTGAAAACCAACACCAAAATTTATGCCGAAAAAAGGAATTTAATAACGCACTGAAAAAAACAAGACAAAAGGAACAACATAAAGTGAAGAAAGATGTTATTCATTATTGCAATATTAAGTTCTGGAAAAAAACTCTGATACATACTTAAAAAACCAATGAAACCCAAAAGATCAGCAACAAAATGTGGTAAAAGTCTCATAGTGTAACACTGTAATAAAATATTTACCCTGATATTTAAGCAATGACCAACATTGATGGCATCTGGCAGTTTACATTTTTTAGACAAAGACACTTAACTGGTTTACATCAACAGTGTAGCGCGCAAAACAATCCAACAGACCCCAAGAGAGAAATGGCAGAAGTTATTATGACAGCAAAAACAATATTTGATAACAAAGCTCAAAGAATTATATGACAAAGATTTTTTCTTAATAAAGAATACAAGAGATTTCACTCCATTTAAATACGCATTCATTTCAGAGTGTTTGTGTCAATAGGCTTTTTAGGATGCAGTTTGTAAAAGTTTTTGGCACAACTTAAAATATTTCAATAATATGCCCATATCCTCTTTCTGAAGTGTTTTGAAGCACATATTTAACAATTATCTTATATAAAAACATTAATCAAGCAAGAATTTTTTCAAACAAAAAAATCAAAATTGCAAAAATGGCATATGCGTTTTTTATTAGTACTTATAAGGCCATTTGATTTCTGGCGTCGGTTATTTTTTTCTTCAATGTTCAAAAAACGCCTTTCTTTAATGCCAATGTGTATATTTTTTCTATGCACAAAACAAAATGTTGCAATAAAAATAGACAAAAAAAATTGTTTTCATTTTTTTTGTTTTGCAATCAACGACAGCGATAAAAATTTGCCATCTATGTGTTTTTCAAAAGAAAGAAGAAAAAACTTTTAAAGAACCCATGCTTCAAAATGAGCACTATTTCAATATTTCATTATTTGACATTTGAATATGTTATTCAACAAAAAGTTGTTGGAGATTATGAAAAGCAAAGTTGTTGGAGATTATGAAAAGTAATAACTATTGCATGTAAGCTTCGTAGATAAATTGTTGAGGACGAAGCTCTTGCACCACACCATTTTTTGGACAGTTTTAATTTATTTTACAATGTGATTATTAGTATTTTTGTTGCTAGCAAATAATTTCGGTAGTGGAATGAACGAGCCCATTTTACCCCCCCCCCCCCCCCCCAAAAGAAAAACTCAAGTCCGTATTTAGATGAGGCATTTGCCCCTCCAAAATAAAAAAATTCTTATAATCTTTTGCCGACTTGCCCCTACCCCTAATTTATTGTTATTGATATAAACAAATAATTGATTCTTCAAGCTAGCCAATTTCTTCGATCAGGAAAAAATTTATTTATATTATATTATACAAACAAGCTTTTTTTACAAAGTTTTAGAATATTTTTGTAACCTTGCTTATCACTACAAAATTAAAATATTTCATATCAGCTTTGCTTAAAATTAAACAATTAAAAACGTATGAATAATGTATGCTTAAATCTCTAAATAGTTCATAAAAATCATTTCAAATTTTTTATATCCCAAGGCAGAAAATTTTAATGAGCATCTGTTTCAATTCTTTGTTTATCCACCTTCTTTTTACTGTTTTCCTTTTCCCTCTTCCTTCTCTCTGAAAAAGAGCATTTGCCACAGACGTGCTAATTGCCTGTCTTTTTGAAACTCCACAAAGATTTTTATTCACAGTTTTCTCTCTCTTTCATCTGGATTAATACAACACGGTTGCTTTTTTTCAGAAGAACGTCTCCGCTTTTGCTGTGTTTTTGCCTCGAAAGAAAGACGTATGCCACATAACACAAAGTTGACCAGCAGAGAGCCCTTTTTCTCCCTCTCTCTTGTAGTGCTAAAAATATCGACTGACGTATCCTGTTTGTGTATGACGCATATTATTTCTTTTTCTTTTCTAGCGTGTTGAAATCCAGTTGTCCACTTTCTTTAGTATAAAAAAAGAGTTGCAAATTTTTCGTTTTTAAAAAGTTGATGAAAATTATTTATTTTGTATATTTTTTTCTAACATGGTGTAATTTAATTGCATTTGGAGTAGGTAAGTACAGTTTTTAATCTTTTGTAATTTGTGAGATATTGATATTGTTTTAGCTAAAATCAACGACAATGAAGAACAACAAAAAGATAAAATAGTTTTTAAAAATAACACAGAAAATGGTTGCATTAATTTGTGCAAATCAAAATTAAAATGCATGAAATATGAATGGAAAAATGACACATGTTTCTTGATACTTTCTTCTGATGCACATTTGTCAAATGAAACAACTTCAACAACTGCTCCAAATTTATCCAATGCTGCCTCAACATCCTCCAAAAACAATGATACTGAAAATGTTCTTTTTCGAATCAAAAGAAAAGGTGGTCGAGGCGGTGGAGGAAGAGGTTCATCTAGTTCTAGAAGTTCATCATCATCATCATCATCGTCCTTGTCATCATCTGGCAGTAGCCATCATTATTACGGTAGCAGCGGTGGAGGCGGAGGTGGCGGTGCAGGAGATTCATTTACATTCTGGTGCATTTTTATTATGATTATGGTACTTGTTTTACTCTGGTGTTGTATTGTACACGCAAATGAATATGATCAATCAAAAAATAGTTTTCGTCCCCCTCGACAATATCCTCCACCACCAAGAGGTTCTGAGCCCACACCATTTTACAACAACTATCCATCAGCACCTAGACATTGTCATACTTGTAACCCTCCAGAACCCCCACCTCCATATCCTTCAGCTCCTCCTTTGTTGGATGACGAAAAGATTGAAACAAAAGTTTAGATAATACTTTATGTCTTTCATGTTTTCTCAATTTATCATTTGTTATACCTCACAATGTATTTTGCTACCTCAATATTTATTTGTAACAAAAAACTATAAGAATAGTGTTAAAATGATAATAAATACTTAATCTCGAAAAACTCTACAAACATACACATTTTAAACTTTCTTTAATTATGTAGCAACACCTATGTAATGCAAGATTGATTTTATTAGTTCTTTCTTTTAATTGATAAAAATATTTTTTACTAGAAATACTGTAATGTTTTTACAAATGTATATGTTAAAATTTGCGCAAAAAATAGTTATGCCAATCTTCATATCTAACAAATATAGCGTTAAAATAATTACACCTGCTTATTTCAGTCTTATCTAAAGCAATGTTTACTTTTCTTTCTCTCCCTTATGCAACACACTAGCCAGCGGGTTAGATGCCAACAGCCAACATGAGCATGACTCATTCAATGTTTTGAAATCCAGTGTCCACTTTCTTTAGTATAAAAAAAGAGTTGCAAATTTTTTAGCTACATCTTTTTTAATAAAGTTGATGAAAGTTTTCTATTTTGTATATTTTTTTCTAACATGGTTTAACTTAATTGCATTTGGATTTGGTAAGTTTATTTTATAGCTATTGTAACGTTTTAAAAAAACTTTTTAGGAAAAATCAACAACAATGAAGAACAACAAAAAGATAGAATAATTTTTCAAGAAAGCACAGAAAATGATTGTGTTATATTTTGCAAATCAAGTTTAAAATGTATAAAATATCAGTGGGAAAATGATACATGTTTCTTGACACTTTCTTCTGATTCTCATGTTACGACTTCAACAACTGCTCCAGATCTATCAACTGTTGCTTCAATCTCTTCTACTCAAAATGATACTAAAACTTTTCTTTCACGTATTAAAAGAAAAGGTGGACGTGGCGGCGGTGGAAGAGGTTCATCTGGATCAAGAGGGTCATCATCATCCTGGTCAAGCAGTAGCCATCATTACTCTGGTAGTAGCGGTGGTGGGGGAAGCGGTTTTCAGGAATTATATTTATTGTTGTGGTTCATTTGTGTTATGATTATTATGATCGTTTTAATCTGCTGTTGTATAGTTCATGCAAATGAATATGATCAATCACAAAATAGCTTTCGTCCACCACGACAATATCCTCCACCACCAAGAGGGACTGAACGAACAACATTTTATAACAACTATCCATCAACACGGTGCCATTATCAACCCTACTATAACCCATCGCGACTCCCCCCTCCATATCCTTCAGCTCCTCTTTTGTTGGATGACGAAAAAATTGAAAAAAACGTTTAGATGTAGTTTTGAATTATGATATCATTGTACAATTGTAGCATTTCATATTTACACTATTTATCTTTTTGTTATACCTTGAAAAAAAACATTTATTTATATGCAATAAAGTAAAAAAACTAAAAATAATCAATCTCGAAAAAACTCCAAAATACTTTTTAGCATTTATATCAAAGTACTTATTTTTGCCTTGGTCAGTGTCCACTTTCCTTTTGAAGAAAACAGGCTAGCGGCCTAGATGGCAACACTTAAACTACAAAGAACATATATTAGATTATTAGATGCTTTTTTTTGTGGCACTAAAAATATCGACCGACTGGCCGAGTGGACTGACGTCTATTTCTAAGTGAGTGTGACGCATTCAGTGTGTTGAAATTCAGTTGTCCACTTTCTGAGTATAAAAAAAAGTTGCAAATCTT
The DNA here is from genome assembly GCA_024447215.1 of Panagrolaimus sp. LJ2400. Taxonomy (NCBI): domain Eukaryota; kingdom Metazoa; phylum Nematoda; class Chromadorea; order Rhabditida; family Panagrolaimidae; genus Panagrolaimus; species Panagrolaimus sp. LJ2400. The sequence continues at coordinate 3,561,588 of JAMRYA010000001.1, read as the reverse complement.
TTCACTTCATTTTTTAAAAAAGTTGATGAAAATAATTTATTTTCTATATTTTTGTGTAACATGGTGTAATTTGTTTTGTTTTGGATTTGGTAAGTTCAGTTTTTATTAATCTATGATAATTTGTAAAACATGGGTATTGTTTTAGCTAAAATTAAAGACTGTGAAGAACAACAAAAAGATAAAGTAGTTTTTCAAGAAACAAATGAAAATGATTGTATTAATTTTTGCAAATCAAATTTAAAATGCAAAAAATATGAATGGAAAAATGACACATGTTTCTTGATACTTTCATCTGTTATAACTTCTGAAAGAACCACATCAACTGCTCCAGATTTATCCATTGCTCCTTTAACAACCTTCAGCAACAATGAAACTCTTCTTTTACGAATAAAAAGAAAAGGTGGACATGGCGGTGGTGGCAGAGGTTCATCTGGATCACGAGGTTCATCATCGTCATCTCGTTCAAGCAGTCATTCATCTTACAGCAGTAGTAGTCATCTTTATTACGGTAGCAGTGGGGGATATGGCGGAGGAGGTGGTAATGCAGATATTATGAGAAATCCATTTTGGTTTTGGTTTACCTTTACTTTTATTATGTTCTGGGTGTTAGTTTTAATTTGGTGTATTATCAACAATTTGAACGAATATGTTCAATCAAAAAACCTCTTTCGTCCACCACAGCAATACCCTCCTCCACCACGAGGTACTGTACCAACACCATTTTACAACAACTATCCAGCAGCAGAATGTCAGCGTGCTTTTAATCCTCCACCACCACCTCCTTATCCTACAGCATCTTTATTGAAAGATGAAAATAATGAAACAAAAGAAAGCTTCTCTTTAGTACTGTAAAAAATATAATTTTGCCTTTTACATTTATTTGCTCAGTTAACTCCTTTGTTATACCTCGAAATATATTTTGTTATCTCATTTTTTATTTGTTTGTAACTTAAAAAAAATTATGATAAAAAACTAAGACAACTCATTTTTGAAAAAACTACCTATAAAATATAAACATTTCTACATATTGGTAATATGCTTGAAACTTGGTATTTCACAAAAAAAAACAAAGAAATACGCATCTTTCAAACTTGATCACTCTTCACTTTCCATCCTTCTTTTGGTCGTAGACTCTTGACAACCTTTTGACTACTCTAAATGAATATTTAGTACGCTTGCTTCTCTTTTTTAGGGCTTTAAACTATCGAGTGGTCTGACTTCTCTGAAAATCAAATTAGCAATGACGCACATTTTCTTTTCAACGTGTCGAAAACAAAAAAGTCCACTCTTTTTTTAGTAGTATAAAAAGTTGCAACTTTTCTTCACTTTAGTTTTTTTAAAAAGTTGATGAAAGTTTTCTATTTTGTATGTTTTTTTCTAACATGGTTTAGTGCAGTTTGTTCTGGATATAGTAAGTTTATTTTTTTTATTAAAAGCATGATTTAAATTTGTTGAACACAAATTTATTGTAAGCTTTTGTTTTAATTTGGATGATATGTAAGCATATGCTTGCAAGCATGCTTGTAACATGGTTATAACGTTTAAAACATTAATATTCTTTTCTTTTTAGAAAACGTCAGCAACAGCGAAGAGAAGAATAAGGATAGATTAATTGTTAAAAATAACACAGAAAATGATTGTATTAATTTGTGCAAATCAACATTACAATGCATAAAATATGATTGGAAAAATGATGCATGTTTCTTGATACTTTCTTCTGATGCACATCTGTCAAATGAAGCAACTACAGCTTTATCCACTTCTGCTTCAACATCCTCCATCCACAATGAAACTGAAAATCTTTTTTCTCGAATAAAAAGAAAAGGAGGACGAGGTGGTGGTGGCAGAGGTTCATCGAGAGGTAGAGGTTCATCATCCCGATCATCATCTCGTTCAAGCAGTAGTCGATCATCATACCGTAGCAGTAGTAGTAGCCGTCATCATTATCATGGTAGCAGCAGTAGCAGTGGCGGAGGATATTATTATTCTGGTAGAAATGGCTTGGGTGGAGGTATTATGAGAGATAAAACTTGGTCATGGATTATATTCATTTTTGGAATGTTTACATTATTAGTTATTATTTGGTGCTGTGTAGTTCATGCAAATGAATATGATCAATCAAAAAATCGTTTTCGTCCACCTCGACAATGGCCTCCACCACCACGTGGCACTGTATCATCAACACCATTTTACAATAATTTTTCAACAGCACCGAGACATTACAATGCACCGCCTCCATATCCTACAGCTCCTTTTTTAAATGATGAAAAGAATGCAACAACATTAATTTAGCTATTCTACTGTAATAGTGTTGTAGTCTTTCACATTTGCTCCGTTTGTCATTCTGTATAGTTTTTCTTCTATCTCCTATTTATAAACACTTTAAAAGTATGAAAATATAAATATTTGATTTCTTAAACTTTCATTTAAACAACTAAAATCACAAAACAAAAAACAACTCTAAGCATTATGATAAAATTTAATATACATTACTTTAATATTATTTAGATGAACATCAGTATTGCTTTTCATTTCGGTAATCAAATAATCTATTCTTTGAATCTTTGTATGATGCTTTAAAGTTACAGCTCCATCTTTGTCCAAACATAAATACCATTGAACACCTTTCATTTTCTTTACCGTACTTGAAGTAGGTGGGCGATGAAATTTCAAATTTCTAAAGCAAGCAATTGTACACTTTTGTAGTACAGTATCACCCCATCCATAACCATTAATATTTTCAGCTTTACGACGAATACCAAAATAATCTTTGAATACACCAGTAAAAAATCCGAGATCACATTTAATTTCAACTAAAAATGTATTATATCTAATTAAGATGTTCGAAAACAAAAAGCTGTCATAGCCGTTAAGGAAAGCTTTTGCCGCAAACCAATATAAAAAAATCTTACCTCGAGTATCATAAATCCGGTTAGCATCTTCTTCTGTAAGAATTCTTTTTTCAACTAAAAACAACAAAACATGTATAAAAATTGTATAAATAAAAGTAACTAACCAACAAAATCAATAAAAAATTGATAATTCATTCGATAAAATTTAACGCAAGGAATAATTTCTGCTAAATCAGCTTTGATAGAATCAACAAGACTTTGATTTGGAGAATTCTTTTGTCTCTGCAACGCTTGTTTCTCTGCCAATTTGTATACCTAAAACGTATAGTTAAAGAATGAAATAAAGGAAAGAAAAAAAACTTACAGATGTAAAACAATGTTCTTCATTGAAAGGATGATACTTTTCTTTAATGGTTGTAAAACATTTGTACAATTCAGTAGGAGATAGGAGGAATGAATTTTCAACTAAAATATGTATTCATGGTACACAAATAAGTAAAGTAGAACATACCAACAAAATTCAACAAAAAGTTATAATCCATTTTATAGAGTTTAATGGAAGGAATGATAGTGTTAATTTCAGATTTGATCGCTTCTACTATATCCAAATTTCCACCAACTGTCTTTGTTGCTCGCTGTAGAGCTTGATGTTTCGCCCATTTACATACCTATAACATAGTTATATAACTATAATTAGTCAACAACAAATCAAAAAACTTACAGCTTGAAAATAATTTTCTTCAGAATACATATATGGCTTATTTCTGGATATAAGTTCAAGAAAAGACTTTTTATGATAAACAAAAGTTTCAGCTTTGATCAAATCATCAAATTTAGCATAGATAAACATTTCAAGAGAACGTTGAAATTTTGGTAAAGCATATTTTTGAGCAAATTCTGCCATTTCTTCAACAGTTTCAATGCTCTTCTTCATCATAGATAAATGTTTATCACAAAAGCTTTTGAGAAATGCAACACCATAGAACTCTGCCATATCCACCATAATAAAGATATTGTCATCATTGAGCTTGCAGTCACCAGAATAGATAAAACAAATAAATTCATAAAAGTTATCATATGAATAATTTTCAACTTTGATATCTTCATCTTTATTCGTTAACCATCGATTTGAAAGCATTGCTTCAATAGTTTCAGATACAGATGTTATTGTAAACTTATGAGCATACAACTTCTAGAAAATAAATATAAATGATTATTAATAAATAAAGAACTAACCCTTCCTTCAGCTTCAAAAGTTACATCAAAATGTCCTTTTTCCAGATCTTGAGATTTAAATACTTCATATCTTTTACATTGAAAGGTGTAAGCTTGTTCACGTAAAAAATCTTCTTTTGAATCAGAACAAAACATTTTTAAAAATGATAGAGAAACAAAAGGAAAGATTTGTAAAAAGAAACGTCAAAAATGCTTAAGAAGTGCTTCCTTGAATCACAGTGGCAAAAATTTTTTGTAAGCAGACAACAGTAAGATTTCGTTGCAAGAATTTTTTACAAGCGCAAGTTTAAAAGTTTTGAACGATGTTAAAAGTTTTTTCAGATTGATAATGAAGGAAATAAAATAATCTACTGTATTTATTTTTTTATTTTACTACAGTGTTTATATCGAAATTTCGACTATTACTTCTTTGAAACAAGCATGAGAAACGCTGTGTTTTTGGCTATTTGTGTTTGAATGACATTTGTTTTTTGAAATTTTTCCCATGACAACTAACAAAGTTTGTGTGTTTGACGTAAACTTTTTACCTTTTTAAAAAATTTGCTTCACTTTTTTTAATACGTGGTAAAAAAACACTCAAAAGAGAACACTCTTTGCTTACAGCGTTAGTCATCAATCAATTTCACCTTTCAAAATATTGTGCAACTTCTATTCAATAATTTTTAACTTTCCTAAAAGAATAATTGGTGTATCAATTAATTGAATTTCAAATATGCCAGGATTACATTTGAATCATTATGTTTCATGGGATGATTTGCTGGAACTATGTTATGTTTATGAAGATCCAGGAATAAAGCTACCAATATGTGAATGTGGTCGAATTCAAGCAGCTGAAAAGAAAATTCAACATCAAATTAAAAATCGAAAATATTTGGATGATAAAATTTGTACTTCTGCTGATTGCAAAATTGTCGGGGAAAAAGAATTTCGAAAAACTGATAAAAGAAAGCTGGAATTACCCAAAAATTTGTTTATGCTGGATCATAAACATGAAAATCCAAAGGTTGCTCATTTTATTGATAACTTTAAAAAAGCTATCAAAGAATTTGCTGAAACTGAGCGAAAAAAGATTAAAGATAGAAATATTTTTAAAGGAGATATTGAAAAATATTGTGAAGATGTTGAAAAAGAACTTAAAGAAAAGATGGCCTCTGACGAGTGGTAAGGTTGTCTTTTTCAATAGACAATTAATTTTGCAACAAACTTTATAGGGGTGATCATTATCATTGGTGGTCTTGTTCTTGCAAATTATTTTCACTGCTGATTCAAGCTGGCGATTCCAAAACATTGCTTTCAATGCCAGATGAAAAGATTAAAGAAGTTTTACAATGTCAACATGGCGGACAAGCTGTTGGAAACAATTTCCAATTTCTCACTTATCATGTTTTCGCAGTTTATTTATTCACGAATTTAATTGTTGCAGCTGAATTACAAGTAATATTTGATAAGCGTGTATGCTGATATTTACATGTTTCATTTTAGGATAAACCCGATCTATGGGGAAGAATGAAACCTGATGATCGATGGTTTAGACAAGCTTTAATGCATGATTGTGATGGACAAACATTTCTTTATGGTTGTAGAAAATATTTGACCGATGAAGTTTATATGAAGGATTTTGACGCAATGAAAGAACTCTGCAAAAAATGTTTTCAGTTTCTATATTTATTGGAAATGCTACAAAATGAAATTGAATACGAATACAAAACTTCTAGTTCATTGTTTCTTTAAATTATGTGTGTATGCTTATTAAATTGTAACATAAAGTATTATTTTCTACAGTAACCATAGAGTGCACTAAATTTTAACCATTTTGGGATATTAGCAGTAGAAGTCTTTTTCTGAGAAATAAAGATTATTTTTTAACATTTTTTTTCAACGGCAGCAAATAATGTTTGTGTTGACATTAAATTTTTATATTTATCTTTCTTCTTCAGTGTTCTCGCTACGTGGTAAAAAAAGACTCAAAAAAGAACACTTTTTGTTTACAGCATTAGTCACCAATCGATTTCTTTTTTCAAAATATTGTGTAACGTTATTCTTTTTATTTGGAACTTTTACTCAATAATTATTAACTTTCCAAAAAGAAACATTAGTATGTCAATCAATTGAATCTGAAATATGCCAGGATTACATTTAAATCATTTTGTTTCATGGGATGATTTGCTGGAACTATGTTATGTTTATGAAGATCCTGGAATAAAGCTACCAATATGTGAATGTGGTCGAATTCAAGCAGCTGAAAAGAAAATTCAACATCAAATTAAAAATCGAAAATATTTGGATGATAAAATTTGTACTTCTCCTGATTGCAAAATTGTTGGAGAAAAGGTTTTCAGGAAAAATGAAAAAAGAAGTGTAGGATTACTAAGATATTGGTATTTTCGGGACTACAAGGAAGGTAATCCAAAAGCTGCTAATTTTCTTGAAAACTTTCAAAAAGCTATCAAAGAATTTGCTGAAACTGAACGAAAAAAGATCAAAGATAGAAATATTTTTGAAGGAGCCGTTAAACAATATTGTAAAGATATTGAAAACAAGCTTAAAGAAAATGCTGAAGAATGGTTTGTTTTTATTCTTTCAATTCAGAATTATGTATATTATAATAATTTATAGGGGTGATGACTGTGAGTGGTGGTCATGTTCTTGCAAATTATTTTCCGTTCTTCTTGAAACAGGAGATTCTAAAACTCTTCTTTCAATGCCAGATGAGAAAATTAGAGAAGTTTTAGAACATTTACATGGTGGACAAGCAGTTGGAAATAATATGAGTTTTCTTGCCTATCATGTATTGGGTGTTTATATATCCACAAATTTAATTATTGCAGCTGACTTACAAGTAATATTTGATTAATACACATTTGTGCTTGTATGCATATGTTCCATTTTAGGATGATCCAGATCAGTGGGGACCAATGGCACCCAATGATCGGTTTCGACAATTCTTAATGGAAGATTGCGATGGACAAACGTTTCTATTTGGGTGTAGAAAATATTTGACAGATGAAGTTTATATGAAAGATTTTGATGCAATGAAAGAACTCTGCAGGAAGTGTTTTCGATTTCTTTATTTATTGGAAATGCTTTCAAATGAAGCTGGACATAATTATGGTGTTATTCATAATTTTTTTAATTGAATTATATGCGTCATTGTATTTATTACATTTTAACATAATTTGTTATTTTTTACAGTATCCATGAATGGCAGTTTTTATGCAATTTGCCCTTGTGGGATTATATCATTTAGAGATGACTTTTTTGAGCAATAAAGATAATTGGCATATGCTTATAAACTTTTTTATATGGCATCAAATAACGTATATGTTGACATTAAACTTTTATATTTACCTCTTTTGCTTTACGTTTTTCAATAAAAAACATAATAAGTGATATAGAAGACACTTTTTGTTTACAGCATTAGTTATCAATCAATTTCATTTTTCAAAATATTGTGCAACTTCTTTTCAATAATTTTTAACTTTCCATAAAGAAATTTTCGTGTATCAATTAATTCAATTTAAAAAATGCCAGGATTACATTTAAATCATTTTGTTTCATGGGATGATTTGCTGGAACTATGTTACGTGTATGAAGATCCCGGGATAAAGCTTCCGATTTGTGAATGTGGTCGAATTCAAGCCAGTGAAAAGAAAGTTCAACATCAAATTAAAAATCGAAAATATTTGGATGATAAAATTTGTACTTCTCCTGATTGCAAAATTGTTGGAGAAAAATTATTTCGAAAAAATGATGAAAAAAGATGTGTTGGATTTCCAAAATATTGGAATTCGCGGGATTGCAAAGATATCCCAAAGGTTGTTCATTTTGTTGATGACTTTCAGAAAGCTATCAAAAAATTGCTGAAGCTGAACGAAAAAAGATCAAAGATAGAAATATTTTTAAAGGAGATATTGAAAAATATTGTGAAGATGTTGAAAAAGAACTTAAAGAAAAAATGGCCCCTGACGAGTGGTAAATTTTAAGCTTTTAAAATGCAGATGCAATGAAAACTCTTAGGTGTGATGAATGTGAACGATGGACATGTTCTTGCAAGTTATTTTCAGTTCTGCTTGAAACTGGTTGTTCTAAAACTCTTCTTTCAATGCCAGATGAAAAGATTAGAGGAATTTTAGAACATTTACATGATGAACAAGCTGGTAACTATTTACTATTTCTTGCTTATCATGCTATTGGTGTTTATGTATCTACAAATTTAATTATTGCAGCTGACTTACAAGTAATCTCGAAATTAGTGCTTGTTCTTATACACCTTAATTATTTAGGATCAGCCAGATCAATGGGGACCCATGGCACCCAATGATCGGTTTCGACAATTCTTAATGGAAGATTGCGATGGACAAACGTTTCTATTTGGGTGTAGAAAATATTTGACAGATGAAGTTTATATGAAAGATTTTGATGCAATGAAAGAACTCTGCAGGAAGTGTTTTCGATTTCTTTATTTATTGGAAATGCTTTCAAATGAAGCTGGACATAATTATGGTGTTATTCATAATTTTTTTAGTGCCAGCTGAAAAGATCGCGGTTATTTATTACATTTTAACAATAATTATATTCTACTGTAATTAGTAATAACAAATATTAAACACTTCTCCTTTGTGGAATTATAGCAGACAATGAATTCTTTTTTTGAGCAATAAATATTACTTTCACTTGTAAAGAGAGCTCCTGCTTTTTTGTGAACAAGCTTTTTAAAATAGTTCGAGCTCGAGATGTAAATGTAAAGATAACAATTGAATGTACGGTATTCATGCAAACAGTCATAATACTGGTCATTGTGTTAACATATGGTGCCAAAAATGGAAGAACTTTTGGAAGTTTTGGTAAATAATTAAATCCAAACCATTCAATCAAAAAAACGAATGAAATAATAAAGCATTGAAGGAGAATATTTATTTCGCCTCTTTTTTTATTTGTTGAAGAAGTGGAAGTGGTAACGGTAAGGATGGGATCAGCACCATATCGAAGACGTTTACAAAAACCAAATCTTATTTCCAAAAATGTAATCACATAAATTACAACCATAATCCATGGTGTAAAAATTGAAACGTTATCAGCAATCTAAAAATTGATGCAATGTTTTATCGCTCATAACAAAAGTTACAAGTATTTTAATACATTGATAAAGCGCACTTACCGGTTCAGTGATATACAAAGCAAACCAAGGTCGATTTTCTATTTTAGCATTAATTAGCCGAAATAAAACAGGATCAAAAAAGTTATAGCTTCCCCCGAAAGTTAATGGAACAATGAATGCTGCCAATAAAAGCCATCCAAATACAACAGTATAATAAATTACAGGATGTCCAAAAAATCTTTCATTTGTTTTTGGGAATACAAAAACCATAAAACGATTGATTGTTAAAATGACTGCAAATAGCAAAGTACCGTAGTAAGCTGTTTTGTCAAACATTGAAAAGAAGCAGTTAAAAAAATCGGAATAAAACTGAAAATGTTTTTGTGTGATTTAAGAATGAGCAAGAGCTACGTGTATTACAGTTAATAGACGCTTTTGAAAATATTTTAAAACCTTCTTATTTATCAAAACTTTCAATAAGAGCTCCTTGAAGTCAAGTTCTCATTAATCTTATCGTAACTATCAAAGACGGTATGGTTAGCATTTTCAAACAGCTTCTAAGTATGACACAAATTTTTCTTTGCCTCCAAGCTATTTTGCATGTTTTTGTTTACTACAAAATTCAATCGGATACATACCTGATATCCAGCTAATGTAGTTGGAACAGCTAAAAATATATGAGTTGTTAATGCCATAAAATCAAAGATCAAAAGCTGCCAAGTAAGAATAAAAAACGATGCTTTTTTGAATTCTTTGTTTCCCTAAAAATTATTGTTTTATTATCAACTGCATTTCCAAAGCTCGATAATCTTTTTACTGCTAACGTCAAAGACATCTCACTGCTGCATATCAAGGACAGCAAAGTGATTTCCCACTGCCTGTGACAAATGACAATTTTAATAAAACTTACTCTAATTAAAACAATTAAAAGTAAAATATTAATTGTCAATGAACAGCATACAAATAACAAATAAACAATTCCACCGCCAATCCTAATTGTATCTTCCATTTCTCATGAAGTAGAAACTGCACAAGACTTTCAAGAAACAGTAACCTAACAAGTCAGAAAAAGCAAATGCAATTTTTTCCAATCTCTTAAATATACTTACAACTTCTTACTCACAACGCTAATACAGTTATAGGATAGCAAAAGTATTTTATGAAAATTTTTATTGCTTCGTTGATTTTGTTTTTAATGCCTACGTAATGTAATTAACTTCCCTTTTACACGATTTTTGCCTTATGTCAAAAGCTCAAAAATGCACTTTTTTATAATTCTATTTAAGGGAAATGTAATTAAAAACAACGATATTTAATTTCACTTACTTTTTCGTTGCATAATTTCTAGAATACATGTAATGTCATTCAATAACTCGATTACCCTTGCATCTTCCGGGGGAACAAGTTACAGCAAGAGACCAAGAAATTATTTTTAAGTTTGTTAATTAAATTTTTATAAAAAGAAGCAATAAAAGCTTTTATTTCCAAAATTGTTTAAAATTTAATTTTAAAATATTATGCAAAGGATTTGCAAAAGATGTGGGAGTTTTGATGTTGTTTTTTTATTAAATTACAGTATGAACATTTGAGCAGTATTTCACGTTGGCACGAATAAAGTAGCTTACGGTAATCAAATTTTGTTACAGAAATAAGATTATTTTTTAACACGTGTAATCGAAATAAATCTAAATTTTGACATTGTTCTAAGATTAACACAGTTCAATTAAAGATTCTTCTCAAAATGTGTGCGTCGGATACAGTTCTTTGATTAACCTAACACAATTACACTTCAATGCAAATTTTGAAATATGTTAGAAATAAATACATTTTGACAGATTGTCATTATCACAAAACTGTTTCATTCAAACACTTTCATTTTGCAACAATGCTGTTTCTTCAATATTTGGTCGTTGCTTTCTTGTAAGCTTATTTTTCTTTAATATTCTTGTGACCTTTTAATAATTTAGATCTTTTGGTACTGCAGCTGTTGATGATGGAATGCAAAGTAAAGAATGTACTTTCACAAAATCAAAGCCCAGTTCATGTCTCTATTTTGTGCTGAAAGAAGATATGAAACATAATGTTTCTGCAAATTATTGTTTTGAACAATTTAATGGTGCTCTTGTTCCAATCTATAAATCATATGAAGAAGCAAAAGAAGTAATGAAAAGATATTATTGGTGGGCAAATAGTGATATGAATGTTGCACGACTTCGTTTTGGAATGTGGAATTATCGCGGTACTTCTTTCAAATATACAAGGTTTAATCCACTTATTAACTTCGGTAAAGATGTTGATATGGATATTTGGTATGCTTTTGTTAATATCTATTACGATGGGGCACGCTTTTGGTCTCTTGCTACTCTTACATTCAGAGACAAATTTTCGGATGGAGCATATGCTGAAAGTGACGGTATTTGTCAACCTGTGCTGTTGTATATATGTGTAGTTATTATACAGATTCATACAGTTGTGCTACTACTCTTAAATGCATTTTCCAGGCTAATTCGGTCTACGTTCTATGCTCACTTATCTAATACATGTGGCCCTACGTGAACAAAGCATTTCCTGAAGGGGGCTATTTCTTTTACTACTATCTTGTTTATAGGAGAAGAAGTTTCCCTACAATTCCAGAAGATGAACAATTAATGGATATTGATAGAGCATTATACGACGAAACATTTCCTTATCAAGAACCGCAGTAAGTTATGAGTTCTTAATATTTCTTAAAAAATGTTACTACATTTAGTCATGTTATGGATGACCAAAGAACTTATGAATATATGGCATTAAAACCTGCTACTATGAAATGGTCACGGGCAAATTTTTTTGATAATATTCCATTTATTTGTGAAGTACCTCGATTCCCCAAAGCTTATTGTGAAGAGGGATGGTGGTTACATATGAAATCTCGGTCTTGCTTTTACCTTGTTAAAACAAAACAATCTTTTACGGAATCAGCAATGAAATGTCGTGAAATTGGATCAAATTTAGCTTCAATTAATGATGAAACTGAAAATAATATGGCTTTAAGTAAGTTAATCTTATCTCAAATTTATGTTTTTAAGGGTAAAAGAAACGCCGCTTTAAATGCTAACAAAATTTTTACTTGTTTTCTTTTTAGGAATGATTAGAGCTGGAGAAGGATATAAAGCAAAAAGAGTATGGTTTGGCTTACGACATGAAGCTCCAAGATCTCATACTGCAGCTGCAGATGCTCCAGATGATAAGAAGAGTCCCGAATATGTAAGTTTACTTTGAGCTTCATAAAATGTTATAAGCTGTTTTTAAGGCTGCATACTTTGCTCAAAATCTTGGATATAATGTTGATGGAACACCTGTTTCAACATTTACATATTTTGGTAGTAATCAACCAGATGGCATTAGAGATGGTTCAACTGAAAATTGTTTTCTTTTCGAGCAAAGAAAAGAGGGTGACGACTTTACACCTGAAGATAATAAACAATGGTGGAACGATTACGATGTATGTGTTTGATACAATTTATAAAAATTGAAAATGTAAATCTGTTTTTAGTGTTCAACACAAGGATGGTCAATTTGTCGAAAAATGGCTTCAACACAACCTTATCGTATTTAAGAGTTGTTGATTTTATTTTGTTTTAATTATTATTTTGTGTTTAAATTATGCATGATTTATATTTGTTTGTAATAATACAATATGGTTTTTTGCACTATAAAATTTAATGAGCAATTAAAACAAAAGTAACTGCTTTAATATAAAAAAAATGGTTGCATTCTGCAGTAAGTATTAACAAATATCGTACATTCAACTTTTCCAACAACAAATGTTACTTCCTTAATTTTGAATTCAATTAACCCGCGCAAAATTGTCTAACATTCAGACGTATTCCTGTCTCACTCTTTCCCCGCAGGTGTTTTATCGCAGTTTCAATTTGAAACTTTCAAATGTGTAGATCCTAGCTTTAAAAAATTATTTATTAATTTAATTTTGTTTTAAAGTAATAAGAATAAATTTGTACACATTATAGCTGTCATATCATTTAATTGTAATGTCGTAATAACCTTTAAAAATTTCTTGGAATATACAAAAAATGACTGTCAATTATTTTGTTATATAATTATTGCCCTCGGGAGTCACAATGTGTATGCTATTATTGTCGCCTTGTAAATTACAAGTTGTAACTGCTAGATAAAAAGATTTGTTTATTTTTAAAAAGTTACTGTTGTGAAGTTTGTGAAAATGTTTCAAGAATATAAACAATTTTTTGCATTAATTTATATTATTCCATCGTTGGTACTGTATTTTATTGTTTTGTATAAACTATTCTTCAGTACAGTAAGAAAGCAAAAACTTTCTTCCGTTTTTTATAAGCTCTTTGGATTCTCTGCAATAATTTATATAATTCATGCTTTGATCTATTATTTGCTTATTAGACTTCCGACAATCCCATTTCTATATCCATTGCTAATAAATTTGCCAAAGGAAAATTTTTGTTATCCATATCTGTTATTTTTGCTGTACTATTCAGGACATGCAGTGCATTTTTGTAACTTTGCAATTTCTTTCAACAGATTTACAGTATTCGCGCTGAAATTAGGCCACAATGATTTTTGGAAGAAGTATTTAAGATTAATTCTATGGATTTGCGCACTTGGACCGGTAATTTGTGTTTGGAATCTTCTATTTACAAAAGTTGAAAATTTACAAGTTATACCAAATCGAGCATTCTTCCCTATACAAACAACTTCATGGCCAACATGGATGGATAAAGCTCGAAATTTAACAATTCAAATTTGTTTTTCGGCAACAGTTTCGCTGTTAATGAATTCATATTTTATTTATTGTTTGATTAATCGAAGAATTTATGGTGTCGAAAATGCTCATAAAATTTCATCACAAGATGCGAAATTATTTGTTTATACATTTTTGGTATTTTTAACAGAATTTTTCAGTGCCTTTACACAGGTAATTTATGTCTTATGCACCAAAGATATAAAACATGAAAAATTTGCATAACTTCCCTTACATTACAGTATATAAATTTTAGGCATTACTCGCCATTGATGCCAACACATTTGCCGGAATAATTCTAGATAATCAATATTTAATTGCCGATTTAAATGCTCTTGCGCCAATTTGGTTCATTTTAATTACAGACAAAATTTTAAGAAATGAAATTTTTAAAGTATTTAAAATCAACGAAAAATTTTTTGCCACTCAAGTCAGAGATATTCATATACTGCCAAATATTACTTGATGATAATAAATGTTGAAACATTTTGTATATAAAATTTGTTTTTATTGTTGATAAATATATAAGTGGAATAAAATATTTTTAAAGACAAAATTGTGCACGTGTTGAGGAAAATTTTATTCGTTTATAAAACAATAGTACTGTAAAGGATTAGAAAGAAATTTTGAGACATACGACCAATAATTGTGTTTTAGCATTACGTATGCATAATAAAAACTTTTAAATAATGTTTAAAAGAAGAAAATACTATTACAGTTTATAACTTCACTCTAGTTTTCACAAGAAAAAGATGTACTCACAACTGTGGTATACTTTTTTTGTGTTTCTCTATTGTTTGTCCAGTATAGCACAAATGTAAATAAAGAGGAAGATTATTCTTCCTCATAAACTCATAGAAACACTTTCAGTATGTTTTGGTAATGTATGCTTTTTTTACCTCGTTTAAAACTAATTATGTGCCTTTTTTAAGTATAATATGGTTTTTATGTGAAAAAATTTAATATTTATAATAACCAATTATTTTTAAACCGTTCAATTGAGTTCAACATAAACATTCAAATATGAAGCTATAGCAGCTACATAACACAAATCCGTTTTTTGTCATCTTTTTTTCTTGTTTATTTGTAGTTTATAGTCTTATTGAGTTAAATTTTGCATAACTTTTTACTGTTTTATTTATACTATATATTCTATGTTAAAGCCAATATTAACTTATTAATTTTCACACTTTTATAGATTATAACAAATATGTGTGCTTCTATGCGAGCTATTGCAGCTTCAAATGCTCAAATTCTCTCGGCTTTAAATCCTGCTCCAAATGTTGTCGTTGTTGGTGGAACTGCTGGGATTGGTAGAGCAATTGCCCTTAAAATTGGTAAATATTCTCCAACTGCAAATATTACAATCATTGGAAGAAATCAATCTGCAGCTGATGAAGTTCTTGCTGAACTTGGTCCCAACAGATCCAAATTCTTACAAGCTGATGCATCGCTAATGTCATCAATTCGTGAAGTTACAAAGAAGATTGATGCTGTTGATTATCTGATACTTACCCAGGGAATCTTAACTATGGCCGGTCGAACTCCTACTTCTGAAGATATTGATACAAAGCTAGCTTTACATTATTATGGCCGAGTTTTATTTACTCAAGAACTTTTACCGCTACTTCGACAATCTAAAATTGGTGGAAAAGTTTTATATGTTCTTGATAGCGTTAATGGAAATCCATCAAAAGTTGATTGGGATGATATGGCCCTTGAAAGAACTTATTCCCTTACATCAGCTGCTAATCACGCTATTTCTTTCACAGATCTTGTAGTACAATATTTTGCATCACAACCTGAAAATTCGAATGTTACATTTACCCATGCTTATCCTGGTTTTGTTCGTACCACTCTTGTTAATAGCTTACCATTTTATGCTCGATATCCCGCAAAAGCTGTTACTGCATTAGGATTTGGTACAAGCCCAGAAGATTCCGGGGAATATATGCTTCATGGATTACTTGAAACAAAAGAAAGCTATCGATATGTTGATAATAAAGGTGAAACAGTAAAAAAGGATAAAGTTATTGATCCTGAAATGGCAAAAAAAGTTTGGGAACATACATCACAATTGATTTCTCGTTAAGCTTATATATATATTTTGTATTAATATTACATATTATTTGGCATATTTTTTACAATGTGGTTGTGTTATTACTATCTAACCTTTAATCTATTTTAATTCTTTTCTTTGGAAATATCATTGTATATCAATCATATTGTGTTCTTTTAATTTCAAGTTTTATTTGTTTTTAATTAATCATGAGCTTTACTTGTTTTATATAATACTAATGGTAAAAATACAATTTTTTCTTTGAAATTATCAGCTGTTATAAACGTAAACAAAAACACTTATAGTACACATGAAGTGATTACTGAACAAAGATTTCCAGTAGAATTTTTTTATTCAAAAAATACAATTTTTAATGATATAAATGATTGATTCATCATTTAATTGGTTTTAAACGAATAACACATCAACAAACACGTTTACGTTTACTTGTTGTCCTTCATTAATTAATTGGTGGTTAAAACCAAAGGTGAAAAGAAGACCTCAGAATTGCAAAAATTTCATTTTTTTGGTTACGCTGTAACCTGAATATTTTTTGTTCCCATCATTTTATTTTTGATAAATATTTCTATAGTTTGCTGAAGTAGCCAAAATGAAGTATTTGATTATTTCCTGTTTGATTTTTGCAATAGCTAAATTTGCATATTCGTCAGAATGTGATGAGGATGGAAGAAAAGTGTGTTTTGTCTGTTTCGATTTAAATTAATTTTTAAAATTTAAGAGTGTAAAAGAATGCTTAACAAAAATGTATCAATCATTGAATAAAACCATTGAATTGCTAAATGAAGCAAATGATCCAAATTTTAATCTTGCAGATGAATATTTTTGCAAGTAAGATTTTTTTCTAATTAAACCAAATGGGTGGCATTAAAACATGAATAGAGTGTGTTCATGCCATTTAAGTTAATAAAGTTAAAAATAGACATTTTTTCAAAGAGTAACAGAATTTGGTGTTTTTGTTTATAAACAGGAATTTCTAGATTCATGAAAGCTTTGAATCTGTTGATTTTTTTTACTCAGTAATTTTCAACAAAAATAACATCAAAACAAAAAATTTCAGAGCTTATGCAAAAAAATCCCTTTGTCTTGGTGGCAATGAAGAAAAATGCTTTGATGTTGAAACATATACAAAAACTTTTGGAATTAATGCTGGCGTTAAATTGCTACGATATGATGCCCTATGGCATTTTACTTGTAACTCTGATTATAAACGTATGTTTTGCTTCTTCTCTTTTTAATTAATGCATTTATCAATTTCAGCCTCCGCAGAAGACAAGAAATGTGAAGCTGATTCTAACATTGAAGAATCATGCAAAGAAGGAGATCAATCATGCGAGTAAGCTTTTCTAAAACCATAAATCATTCTTTGAATCATAACTATTTCAGTGATATTAAGAAAAGACTTGATTGCATCAAAAAAACGTTTGCAGAAAAATGTGGAAATGAAAAGCTTACTCAATTCCGTGTTGGCGCATATATTTATACTGTAAACAAAATTCTTCCAAATTGTCAAGTTCAATAAAAACTATAAATTTCTTACAAAAAATATCCTATGTATTTTATCAAATAACAATGTTTTGTTTGAAAACAGCGAACTTCAGAGGCAATTGTAAAAAAATGTGAAAAACCTTAAACATTTGAAACATATTTACATTGACTCCAAGTTAGAATTACTGGCATTAATAAAAGAATCAACGGTATTATCGGCGGCAGGTTTTCTCTCCAATATTTTTAAACTTCTTTGTTATTTTGCCGCCATCGTGTTAGAGCGGCGAACGATCAACAGTGTGTTCTTCCTCGCATACGGCATAGAAAAGAATTTTTTAAGAAAGCAACTGTCCTTGAAACAAGGACAAAAGAAGGTACAAGTCGGGTATATTCATTGAAAGGCTGAACGCTCACATTTTAATTTACATATTTTTTCAATGGCACGTTACTCCTTATTATCCGAAAGACAAATATTTGTTTTTAAAAACTGTGATACATTACTTTAAAAGAAATTTTTTTTGTTACAATTGTTTGCTTCATTTCATTGTTTTTGAAGAAAGAGAAATATGCAAATGGATATTTTGCATAAAAAAAGTGTTCTTGGTCTCCCACTTTCCTTCTTTGTGGTTTTTTTTAATGCTATAATCTCGGGATCCCCACCGAGGCTTTTGTTCAAAAAAAAGAATTTGAAAAAATCCGCTGCTATCGGAGGCATCCACTCCTGAAAGCAATTGTACGAAAACCAAACCCGTCGTGCTTTAATAAAGTGTTTTTCTTACTGTGTTGTGCCCAATTTTCAAAGCCTCTTATTATTCATTCAATTGCATCATACATGCCAAAAAAATTCTTTCTCTTTTTTTTGCACCCTCTCATTTTTCATTCAAATTAGATCGGTATTATCGGTGCCAAACATCTTGTTGCGAATGCCCCTCTGTTTTTGCCCTTTTGTGTTATTGAGTCCGTTTTTGAAAAAAAATTGGTTACGGCTTTTATAGATGATATCTATCGCAACATTTTTTTGTTCAGATACTTTCTTTCGCTTCTTTTTGCCTATTTTTTGCACTTTTTTAGTAATGCCATAAAAATATGTTCATTTTGATATGTTTCTATAAAATACGTAAACCGTGATAAAGGGATTTCGTTTAAACGAATCTTTATCGTATTTTTTTCCTGCGATACTTTAGAAAAATGTTTTCTGTGTTTTTTCAAATTTTTATCTTCTAAATCATCTCACTTAAAAACAAAGAAAGTCAATCCTATCATCATTTAGCAAGACAATCCTATAATCTGATTGTTATAGGATCGCCTTGATCGGACAGTTCGATACGACAAAATTTTTTATTGAATCCCAAATGCAACGTTGTGGATTCCAGATAGGATTGACTTCCGTTAACACGAAGCACTTATGTGACATTGATGTTTAATAAGATACCTGTCCGCAGCTTTGGATGTAAGAAAATCCTTTAAAGCTTTATCTACCCAAGCATCATTTTCACTCACCAACATCGAAGAAAATATAAATCCAAATCCGTTTTTGTTTATGTTTTTCTCCAACTAAAACTATCCATTTTTATGTTAACCGAATATTCGGATTTATTTTCATTCTTTTATGCCGCACTTTTTATTGGCACTCCCTTTTAGTTTATTTTTATCGTTTCTTTTCAACATCATCTATGTCTGTTTGCGGGTGTTTCAATCTCTGTTGTTGATGGATATTAATTTAGACCAAATTTCTTTGTTGTATTTTTTACGCTTCATAAACTACAAAAGCAAATGATTTTTTTCTTTTTGTTTTTTGTTTGACCTTTTGGCCTTTTATTGTTTTATTGTAATTTCTCGGTTCTCTCTTTTCTTTTTCTCTCTATGTTCAACTAGGTACAAATGTTTTGTGGATCAAGGGAAAAGGTGCCCTTTTTTGTCCTCATTGCCATTCGAATAAGATTCACGAAAGTGTGTAAGACGATTTTTGCCCCCTTAAAAAAATCGCTTTTTTAAAACTTTTTTCAATCCCTTTTTGGCATCGGATTGGATGATTTTCTCACAATGAATCTTAAAATCTTTTTCATGACCAGAAATTGAGATTTCCGTTTTTGTTTATTTTAAGAAATGCGATAAAGAACTTTCTCACAGTTTTGAGAAAGATTTCGTTAATGACATTCTGAATTCTTAAGGGGATTTTTGAGGCTTGGACATTTTGATTGATTTTTGAAAATTTTTGTAGTCAATTCTATGGCATTTTGATTTTCTATTTCTTTTTCATGTGAAAAACTTTTTTAGTTTGCCTTTTTATATCACTGTTATCCTTAATTTTCTTATTAAACTTTTTCAACGATTTTTTTGTCTTCAAATACCTTGCACTTGAACATGGAACCTAAATAAACCCTGAAATTTATAGGATGAACTTCGATAAAAAACGTTATGAAGTAAGAAAAATTTATTATAAAAAAAGAAATGGAAGCAATTGGGATGTTAAAGTATCATGGATAAGCTGCCGTACAACTCCTGAAGAATATCGTCATTTTAGAAATTCTGCAAGATGGCGTGACAGTGATGGCACTGTTCATTGGAGAAAAACGTGGATCCCCATGGAAAATATTGAAAAAGGATATTATTTGTATAGAAGAAATAAACTGGAGTTTGATAACATTGAAGAAAGAGAAGATGAAGATAATGAATAGCATGAATTGTAATTACTAGTTGTAGCCATGGCAAAACAGCATTTTATTTATCTTCTTTTAAGTATGCCATGTATCTATTTCATTGACTTCACCTTTATTTTGCATATCCTTTTTCTCATGAAAACCTGACCATAGTATTTCATCCGAAAACGAAAAATTATTTGTAATTAATCTTTAAATTTTTGCATATGTTTTTTAACAACTTTTTTTTGTGATTTTTTGAATGTTTGTAAGTTTAAGTGCCACAGTTTTGAAGAGACGAAAAATAAATAATATGTTTTATCAAATGTTTCCATGTGTTTTGCTATCAATGACTGCATTTTTTCCACAAAACATTATAAACAAAAATTATGGAAATCATTTTAAGTTTATATCATTATTATTGTTAATTTGCACTTTATATTTTTGTCATCACAGCTGCATGAAAAAACACCATATCTCCAAAAAAAAATTGAGCGCATTAAGCATAAATGGCCCCTTTAAAAAAGTAGGCGATAACCTTTCGCCCACTGTATCCCATTTCAGACTTGCGAAAATAAATAAATTTTAAGTGGTTGTAAAAAATCATGAGATTACGTAATTGCCAGGTTTGAAAAGTTGAAAAGTTACAGAATATATAAAAAAAGTACAATTAATTTTATGTTTTTGTATTTTAAAAACATAGCTCCAAAAAGTTTATTTTTGCTAAGAATTACTTGTAGACTATTATTAAAGAAAAAGGTTGAAAAAAATTTAACGATTAAATTTTTCTAGAAATTTAAATTTTACTTTTAAATTTTTATTTCTGTCAGTTGTTGCTTTCAACTTGCGTAAGAAGATGACAGTTACAGTAATAGATTGGATTCGATGGACTGCAGAGGTTATTCTCTTTGTCTATCATCTTTCGGTTACAATTTTCATCTTTTGTATGGCAATAAATAAGAAAAATAAAAATTATCAATCGACATTTTTCATCCTGGACATTATGATATCAATAGCAGATATGGCAACAATAATAGATAATTTTCTTGTCATTAAAATAATTCTAATCAATCCTTGGAAGCCATGGTTTTATGAACGTCCAATGTGGGATACAATTGGATGGGCAATTTCTGGATATTGCATTTACTTTCAGTCATTGATGCATCTTGCAATTGCAATTAATCGAACATGGACTGCTTTTGTGATCCAAAAAACGGGGAATGAAAAGTTAAAAATGTTTGGAAAAATTTCAATTGTTTTGATACCTTTGATTGCTTTGGCTATCTTATCGCCAAGATTTGAAGGGCATTCAAAGTACTTTTATGATGAAAATAATGAATTGTATACTATTTATATGGAAAAACATGTTGCTGTTGTAAGTTAATGCTAAAATTTGTTTTAAATGGGTTTCAAGGGTTCATTTTAGTTACCGCAGAAATGAAATTGTAGTGAGCATATTACTTAAATATTTCATAAATTTTAGAGGTCATGATAAAACATAATATTGGCAATAGCTTTAAAATACTGCATAGTCTCAAAAGATCCAAACCATGGTGTCCGCTACACCTAGAGCCAAACGGCAGAAAACTTTCCATAGCCCAATCATTTTTCTTCTGCTTTTACGTTTGCCTTAAAAATTGAAAAGTTTCAAGCTTTTTTCAAAATTTTTTTCACTTAAAAAGCTATAAAAAGCGTTCATTTAAATGAATGCTTTTCAGAGCTCATGGATACTTTTAAAAGAATATTTGTCGCATTAATTCGCAAAGTTTACAAGAATACAAGAAAACTAAAACCTTTTTAAATTTTTCGAAAAACTCGGATCGCTCTTTTTTCTCAGGATTGAATAACCGCTTTCCCCTTTATCTTAGCTCTGCACAGAGCGAAGCAGAACACTGGCCAAAACCATATCTGTAGGATTAAAATAGAAAAAAAAAGCTTAAGTATAATTATGAACGCATTTCTTTAATTTAGCTGTGACTTAGTGGTTAAACGCCATAGGATATCGTGCAGCTGGAATTCAGATTATAATCATTTAAAACCATAACATGAACGATCTTTTATTGAGACTTAAAATTTTTTTAAAACGTTAACGAAATTTTTTCAGTATCAATCAATTGCTGGTCCAAGTGTTGTAATTCCAACTTCTGCCATTTCGTTCATTCTTGGTATTATTACAATTTTACGGTATCGATATTTGTTCAAAAAATATGGAAACATTTCTACCCCGATGAAACATGACATTCTGTTATTTGGACAAGCGGCTGTCTCTTTACTTTTTGAGCTTGCATTAGCTGCCTACTACATTATGAGATTTATTGCAACTGCAAATAACTTTAGTCAGCTACAAGCTTTTGCAGTGACATATTTCGATTATGTTAATGATATTGAAAGTTTAGTAAATCCCATTGCTTTGCTTTTAGTGTGCAAGTATATACAAAAAGATTACATGGATTTTTACTCTCTATCGATATTTTCTAAAAAGTATTCCAGCTTAATATGGACTTCAACTTCAGTAGCGCAGCGTTCTGGTGTTTTTTAATAAATTAATTTGTAAAAATTGTTTAAAAGATGTAAAAAATAAAATAAATACAATTATTTTTGGTTTTACAATATACATTAACAACGTAGACACTAGGTTAAAAAAATAGTAGAATAAAAAACTTCGGCAGCTAAGTTAATTGCATTTGAATTAACATTATTATCGGTAATCCCTGGGCATCTAAGATCTTTTTGTTTTGTATAATAATAATGATATTGAAACAGCGCAAAAAAGAGATGTTTCTTTAAATCTTACAACTTTTACTGACAAAAAATGTTTTTCTTTGCTTTTTTGTTTGGTTTATTTTCTTTTGTTAAAGGTGATTGCCCAAATGGAACTATATCTTCATTTACAGATTCCACTTCATGTTATTTTTTTCAATCAGAAAAAAATTATTTTATGGATGCTGAAGGAATTTGTAAAAATCTTGGTGGAAATTTGGTCATTATAAAAGACATGTTTGAAAATATTTTTATTAGTGGTAGGAAATGACGTTTACTTGTATAATAATTATCGTGCCTTTTAGAACAGGCGCTGGTACAATTCACCGATAGCACAATCACTGATTTTTGGTTTGGTGCAACATTTTTGTTATCAGATACATGGACTGGAATTGATGGTACAGCGTTAAACTTCACAGATTGGGATAAAGGTCAACCACAAAGTTCATCAAGCACTGGATGTGGTGCAATAACAATGCAAGGCGGAAAATGGATTTCTGATGACTGTTTTAAACAAAAGCCGTTCGTTTGTTTAATTAAAGTTTCACCTATGACAACTACTACTACAACACCATCAACAACCATGAAGCCTAAAACCTGTCCTGATCGATGGACATATTACGATTTTACAGGGTATTGCTATAAAGTTTTTTATAATGAAACATGGCTAGATGCTGAAACCCGTTGTTTAGTTGATAAAGCTCATTTAACTTCAGTTCATAGTATGGAAGAAGATTTATTTCTTGCAAGTATGCTTTTGCCTTCTTCGTTCATCTAAACTGAAAACACTCATTTCAGATTTAGCTTCGGGCACTTCCGATTCGTTTTATGGATGGCAAGGTCAAACATGGATAGGTATTTTTTCAGATGATGATAACGTGGAAGGTCTGATGGCACGGATGTTGATTATTTTCAATGGGCACCTGGTGAACCAGATTTGCCAGGAACAGAAAATTGTGGACAAATTTGGTCTGGTTCATTAGTTGACAAAATTAAATTTGGAGATTTCAATAATTATCCATGCGACGATGTTGTATATAATTTTATATGCAAAAAGCTACCAAAGTAATTTCGTTCGTGGCTTTCTTATTACGTTGAAAGTAATAGATATATCTTATATAATGTTATATTATTAGAAATTTTGCAAGATTGTTGTATTTATTTTAAAATTGTGTGAATCAAGCTTTTTGTAATGTTGGGGGATGCAAATAATTGTCACAAAAAAAGATAAAGCTTGCTAATTTGTACTTTTGATATGAAATTATGACAAAGGTTACAGTTGTTGTAGCAAGAAATATTAAAAGTTTAAAAGTGATATTTTCAAAAATGAATATTCTACATCTTTATTTCGAGTTATGAAACTGCAATGATTTTGTAGCTGTTTTGATAACCAACAACATTTGACTACCATCAATTGTTACTCCATAAGCATCAACGAGATATGAGAGTCATAAATAAAGAAACGTTAACTCCACTTTTTGTAGACATTTTGAAATTAAGTTCACTTTCAAATTTTGTGAATCACGTTTATTTGCATCAATGTTGAAGAATGTCTTTCGATCAAAGGGAACACGTCCTATAAAATTTGTGCAATTTTACGCATAAAAAATACTTTGAACTCTGACCACCCTCTCTTCATCTTTCAAAACATTTGTTTTTCTTTTTTTAGAAGATAACAAGATTTTTTGTGCAAAAAAATGGGGGATGCATGGACTTTGCACCCTCATTCAGTAGTAAACGTGTCAATGATTAAAGATTGTTCACGAAAAAGAAAGGTTTGTTTGGTTCCTGTTTGTGATTTTTAAAATTTATCGACTTTGTCACACTATTGTTTTTGCTGCTGCTTTTCTTTAACGCTTTTTAGTTTTCCTGATTTCTATTTCTATCGTACTGTCAATTATATAAAAAGCTTTTAGTTTTAAATAACAAATACATATTACCTATAAATATTGTAAGAATGTGGTTCATGCCCAATAAATCTCTCACAATGCCCGAAGCTGAAACAGAATATGGCAGGATTTGTGGAAAGCTATTTATTTTACCAGATGGAAAAATTACTAATGTCTTTCTTGGAATTCCATTTGCTAAACCGCCGCTTAAAGAGTTAAGGTTCGAAGTAATTTTATTATCTTACAATTTCATTTGAAAAATTGTTTATCTTTATTTTAGAAACCACAACCCCCAGATACTTGGGAAGGCATATTGGAAACAAAAAGATATAAATCTCGTTCTGTTCAACAAGATTTTCTTTGGGATTTGCTAGAGCTAAAAGTTGGAAAAAGTGAAGATTGCTTATATTTGAATATTATGACACCAGAGATAATGGAAAATAAAAAGTACCCTGTAATGGTATATGTTCATGGTGGTGGATTTGTTATGGATTCAGCTGTGAAATATCATTATAGCAAAATTTGTCGGTAGGTTTTTATATGATAGAATTATAGAGATCAGAGTATTGTAAAAAGTTGAGAATTTTGAAATTTCAAAAATTATCGAAACAGAAGTTTTGTTCCCCGAAATTATAATTCTAACTAAAGCTTAAAACGCAATCTGAAATTTTTCATGAACTCAAAAAATCGATTTTTCGAAGCCTGGCTCAAAGCTTTAACAATACACTATTTCAGTAACATTGTATCAAAAGATGTTATATTTGTTACAATTCAATATCGGCTTGGATTTTTTGGATTTTTAACCACCGATGATGACACAGCTCTTGGAAATTATGGAATGTGGGATCAACTGATGGCTATAAAATTTATCAAAGATAACATTGCTAATTTCGGTGGTGATCCTGAAAATATTACCATGCTTGGACAATCTGCTGGTGGTGTAGCCGTTGATTTACTATCTATATCACCACATTCAAGAGGTAATTACAATATGAATTTCATGCATAAAAGTCCAATCAATCTTTAGATTTATTTTCAAAAATAATTTTAATGGCAGGTAATGCTGAAACAATGTGGTCCATGTCCCCGAGATGCAGAATAGCAAAAAATTGCCAAGAAAAAGCTGCTGAACTTGGATTCATAAAGCCTACAGCTGGATCAAAATGGACAAAAGAAGATAATCAAGCGATGCTAAAATTTATGAAGACTGTTCCTGCTAATAAATTAGGTATTATCATTTCTCCACCAAGGTCAAGCCAAATATATTTAGTAATGCGGTTTTCAGGAAACGTTTTGTCTCGGATAAAAAATTGAAACTGAGTAAAATAATTGCAAAACCTGAAGTCGGAATTAAAAAGTAATTCTCTCATTTTGTTTTTTCTGCGCACAGTTTTTTAAAGCATTAAGTTTTGTCCACTTACAGTTGTAATATCTTTTTAGCATTGACAATGGTCGGTTCAACAAATATCTTTGAGTCTATTCAACTTCCATTTACCCCGGTTATTGATGGAGATTTTTTACCAAAATCATTGGCAGAATTACGAAAAGAATCACCAAAAAAGTTGATTATTACTGGTAATTGTCAATTTGAAGGATTATTGTTTCGTAAGTTTTTAATTAAATCCCGCTGTGACGTCTCAAATTTATACGGTGCTGCATCACATTTTTGCAGTTAAATTTAAAAATTTAAAGTGAAACTTTTTAAGAAAAAATGCAAAAATAACTTCACAATCTTTTTTAGTGGCACTTGGCCTCAAAGCAATTGATCGAAGTTTATTTGAAGTTGTTAAACATCGAGCAAGTATGATATTATCGGAAGGAAATAAGCTTATTGATGAAGAACTTCAAACATCTGTTAAAGCTTTAGAAGATGTATATTCACTAAACAATGACAATATGACCAAAAAAGAGATGGAAAGGGCAGTTGTTAATGTAAGTTTAAAAATTTAATTTATCTTTTTTATTAAACATACAAATTAAAAATATAAATTTCTCAACATTTCAGATTATTGGTGATACAGTTAGCGGAATTGCATTACAAAACTTTGTTGAACACTCAGTTTCTCAAGACTCTACAGTATACGTTTATAGTTTTCAACACTTTAATAAACAAGCTCTTCATGCAATTAGCTTTTATCTTCCATTTTCTGGTAAAAATTTTTCTTTATGGTTTTAAAATATCCATAGAATTTGTTGACAAATGTCTCAATGTTTTTTGCTTTTATTTTAAAGAAATTTCATCTTTTGTCGATTTCTCAATACTAAAGCCTTAATCACCTTTACATTTAAAAACTAATCAAAAAATTTATAGGTGCAACTCATTGCTCTGAAGTTAATACCTTATTTGATATTAACATCTATGTCTCACCTCATTTTCGTACAATTAATGATCGAAAAGTAACAAATATTATTGCGACATTATTTACAAATTTTGCAAAATCTGGAAATCCAAATGGCACCAAAGAATTTCCATCACCCCTTTCCTTCGACTTTGAATGGAAACCTATCACGACCGAAGCATCCTCTCAAAAACATCTATTAATAAATTCTGACCCTATGCTAGAAGAAATCGATGATAATTTAAAATGTATGAATGCGCCATTCGCAGCTTTGCATAGCTGGATGACAGAAGCAACTGAAGAAGAATACAATGAATTTTTAGAGAGAACTAAATCCGTTGAACCTTTGACACTTAAATGGTCAATTATCGTTTTACGAATAATTCAAAAAGCAACAAAAATAATTTTAAAATGTGTTAAATTCTTTTACATTAAATTACAAGGTCGTGGAATTTTTAGTGAAGGAAGTAAATATGACATTTTTTAAAAACTGTATTTTCATGGTTTTACTGTTGTTGATATTGTAATATATCATGTTTTTGGCCATTTTTGTCAACACTTTTTCACATCTTTATTTTGTATGTCACGTATTTTACGTATATACAACAATTTTAATAAAACAAAAACATTTTGTCTTTCCATGCATTAAAATGCGTTGATAGAAAAAGCGGATAAAACCAACTGAAATCTTAAAAGATGAAACATTTTTACCACGTGGGAAAAGATGTTATAAAACTGGACCGGGGCAAATTATTTTCCGGATTTTGACTTGAACAAAATCCCGTCCATTATTTGGATTCCATCCCAATTAAAAAAAAGGATCGAATTCCGAGTAAATATGATTTCTTTTATTTAACCGATGAATAAGATTTTTGTTATAATTGTAAAACTCATACACTATATAGTCCATGTTTAATATTGCATTTCTTTTTCATTTATAATTTATTTATTCTTTTTTACAAATTCAAATTACATATTTACAATTGTAAAGCAATCAAACACAAAATAATATTAATAA
Organism: Panagrolaimus sp. LJ2400; assembly: GCA_024447215.1. Taxonomy (NCBI): domain Eukaryota; kingdom Metazoa; phylum Nematoda; class Chromadorea; order Rhabditida; family Panagrolaimidae; genus Panagrolaimus; species Panagrolaimus sp. LJ2400. The sequence continues at coordinate 3,533,418 of JAMRYA010000001.1, read as the reverse complement.
AGTGATTAATAATGTTGCCATTTGAAATTGATTCATTTTTGGAGCATTACTTGAAGGTCGGTCATAAAGTGGTAAAGCTGATTCACATTTAATTTCATTCTTTGTAACATTTTCAATAAAATGACAATAAAATGAAATACTTTCATGAAAGCCTAAAATTCTAACAATAAGTGTAAATATGAACAATAAATATATAAATATTTTACCGCCTCCTTTATTAGAAACATAATTAACTCCAATTTGATAAAATTTCCCATTTCTTTCAATTATCATTGGACCACCTTCATCTTGTTGAAGTTTTTCATTTGCAACTGTAAACAATTCAATAATGAACAGACTCTATTAAATAATAAAAAACTTTTACCTTTTCTGTTTTCCATATTTTGACGTCTTGGCACATCATTTGAATGTTGTAATAGGAGTGTTGATTCTTTAACATGCACATCTTCTATAAAAATTATCTTCATTATATATGTAAATCTACAGTAATAATAAAACACAATAGGTTGACTTACCTGTAAATGTGTAATCACCATATCCTGCGACAATAATTGTTTCGTTATCCATATAAATTGCAAAATAATCATTTGCCAAGGTTACAGGTTCAACTTCAAAATTTGTTCCTTCTGGAAATTCAACAACTGCAAGGTTATGTGTATTTGGCCATTTGTACCAATAAGGAAAATATGCAATAACATCGACTGGATTCTTTAAACTTGATTGAACATTTTTTGAACGGAAATCAGGAAACATTTTACCAGTAAGTGTTCTGTAATAGTTATATATGTAGATTAATAAAGTAATAAAAGTTGCTTACTTGTAAGATTTTGAATGGTCGGTAATATTAAGCTTTTTATTTACATTATGGTATGAATATCTGTAAACACATTTAGCAGATGTAAGCAAATGTCGCTTTGAGATTACTGTAGCTGTACAACCTTGTTTGTAATAGTAATTGTAAAGTGGAACAACAAAATCAAATAGCTTCAATGGAGTTGATTGACCCTTGTAAATTGGTTCAAAATGTTTTAGTGGAAGTAATTGACCATTTAAATAATTTTCTGGATAAATTGATTGACATTTAACTTCATTCTTTGTTACTTCTTCAATAAAATTGCAGTATGATGGTACTCGAGCACGCGTATCTGAATACATAAAATTTTATTTAAAAAAATGAGTAATAACATAAAAAAATCATACCATGACCCCCTGCGGTGGCACTAACACCAATTTGAAACCACTGATTCATTCGATTAATTAACATAGGACCACCACTGTCACCCGATAAAGCATGATGAGTCCAATTTCCACCACAAACAGTCATATATCCAAAACAGCTTGTTAGCATTGTTACTTGAGTATGACGTAATACTTTTGAACCACCGCTTCTTTTTGGTCCTATCTTTCTACTACTATCGATCCACCAATTACCATATCCAGCAATATACGCTTCATCACCTTTCTTTTCAACATAATCTTTTGCAAGTTTAACAGGTACTCCAATATCTGTTAAATTTGTACCTTCTGGATATTCAAGTACAGAAATATCATGCCATCCATATGATGGAAAATAAAGTCTATTGAAAGAATTAATTTTTTTTCGTCCACTAAGATCATAATTTCTTTCATAAACTCTGAAACTCTTTTTGTAATTTAAAATATAAAACAATTAAAAGATATTAAACTTACATATAGCCACGCTTATTATCAATTTTCTCTTTAGCTTCTCTCCTATATTGTAAATTACAATGTGCAGCAATAAGAACATGTCGCGGTGAAATAATTGAAGCTGAGCATCCTCCATTACCATAGACATTGACAGTAAAATTAAATAAATCTTTTGGAGTAATTACACTATTCTTAATTCGCTGAAAAAAAGAGTATAAATTAGACGAAATACTAAAACATTTCTAAGCAACGAAACTTACTTCTTCATTATATCCATAAATTTGAGTTAATATTGCAAAACTAACAGCCAACGAAAACAACAACATATAATTGGGCAGCATTGTAAGCTGCAACAATTTTGTTCAAATCAAACTGTTTTTGTTTGTTTTTTTTTAATTTAAAATGCAAATTTCTAAAGCGTATGATTATTTTTTTCTTCAGTTAATTACTGTATGTTTTACGTTTTGAGATCCAAGATTACAAGTTTTGATATAGAAAAAACTGAGATTACGGAGATAAAAAATGTAAAAGGAATTCTAATGTTTAAATTATTTAATTCTGTTTACAAAATTATATTGCATACTTGCATGTTTAAGGTAATGAAATACAAAAAAATGTTTAAAAAAGCAATTAATAACGATGTCGTTTGAAAGTGATTCATTGGTGGAGCAATACTTGATGGTTCTCGATTCTGAATCAGTGGAATTGCAGAAGATTCAGCTTGGTTTTCTGGCAAAGTTATTTGTATTGTTGTTGATTCAAAAAAAGGCATTTCATATATAGCTTCCATTTATTCACACTTACTAACTTTACTGTTTGTTATATCTTCAATAAATCGTAGGCATACTGAATTATGCCTACGATTTATTGAAATGTCTCAAAATATCCATATCTTCCATTTTTCATTATTTAGTAATACCTTGAAAACACCTCAATATTTGCTTAAAAAGAGTTGTATTTTCAATAACAGTTCCCTGGTGTTCAAAAAATGGAAGAAGTAAATTAAAACTTCGAATATAATTTTATTCATACATACATATATAAAACACATTTAAAAATAAGATAAATGCAAAATAATAATATTAATAATGCAATTAATAATTGAGCCAAAATAAAAAGATCTTTTTCAAGAACCATAATATTGGATTGTCATTTGACGATTCTTCCATAAATGGAGCTTCAGATGGTTCAACTGGATTTCGTGGTAAAATTGTTGTTGTTAATTCAGATAGAGGCTTTTCAAAAATTGGTAAAACTAATTCACACTGAACTTCATTATTTGTTACTTCTTCAATAAAATCACAATCTTTTGAAACACCCGTACGTGAACCTGGAATGTAAATTTATCAAAGTTAAATGAACCACAGTAATATCATACCATTCGGAGTACCCATGCGATAATTAACACTAATTTGATAAAATTTACCATTTCGATCCATTAAAGTTGGTCCACCTTCATCTTTCATAAGATTTTCATTGTTTTCGAGAAAAACTAAAAAATACAGTATATATATATTATTTAAACGAAAAATTATATACCGTGTTTATCTTCATATGAATCACCATTAAATGTAACGTTAGAATGTTGCAATGTTGGTGGTAATCCATCAGCTTGAATATCACCTAAAAAACAATGATTTCTCACGAATAAGAAAAAATAATATGGTTAAAAAATTAACCCTTTTATGGAATTTTAAAACTCGTGTACGTTTAAAGAATTTTTTTCAAATGACCTACTTTTAAAACCGTATCTTCCATATCCAGCAATAATAAATTGATCGAAAAAAATTCGAATGCAATCTTTGGGTAAAGTTACAGGTTCAATGCCAAAATCAGTGCCTTCAGGAAATTCAACAACCGCCAGATTATGATCCCATGGCCATTTGTAATTAGATGAAAAATATGCAACAACATCCCTTGGATCCTTCAAAGGTGATTGAACATTTTTGGAACGAAGATCAGGAAATAATTTACCAGTAATTGTTCTATAATAAAATTATGAATTAAAAGAATAATCTCATAACTTTACTTACTTGTAAGATGAATGTTCAGTTACTTTCGTCGATCCATCACGGTAAACACACCAAGCAGATGTAAGTAAATGCCGTTTTGAGATTATTGTAGCAGTACAACCTTGTTTGTAATAGTAATTGTAAAGTGGAACAACGAAATCAAAGATCTTTAATGGAGTTGATTGACCTTGATAAATTGGTTCAAAATGTTTGAGAGGTAGTAATTGACCATTGTAATAATTTTCTGGGAAAACTGATTCACATTTAACTTCATTCTTTGTTACTTCTTCAATAAAATTACAGAATGATGGTACTCGAGTACGGTAATCTGTAAAGATATGCATATTCAAAAAAGGTAAATTTCACAAGATACAGTATGTTTTGAAAGCATACCCCCATTTTTACTAGTTTCTGCACTAACACCAATTTGATACCATTGATTCATCCGATTTATTAACATTGGTCCACCACTATCACCTGGTAATGCTCGATGAGTCCAATTTCCAGCAACAAGGAGATAACTCCCATATTTCTTTTTATATACATATGCCTTTGTATGACGCAATACCTTTGATACACCACTCGTTTTCGTTCCTAAATAGTCAGATTATTCATTTTTTAATTATAGCAGTCTTCTAAAAGATTACCATTCTTCCACCATGCTCCAAATCCTGCAATATATGTTTCATCGCCTGGTGTTTCAATATAATCTCTTGCAAGTTTAACAGGTTCAATTCCAAAATCAGTGCCTTCAGGAAATTCAACAATTGCAATATCGTTCTTAAAAATAGCACTATTGTACTTATATGTTATTGGTACATATGCTGTTCCTTTTGCATCGGCGGCCATTTTATAATTAATCTTTTCAACACCTTTTCGAAAACGGGGTTTATAAGTAATTACTCCTTCTCTGAAAAAAAATTATTAAGGCAACTTTTTTCATTTATGGGAAAAAAAACATGCTGATATCTTCCATGTTTGATAAAAGTTTTATTATTATGTACACAATGTCCACAAGTAAGAATATGCCGCTTTGAAATAATTGTACCAGTACCACCTCCAATGCCAACCACAAATTGAAAGAGATTTGGTGGAGTAATTACACTACTTAAAATTCTCTGAAAAGCAACAAAGTACATTCTTTTTCCAAAAAAAACAAACATTTTTGATAAATGATGCTTTAATAATTGTAAGCGGCAAAACCAAAGGTAAGAAAACCGGCCAAAAGTTACGGTCAGCCGAGCTCGCGGCTGCCGATTAACATCCATGTTCCTTCTAAACCATTTACAATAAAAAGTAAAACTTACAGGTTCATTGTATCCATAAATTAAAGCAAATCTTGTAACAATAATAGAAGCCAACAACAATAAATAATTCAACATCATCGCAAATTGAAACGACTGCGTTTTGTCGTTGACTACCAACTGCGAATGTGTTTTGTCTGTGCTTTTATTTCATTGTTCAGTAAAAATAAAAGTTTAAATGAAATTTGCATAATGTAGGAAATGGTATAAAAAAACATTTTTTATAAGCGTTGTACTTTTTGATTTTTCGTGACTCCGTCTCCCGCTCCGGTATCATAACTGTTTTTGCCGATGATATGTCACACATATTATATGTGTTTCAGTAAAAATAAATAATAAATAATTTTGAACCCTTTGATATCAGGTTACTGTTTGTGAAATGTAAATATAACTGTAAATGCTATCAAATGAAAGTATAGGAAAAATTTTATTTATTTTGAATGTCAAAGTATTCTAGAGTAGAATTGATTTTGTATGTTGAAAAATAATTACGTTGTTTATAGTTCATAATTTCTAATGTCACGGAGGAAAACATGATTGCAATTATTTTATTAACAGCACAAATACTTTTTTGGATCAAGTTAGTTCAAGATGTACTTCAATAAAAATTTTGAACTTTATTTTAAGGATGCCCGCTTTGATATATTTAGTGACCCCTTTAACCACCACAATAACAACAAATGCAACAACAAAGAGACTAAAAATAAATAACTGATTTCATCTCATTTATTTTATTCCATTTCCTTCCAAAATTTCTGATTTCATTGGCTCACTGTCTAAAGAAAAACTGCCACCCCCATCTTTGGACATTGCGAAAGCAAAATGAGTGAAAAAAACTGGACGGAAGAAGCTTCATTTCATCAATCTTTTACTGCTGCTGCTGCTCTTCTTCTTTTTTGTCAATTGCATTGTAATTCCTCAACATTATATTTCTCTCTTTGAACAAACAAACAACCAAGAAAAAGAAAAATGCCAAAAGACACAAAAAAATGAAAGAGAGATAAATGAACTCATTGAAGCAAAAATAATCTGACCTTCTGAAACATGGGATTAAAAATTCTTGTAAAACTTTTTTAAAAACACATTCCGAAATTGTTTGTAAGCATCAATTTCGTCGAATTTTAATTAAAAATTGTTTATTTGTGTTCGCTTTTTTCTTTTTCAATTTGGGCATAAATTTTTATTCTGCAAAAATACTTATGTTTTTTCATAAAATGCCATTTTTTAAGTGGTTTAAAAGGAATAAAGTGGATTGTTCAAGAGGTGTCAGATACATTTCAAGCTTTTAAGGTTGCTAAGTTTTTTCTTGCATTTTGGACAAACATTTATGTATGGCCTGTTTTGGTTGATAGCAAAGTAGACATTATAACTATAAATAATCTGAAGAATGTAAGCAAATCGAAATTTAGAAAATTGAAATATTGAGATTGTTATTTGCTGGGGTTGAAAGATAGAGACCAAAAACTTTTATATCACACCTGAACAAGATAGAAATAGAAATTTTTGATTTCAGTATTTCCTCATAGTCATGAACACTAGTTTCATCCATGGCAATCTTTCTTTTCGAAATAAATTTTACGATTTTGTTTTTCATAAATGCATTTTTGTCGTTTTTACAATCCCATCTTCTTCGTCCTTTTTTTGCCACATTTCCAGATGTGCCTCATGTGTTTTTAAAAGCATCTATTAAGCAAAGTAATCTCATCAGACGATTTCTTTGCTGTTGTTGTCTTTTGTCAAAAAATGGGTCCCCTTTTTTGGTTACATTTGAACGAGAAGAAACAATTAGTCAAAACTAAAAACAAAAAAAATGATGACAGTCGCCTGCCACTTTTCACACTCTCCCATTTAAAACCAAAAATGCCGTTCGTTTAGAAAAAAAAAACAATTTTTTGGAGAACACAAAAGGAAGGAGTGTTGAAAAAAAATTGTATTTGGTTTTTTATGGAGGAAAAACGTGTTCATCTTTCTTGGACTCTTTTCATTGCCCAAAAAAGTCACTTTTTGGCAATAGCAAAAAACATTCATGTTTCCACTCCGTCTCTGCCATTCTTTGCCTTTAGAAAGAAAAGAAAAAACTTTTTATAAACCAAAAAAGGGAAAAAAATGAGCTCTGCTTTTAAACAACGAAAAAGAGAGGAATCTTCCATCAACAAAGAAGAGAAGGAAAAAACTATGAAAGACTTCCACAAAAAAATTCTTTTTCAATTTTAGCTTCCTTTAACGGCAACCAGTAGTAACACAACAAAAAAAACTGGCAAAAAAAGCTGTTGTTTTTCTTTTTTTCTGTGGAGGCTTTTTATTCATCGAGAATATGTATGTATATTTGTGGTGGTGTCTTCTCCTCTCGTCTTTTTTTTATATAAACGATGAAAAGAAGAAAGAGGAAGCATTTTACTGGAAGAAGAAAAAAGTAAAATCTGTTTCTTGGTAGTTTTTTTTGCCGTTGACAATTTTTTTTACTCTAATATTGCTTTTCTATTACTATTTAAAAGCTTTATTTAACTGTTAAATTTCTTTTTATCAATTTTTGGGAGCAATCAGCGTTTGAATCTATATAGATCTATAGCAAAAGATGTTTCAGTTTTAACTTCCTTGAATTTGGTAAGTTTTTTTAAGTTATCAAAATTAGTTTTCATTTTAATAAAAACAGAAACGTTTTGTGAAATTTTTTTAATAGGTTGTTTACTTTTTTTAGCAGCTTTCATTAATTTTTACAACAAAATTTTTTATCTGGATTTTAGAACTGCTGAATTTCAGATACCCCAGTTTTTATCATTCAATATATTTGGAACTAAAGATTTTGCCAAATATTTGAAAATGGATATTCTCAAGCATGCTAATAGTTGTATTTCAACTTGTTTCATAACTTTTATCTCTCTAAAAAACTTCATCACTATTTTTTGTTATCTTATGTTCCATATTTTTATATCCAAAAACAATAACTTCTTTCTCCTCTTCTTTTTTTGAATATCAAAAAATGTTTCAACATTATTTTTTAATCCAGTGAAAAAAAACAATGTGTATTGGATTTTAATATTATCTTTGAGGGATGCATCTTCTTCTTTTCTGTTTCTCTCCTTAAAAAGTTGTATTTCCAAAAAAGCTGGGGGCTATTTCCCTTGAGAAAATTCTTTCTTTCTGCAAAAACATTGTCGAAAAAAAGGAACCCCAGACGTTTTGGAATGAAAGAAGAAAAAGAAAATGAGGAGGAAAAGAGCTTACAAAATGTCCATGGGATAAAATAGAGAATAGAATTGAATAGAAGAGAAAATGATGGCGACTTGCTTTATTTAAATTTTTTGGGGCACAAAAATGTTATTTTGGTTGAGGGAGGCGCAAGACTTTTTTTTTCCATGGCCCAGTTGAAAAGAAACATCTTTTTTTTGGGAGAATGAAGGAGACAATTTATATTGTCATCTGAAGACTCAGATGGACATTAAAAAAAGAAGAAGAAAATGAGAAAATTGGAGTAAATGAATTTTATGTTAGCAAAAAAAGGGAGGGAGTTGATTATTGTTTTTTTTTTCTTGAGGGAGTATAGTTTATGTATTTTTAAGTAAAGGCTTGTCAAAATGTATTGTATAGTTAAAATCTATTCTGAATGTGATTGCCGGGTTAGAATTATTATTTATATATAAATATTGATAAAAGCTTCACTTTTTTTGTCTAAACATTTTCATGAAATACGCGATAATAACCGCCATTTAAAAGGTCAGACATCCATTTATAATTAGCCTTATTTTCTTTAATTTTTCCATTTGCATGTTTCAAAACATTTTTTTGCTGTTTTTGGCATGTTTTCATGACCTTTTTGTTATTTTTTGTTGACTGTTATTTTTTTCATTACTCACATCCTGTTATTTCCGAGTAATCTCAAGCATACATGCATGTTTTTACTTAAAAATTTGTTTTTTCTGAATGAATCATACTGCAAAAAATAACGTAGTTCTGAACTTCAAACCATTTTCACAACGAAAACGATTTAGATACATGCTTATTATTATTCATATATTTGTCTTTTAACAAATGTTTTATTTTTAAAGACCAAAAAAAAGAAAGATGTCAATATTTTATTGGTTGCTTTGGTAACCGTAACCTTTACTTTCTTTATTTTAGCTTTTTATAATACATGTTTTTAATTTAAGAAATATTATTGCAAAAATTTTTTGATTAAATTTCGCACTTCTTTTTTACTACTATTTTATTAAAGGCTAATAAAATTTAGAAAAAACGCTTGCTATTAATTTAACTCGCATATCGGCTATTTTTTAAAAGTTTAAAACTTTTTTGACAAAAACTGATTTAAATTTTGTTATCTTTTCTTAGCTATAGTTTTTGTGGCACTTTTTATCCTATATATTTCTCCAGAACATTGATATTGCATTTGCCAAAAACAACAAGTGTAAAGTCATTAAAACTTCTTACTTTATGTCCAACATTTTTTAAAAAACAATTGCCCCATCAAAAAATAATTTATTGTTTTTTATCCTTCCTTTACCACAAAGAAAGTTAAAACACATTTAAAAAAAAATTGTTTACTTTATGTCAAAGTCAAAAAATAAGTATCCAATATCCATTCAAAAATGTGTTTTTTCTTCTTCTTCCGTATCACTCTCTTGAGAAAATGACAAGAAAAATATTTTAACTTCAAATTTTTTTTCTCTTCGGATTTTCTTATGAATTTTATGTGACTTAAAAAGTTAAGTCTAAAGTTGTAAGTTAATACTTACAAGAAAAAAATTAGTTTTACATTAAAATTTGTGACGATTTTAAGATGTTTTTGCAGCGGATCTATTTTTGGAAGAGTCGAATCAAAAACAGCTGGTTGGCGGCGTTGAATAATTTATATATTGGCATTCCTTGGTGGGTGTTTAGGACAGCATTTTAGATCGTTAAATTCATTTACAAACAATTTAATCTAAATCAGTTTGTGATAAAGAAAGCGAAAATAGTTAGTAGCTGTTAAAAATTTTGTTATTGTAATTAATTAAATCTATATCAATTTTATCAGTAAAGTCGTTTGATCTCTTTATTTTAAAATACATAAGATTCAAAGTTTCTTCGACAATAACAAATTTCCTTTTGTAACAAAAATTACGTACATTGCCTACCACTTGAATTACACTTACCTGCTTTTTTTTCACTTTTCGCTTTAAAATAACGATAATAATAATAACTCAAATATCCTTCTCTCATCTTTATCCGTTCCATTTCTCTCTCTAAAAAAGCCTTTTGTATTATTATTACAAAAGCTTTTTTAGCTGCTAAAAACATATTTTACAAAAAAAACTTTCGTGTATCTTCTTTTGTTTCGTTTTTTTCTTATGTTGCGCGAAAAACGAGAAACACGCGCGCAATTGTAAGAAGGAAAAGTAAAAAGTGGAGACTGTTCGTTCAGCAGCTTTTTTGTGCCCGAAAAAAAAAAAAAAAAAAGAAGTATTGATTCAGCTTATTTTCGGGTTTGTAAGCTGTAAAAAAGTCTTCTCCTCCTTTCTTTCGAACAGCTTTGTTAGCTTCCCTCTTTGTCTCCTTTTTTGTCAATAGAAAAAAGTCCCGTAATAAAAAGTAAAAAGTAAGAAAGAGGTTTAACCTTCTCAATAATTTATAAAACCGTTAATGACTTTTATTGAAACTTTACTGTTCTTTTTTGATAGGCTTTTATAAAGTTCAAAGTTTTTACTAGTTTTTTTGTTGACTAAAGTTTAGGTTGCAAAACGTTGACCGAAAAACTTGTTTCTTTTTGTTAAACATTTTTAGTCTGTCTTTTTTGAAAGAAGCCTTTGTTGAAAGCTAATTAAACAAGGCATTTTTGTTTGTGCCTTCACAGACTGGCACTTTTTTGTTTAAACCTTTTTGTTTTCAGTAAAATTGAATCAATGCTTTGACAAGACTAAAAGTTGTTCAAAAAAGTTTTTGCTTAAAATAAGTATATCATTTTTTTTATTTTGAAGAGTATCTGGAACTTTATAGCAAGCTTTTTTATGTTTATAACTTTTAAACGTAACATCCATCGTTTTCGTTTTCTGCCATGTCTTACATCTGTTATGGATCAGATATCAACAAGCTCAAAAAGTCTTCAAAAAGTTGTTTATAGAATATTCAATGACCAAATACTTTTTTGACCCTTTTTTCTTTTGTTTTTTTAGTTCGCCGCTTTTTTAGACATTTGTCACCAAGGCAAGTTTAAGTAAAAAAGAAAAAAAAGAACTAGCCGTCATTCAATTTTATAAAAAGTGTTTTTTAAACAAAACTAAAAAACCGAACGCCTCTTTTGTTTTAAATTTTGTTTTATGAAAAACGTCTTCTTCTTTTGTTATTTTTTTTGAAGCATCCTTTTTTGAAGGAATTCCTTTTTATGTTTTTTCCTAAAAAAATATTTTTCAAAAGCGTTTAAAAAACGGAAGTAATGGTGCTGCAATTTTTCGTTTATTACTTTTTGTATCAATTGTTATTTTTGTAGGCATTCATTCCTTGACCATTAAATGTATTTTTCTAAAAATTTGTTAAAAGTAAGGAAAAACAGAGGAAAGTGTTGTTCACGTTTTTACTCAATTTTTACTCTTGTCTGGGAAATATAAAAGAACTGCAACAATTTCGAAATTGAGTGTTTCTGTTCTTCAGTATTACTCACATTTTTGAGTGTCATTTTTGCAATTTTTAATTGTTTTTTTGACATTTTTGGTCAGTAGAAAAATATGTGATTTTGACGTATCTTCATGTTATACTTTAAAACTTTAAGAGATTTGATAAATCAATATCCATCATCTTATCTTTTGGCACATTTTAAACCTTCTCTTTTGATATTACTTTAATGTCTTTTTTAATCCATCTCAATGCAGTTTTGCTGTTAACAATTCTATGAAAACATATGTGTACGAAAAAAACATTATTAATAATCTCATGAATATTTGATTAACTTTATGTAACATTTTGTTTTGTTTTGAATGCAAAAAATAGCACTTTTACTCTCACTTTTTTAAAAAAATATTAGATAATGAAAATCCTTTTTTTAATATATTTCCATTTTTGTCATGTTTACAATCTCTCTCTTTTTCTCTCCCCTATGTTTTTGTTGTTGTCCCCTTATTCTGTTTTTCTCCATTATGTCATTGGCTTTAGTCAACTGCGATAATCGCCCTCTTCTCTCTTCCCCCCTCTCTCCTCTGTCCCTTCATCCACTTGAATCTATCTCTCCCCTTTATTTTTCCGTAACTTTTTTTGTCGTTGCTGTTCGATGTCAAACGAAGCAAGTAAAAAAGAGGGGAATATAAAAGACACAGAGAGAGAGAAGTGATAGAAAAAAGCTAAGCATAAATTTTTGAATTGTATTCATTCATGGAAACCAACAACCATAGGCAAAAAGGAAGGAAATTATGTATTCTGTTAGTTTTTTCTTTGCATTTTTTTGAAAAAAATACGACACTCAACGTTTTTTTTCCAGATTTTTTCTCTATTGCCTTGGATTTAGATTTTGGAAAAGGATTTGCATATTTTGGATGGAACAATTTGAATAAGAACCATATGCTTTTAGCTTAAGAGTAGTAGTAGTAGTTTGTACAGCTAGTACTTTGAGATGTCTTGAAGACTGGCCTGGCAGATATCGAAAAGAAAGTGTTTTGGTATCTTTGAGCATTTTTCTCTCACATTTTACTGTCTTTTAAAATTTAAATGCATTTTTATTTGAATTTTAACTATTTTAAAAAAACCAAATTTTGATTTCATCATACTTTATACTCTTCCATAACCCCAACCAAAGCTAACTAGGACATCTCCCTAACACTTTCAAGACTGATCTCCTCAATTCCATTCCAATACATATTTTTTCCCATCCATGACTGCCCTCTTTCCTTTCCCATTCATTTCTTTTTCAAGGCCAACTAACCAAAATCATATTCCTTCCAATTGATGTCGGCCTTGGCGTCCATTTCTTTGCACATATTTTATATATTTTGAGTGGTTTTTTATAACACTAAAATAATATTGACACCTTTTTTTCTGAGTATTCAATTATTATTTCATTTTTAACGCTTTTTTAAAAAAGAAATTTTAATATTTTTTGAGATTCTTGAAGATAAAATTTTTCGGCAGCTTTTTGAACCATTAATCTTTGTTAGTTGTTTTTTAAAAATACAGATAAAAAAGCGGAAGTTACCCAAAAAAATGAATCATAACCTTTTTTTCATGTTTTAAGATCTAATAAGCTTACTTCACAGCGGGATATTTTACCGTTTGTAGGAGTTGCTTTCTGATTATAGAACTTTTAAACTGAAGCTTCCTTCGGGACATTCCTTTTTTCTTCTGTCTGTTTTTTTTACTTTGGCTTGTTTGTTATCATTGATTATATTTTCTACCTACTTAAAAAAACTAAACCCCCTCTCTTTTTTTGCTTACTGCTTGCATGCTTTCATGAAGATGATTGTACATCAAAATTTTTAATGACTCAAATTTTAAAAAAGAAAGTGATTTTTTACGAGCCGTCAAATTTTTTTGTCATAAAAAATATTTTGAGTAAAAAACATCGATTTTTACTGCTAATTTTTTTGTCCGTGTTTTTTGTGTAATCATCTATTTTGGTATAATTTTGTCTATTTCATTGATAAATATTTCTTTCTTTTTCAGGGTTAATAGCTTGCAATCCAAGGCAAGCAGCTTTAAACAACACCAGCAACAGCTTGGGGGTCTTTGACCAAATCAAATCAAAATTGTCCCAAAAGTCAAGTGGATCACTTTAAACTCATTTTTTGCTTACTTGCTTGGGATCGTGTTAATCTCTCCCCTTTCTTCTTTTTATCTCAAATAGACACACTCTTCGACGACAATCAATTGTTACAACAACAACAAACTTAAAAATCCTATTTCCGTCCTGCTGCTTTTTTTTTTCAAAAAAAAAGTCCACGAAAAAGTTTTTAAAAAAAAAATTATTAAAAAAACTTTCACTGAAAAACAATTGTTTCCGGTGCTGCCAATCCCCGCTCCAATCTTAGAAGAATACTTGTATGAATTTTTTTGGCAACAACAGCAAATATTTTTTTTCTTTGATTGACATTTTATTTTCATAATTCTTTGTTGTTGCTGGCTACATCTTTCTCTTTTTGTGTGAGTGTGTGTCAAATCCACATTCATTTATTATATTTTTTTTGAAGAAATAAATCAATGGTTGCAGCACATCACGACGCAATGGATGAAAAAGATTTAGCTATTCCGGATGTGCCGTTGGCATGTCTAGATGATGAATTTGGTGATGATTTAACAAAGTGAGTTTATCTTTATCTTTCAGTTTTTTTGAGTTTTTTTTAGCTATCTTTGATGACATTATATCTTTTTATTATTGGCTTAGAAAAAAGTTTTGATTTTTAAATGGCATTTTGTTATCTTTCTAAAGTGCCATTTTAGCATTAATTTTATATTTTTTGTATAAATTTCATTCAACATTTTATTTTTCGGTATTCGACTTTTTTGTTCAACAACGAAAAGTGATCTTAACCATTAAAATTAGCAAAGCTCGGTATACTGTACTTTTTTTCTAATCTCCATATCTGTTTCATTCGATCAAAATTTTCATTTTTTTTACTTTTACAACCATTTTTGCTCCTTAAAGATCATTTAAACCCCATTTTCAAAGCCTTCTTTTACTGCCAACTTTGAACATATGTTTTTTTGTTGAATAGCAAATTAATCTCTCAACAAAAATAATTAATTGGCTTTTTTCTTTGCATTTTTATGAGTGTAAACAAAAAAAGAGAAAGGAAACAGAAAAAAGAAACAATGACGAAGCATGTAAAAAAGTTTTTTTGGCTTTGATATGGCATGCCATTCATTTCATGCATTTTTGATTACATAGCGTGGGGTAAGATTTGTTTGCAAAAAAATAGGAAAATGGATTTTATGAAGCTGCTACTATTGTTAAGGTTGAATAAGTGTTACAAATTTTTTTTTAAATACAGTAAAAAGAGTGTTTAAATTATGATTATCTTTTTTTGACATTTTTAGCTTTTAAACAATTCCAAAAACTTTCCTATTTTTGTTTCTAAACTTTTGTTATACAGAATTACAGCTATTAAAACTTCCCATTTAAGCGTCTATCTTGTTCGCAAACAATAAAAGGCACATCCAATCTCCTTCATCCTAAAACATGCTGCTTTCTAACATGCCATGGCATCATCCTCATCTTCATTTTTATACACGCTAGCTTTTTTTATTGCCAAAAATACTATAAAAAAATCCCATTTACACAGCAGCTTTTTTCGGACAATAAAAGAAAATGCCCTAAGGCAATCTATTCATCCTTTCCGTTTTTCTATTTTAGAAAGCATGACTCTTAAAAGATCCAATTTGTGTCCCCCATCTTTTTTCTTTTTCTGGGATTTTTGTTGTTTTTTAAAAGTTGTTATTTTTCTTGAGTCCAAAATTGAAAAGCAATGCAATGCAAAAAACCATGAAAGCATTTTTTTGGGGTTGACTTTTTTCGATGTCACTCTTTTCCTTGGCATTGATTTTTCATTGTTTGGCAATTTTGTGTCACTTTTTTACTTCAACGAAAAAAACTCATTTTTTTGCTTTTGATGGCTTTTTTGAGGTTTAAAAGCCATGGTTTAGAAAAAGAGAGATGAAATTTTTGTTTGTTTCGTAATGGCATCTTTTATTTTTTTGCTAAAAAGCTTATGCCTAAAAAAAGCTTTTATCAAAACAATGAAATTTTGTATTGTTTGGATAGGGTTACGGTACTTTAAAGAGAATGATTTTTAGTTGTTTTTTTGCAAAAAATTGTACAGAACTTATAAACCTAGATTAGCATTTACGTTTAAAATTAAGTTTTAAAACTCGTCTGTTTAAACGACCATTGCAAAACTTTAAAATTGATAGCACAAAATGCTCTTTAATGCAAATCTTTTTAAAGCCCTCTTATTTTACTGTAACCTTCAACTTGTTGATCTTTGTCAATGTCAAGCTAGCAATATCCGAATTGCTAATCTAATAACTAAAAACTTATGTTTTTTTTCAACTTTTATTACCCCCGCTTTCATCTCCTCCGGCAAAATCCTCGCCATCTGGCTTTCAAAAACTTTTTCTAACACATTTATGCCATCTCAAATTACATCTTTATTCTTCTTAAAAACGCGCCATACATCTTTTCCAAAAAAAACTTTTTTCTAGCCAAGGAAAACTTTCTACAACTTTAAACTCAAACTCTGATCCCCTCTTTTTTACTCTAAAACATTCATTAATTCTTGTTTCTTATTTTGCAGAGAACAAATTGAAGCTCAAGCAGAGAATGCGAAAGTTGTATTAAATTTATTGCATGAATCTGAAGATAAAGATAATTTATCTTCATCTTCTTCAACAACCCTAGAAGGCCTTTCTGGATCCCTTGAAGATTTGGTTGGATGTTTTGATCAAAAAGTTAATGCAGTTTTAAAAGATTTGGGTGAATCAACGATACAAATGGCACCGGTACAAATTCGAACACAAGATGAAATAATGTCTGAAAGCCAGTAAGTTTTTTAAATTTACGTAAAATATTTGTGAAAAGTCCAAAAAATTTCCTTTGTGGCAGTTTAATCCTTTGAGAGAGAGATATATGAAATCCGTTTATGCAAATTAATGTTCTTTGTGGTTATATACTGTAATTTTTCCGTCTGTATTTGCTTTAAGATTTTAACCAAAATTTACAAAAAAAATAATATTTACTTGGGATATATCAAATCCACTTAATCCATTTATGCAAATTTTCTAACCCTAATTCTTGTTGGTTACTGTAACTTTACGTTTTCGCTTCAAAACTTAAATTAAAATTAACAAATGTCCACGTCCCATTAGGATATCTCAAATCCTCTTAATCCTTATATGTAAAATTACTATTGTTGGTTACTGTACGTTTTTCGTTTAAATAACAGCTTACAAATTTTAGTTAGCACCCCTAACCTATCTATTTTAAAAAAACTATTTTTTCGATTAAAAAAGACCCATTCCAAAAATTTTATAAATATTTTAGAGTATGGTGGACTTTGACAGGAAATTACGGAAATTTGCCACCACTTGATTTTTCAAAATCACAAATACGAAAAAATCAAATTGAATCTCTTAATCTTTCTTCTTCTCCCAGAGATACGGCTACTGACGCAGATGCAGGATATGATGGGAATGAACATCCACATGACGAAGAAGATTACCGACAAGCAATGGATTTACATCAACTAATATCGCATCAATTAAATTTACATGGTGAAAATCCTCCAATATCTGCTGATGAAGTTATCGAGGAGATTGATGAAATTATGCAAACATGTGATTTAATTCATTCAATGACAACTGATCGAACAAATGATTCATCGGTTGATTCAATGTATTCCTCAATGAGATCTCCCTTTACTTCAACATCACAAGCTACAGAATGTGATTACAAGTTTAAGCATACAGCGGCTTTGAATGTAACCTCCGAAGAACTTTCAACACTTCCACAATCAAAGTTGCTTACGTTAATGGCCGAAATGGAACAGCTTATTATGGTATATAATGCTGAACTAGTATCAGAGCTTGCACATCGTGATGAAATGATATATGAAAAAGAATGCAAAAATAAATTTGTTACTTTGTTAGTGAAAATTCAAGATCAACGCCGAAAAGTTCAAGGACAAGGAAAGAAAAAGAAGTTGCTGTCAAAGTTGGAAGGAAATCCCTCCCCTCAATGTATGACAGCTTCAATTCCATTTGATGACGAGAATACAGTGTTAGATGTTCCAACGCTAGAATCAATGATAAAAAGTAAGGGATTTTACTGCCACAATTATTTGAAGGATATATGATATCCTATTGAGATTTCATAAATCCAATTAAAATATGTAGATTTGATAATCTTGATTTGTAAATCCAACAAATCGAAATCATCAATGATACACTTTGTCTTGGATTCTTAATGGGATATCATATATCCAATCAATGCCTTCAACATCATTAATCTCATATCCTCTTTTTTCAGTCCTAGATGCTATTAGTGAAG
This sequence comes from Panagrolaimus sp. LJ2400, assembly GCA_024447215.1. Taxonomy (NCBI): domain Eukaryota; kingdom Metazoa; phylum Nematoda; class Chromadorea; order Rhabditida; family Panagrolaimidae; genus Panagrolaimus; species Panagrolaimus sp. LJ2400. The sequence goes on along the minus strand of JAMRYA010000001.1, from coordinate 3,515,434 downwards.
ATAGTCCACAAGTACCAAATTTATTAACTGATTATATCCTAAACGGTAAGCTTTCATAGATCTTTTATCCCTTCTAATCCATTCTCTATTTCAGTTGTATGCCCATCTACTGAGACTTCTGTAACTGCTAATTAATTAAATCTCATATATAAATATTCTTTTATTATCACAATTACATTTTTTCAACAACCTTTCAACTTTTGATTTATCTTTTTCCGGCCGAAATTTTTTACTTACCCGTTGCTAAAATTTTTATTTGTTTTTTTTAAATCTTTAATTGTTCTTCTTCGTATTTTTTGGCATTCAAATTAAAAATCAGCCATTTTTTGTTATCAGAAAAAAAGAATTTTTTGCTGCCATTGTTTACACAATTGTTTTTAGTCTATGATTAATGCTTTACTACTGTTTTTCTTTGTGTATTTTTTAAAAAGTTTTTAGAGAGAAAAAACATTCCACAAAATATTTTTGTGCGTTTCAATGAAACTTATTTTCTTCTTTGCTTTACAAATGTTTTATCATAAAATAATTTAAAAAGAACTTGTGCCAGAAAAAATACAGTACACAACATTTTTAAAACAAAAATGATACTTCAAATACGCTGCTACCGTAATCATTTATCACTGAATATTAAAAATCAATCAACTTTTTTTATTATTAACCCAAACAAAACTCAACAACAATATAACCAAATAACATAAATAAACATTAATAAATACTAAATATCACTAGCTATGAAAGAAGAAAACTACTCACTCATATCAACTTACAACGTTCTTTGATTCTTTTTTGTTCATTCAAGACATCACGATAATCAACCATTTGACAAACATGTGACATATTTGCACTTATACATTCTTTACCATTTTTATCTTTGATTACACGTGCAGCTACTCGAACATTATGTGGATTTCGTTCACATCCCATACAAAGATAAGTAAATTTTGTTTGACGAAAATATTCATAACCTCGATTCTTTGATGGAAAAATAATCAGCCTTCCATTTTCAGCACCTCTTGCATTATAATGAAATTTGAATTTACTGCCTTTGAAAATTTCATATTTTGCACAAGCATCTTTGAAAGAATCTTGTTCCTCTTTAATCTTTTTATACGGTCGTGGCTTACATTTATGAGCATTTGAAATTTCAGCATATTCATTGCCATTGCTATCTTTGAGTAACTTTGCAGAAACATGTTTTGGCTGACATTTCAAGCACACATATGCACGATTTTGAGGATTATAACTATAATCACGAGCAAGTGAACGATCATTTGGTTCAAAAATAATTAGTCGTTTCTTTGCTTCACGAAATTTATTCATTCCAAATTCATATTCACCTGGATGAGCAATTCGAAGCTGAGTAATTTTTTCTTGTTCTGCTTTTGCTTTGGCATAAGAGTTGAAAGGACATGAATGATCTTGTTGAACTATTACATTATCACCTTTGACGAAAGCTTTTGCTACATTACATTTCAAGCATTTGTAATGTTTTTTGTTGCAGTCAATACCGTATATTCGAACTTTTTGAGGATTATCAGATTCAAAAATAATTAGTCTTGTTTTTTGAACTCTTCTTGATGAACATCCAAATTCAAATTTTGTTGAATCTAATTCTTTCCATTTGCTGTAAAAGTTTGGATTAGAAACAAAGTTGGGGAACAATGATGTGTGATAAGGTAGCAAAGTATCGCACTTCACATATCAGAAATAGTAAAGCTAAACTTACTCATCAAGTTCTTTAGGTTTTTTCTTCATAATCTTCTTCTTCTTCGTCTTCTTTTGCTTTTGTGGAAGACTAACATCAATTTCTTCTTCTTCTGCTGAACTTGATACTGCCGACGATGATGGCATTGGTTCATCTTGTGATTGTTCATCTACAGCAGCAATAACAGATGATGATGCATTTCCAATCATAACAACATCCAAATATCTTGAAGGTGAACATTGATGTGAATATTCTTCATATACTTTAAAAATTCGTCCATCTGTAGAGAGTTTTGCTTTAACTTCTTGGTGATGCTTTGAATGACATTCAACACATCGATAATAGTGTTCTTTTGTAGCTGCTTCAAATACACGAACAAATCGACGATTTTTATGCTCAAATACTGCTATACGTTGTGGTGAATCATTTTTGGTATTAGTAAGAAACTTAAAGTTATCTCTTGAATAATCTGTATGTAGCAGAAAGCTGAAAAAAAAGTTTATATACGGAAGGTTTATAAAAAGAGAATAAGCTTACTCTTCGTCCAGCGAATCAGGTTCTGACATTTAAGTAGCAATATAATATAATATAGTAGTTAAGTAATATGTATTTTATTGATAAATATGTTTTAAAAAAGAGACATGAAAGATATGAAGAAAGAGAGATCTGATTCAAGTTTCAGCTTCTAAAAATTTCTTTTACAATTCCAAGTTTTGTTTTGGAGCATTTTGCCAGACTTTTCAATATCACTTTGAAATTCAAACTTTGAATTTCAGAAAATTTATGCTTTTTCCAAGAAGCTTTTTTTACCAAGAATATTCTTGATATCAAGTCTATGAATATTTTCGTCAAATAAAATTTACGTATCTTTGTTTGGGATGTGATCGTGATCCACATAATGTTCGAGTAGCTGCTCAAGTAATCAAAGATGAAAAAGGAAAAGAATGTATAAGTGCAAATATGTCACATGTTTGTCAAATGGTTGATTATCAAGATGTCTTGAATGAACAAAAAAGAATTAAAGAACGTTATATAATTTGGTGAGTTTTCTTCTTTCATAGCTATTAATAAATGTTCAATCTTTAAAGAACCGTTTTAGTAATACATTTTTGATTAAATTAACCTATGTAAATTTTAGTATTTAAAACTCATTTTACCATCAATTAAATTTATTTGTTCACCCTTCAATATTTCTCCAGCAAGGTTTCTGTCATCAACAAATCTCAATCAATTACTCAATTTAGAATATGGCCCATCAACGTAGTGATCCAAAATCTGTTGAAGGCTTTTTTAGCCGTGCATCTGGTTCCCTTGGTCAAAGACGTCGAAAGCCAAAACGTAATGCAGATCCAATAGGCTTTGAAGAATGGCAACCAACAGATCGTGAATTTTGGAAATTGGTTACAAAAATTTTACGAAATTGGCGTGCAACTGAAAGGCAATGTTCTGGAACTCGTCGACCAATTACATGCTTTCAAAATCTTAAGCATCAAGTTAAATGTAATCGAAAGCTCTATCAAATAGAAGTAGAAGCATATCGTCAAACAATGCGTGAATATGTTCCAATTCCAAAAGGTGAAACTTTTGATCTTCCATAATGAAATGTTGAACTATTGCTATGGATAAATGGATACGGTATATATATATTTATTGGTTTTATTTGTAATGATTTGGATTATGTTTTTAAAGATTAAATAAATTATAATATTTTTTATGTGATTACATTAGTTAAAATTGGAATAACTTTTGCATTTACTTTCAAGCGCCTTTTTTCATTTCATGTTGTATCCAACTTCATCACTATCAGAGAAGCGAGAAATTATTCTTTCAAAAAATAATAATATTGCAGCTGATAAAGATATATTTATAGATAAGGAAGACAGTGAAAATAAAGCTTAACAAATGTATTTTTTAAAATCAAATATGTTTCTACACAACAATTAGTTCGACAAAGAGTACCCGCTTTTTTTTTGTTAAACTTTAAGTGCTTTTTTATCACAATTTGACAGAGAAAGAAAACACTAAAATACTCATTGCTTTCCAGATACTTATCCCAAATCTCAATAAAAAAATTGTAACAAGTTTTTCCCACCATTTTTTTATCGTTTAGAGTTTAGAATCATTCCAGACGTCTCACTTTCTCTTCCTGTTATTTATCTCTTTTGATCACAAGAAAAAGAAACGTGATCTTTCGCACATTTATTATCCCTTTTTTCTGATAAATTTTTTTTCTTTTTAACTTGTCGAATAGTTTAAAAATGATTCTAACGTACTTTAAAGTATTTTTTTCGCTTTCTCTGTACTTTTTTTTAAATATTTTCTAAACGTCTTTTTGGGATTGTCGTAAGGACAAAACGGTAACATGACACAAATCAAAATTTTTTTTAGATTTCAAGCTTAATTTTATTTAATTATATTTATATTCTTCTTCTTATTTAATCTTTATTTTAAGATTATGTCTTACATTTGAAATATGTTACATATGAAATGCAGTAACGTAGCCCCCTGTAATGCCGATGAAGATAAACCAAAGCTTGAATTCATTAATGGAGTTCAGGCGGATTATGATGATATGCGTTTTGATTTGAATGTTTTATGGTTGGATTTTTCGATATTATTTTTATGTATTAGCTCTACTTTAGGTTGTTAGGATTTTGTACTGTTGTTTCTTTATCTCTTATGATAGCTGCGATAATACTTTTTGATCAACAAGAAACAAATTATTTTATGGGCAAGGTCGTTTTTGGGAATAGAAATTTGGGGGACATAAAGTTTGGAACTGGGGGAACATCCATACATACATTAAATTATTCTCTTGACATTTGGATAAATCCAGTTTAATTAAAAGTGCTTTGTCTAAATTTTTTGTACCAATTTTTACTGTAGACTAAAACTGGATTTATACAAATGTTACCATAAAAATTATATTCCCAAATGTCTGTTCCGAAAAATGGCCTTGTCTATTTTATGTTTAATACTACTGGTGCAAAAGAATTTTGGCTTCTTTATGGTGTTAAAAGTGCATTTTGTGTTGTAAGTTATTATAAGTACACAATAAATGAATTTGAAAAGAAAAAACTACAGTACCCCGAATTGTTATAGGATGCATTTCCATATACTCCTGATATGTGGCCATCATTTATGCGACAAGTTGAACATCAGTATACTGTAAATATGTGCTTTCGTGCTACAATATTACTTTCAATGCCATTTAGGATATATCTTGCTTTTGTTTTGGGGTAAATATTTTTTTATCGAAAGCTTTTGCTTTTTTTGATTGTTTCTCTTGTGAATTATAAAAAACTTAATTTAGTATTTTCAGCACACTGTTGCTTAAAAATAAATGGAATAATGCATTATTGTGGAAAGGTTATTGCCTCGGAAATAGCCTTATCAATTTTACTGCAGTTATTGAAATATTATCCCAAGTTATATTTTCTGTTAATACACTGCGTTTTGACAATCCAAGTAAGTAAAGTTTAAATGTTCAATTTAGCGTTTACCATTAACATTTTTAGCTTTGTATCAATATGGATTTACATCATTTGTAATAGCATCAACAATTTATATGTGGATGAGAATACTTTTGCAACTTTTTAAAAATAGAAGAACGGTTTGTCTTGTTTATAAAAATGAAGCAAAATTATAACAAGGCCGAGGATGCAGTTAATTTTGGAAATCGAATTTTATGAGGTGAAATTTGGAATCTCGTATCATAAAGAAACAAAAAGGTGTAATCCACGCTGCTTTTCGGAGTCAATCAAAATTGGTCTGGTGCAAGGTTAATCCGACGTGGTGCTTGGCTTTTGCATTTGGTATCATGCCATAGCTCTAAATGAGGGCTACAAAATGGCTTCTGAATTTTAACTTTCCCAAGACATCAAGAATCTAAAAATTTATTCCTTCAAAAACAATAAAATATCTAAAATATTTCAGGATTTCGATACTTCATCACTTCTAATCAAAATTATTTGTGCTGCTATTTATACAACAAATATATTCGGTTTTTATAATTATCATTTAAAATTTATCCTTGAACCAACATGCCATCCATACGGTAACTATTACACATTACTTTTTACATCATGCATTAACAAATTAATTTTTTAGTTCATAAAGAAGAAGCTTTTCAAGAATATCTTATCATTCTATCATATCTTTTCTTTAATTTAACTATTTTAATTGATGTTCGAAATGTTCGGCTAATTTGTTATCCAACTTCATCACTATCAGAGAAGCGAGAAATTATTCTTTCAAAATATTATATTGCAGATAAATAAAATATTTGAATCGAAATAAAAACATTTAGAGATAAGGAAGACAGTGAAGATAAAGCTTACAAATATGTATTTATTTTTTTTTAAAGATCAAATATATTTCTACACAACAATAAGTTCGACAACGAATGCCCGCTTTTTATTGAACTTTAAAATTTTTTTTTCCTTCCCAATTTGAGAAACATAAAAAACAATAAAATAATTATTCATTTCCTGGTGCGTATCCTATAGATAACGTAAAAAAGTTGATACTTGTGGAACAAAAAACATTTTATTTCATTTTTATTCCATGACAAAAATGATCAAAAGATAAAAGCAAAACTTCTTTTTCTTTTTTCTTACAAATTTTTGCAGAAACATATCGATCCATTTCTTTACAAGAAATACAGAAATAAATTTGAAGATCATTGTCATATTCAAATTTATAGCAGCGTTTTTTATCCTTTCGGTGAACAGTTGTAGTAGTTATCTTTTGATTTCCATTTGGTAGCTTAGAATTTGGAGCAAAAATAATTCGATTTAGTTTAACAAAATTTCTTTTTTGACAAATATGATTGTGTTTGCTGAGCTCCAAAAATTGTTTTTCATCTTCGTTCTGTTTAAGCTTGAATGCAACACGTTTTCTCTGGGATTTACAACAGGTGCAATGAAATAATTCTTCCAAAAATAATCATACCCAAGATTGAAGTTATCAGGATCAAATAAAATAATTTTAGCATTTTGTTGGCCTTTGTAATTTGAAAAAATTTCAAATATGGATTTATCATCGATTATTCGATTGTCTTCATAATCAGAAGGATCATAAATTTTTGGAGTACAGTAATGTTCTTGACTGTTAAATTCTAAATATCTGATTTCATTGTTGTTTTTATCCGTCTTCAATTTTGCAGATAAATGCTTTGTGGGATGACAAAGGCTTTATTACCTTTTAACCAAATTATTAAACACTAAAACATTAGTAATGTTACATTACAACAATGTTTAAAACAATTTGCGAAACTATTACATAATAAAATGTATTTTTCTGTAAGACGTCAAAAAAAACTTCAAATATTATAAAAACGGAATGAAAAAATTTTGTGAAATTAAATCTTTATTACGTTTTTTTCGAAATTTGACCATTTAGGCGATGAGGGCTTCAGAATCTTGGATTTTATGCTGACGTCAAATCAAGTTGGTCCCTAATTAATGATAATAATCAGCTCTTAAAAATCCAGCAACAAAAATTCATTTAAATTTCAACTTTTCATTTGCCTTTTTTTTCGTTTTCACAAACTGAAAAAGCAGGTGTTCAAATTTCCGTCATCAAATATCAACAAAAAAAAGTTATGCTAATAATTTGAAATTAATAAATCAGATAATTAAAATTCGTAAAAATTAACCCCTGAAATTGCAAAAAAAAGAGGAGTGTAAACAATAATCTTAGAATAAATTAAAGTTTTTTCGAGTTAAAAAATGGATTTAAAAAGGTTATCTTCTTTGCGTTAAATCTTCATTAGAGTTTTCGCTTTTATAAAAAAGCTTGAAAAAAAGATGCTTTTCAAAATTTACATTTGTTTGGCTTTGGTTACTGTAGGCAATGCACAAAGTTGTTTGACAATTATTGGTGGTAAGCAAGCTACAGTTTATTATAATAGTTATTAATAAACCTTATTTTAGCATGTATTGGGGGACAATGTGCCTCAGGTTATTCATGTATTAGTGACATGTGTTGCACCACAGATGACGTCCCGGCATCAACAATTGCACCAACTACTGAAGCTGCTCCCTCACAAACATGTTTAAGCATCATTGGAGGTAAGTTTCTGTAGCTTTTTTGGTTTGGTATCAATTGCATCAAGACAGTGCAAAGAAAAAAATGCGGGAAAGAATAAGTTTTGGCGATTGCATATTTTTGATATTTCATTGTGGCCGGCAAAAGATCAACGGCATTTAAAACTTTTATTTTGATGGAACGCATGCTTTATTGCCTCAAATGCTTTCCTCTAAAAATCAAAGTCAGTGCTCATGTAAAAATATTTTTAGCATGCATTGGCGGACAATGTGCTTCGGGCTATTCATGTATCAGTGATATGTGTTGCACTACTGATACACCAGCTGTCTCAACTGTTGCACCAAGTACAGTTGCTGCTCCGTCACAAACGTGCTTAAGTATCATTGGAGGTAAGTTACAGTGAATTAGTTAGTTTTGAAAATATTGAAATGTGTCATTTTTAGCTTGTATTGGGGGACAATGTGCCTCAGGTTATTCATGTATCAGTGATATGTGTTGCACCACAGATGACGTCCCGGCATCAACAATTGCACCAAGTACTGTTGCTGTTCCATCACAGACTTGTTTAAGTATTATTGGATGTATGTCACATTAGCTTACTTAGTTTTGCAAAATTAAAGAGCATTGTTTTTAAGATTGTATTGGTGGACAATGTGCCTCAAGTTATTCATGCATCAATGATATGTGTTGCACCACAGATGCTTCTGCTCCATTAACAACTTTTGCGCCAACTACCCTAGCTTTAACTACTCAAATGGCAACAACTGCTTCTTCGTAATTTTTTTCTGTGTTCTTAATCACATTTTTCCATTACATATGTATTCATCAACTTTCTGTTTTAGATGTGTTGATCAAGTTGGCACAAATGGTGTAAGCGATTGCCCCAAACTTGCATACCTTTGTAACGATTCAACTTATTATGATCTTATGACACAACAATGCCCAAAAACTTGTGGCCGGTGTGGTGGTAATAGTGCTCCATTAACAACAATGACTCCAATTGGAGGTGGTTCATGTGTTGATAAGGTTAAAGCTGATGGTACATCTGATTGTGCTGTAGATGCATATCTTTGTAATAATCCTGTAAGTTTAAACAATTGTGTTGAAATAACAATAATTAAATTTTAGCTTTATTATGACCTTATGACACAACAATGCCCAAAAACATGTGGTCGTTGTTAAGTTTAATTTATTCTGAACAACTTTTTATATTTCATTTGAATAAAGATTTTCAATTTCATAATTTCTTTTTTCATTAAAATAACAGAAAAAGTGTCGAAAAGTTCAGCAAAAATATTTGAAAAAAATGGTTGCCTTTGCGCAATACCAGCAAAAAAATATCCTTTTTTCTTTGCTTCTCTGTATTCCGTTGTTTCTCGCCTTGCAGTCATTTTTCTTTTCTCCATAAACTCCTTTACTTTGCACAAATAAAAGTGTGCATAAATATTTTTACAGGGTCTCTCATGAGCCCCAATGAAAAATTTTTGGAAGGTCGTTTGCATTTTTGTAAACGACTTATTTTTTATCAGAGAGGGTTGTGATCACTCTATCCCAGTTTTTAATGTTCATGCATTTGATTATGATAACTTTATTATCAATGATAAATGTTTATTATTCGACTACAAATTTAAGTAGCATTATTACTATTTACAAAGAGATACTTTTAAAAACCGTAGATTAAGACCCATACTAATTCTTTCTTTTTCGATTGTCCAAATAAATATGTTTTTATTCAAATGTTTGATCAGATTCAATCAAACAAATGATTTTCTTTTTCTTCAGAAAATGTGAAGAATTTTGAGATTTGCGTTAATGGTCCTGGACATGATGGAGCGTCAGGGGATGTTGATTGAGGTCTTTCTGATGAGATCCAAAATTCGAGATCAGAAAATTGACGAACTTGTTTTATGATTGGTGAGTATGGAAGTGGATCATTGAAACCTGTAATAGTCAAGTAAGTATGGTATTGTAGCATACTGTACTTACCTCGATCATCAAATTCATCATCTGGAATTGTAAATTCTTCAAAGCTGTGATAAATTCGAGGTTGTTGTTTTGACTTTGCTGAACATGTTTCTTCAGCATCTGAATCAGAATCAAGAATTCCATGGAGACCTGGAGGCATTGGAAAATCTGGAATCATTTTTTTTTCTTTCGTTTTTTTTCAGGCTCTTTTCTTTGAATTTAATGGAAACGATACTTTCTGCAATAAATTGTCACCTTTAAATAGTACAATCGTTAAATGTATGGAATTCAAAAATAACTCGGGGAAAAACGGTTCCTCCTATTTTTAATACATTCTTTTAAGAATTTTTTCTTTTAATTATGCACGTTTTTAGTTTCACTGACAAAGCTAAAAATAAGCTATCAAAGATTATTAGAAAAAAAGAACATCTAAAGAAAAGAGAATAGAGAGAAGAAGCAGACGATGGAAAAAATAGTAATAATAATTTGAAAAATTTTATTCATTTTTTAGGCTAATATTGAATCATAGTAATGAATATAGATAGATATCAGGGCTAATTCATGCAAGCTTTTAATGACCTTAGCTGAGACATGTCATTTTAAACTTAAGAAAACAGCAGAAGATATCTTTGCTACTTTGACCAAAACATAGCTTTCACCTTCATAGTTTCTTTAAAACGTGTAATGAGTTTTTGTTATGCTTATTTTTTCAAATTCTATGATTCCCTTTTATCCCCATAAAAAACACCTAGAGGTGGTCCGCTACAATTATACTCAAATCCATCCAAAGACCACCTGGGATAATGCCACTCTAATATTATTGTATCCATCTCTGTCATAAAAAAACTTTCTATGACACTAATGTGATATTTTCATTAGTAACAAAAATATGAAAAACCCCACTATAATAGATTTAGACTTTGAAAGAAGAACTCTTGATTTTTTATTTTTTTGTAGAAATAATCTAAAAGAAGATTGTTTAAGAAAAAACAGCTGTATTGATGAAAATCTATTTGTACTTTTTTGGGGATTGCAGTTTTCTTTTGTAACAACAGCTACAATGGGTTGTAAAAACTTCATTCCATTTTCTTCACGGTTTTTCACGGTTCTTCACGGATCTTCACGGAATTTAACGAATTTTATTAAACGATTTCTAGAAGTCCAAAATTCATGAAACTTTTGGGGATAGTACATATGGACCTAAGGAAGAGATCTATAGCACTTTTAGACCCCTAGGGACACTCTTACCCTCAGGGCATCACCGATAGTACCCCCTACCCCAGAAAAAAGACAAAAAAGTGGAAAAACATTTTTTAAAAATAGTAAACATACTTAAAAAAATCTGTAAAAATACATATATAGCAAATCAAATATGGAGAATCTGATTTTTCGGTTTTTAGAATTCTGGCGCCTTCAGAATCCTCAGATTCAGAAGCCCGAAAATTTTTTTCTTTGTATTTCACGATTTAAACATGTATTATAGGATAATCGACTATGGGGAATCCGAAAAAAATATTTTCAGAATCCTCAGACTTCAGAATTCTGAGATTCAGAAGGCTTAAATATTTTTTTCTCAGTTTTTTGTATGAATATACTATATGCATCAAAATTTTATGAGGAGTACAAAAAAAGTATTTTTATGATTCTGTCGGCATCAGATTCCGAGATTCTGTCCGCTTTTTGTAGAAACAGATAAAATAAATTTAATTAGCGGTACGTCTTTTTTTAAACAATAGTCTTATCTTCCATCTAGGTGAATCTCTCTTATACTGGTGCTATTTATGTCATCTTGGAATTCTGGCGTACTAAACTGACTCCTGCTTACTGTCGTAAATTAATTGAAAATTCCATTAAGAATATTAAAAAAAGTGTTGATGGACTTAATCATGAAAAAGATAGTCCACGTGATACACTTTATCAAAAATAAATGTAATATATTTTATTAAACTGCTTTTTTTGTATCAAATTTTTCATTAACCTCATATATTGTTATTTCTTGAAAGATTTTCATATATTAATCATAAAATTTTACTGAAAGACATATATCCGTACAAAAAACAAATTCAGAATCTCGGAATCTGATGCCGACAGAATCATAAAAATACTTTTTTTGTACTCCTCATAAAATTTTGATGCATATAGTATATTCATACAAAAAACTGAGAAAAAAATATTTAAGCCTTCTGAATCTCAGAATTCTGAAGTCTGAGGATTCTGAAAATATTTTTTTCGGATTCCCCATAGTCGATTATCCTATAATACATGTTTAAATCGTGAAATACAAAGAAAAAAATTTTCGGGCTTCTGAATCTGAGGATTCTGAAGGCGCCAGAATTCTAAAAACCGAAAAATCAGATTCTCCATATTTGATTTGCTATATATGTATTTTTACAGATTTTTTTAAGTATGTTTACTATTTTTAAAAAATGTTTTTCCACTTTTTTGTCTTTTTTCTGGGGTAGGGGGTACTATCGGTGATGCCCTGAGGGTAAGAGTGTCCCTAGGGGTCTAAAAGTGCTATAGATCTCTTCCTTAGGTCCATATGTACTATCCCCAAAAGTTTCATGAATTTTGGACTTCTAGAAATCGTTTAATAAAATTCGTTAAATTCCGTGAAGATCCGTGAAGAACCGTGAAAAACCGTGAAGAAAATGGAATGAAGTTTTTACAACCCATTGTACGAAAAAAACATAAATTTTTTGAGTGCTTCGGTTTTTTTGAAGTACTCGTAGTTGGGTTTGAAATAAGCTTTTGGGATTTGTTTGAAAAAAAAGAATAAAAGAAAAAAGGTATTAGCGCTTTTCAAAATACACTTCGTTTTTTGAAAAAACTAAAGATAGAAATGAATCAGTAAACTAAAATTTAATTTAAAAACTACGATCTTCTTAATCAAAAGTGTATCTGGTTTAACAGGAGAACAATTTTTTGGAGTTATTACTTTTGAATAATTAAAACTTATTAAGGAACCATCTGTAAAATACAGCTTTATTGTTCCTCAAACCAACTGAAATGTAAAAACAATCATAACACATTGTTATTACCAATCAAAAAAGGCAACAATTGTAAAATTAAACTTTGAAATGTTGCTTTTATATTATTTTCTTTGTGTTATATTATTATTGCAAACACATTTATTAATCATAATTATCATCATCAGCGGTAGCAGCGTACAATTGTTTAATCATCTTGATGATGAAAATACAAAAGTCATTTATGATTATAAATGTCATCTCTTTCTTCTTTTTCTGTTATTATCTTTAAACTTTTTTTTAATTTTGATTTTAAAAAAATGGAGAATCTTTGTTCTGTTTCAAAATAGCTAAAAAATAAAAGCGAAAAAAATGTGAATAATTGGTTTTTGATGGTTGTTGTTTTCTTAAAATATTTTTTAAAGATAGACTAAAGAACTAAAATTACAGAAAGCTTTTGACAGTGTTTGTTTATTTGTTTTTTTGACATGTTTATAATGAATTTAAATTTTGTTTGCATGTTTATCATACAAAAATGATAAAGAATGTCTGAGGCAAATAAGGGAAAGCTTATATTTTTTGGGTAATTACAGCAAGCTCAAAACATTTTCAATAAATTTTCAATGAACGTTGTTTATGCGAGTAAAATCTAAACACAAAAATCTTTCGGTAAGAAACTTAGTGAAATTTTACGAAAACTGTAGTAGCACACAAATAAAATATTTTTGATTTTTCTGAAGAGATCAACAACAATATTACAATTTGTTCGTTGTTTACGAACTTCCGAGTTTTGTGTGTCCAATTATTTGTCCATAAAAAATTATTCTTTCTATTTTCGTTAATTTTACTTCCAAAAAATTGCCAAAAAAAGGGTTCAAGGTTTTAAACAAAAATTTTGACATTCACAATGACGCTTTTTTTGGATAAATTGTGTTTTTGTTTGACATATATCACGATTAATTATGCTGTAAAGGATTAAAACGAAAAATAAGAGTAATTTAGGAAAAAAAGAAACTAATTTTTATTTCGCAATTTTAATGAGTTTTCAGAGATTAATTCTTTTCATTTACTTCCAATTACTTTCACTTCCATAAGTTTTTGGGAAGTAATTGCGGGAGGGGAAGTTCGTGAACACTAAATTTGTTGTCAACAATAAATGTTTGTTTACAAAACCCGATTATTAATAATGTTTGCTATTGGTGTTTATCACTTTGAAGTATGTTTTTTATGTTGATGATCAAATATAAAACACTGATTTTTGCACAAAAATTTGTATTCATTGTCTTTGCAGAAGTTTTTTGCACTTATTTTTTTCATACCGTATGTACAAAAAAGCGATGTGCAAAAAGATATTTTTAATGGTTTTGGTCTTTACTTTTTCCATTGTACTCATCTTCTTTTTCATGTTCATCTTATGCTTTTAGCGTTCATTGTAATACTTTTTTACAAAAAAAAACTTTCTCATCAATTCCTATTACAAAAAGTCATAATGTAATTGAATAATTTTTTTTAAAGTCAAACTTTTTTTCGTTATTAATATTATTATGTATACAATATATTGTACAACATTATTTAAAAATGGTTTTCATTATTCTCTATTATTACTAAATATAATACAAAAATATAAAAAGAATTATTTTTGTAGTAGCAACGATGAAAAGCACGTGAAACACAATGATTTTTCATTGAAAGCAAAAAAAGGAGAGAATCTTTCTATTTTAGAAATTCTAAAAAGACATTTTCAAAAAAAACGATGAGGACAATGGAGAAATTTTTAAGGGCATCTTTTTTACAGAAATGAGCACGAGAAAAGATAGAAAAGGTGAATCATAAAAATGATAATGAAAAAAGACGGTTTTTTGTAATTTTGGTGAAAGGAAAGGAAGTAAAAAATTTGATGAATTTTTTCAGAGAATGTCAATTCTTTTTTGACAAAAATTATGAAAGAAAAGATTAAACAAAAAAGGGCAAAAGTCTCCAAAAAAAGTACAAAAAATTAATACAGATGTTTTTTACGTATTTAAAAATGAGTAAACAGTAATACTAATAAAGCTATTAAAAATAAAAGAAATTTACAACATCAAAAATTTATGGAGATAATTAAACATCGATGCTATAATTAGGGACGCGCATCGAAAAAGTGAATAAATGTTTTTTAACTAAGTAACACTTTCTTTTCATACTTTTAGCTATACGGAATTCGATGGAAAAAATAAAAAAGCTTAAAAAGTAATAGTTTTTATAATACATAGCTACTAATAATCAGCATTTTTAATTGAAATGGTCAGGGAACTCTTTGTCTTTTGTATTGTTTTTTAGTAAGCGGAATGTTCCTCTTCACTTTCAACGTTATTCTATGATTTTTTACCATAAGCTGAACTTTGTAATTATTTGCTTTAAATTATTTTTCTTTTTATTTTAGCCTCAGTTATATATACTGAAAGCTTTATTGATAAAAATCAAACCGCTTAGACCCATTTTCGACCACAAAATAGCGAGTGCAGCTTACTGACTTCCATTTCAAAGACCGTAAAAACTGTTCTGTCATTTCGGGGGGCCTAATTTCTTTTTTAAAATGTTTCTAGGAGCATAAGCAATTATATATGTGAATATGGAAGCATTTGACTTGTGCACATTTTTGTTATCCGAAGAAAACATGGTTTTTAACGAGTTTTTCAGCGATTTTAAGCTAAAAACATTATCAAATGGCATTTTTATCAATCATTCATATATTACTTTTTTATGGGCTTTCTTTTAATATAAAAATCAACATTAAAGCTTACAATAACAGTCTAACACATTTTTATAAGACCTATGACCAAAAAAAGTGCTTTGGCGAAATGTTCTCAAAACCGATGCGCGTCCCTAGCTACAATGAAATCCTTTACCCAAATTCATGATAATTTTCGTTCATTAAGATAATCCAAAATATGCGAAAAAATGACGATGTTCTATACCATCTAAAAGTATGATATAATGCAATAAATGAAGACAAAACTGTCAGAAAAAAGATACACAATTTTAAAAATCACAGAGCATTTTTTTAGTTTGAAATGAATTTAAAATATCTATCATAAATAACCTAGGGATGTCTTCATAGCGGTTAGTGGTGATTTCACGAAGATGTTTGAATGTCATCCGAACATCAATTGGCATCCCTAAAAATAAACATTATCACTGATAAATAAAAAAGTAACAGAAGTAAGCTTACGTTCATCAATCAAATGTTCCGAAACAAATAGTCTTTAAAAAGCGATGTTGATGAAGATTGATGTCAAAAACGTAATATTAAAATTATAATAATTATAGAAAGATAAAGATCGTGATGGAAAAAAACTTGCTTCTAATTGTTTAACATTTTTTGGTATCTTTCTTCTTGGGAATGAGGTTGAGGAGCTTCGTTTGTATTCATTTTTAACCACCAGAAAAAAAGATATTCAATGTTATGAAACATGTTCAAGATAGAAAAAAAGTGTGAGTAGAAAAAATTCAACAAAAAAGAACGAAAGTTTGAATTTTTCCAGGTAACGACGCGAGCAAGCATGCTCGAAAACCTTTATTGACGTTATCGCTGGATGAAAAAATATGCTTAAAAATTACAGTATTCAACAACAAGTTGTATTTCTTCGCATATTTTGTTTTAAGAAAGATTATAAAAACTACAGTATTACAAATAAAAGCATTTTATTGAATAAATACCTGAAACAAAAACATACATAAAATAATAATTTACAGAGATAAAATAGCAAAGCAATAAAAGCATAATAATATGTGTATCACAGTTAAATGAACAGAATATAAATGTAAAAGGATAATAATAAAAAAGAAGTGGTTAACCTTAAACAAATCACATGGCAAAATTTGGTGTTTGAAAATGCATCAAAGAAGAAGATTATTGAATTATTTAAGCTCAAATTTTTGAATATTTAAATCACCAGTAATTGACACAATATTTACTTCATTGAGATAAACGCCCGGCCGATAATTAAATGTAAAAATTCTTTGGCCATCAAGTTCAGCCTAAAAGTTTGAAAGGTTACAGTATAAAGGCAATGACTTTATTTGTTACTGTAATTTATAGAAGTCTTCAATTAAGCTAGCAACAAACTACAGTCACTACAAAGCAACTTACAGTTAAAAATTCAGATCCTAAAGTAATTTTCATATCAAATGTTATTCCTTGTATAAATGGAAATCCACTTGCAATTCTTTCTTCTGTTGCCCATCGATTATTGATGCAGTGATTACGAACAAGTGCCCCCTATAAAGCTTAGTTTTATACCACATCAAGTTTTAATCAAAAGCTTACAGCAGTTTTGCCATGTGGAAAATCAACTCTTAAATGAAAGAAATAATCACCACTTTTCATTAAATTAAATGTAAAAACAGTTGCATGCATTTTAGGAGTAGCTGTAAGCGAAATAGTTTTTGTATGATTAAGTGAACCAGGTCGAAATGAATGAACAAATGGTACATCCTATAACTGTTGAATGTTATTATCAACATTACCACTAAATTGGCAAGCTTACAGGTTTACGAATAATTGCATCAGGGGAAGGGCCAGTTGGGGCAGGAGTTGTACCATGTCCAATTGCTACAGGTTCAGCATTTGTTGTTGGACTTGATGATTCAGTAAAGCTTCCTTCAAATTCAATTACATCTATCTTTGCTGCACCACTAATAAATAGAGTGTTAATAGATGTATATGGAATACGATGAACAAAATCTGATAAATGTTTTCCGTTTACAGCAATCTAAAAATATCCGTTATGAACGTGCTAATTTTTGTATATATTTTCTTTACCTTAATGTAACTTTGTAAAATTAAAAATCGAATTGTGAATACTCCATCTGCTTGGAGGCAATTTCGAATTCGTTCTTCTGGTCCCCATTTATTATTAACAAGTGAATTTAAGACAATATCTTCATCAGCTGAACCACCAAAAAGTCCTCGTTTTTTGATAAATCTTGGATTAAAATGTAGTGCTTTATTATCTTGATGATCACCTTGAACGAGTAAGCCACAGCAAAGATCAATTGCAAATTTATGTGGTTCACCAGGAACAGACGTGCCACGAATGGTAATAGCTTTGCCAGGGAATACTCCGCCTGGAATTGATGTTACAAATGGAAGAACCTAAAAGTTTATAATATGAGGGAAGCTAAAATATGCGAGCAGCTTACTGGATCACTGATACGTTCTATTGATGGAGAATTTGGTGTTGGAGCAGACATTTTTGTAGGTTCTAAAGTGTTTAAGAAAATTATTAAGGATTTAATGTCTATGTTTTAAGGAATCACGAGCTAAAATTAAAACACGTCGAAGCTCGAGTAATGACGTGTGCATTAAAGCAAACACTAATTTTTAGCACAGGCAGAAAAACAACTTATTAATACTAATCTTTTCTACAAATCTTGTAATCAATGATGATGACTTTTGATATAAAAGACTTTTTTTGAAAACTTTAAGAAAAAAATTTAAAGGTTCTTTGTCATAAAAAGGAGAGGCAATGCAGCAGCTTTGGGTGATGCTGCAAACTACTTTTTCTGTTGTTGCTGGTGCAGCAGCTGGAAAAGGAAAGAAGAAAATGAAACGGTGATGTTGGGTTCTTTTTTCTGCTTTGTGTATTTTGACGTTATTTCTTTTCTTTTTTTCAATGGGAGTGATTCATTTGTTTTCTCTTCTCTTGTATTTTGTTTATCCGTATTCAATCAATTGTTTCTGGAACAATTCATAGTAGCCAAGAGCGAATGTGAAAGGTGGGATTGAAACTTTTGTATTGAATCTATGGTGGGAAACAAACGATAAACTTTAGGAAACGCATTTGTTATCTTTACTATTCAACAACTTGAAGATGAAATAAACTACCGTAATTACGTTAATGTCTTTAATAATGAAACTATTGAAGCGCTACGGTAGGATTACAAAATAACAACATTTTTTTACACACAAGTTATCACCAATGAATCATCAAAAGTCACCTCAAGTTTAAAAATGTAATGAAAGACAAATCTGATAAGCAACAATAAAACAAACAAAAGCCCAAGATAGTAAAACAATTTTATTTCAAAGTAAAAAGTAATCAATAAATTACGGTCAAATACAACTCAATTTGACAAAAAAAATATTACGAGGTTAGAATCAGCAAATAATAATTCATCCAAAGAATCGTTCCATAAATGACTTTTTTGGAGGTTCTGGCATTTGAGCAGCACATGAACGCATATTTGCAGTTGGAGTTGGTTTAGGCCTAAAAATGTTGACATTAAAAAGTATCGATAAGGATGAACAGGACCAATTTAGACTCTTTTAGGATTCGCAAAAAATGTCAAAATTAAAGCCCCTGGGCGTTGTGAAAATTCAGGTCCCGATTCCTCAACAGATAACATGGGTTGCTTTTATATTGAATGATATCAGCACTTTCTATTTTATAGTAATAAAAACATAGACAGAGTCTGAATCGACCCACGTTCATCTTTAAGTGTCACAACCTTAATGGAAAACTAACTTTAAATGTGAAGAAGTATTATGAAAATTTTCATCTGGTACACTTTCATCAAACATTGAACAATCTTCACCATCATCTGTATCTAATTTGTCATATGAGATATGAGGAGATTGAAGAACACCAATAAAATGATTATTAATATATTCACCATTACGTAGAAGAGCTGAAAATATGAAATACACAAGAGCTTTAAGGAAAATATGGTTACCTTGTTGAACATGAACTTTTGTAGCATATCGAAGATGAACCCAATTTCCAGCTTTTCCGCCTTGAGCAGGTCGAGAAATTTTAACGATATGTCCATGACGACCAAATAATGCAATAATTGAATCAGCATCTTGTGGTTTATCAAATCCAAAAACAGTTACCCAAAAATCTTTTTCTTCATCTTTTGGAGGTGATAGAGGTGGAAAATGATTTGTAGAAGAAGAAGCTGCAGCATCAGCAGCTTTCTTCTCTCTTTTATACATAATCATTTGATCTCTGATTGAACGTAATGGTGGAGCATTAAGACCAGGAGCAAATTTTCGAGTTGATGTCTTTAGAATTCTACTTGATGAACGGGATGAAGAAAATGAGTTGATGCTTTCATTAAAGCTTGAAGTAGAAGAAGAATTAGGTAAATCATCAAAAAGATACATTTTTGTAGAAAGCTAAAAAATAAGAAGAGTTGTAGTAGTTTAGAAAAAAAATTGTAAAAATAGAAGCAAAAAAATTAACAGCAGCAAAAAACAACGTAAAATAACGAAAATTTTTCAAGCAACAGAACTTTATTCGGTGTGGCAAACTGTCACTTCTTCGATTTTCTTCTATTGTTTTCTAAAAATACTGTAACTTTTTTATTGAATTTCTTACTTTAAAAAATGGGAAAACTTTAAAGATTCGTCGACTGTAACAATTTTTTTATCTTCTTATTTTATACAGTAACTGATTGACCGATTGATTTTTTAATTTCATGTGCTGGCTTTAGCTTTTTACATGTTTTAAAATCTATTAGAAATTATTAATTTCAAATTTTGATCGAATTCATTTTAAATTAAAAATTTTAAAAATGCTTCTTGAAGTTTGAAAACCATTTTCAAATGTTTGATCAATTAATTATGAATAGAGTAGCAACTTTTTTTCCTGGAGCATTAAATATTTTAAACATTTTTTTATCGATGCTTCTGTGTACTTTTACAGTTTTCTGATGGCTTTATGCATTTTGATTTCTTTCCATAGTTGGTAAGAGTAAATCCTAGAATTACAGTAATCTCTTACTTTAATTTTCAAAATCAAACCTTAAAAATCTTTTTGTCAAAATAAGTATATAATGGTGGAAATGGGTCATACTGTAGACCAAAAATATTAAAAACTTGCATTAAAATTTAAGTTGTTTAAATAATTTTAAGCAGTTTATTTTTGCCTTAATTTTGAGATGAAAAATGTTTAACACTATTTTTTGACTGAACATTGGTTTCAATAAAAAAGAGAAATGTCTTTTCTTCATTATGATGTCTCGGTCGTCTCTCTCTTTTCTTTCTTTCATGCGTGTGGCCTGCATCAAACGACGGACTCACTGACTAACAAGAGAAGCTCAGCTGGCTGCTGGGAAAGAGAGAGAAAAATGTCAAAACGAAGGTCTTGCACGAAGTAGCAAGTCGAATGTAGGGCCTCGTTGGTGCAATTCCTTTGATCGAGGAATAACGGACCAGATCTTCTGAGTTCGGAGCCGCCGGATAGCGAGGCCCAAAAAACCAACTAAAAACCGAAACAAAAAACCAAACAAAAACAAAAAAACCTTTTTTGTTGTTTTTTATAAAACTTTCTACAGTAACCCCAAAGCATATTCTAAAAATTTACCAGTCGTTAAAAATTCTAAATTTGATTATTTTAATAGATTTGTGCCAATTTGTGATAGAAATAGAATCAGTTTAAAGCATTTTTATTGAAAAGTACGTTCAAAAATTGCTTTACAAAACATGTACAATATACCAGGAAAAATGAATTTTTAAATAACATAAATTTCAATTTACACCGTGTTTCCATCAATAAGTACATCCTTGACCAAGTCGATATCCTTGTCCAAGAAATGTTATTTCTTGTTGAATTGTTGGTTCTTTCTTTTTTACAATTTCTTTATTATTATCTTTCTTAATAACTTCAATAATCATACAATCATCATCATCTTCATCAACATTTCGAACACTAAAAATTTTTTATACAGAAGTTAATCATAAATTAATATATCAAAAAGCTACCTTGAAGAAGGTTGATCAGCATTCCTGGGAGGTTGTTTAGTATCATTATTAATTACACTTGAAACTTCTTTATTTTCTTCTTCTACTTTTCTACTATCAG
Organism: Panagrolaimus sp. LJ2400; assembly: GCA_024447215.1. Lineage (NCBI taxonomy): Eukaryota > Metazoa > Nematoda > Chromadorea > Rhabditida > Panagrolaimidae > Panagrolaimus > Panagrolaimus sp. LJ2400. Next base: position 3,493,895 of record JAMRYA010000001.1, on the reverse strand, counting down.
TACCATCACCAAGTCGATAACCTTTTCCAGGAAAGAATGAATCAATTTTTGAAGTACTTGGTTCTTCTGGAGCTTTTCGTTTTCTGTTAGCTGGTGGCTTTGTTTTTGGAGTCGCTGCTGTTGTTGGTTTCTTCTTCTTTGTAGTTTTATTTTCAGTTTTAGCTTCTTCTTCAGTACCATCACCAAGTCGATATCCCTTTCCAGAAAAGATTGAATTAATTTTTGAAGTACCATGTTCATCAGCACCAGCTGCTGTTATTGCTTTTGATTTTTTAGCATTTGGTTTAGGTTCTGGTTCTTTAACTTTAATAAATGTTCCTGAAAATGTTTACATTGAAAACAGTAGCTCATATACTGTAGAAGAGATACAAACCTCCACAATTTTGTTCATGTTGATTCCACCAAATATCATTCTTGCTTGGTGCACGATTCATTGAACGTTTAACCCAACCATAAAAAGGTGCTTGAGATTGGCAACGACCTTGACATCTCCACCAATGTTGTTTATATAATGCAACTTCAGCATGAAAGGTATGATAAATTGTAATTCGAGTACCAGCAATACCATTAATTCTATGCATATGTGATTGAAATTCTGGACCATGTCCATCACGATCTCGATTACCACTTGTAAGAAATAAATATGCATGAATCATTTCATGAAGTAATGTTTCAACAAAATCTTTTCGAGGACGAAGTTTTAGTAATGGTACGGAAAGTCGAATAGAACAATATCCACTACGAGGTTGAAAACTACAAAGACCAGCACATCTACAAAATTATGTTGTGTACTTTAATTGAAGAAAAAAAAGCATACTGTGTCATTCGATTACTCCATGATACTTCACATCCAGCTAAAGCTCCTTGAAAGAATGCATCATTAAATTGTAAAAATGATGCATGTAAATCAGGATTTGGATCAATCAGTTCATAAGATGGATCAATCAAATTCATCGTATATAAAATTTAGATAATCACCCAGTAACTAAAATTTCTTTGATAGCAAAACTACCGTATATGAATAGATGAAAGATATTTAAATGATACAAACATGTTTGATTGAAAAAGAATAACAGCAAATGTACAAAAAAAGTTTATTAAAGTTATTTTACAAGTATACAAATATCACGTATTATTAAACAAAGGACACGATAATCTGTTATCACTGCTACCGCGTATTAGAAATGGTTCAGTTAGGCTCGAATTTTGAAGAGAATTTATCTACAATTTTCCAGGTTAGAGTAATACAGTAACAAAAGCAAACCTACACATTCAAAATTCAGTTGTTGATTTACTCTTACAGCATTACATAAATTATCATCTACTGGGCATAAACATGGCTTAGAATCTTCTATTCTTTTACACGCAGCATTTTCTCGAAATCTTTTTGTTGTTGTTGTTACCGTATTGTTATTGCTACAAGAAGACCATTCAGACCATTCTGTTGAATTACAATCATAATATCGAGGTGAAAAATAATCAGCAAATCCAGGATTCACTTCTAATACAGTATGATACATTGAACTAAAAAAAAGAAGGTAGTACAATCTATTCCCCTCGAAAACAGCTTACCAATATCGAACATAAACAGCCCAAACAGAAAATGTTAAAAAGAATGAACCTATTATCATAGATATCAGAGATAAAATTCGTATAATAAAATAAAAATTCATTAGATGCTTCTTCTTCGAAGATCAGAAAAGCAATCAAAAAACATTGAAAGTAATCAGTTCATGAGGGATTTAACAAAGAAGGAGATAAATAAAAATAAAAATTAAGGGTAAAGATTTGCATAACTAAATTTATTGCTGCCGTTTCATATCATTAACATTCATATCAAGGCCTCGATTTTTTAAAGAAGAAAATGGTGGAAGATATATTACACGAGCACCAGATAAGTAAAAAGCACCTACAAGAATCAATGTTAAAGTACAGTAAGACTGTAGGAAAATAGCACTTACCAATTGACATGGTCCTCCAAAACATTCTCATATTTTTAGATGGATTTCGAGCCTTGGTTGAATTGTAAAGCATATAACATCCTAAAGCAAATGCACCAAGTGAACCAGTAACTTTACATTCAAAACAATCAGTAAAATCTGTTCTTTTAAATTGTGGTAGAGGAAGATTTTCACCAGAAGACATCCTACAACTTTTTGTTGATTAATGTACTGTAACTTCTAAAGGCATAATAGTTGGATAAAAGCCATTTGTAACTCAATCAACAAAAAAACAGATTTAAAATATTTTATAAACTTTGTTCTTTTCAAAACAGTATACATTAGTTTAAATAACACAAATATAGTATAATATACAAAATTTGGTAAAGAAAGAGAACCTAGCGAAAGAATACTACAAAAATCATACATACAGAATTAATTAATGTTTATCTTTAGGAATTTCAGGATCTTTAAGTCCAATACCCTGTAGGCCAGGAACATTTTGTTTTAACCATCGAACATAAAATAGTTCAGTTCTTTCTCTTGGTGGTACAAGATTAGGATTATTTTGAATGGCATAATAGGCATAATGAATAGCTGAAAATTAAAAAGATGTTTATTAATGGGTAATTAAGAATCAATGTTGAAGACTTTACAGAAACCAATTAAAGCAAAAGAAAAAGTAAGAAAAGCTTACCGCCAAAAAATACAACAAATACACCAATTTCTTTTGCAGAGCGAGCACTTAATCCCATTATGATTCAATCTATAAATGTTAAAGTAAGTACTTAAAAGTGATAAAAAAGTAACAAAATAATTCGGGTTATAAAGTAATGTTAAACATGAGAACTTGGAGAAAACGTGATTTCAATGATTTGAAAAGAGTTTCTTTCCACAGCTGCTTTTTTTCATCATAATTTTTTTGCTCAACATTTTTTAAACTTGTTCTTTCGTGTCGAGAATATTACCGGCTTTTAAAATTTTTGAAAATGCTTTTTGAAAAAAAAATTGAAAATGTTGAAAATTGGATTTTTGCTATTGATTTCTTTTGTAGATTTGTTAGTTATTTTGTGCGTTTCTTAGTTTAGTTTTAGCTTTATTGATGCTTGAAATCTTGCTATAAACTTTCATGAGGCTTTATAGGGTTCAAATAAATTTTTAGAGGCGATCACTTGAATTTTAACAGCACAAAATTTAGATGACACATGAAAAAAATTTTTAGTGCTTAAATTCTTCTATCTTCTGTTTTTAAGAAATCAATAATTATCTAAAAAATTATCTTCTGGTAATAATATAATAGTTGCTCTCTTTTTGTGAATATTATATTTTTTGGGCTGAATTGTCTGGTTTCTTTTGGGGGTTTGCAAGCCTTACGATATCCCTTGTTTTTGTCTATTTCATTTTTATATCTATGGATATATATATAACTAAAATTTGATTTCTAAAACTGGAACTCCACTAAAAATGTAAATCATCTAAAATTTACTGTCCTTTAAGCAATGTAAAACGAGAAACCATGGGATTCTTATAATGCTATTGGCGCTTTATATTTACACACTTTTGTTACTATACGTTGTTATGCTTATCCATTCAATGAACATTTGTAATCTCTCTATTGTGTACTTTTATTTTTAGAACGCCGATGCCAAGTGAAAATTATACATCTGATGAAGGAGAACAATCATTCAAACGACCACGAAAACCACCACCGGTTGTTTCTTCTGTAAGTTTGTGTCCTCATCTCTTGCTGCATTCACGATATTTAACGTTCATCTGTTTTAGACGCCAAAAGATTTTGCGGCATGCCGTTCCATAAAAGCTGAAACTCTTCGTTCTTTGCTCGATTTGCCAGAAGAAGATTTTAATAATAAATATATATTAATAGATTGTCGATATCCATATGAATATGCTGGTGGTCATATTAAATATGCGATCAATTTTCATGATTATTCGAAATGTAATGAATTATTCTTTCCTGATAATAATGATGAATTCGAAAAGATTAATAAGAAAATACCTATATTTTATTGTGAATTTTCTCAAGTTCGTGGTCCTAAAATGTATGCTTTTATTTTAAAGACATGCGTTCTATAAGCTTTTTTAGGGCATTAACTCTGCGTCAACTTGATCGTAAAAAGAATGAAGATCGCTATCCATTCATCGATTATGAAGAGATGTTTGTGCTTGAACGTGGGTATAATAATTTTTATAAAACTTACAAGAAACAAGTTTGTGACTTTGCTGTTGCTATTTTTTAGTTTACTAGTATCTATTTTAGGGTTATTGTGTACCAGATTATTATACTCCAATGAATGCAAAACGTTTCAATCATCATCTTAAGCAATTTACTTTTCATCGAGCTCGTTCACAAGCTTCCCTCAAGCCATGTTCACAACAATCACGTGTTACTGTTCGACAACAAAAACGTAAAACTCGTTTACAAAGTACTCAATCTTGTGCAGCATTTTCTGCTCCATCACCAACTCCGCTAACTTCAACACCAAGCCGAAAGATTACTGCTCCTGCTGCTCCATCGCTATTGGATCAAGAGTTACAAAAATGGAGAGAAATGAAACGTATTAATTCAGTTGTATCAACTTCTGAATGGGATTCTACAATTGATGGTTTGTTTACACTCTATCTTACAGTAACTATAATAAACATTTTAGGAAGCTTTGAAATTGATAGTACTATTATTGAACATCTATCACCAATTGTTAAACTTGCAAAGGAAAATCCACCTTCAACAACAGAAGAAGATGATGATGCAATTGAAACAGAAGTATCAAGTCCAGATGCATTTAAATCACCTCTTTCATTACATAATAGCTATTGTAAACCTGTTCAGCTTTCATTTAGTTGTGATTAATTCAATTATTCCAACAAACCACCTTGTTTTTGTCGTGTCTGTTTTTTTGTTTATTAGTTGTTATACTCTTACATTTTTATTTTATTATATTATTACACGTTTTATTATCAAAATTGAATTATTTTGTTTTTCTACAGTATCCACTAATTGTTGTAAAATAAAGGAAAAAAAGTTCTTGAATTTTTTTTGTGAGAAATTGAAAATGTTTTTATCTTTTACAAATATTTATATTCATCTCAAATGTTATGATGGGACTACTGTAGCTGAAAATTTTTTTGTTCAAAATTTTGTATGTATCAATTGCTGTTGCGTTCATGTGGTTTACAGTATACTGTAATAAGTAAATATATAAATTTAATATCAAAAATATAGGTTTTTATAAGTACATCAAAAAATAACTCGTATATAATATGAATGTATTTTTTTATATTTAAAATATTTAAGCTGATTCATTTTGTGGATCTAAAAATTCATCATCGTCTTGTTTTTCTTCTTCTCCATCTTCACCATTATTATTTTGATGTTTACCATTTGAATGTCCATTTGTATTACTACTGTGATTTCCATTTAAGCCATTTTCTGCTAGCTGCCATGATGGAATTGAATTTGTTTGCCATCGAACAGTTTTTGGTTGTTTTAAAACACCATTTGTTGTTGTAGTTGTTGCGGTTACATTAGCATATGTTGGGACTGTTGTTGCTGGAAGAGATGGAATTGCAGGGAATTGATTTTGATTTAATAGCAGCGATTTAACAATTGCTACATCAGTTTGAAGTTTATTTATATCATTATCTGAAAACAGAAGGGTTTTAATGGTAACAGATTTCATATATCTTGTTCGACGATAACTACAGTAACCAGTTAGATGCATTTTTTAAAAACTGTTAAAAGAAAATTTACATCTAGTATCTTACAGTTCAACACTTACAGTATCCCTTACTTTTATTTCCGCCGTTGCTATTTGACATTAACAAAAGTGCTCGATTTAGCTGTTCTTGTTGAGCTGAAACTGTTTGAAGTGTTTGTTCAACGCTATCCATAATAAATTTTGTAGAATTTTGTAATTCATTTACCTATAAGTTTCTTTACATTGTAATACTGTAACTTCACAACCTTACTTGATTCTGTAAGTGTTCGAGCTTTTCATTTCCTGGTTCAGGAATATTAAAGAATTTTGGTAGCACCCATGTTCTCATAACTTTATATGCCATATACGAAGCACCACCAATTACAACCATTGACTGGGTAAATGAATATAATTTATTTCCAAAACCTTGTGGTGGAGGTGGATGGGCATAATACATTTGTTGTTGATGCTGTTGGGGATATGGCAATACTGTGTTACTAGCAGTTGTGGAAGGATCTGGGGGTGGAAGCATTTTAGCAGCTTCATCAATTTCAGCTTCTGTTAAACCTTTTTCAAGTAAAAATTTCTTTTGTTCTTCAAATGGCGTATTTCGTACTTTTGGTGTTGACATAAATTGGCGAGCAGCTTCAACCATATCTGATCGATTTGCTGTTGAGGAACAACCATCAGTAAATGATGTGGATGAATCTGTTGGATCTTCTGGCATTTTTTAAACAGGTTCTTCTGAAATGTATTGTATTTTTGGTAAGGAAAATTGCTTGAAATACAGTAATAAAAGTTACAAATAATTATTTAAAAAGAGAACATTTGAGAGTGAATTAGCGAATCACGAAATTTAAATTGGTTAAATTCTATGAATATTAAAAACGGTGCCGTAAACAAAAACACAAAATTACCCCAAAAATTTTTAAAGACATAAATAAAATTGATAATCACGTACACGCGTTTTTTTGATATTGAAAAAAATCATGGATGCTGAAGAAGAAGATCGATAACAAATGCAATGAAAAATGAAAGAAGTTAATTTGCACGGATGCAGAAGATAGAACGAAGGAGAAGAAAGAAGAAGATTGTGGCTGCTGTAAAATGAAACTGGAAAAAAACAAAAACACATGTGTTTTTGGGTATGCACTGCTAAAAACAGAAAATGAAAACGTTATCTTTCATTATTTTGTTTTAACAGCAAAAATATATAGATGTTTGTGTGTTTACAGATTAAATAGAAGTTTGTCTGTAATACAGGGATACTGTAAATGGAAAGATGATGGGGGAATAAAAACAGCTTATCATAGTTAAAATACATATACTTTAAGTGATTTAAAAACTGCATAAAAATTAAAGGTCCAACAGGTCCATAGAAAGATTAAAACAGTTGCAGAAAATCAACAAACATTGAAAAAAAAAGTTTGATAAAACTAAAGCATACACAAACTTTAAAAGCAACATCTTTTTATATCAAACTAGAATACACTCCTTCTTTTCCTTCGTTTTTTTCAATAATGTTCTCAATCAATATCACACTACTTTTTTAGATATCACACATATTTTTCTCTCTCTTTGACTAAATTAGTTTTGTGAAAAGTTTTGCATCTTTGAACAACCACAAATTTTGTAGGCATAGGTTTTTGTTTTACAAATTTGGATGCAACAAAATTTGTTCATTAATTTTTAACAGCAGAAAACACATTTTTTTCTGAAAAACAGGAAACAGTTTTAAATCATCGTCAAAAACTTGTGCAAACAAAATACATACATACTCTATTCAAAAAGTTTCAAAGAAGCACGCCGATTTTCTCTTCTAAAAACGATTTAACACGGATTTTAAAGACCTATGTCAGAATTTTTTGTTTTTGTTTATCATCAGAATGTTAATATAAAAAGCTGCAAAATTATACCGTATACAACTTTTTTAAAAAATGTTGTTCAAAAAAATTTCATTGAAACATTGAAGCATTAATGAGTGCAAGTGTTTCTTACTAAGAGATCCATGAACAGTACATGTAAAAAAGTAACATTTTTATTTTATCTGTGCACAAGATTAAAAGTAATCGTAACACAAATTGAACACCAGCAATACCGACTTTAGAAATTTGCATTGTATTAACTCATGACACAGGAGTTCTGTGTCATGCTTTTCTTTTTTGTGGATAAAAGATTTAATTATTCTGCAAAAATGGACACTTTTATGTTCATAGCTTTTACTTCTTTATTACTATTATTATTATTTTCAAATGCTGTTGATGCTTTAAATTGTAATGTATCACTGTATTCTGATGCCACAAAAGAAATTCATGCAATGTTAGCTCGTGATCGATATATCAATTTTACTGGTTGGAGGCCTGGTTCGTATATACACAAAATTGAAAATGGTTGGACAGAAGATATTTCATATGGAGATTTAAAAGAAATGATTGTACATTTGAATTCAATTTCTGAAGAAGGAATAATAGAAGCTCGAGTATTTTTAACATCTGGAGATAATCAAATATTATTTGTTAATACAATTTATCATGTAAGTTCTATATACACAGTCCATATTGCTTACATTTTATGTACGTTAATTTATACATTTAAAAAAACCAATGAAGACAAAGCCGCACTGATTACAGTAGGGGTGACGAATTTAATGCTTGATCTTTTTTTAAAAGTTGCACATTTGTTTTAGAGTGACATTGATGGTTCTCCTCAAAAATATCGTGAGCGATTTCTTAAGTTTAACCTTTTTGAAGATGGAGTTAAAGTAAGCTTTTTGTAAACATTTTTTTATAATTTTTATTATAAAGTATTTATTTTTAGATAGAGCATATTTACGTTAAACAAGATGGAACAAATGGAGAAAATAGCGGTGGTGAATGTCATGCATACAGACAAAACATATATCCAAAAATCGATGGTCTTCTTATTGAAATGAATTGTAAAACAACAAATATTAAAAATATTCTTGTAAAAGTTAATCCTAAATCTTGATATTGTTGTTTTTTTATGTTTGTTAATAGATATAATTTGCTTAAAATAAAGTTCTTTTCCGTATACTGATTTAGTATATACAATTACTGTAACAGAGCATACTTTGTTGACATATTTTTGATTGTATTCTTTCATTATTATATTATAAATGGTAGAATTAGAATCTAAATATATCTTTATAAAATGATGACATGAATAAGAAATAATTACCTTCTAGAAGGTAACACAATTGTTGCAGGGAAACCAATGAATAAATGTCATCAAGGTAAACCTTTATGACATTGACGCAAATTTATTCGTTGGTGCCAAGTAACCACGACGATAATATACCAAATTTGACTTTTAAAAAAAATGATAACGTTTTTATTAATCAATTGGATTTTTAAAAATCGTGCCGTCTTTTACAGTATCTTTGCAAAATGTTCCCAGCGCGTAAGACAAAAAAAAACGTTTGCTGATTATTTTTTATTACTTTTTAATAAAAGTTTTCTGGAATTCTTTTTTTTATACTAATAAATTTGCTGTACTTTATGTTTCTTCTATTTTTAGGAATTTTAAAGAACCTGAAATATGGAAGAATGTAATGAAGAACTTTGTGAAATTGCAAGATTTGAAAAATCTATTCAATATTGCACATTGGAAGAGATTAGTAAGTTTTCGAAATAATCATTATTAATATTTATTATCCAATCTATTTAGCATCTCAATCAACTGAATTATCTTCACGTATTAGATATCTTTTAAATGAAGTTACAAATTTAGCATTCAATAATTATCGGACATTTGCTGATGCAGGAAGAGCAGCAGAAAATTGTAAAACCATGGTAGGACATTTTTATGTAGCAAAGTTTAATCAATGTTCTTTTAGTTTTCTGCTGTCCATGATACAATTAAAAGTACAACAGAAAGTATTCCAAAAGTTACAACAAGTATCAAAAAATTTGGTGATGGAACAACAAAATTTCATAAAGAATATAATCAACTTTCAGCAGTAATCAATAATGATAATCTTTTATGGAAGATTTTAAATATGCCAAAGGCTTGTATTATATTATTTGATTGTTTACAGTAATGTTTTTTTAGATGTTTAATGAATGTATTCGTTTGAATGAATATGAAGCTGCATTTTCTTTGACAGATTTTGCTGTCAATCTTAAATGTTCACGAATTTATCAACAACCATTAATCAAGGTTTGTGCTTTTACCATTCATCCATAACCATTCGATTTTGATTTGGAGCTGCGTCAGGTCTTTGGCGACACAGTACTTCAACTTGAAAATCTCTCAAGAGGTGGTGTGGATGGAAAAACCTTTATCAAATAAAAGAATGTTGCTCCATGTTACTCCCGCTAGTTGCAATAGAACTGCAATGACGCCATGTTGGAGATCTTTACTCACAGTAATCAATAATCCCTTTTTTAGAAACCTATTGATTACATTATTGATGCACGACATAGCCTTCTTGATGAACTCTTCAATAAATTTACTGGTCCACTTGATCTTTCAACTGCAATTCAAATAATCAATAATATTCGAAAAATTCCGTATATCTCAAATACACAGCTTCGTGTCTCAATTCTACAATATCGTGATCAATTTCTTGATTCTCAAATTACAAAAACTCTTTCAAAAACAGATTACATTTATAAAGTAATCGATATCTTCCGTGATTGCATGTATGATACAATAGTTTTATATCTTGCTATATTCCCTGATACAGAAGTAGCAAATAATCGTCGAATGGTTGTTACATCATTTGATCCAAGATGGGAACGATGGTCTGAATCCTCTTATAAGAATCATTTACGGGCATGGGCACATAAAAATTTGGAACAAATGTTTGAATTGATTCATTCTGCAACAAAAATTAATTATGAAGCACTGAGAGAAAAGCTAATGAGTTTTGCATCAAGCTTTGGAAGAATGGGATTGGATTTTCGTGTTTTAATTCTTGAAGAAATACAAGCTATTGAAACAAGAATGTTAAAAGAGAAGATTGGAGCTGCATTGCAAAAGTTTGTTTTTTATTATTTTCCGAGTGCTAAAGTATGCTATTTTTTATATATCAATCTTTTCGGTTATAGTGTGTTATCAAACTTTTCAATTTAATCTCACTTCTAAAGTTACTGTATACTATTTTTTATCTAAATTTTTAATTTCTAATGCGACAGTATAACTTTTCTTATCAAATTTGCAAAAGCTACAGCATCTTTCTTTCAGTTTAATCTCCAAAAATGTTATTCGTCTTATTGATTCTGAAATTGTTGAAATGGCTCGTTCTGGTTTACTTCAAAGTGATGCTTCTGAAGCTGTTTCTGCTCTTCCATTAGATATGATTGCATGGGATGATTTAATTATTTATGCAAATGAAATTATTACTCTGCTAAATGAAACTCGACATACAATTTCTGTCAATCAAGTTTGTTCTTTTTTTACACAATAACAAAATATTACAGTACTTTTTTTCCAGATTAATGATCTCTTTGAAAGCCTTGATAATTCTTTTACAACATTACTTTCATGGATTGATGAATTTTTGGAAAGTGAAGATTCAGCAGTGATTGCAAAACGAGCATCTCGAATTGTTATTGAACATTTTATTCCATTTTTTCAAGCATATTTTACTACAAATTTTTCACCGTTTTTACGTGTTAAACTTTATGAAGATGCCGAAACAAATTTTGATGAACCAATGAAATTTAAAGTTGACTGTGCTGCTTATGAAGTTATTACTTCACCATCAAATATGATTGTTGCTTCCGCATCAAATTTGAATAAAGAACCTGCTATAAAAGAATTTGAATCAGAAGCTTGAAGATGTTGAAATGAATTAATTAAATAGAAGTTTAGTTTTTGATCATATAAAATTTATTTTAGTTTTATTATTTATTATAATTAAATATTATTCTCTTTTTTATGTTTGTGTATCCCACGAGTATAAAAAAACGTACATGTTTCTAAATTCATACGTCGATGTTTCAAAAATACAGTAACCAAGAACAAATCAAATTTGTTTTTCAATGTACAAAAAATTTTAAATTACAAATTCTGTTTTGACATGGTCATATATATTTTTATACAGAGTCAAATATGTGAGTATGGTACTAAAAATACAAAATTGCGCAAAAAAACGCATGCAAGTGTACACAGCCGTTTACCTTCATAGACCTTCTTACATAATGTATGCAGAATGTAAAAATCTAAGAAGGTTGGCAAAGTCCTCCGAATTAAGTAAGAAGAAGAATATAAGAAGATCTATGAAGCTAAGCGGCTGTGTAGTAGCTGTAGGCTTGCAAAATAAAATAAAAAACATGTTCTCTTTTTTTCATTTCATCCAGATGTGCGTCATCTTTACTTTTTTTAACCAAAAACCATGCTAGGGTGATGATGACTGTAAACAAATGTGCTGTGGGATTCGTAGATTTTCATTTAATTGTTTCAAAAATGATTATTATTGTTACAGCACATATAACTGAACAATTTTATTCAAAAAAATCTTTTTTTATCATGAAAAAATATAACTTTTTTAACCAAAAACCATGCTAGGGTGATGATGACTGTAAACAAATGTGCTGTGGGATTCGTAGATTTTCATTTAATTGTTTCAAAAATGATTATTATTGTTACAGCACATATAACTGAACAATTTTATTCAAAAAAATCTTTTTTTATCATGAAAAAATATAACTTTTTTAACCAAAAACCATGCTAGGGTGATGATGACTGTAAACAAATGTGCTGTGGGATTCGTAGATTTTCATTTAATTGTTTCAAAAATGATTATTATTGTTACAGCACATATAACTGAACAATTTTATTCAAAAAAATCTTTTTTTATCATGAAAAAATATAATTGTTTTAACCCAAAACCATGCAGAGATGGTGATGACTGTAAACAAATGTGCTGTGGGATTAGTAGATTTTCATTTAATTGTTTCAAAAATGATTATTATTGTTACAGCACATATAACTGAACAATTTTATTCAAAAAAATCTTTTTTTATCATGAAAAAATATAATTGTTTTAACCCAAAACCATGCAGAGATGGTGATGACTGTAAACAAATGTGCTGTGGGATTAGTAGATTTTCATTTAATTGTTTCAAAAATGATTATTATTGTTACAGCACATATAAATGAACAATTTTATTCAAAAAAATATTTTTTTATCATGAAAAAATATAACTTTTTTAACCAAAAACCATGCAGAGATGGTGATGACTGTAAACAAATGTGCTGTGGGATTCGTAGATTTTCATTTAATTGTTTCAAAAATGATTATTATTGTTACAGCACATATAAATGAACAATTTTATTCAAAAAAATATTTTTTTATCATGAAAAAATATAACTTTTTTAACCAAAAACCATGCAGAGATGGTGATGACTGTAAACAAATGTGCTGTGGGATTCGTAGATTTTCATTTAATTGTTTCAAAAATGATTATTATTGTTACAGCACATATAAATGAACAATTTTATTCAAAAAAATATTTTTTTATCATGAAAAAATATAACTTTTTTAACCAAAAACCATGCTAGGGTGATGATGACTGTAAACAAATGTGCTGTGGGATTCGTAGATTTTCATTTAATTGTTTCAAAAATGATTATTATTGTTACAGCACATATAAATGAACAATTTTATTCAAAAAAATATTTTTTTATCATGAAAAAATATAACTTTTTTAACCAAAAACCATGCAGAGATGGTGATGACTGTAAACAAATGTGCTGTGGGATTCGTAGATTTTCATTTAATTGTTTCAAAAATGATTATTATTGTTACAGCACATATAAATGAACAATTTTATTCAAAAAAATCTTTTTTTATCATGAAAAAATATAACTTTTTTAACCAAAAACCATGCAGAGATGGTGATGACTGTAAACAAATGTGCTGTGGGATTCGTAGATTTTCATTTAATTGTTTCAAAAATGATTATTATTGTTACAGCACATATAACTGAACAATTTTATTCAAAAAAATCTTTTTTTATCATGAAAAAATATAACTTTTTTAACCAAAAACCATGCAGAGATGGTGATGACTGTAAACAAATGTGCTGTGGGATTAGTAGATTTTCATTTAATTGTTTCAAAAATGATTATTATTGTTACAGCACATATAACTGAACAATTTTATTCAAAAAAATCTTTTTTTATCATGAAAAAATATAACTTTTTTAACCAAAAACCATGCAGAGATGGTGATGACTGTAAACAAATGTGCTGTGGGATTCGTAGATTTTCATTTAATTGTTTCAAAAATGATTATTATTGTTACAGCACATATAACTGAACAATTTTATTCAAAAAAATCTTTTTTTATCATGAAAAAATATAACTTTTTTAACCAAAAACCATGCTAGGGTGATGATGACTGTAAACAAATGTGCTGTGGGATTCGTAGATTTTCATTTAATTGTTTCAAAAATGATTATTATTGTTACAGCACATATAACTGAACAATTTTATTCAAAAAAATCTTTTTTTATCATGAAAAAATATAACTTTTTTAACCAAAAACCATGCTAGGGTGATGATGACTGTAAACAAATGTGCTGTGGGATTCGTAGATTTTCATTTAATTGTTTCAAAAATGATTATTATTGTTACAGCACATATAACTGAACAATTTTATTCAAAAAAATCTTTTTTTATCATGAAAAAATATAATTGTTTTAACCCAAAACCATGCAGAGATGGTGATGACTGTAAACAAATGTGCTGTGGGATTCGTAGATTTTCATTTAATTGTTTCAAAAATGATTATTATTGTTACAGCACTTATAAATGAACAATTTTATTCAAAAAAATCTTTTTTTATCATGAAAAAATATAACTTTTTTAACCAAAAACCATGCTAGGGTGATGATGACTGTAAACAAATGTGCTGTGGGATTCGTAGATTTTCATTTAATTGTTTCAAAAATGATTATTATTGTTACAGCACATATAAATGAACAATTTTATTCAAAAAAATCTTTTTTTATCATGAAAAAATATAACTTTTTTAACCAAAAACCATGCTAGGGTGATGATGACTGTAAACAAATGTGCTGTGGGATTCGTAGATTTTCATTTAATTGTTTCAAAAATGATTATTATTGTTACAGCACATATAAATGAACAATTTTATTCAAAAAAATCTTTTTTTATCATGAAAAAATATAACTTTTTTAACCAAAAACCATGCTAGGGTGATGATGACTGTAAACAAATGTGCTGTGGGATTCGTAGATTTTCATTTAATTGTTTCAAAAATGATTATTATTGTTACAGCACATATAAATGAACAATTTTATTCAAAAAAATCTTTTTTTATCATGAAAAAATATAACTTTTTTAACCAAAAACCATGCAGAGATGGTGATGACTGTAAACAAATGTGCTGTGGGATTAGTAGATTTTCATTTAATTGTTTCAAAAATGATTATTATTGTTACAGCACATATAACTGAACAATTTTATTCAAAAAAATCTTTTTTTATCATGAAAAAATATAACTTTTTTAACCAAAAACCATGCAGAGATGGTGATGACTGTAAACAAATGTGCTGTGGGATTAGTAGATTTTCATTTAATTGTTTCAAAAATGATTATTATTGTTACAGCAAATATAACTGAACAATTTTATTCAAAAAAATCTTTTTTTATCATGAAAAAATATAACTTTTTTAACCAAAAACCATGCTAGGGTGATGATGACTGTAAACAAATGTGCTGTGGGATTCGTAGATTTTCATTTAATTGTTTCAAAAATGATTATTATTGTTACAGCACATATAACTGAACAATTTTATTCAAAAAAATCTTTTTTTATCATGAAAAAATATAACTTTTTTAACCAAAAACCATGCTAGGGTGATGATGACTGTAAACAAATGTGCTGTGGGATTCGTAGATTTTCATTTAATTGTTTCAAAAATGATTATTATTGTTACAGCACATATAACTGAACAATTTTATTCAAAAAAATCTTTTTTTATCATGAAAAAATATAACTTTTTTAACCAAAAACCATGCTAGGGTGATGATGACTGTAAACAAATGTGCTGTGGGATTCGTAGATTTTCATTTAATTGTTTCAAAAATGATTATTATTGTTACAGCACATATAAATGAACAATTTTATTCAAAAAAATCTTTTTTTATCATGAAAAAATATAACTTTTTTAACCAAAAACCATGCAGAGATGGTGATGACTGTAAACAAATGTGCTGTGGGATTCGTAGATTTTCATTTAATTGTTTCAAAAATGATTATTATTGTTACAGCACATATAAATGAACAATTTTATTCAAAAAAATCTTTTTTTATCATGAAAAAATATAACTTTTTTAACCAAAAACCATGCAGAGATGGTGATGACTGTAAACAAATCGAATCAAGAATGTTAAAAGAACTAAAGAAATTAAAAGATAGTAATATAAATTGTTTTAGTTTTAGTATTTATAGTAATAACTATTATTCTCTCTTTTATGTTTGTGTATCCCACCAGTATAAAAAAAACGTAAATGTAACATGTTTCTAATTTCCTACGTAGATGTTTCAAAAATACAGTAATCAAGAACAAATCAAATTTATTTTTCAATGATAAAAAAATTTAAATTACAAATTCTGTTTTGACATGGCCATTCTTTTTTTCATACAGAGTTAAATATGTTAGTATGGTACTAAAAATACAAAATTGTGCAAAAAATTTTACTGAATCTTGTGTACCACGAAAATCAATCAACACTTTTTTTTTGTATAAATTATTAGTCTCTAATCTTTGCCGATAATGTTTAATAGAAAAGTAAATGACTATTAAACCAATTGCGAATGTAAGGTAAGCAGCGATCCAATAAACAAATATAAGATTTAGTTTTGAATGAGCGTTAGTAAGAAAGCAGTTTTCATAAATATGATATCGTAGATTCAACGCTGCGTTTGAGGCTTCAATATTAGCTGTAGAAATTTGTATTTTTTGTTCAAAATATCTTTTTGTTACTGGGTCATTATCGGAATAATTAACAACATTTTTAAAATGAATCAAATCCTGAAACATTTTAAATTTTAGGAGAAGATAAATCATGGTAGTTCACTTCTTATGAAGTAATAATGGTTTTTTACATTTTGAGCTTCGCTTTTTTGTTTCCATTCTATTACAAAGTTTTGAAAAGTTTGTGAATCTGTGGCATTGCATGGGTTTAATGCATTGCCGGTGTCCAACATGAAATAAGCTGCAAACCATGATAAAGGAATAAAAATCACCCAAAGTCGATAAAATTTTAGCAGCAAATACATGATAGAACATTTTGAAAGATCTGGAAGCTAAAATTTTTAAACGTATAATGTGCATATTTGTTATCTTCGACTTACTTCTTTATTTACTTTTTTATCTTTTAAAGAGCTGGTATCATTGCCTTCATTTGAAGCAGGTAATAATATGTCGATATCTGTCATTGTTTTAGATCACTAAGTTGCATTAAAACTAAAAAACTCAATTAATAGCAAAGAAATGTATTCAATAATAGTACAAAAAACGAGAAATGCTTGCAAGTGTAGTAGCTGCAGGCTTGAAAAACAAAATAAATAGCTTGTGCTTTTTTTCTTCATTTCATCCAGATGTGCGTCATCTTTTTCTTGGCAGCTTTTATGAAGTGTTGAGCGCCCATATATCCTTGAGAACTAGACACTCAAGAAAAAACACGACGCACATCTGAGTTGAAATAAAGATAAACAAGCACATGCTATTTATTTTGTTTTTCAAGTTTTCATATACACTGGCAAACGCTTATTTCTCGTATTTGGTAACATTATATTATTGTATTTTATATAAACCAGTGATCTGAAACAATGACAGATATCGACATATTATTACCTAATTCAAATGAAGACAATGATACCAGCTCTTTAAAAGATAAAAAAGTAAATGAAGAAGTAAGTCAAAGAAAACGAATGTGTACATTATATTTTAAAGTTTTAGCTACCAGATCTTCCAAAATGCTCTATCATGCATTTGTTATTAAGATTTGGTCCATGTTGGGTGCTTCTTATGACTCTATCATGGATTGCTCCTATTCTCATTTTTTCCATATTAGATATCGGAAAAGCTTTAAATCCATGTAATGCCAGAGATCCACAAACATTTCAAAGCTTTGTAACAGAATGGAAACAACGAAATGAAGCAGAAGAGGTAACAACCAGTATTCTATTTGCCGTTTTTAACGAGCAAAAACGATACAAGTGAAACTCTTAAAGGACTTTAACTTAAATTTATATAACGAGTTCAACGTTTACCTAAAGTTTATTAACTCCGGCAGACATAAGTAAACGTTCCCTTTAAAACTTTAAAACATTTTAGGAACTGAATCATTGGAAAAAAGATGTTCAGTATTCTGATATTTACCCGGTAACAAAAAGATATTTTGAACAAAAAATACAAATTTCTACAGCCAAGATTGAAGCTTTAAATGCAACTTTGAATCCACAATATCATATGTATGAAAACTGCTTTCTTACTAACGCTAATTCAAAGTTAAACATTAATTTTATTTATTGGACTGCTGCTTATCTTACATTCGCATTTGGTTCAGTACTTATTTACTTTTCTG
This sequence comes from Panagrolaimus sp. LJ2400, assembly GCA_024447215.1. Taxonomy (NCBI): domain Eukaryota; kingdom Metazoa; phylum Nematoda; class Chromadorea; order Rhabditida; family Panagrolaimidae; genus Panagrolaimus; species Panagrolaimus sp. LJ2400. The sequence continues at coordinate 3,475,648 of JAMRYA010000001.1, read as the reverse complement.
TCAAATATTATCGCAAAAGATTGGAAACTAATAATTTGTACAATAAAAATGTGTTGTTGGATTTTCGTTCAGCAGAATCAGCCGCAAAATTTTTAGTATTGGTTTGTACTTGTTATTCTTTACTTCCATATATAACTTTGTATGTAATCATGAGACAAGATGTTTCAACAGAATTTGTAATATAATATATATATTTGATACATTTCGAGATAAATTGATATAAATATAAATAAACTACAGTATATTTTTAAACAAAAGTTTATTATTCTACAGTATACTGCATTTTCGAACAAACACGTAAAAAAATTATAAATAAAACTAAATAATAATATAAATACTTAAATGCTAATTAACGTGGACACATTGCATGTCTTCCACCATCAACAGGTAGCGTAACACCAGTAATAAAAGATGCAGCATCCGATGCCAAGAAAGCAATAGCATTTGCGACTTCTTTTGCTTCACCAGGTCTTCCAAGTGCATGAGTTGTTTTTGAATGCTCCAAGAATTTTTCATAATCTGAATTATTCATTCCACTTCGTCGATGTAGTTCAGTAACAGTAACACCAGGACTATAAATTGCAGGTTTAAGCAATGATTTAAAGCAAAAAAAAACTTACTTAACAGAATTAACTCGAACACCAGCAGATGCAAGTTCAAGAGCAACACAAGCTGTAAGTTGATCAAGACCGGATTTGCTAATATTATATGCCAAAACACCAGGGAACTAAAAGCAACGAATAGCTTTAAATCAAATATACAAAACAAAAACTTACAGATCTAATTCCATTAACAGATGAAACATTTACAATATTTCCTTTAGCTTCAATCAAATATTTTGCAGATTTTTGAGTAATATTATATTGAGCTCGAAGATTTAAACCCAAAACTCGATCATATTGTTCCAAATTTGTATCAAGAATACTTCCCTTTTCTAAGATACCAGCATTATTGACCTATAAATACATATATAATTATATATATAAAAGTGTTAATGGACATACCAGAATATCAAATTTTGAACCAAATTTTGCATGAACTGATTTAAAAAGTTCTTCAACATCTTTTTCTTTTGTAATATCAGCAGATACGGTATGAATAAAACCCTAAAAGTTCACATTATGTGATATGATAGAAGAGAAAAAGACTTACATCGTTCTTAATTTTTTCACATTCTTCTGTTAAACTTTTTAGCTGTTCAAGATTTCTTGCTACTGCAATGACAGAAGCTCCAAGTTGTCGAAAAAGTATTGTTGTTGCTCGTCCAATACCAACTGATGCACCTGAAAATTAAATGATTACTGTATTTCTGCAAAAAATGTATTATTTTTGTTACTTTAAAAATGTTGAACAACATCTACAGATATTAAAAGTAACAAACCTGTGATAAGCGCTGATTTTCCGGTTAAATCGATTAAAGATGGAATTTTCGATGCCATTTTAATTGCTCTGAAATATAATAATTACAAAAATTAAGTAAATTATGGCATTTACATAAAAAAGACGCGCAATTAATATAAGTGTAAGCAAAAAAATATGACAATGTTTAAGAGCAAAAAAAGTAGTTTGATCAATGGAGGGAGACTTGATTGTCGTACACACAAGTACTGCTGCGTTCAATTTGTAGTTAACGAACAACTATCAGGTTGCAACTTCCAATACCGCCGATTTTCAGATTAAATTTTAATTTATAAATTTTCTTGTATTTTTTGAGATAATTTTCAATGTCAAAATACTGGTAATTACAGTATGATAAAGTACGCACGTTTTGAACGATGTTACAAAGAAAAAAGTCGCATTTATTTAAAAAAATGTTTTTTATATTTTTTTATCAAAACAAAAAATTTCAAAAATTTTAACTAAAATTTATAAATCTCTTTTAGGCTGATAATATTCAGGTACTGTATATTCTTGTGGCTGTTTTTCCGTATCAATAACATAATTATCTGTACTATGTCGAAGTTCCAGCTGCCGATATCTTTCACTCTTTTTTCGAGCAATATAAATTTGTGAAATACACATTGAAATTAAAACAATCACTAAAAGTGCCATTGAAATTGCCAAAATTGGAATAAATAGCTTTGCATGCCAAAGTAGATCATTAATACTTTTGTCAAGATTTGATAGCAAATGATCAATGGAATCCAAAATCTAAAAAGTAGTTATTTTTGATATTAATATATATTTTGAGTAATAAAGTATCCATGATAAACTGCAGTATACTTACTCTATCTAATGACATGTCTGTGATGAGATACTGTAATCTACAAAAAATTCAATACATCAAAACAGTTAAAGAAAATTTAAAGAAATCAATTAAGGCCAAAAACCTTTAAACATTTAAATCACAAATTTGTACAATTATTTTATTTATTTTAATTACAACACCAAACTAATTCACGAAATCGTTCTGAATATGTTTTTTCTGATTCTTCTTTGGAATATGAAAGAAGAATTTTATCAGAGAATAATGGGTCTGTCCATTTTGCTTTTCTGTATTGCTGGAAACGAAAACATTGCAAACATGCACAACAACATAAAATTAAAATAATATTTAAACAAATTATTAATAGCTTTGCCCAAAATAATGCTTCAGAGAGGCCTTGATCAAGGAGGATTAGCTGAAGATCCAGAAGTTCAAAGGACTAAAAAAGTGTATATTGAAAGAAGAAAAAGAGTGATAAAATCAATGACTTACTTTTTCAAGATTCGACGAAGACATTTATCAGAGCTAAAAAATAATGCACCAAAATTTGCTTAAAAGATAGTTAAAATTAAAATAACTGGCTAAAAACCAAATATACTTTTTCAAAACACACTCAATTAAAACTACTTTATTCAAAACAATTATTATTAAACATGTTCAGAATCAATAAAACCAATTTCTTTCAACTTTGTTTCTGGTGCATACGGTAATGGCGGCCCTCTTCTGCTTTCCACTTGTATCTTTCGTTTTTTAACATCAAACATTCGTTCTTCAATTTTTCTTCGAATAAAATCATCTTCCTTGTTTTTATGAGTTAACCACATTTTAATATTCCAATAAATTAATAACAAAATTATTAGCGCACAAATAATTACTGCATTACAAAGTATTGCTTCAATAAAATTTAAGGTTATATTCACTTTTGAAATATTTAATGTTACATTGTAAAGGGTCTAAAAATTTATAAATTATTCAAATATTTAAGTTGCTTAACTACAGTATGAACTGCAATTCGCAAATGAAAACTCTATTTTGTCAGCAGCAAAATTACAGTAAACTTACTATGTATCTATTTGTTTACCACATTTAGACATGAAGTTTGTAATTATTAATATCCGAAAAAAGTACTTACTTGTGAAAAATCTGCTGAAATTTGTTTTGCTTCGAATGGGGCATGAGTTGGTTGAAGATCCATTAATCAACAATTTTTGGTCACAAAAATTTTAAAGTCTGTCGCCTGCAAAAACAACAAAAAAATTAAGAAGCAAAAATCAATGTTACAAAAGCAGTTTTGTTTTTTTTATCGATTTTAGAAGCGTTTTTTAAATATGTTTTTTTATTTTTTTTGAATCATTGCTTCTCTTTTTTCTTTCACTTTTTTTCCTGAAGACAGCTTTCCAAAAACGTGAGGAAAACAATAATGAATGTTTATGGGTGCTTGCTGTTGAAAATGTTAAAAAAAAGCAAAACAACAAAAAAATTTAAAAATGGACCAAAAAATTATGTTTAACACTAATTCAATGCTTAACATCTTACAGACACTTTTTTGCGCTCCAAGAATATTACAGTAATCTAACTCACCCAGATGATGTATTCCAGTAGAACGTAATAAATGTATCAAAATTCAGAAAAGTAAGCAAATTCAATTAAATTGAGTTTATTGACTAAAAATATTTCTTTTTTTGCTTTTTACCTTTCACAATGTTTAAAATGCATACAATTTTTTTCGGTTGTTTCATTTTCGGCTGCTGATAAGCAAAGCAAATGGAATGCAGCATTTGTTTGTGAAAAACAGGGTACAAAAAATTTTGTACAAAATTTTAAGGTCTCAAATGTGCAGTAACAACAAAATGTTTGTTTCAACGTTTTTTTAAACAACTAAACAAAGTAGTAAATATTTTGTTCAAAAAAAATTTAAAAGATTGTTAAAAATTCCACTGAACAAACATAAATTCAGTAATTTCCATGTTTAAATTTTCTGAAATAACTAAAACATTTAATTTGTAAACGACTGCAATTCTTGTTACTCATCATTCATTTTTTGCTGCTTGTTGATATTTTTGTTTCTAGCTTATTTGGTTATATATTAAAAATTCAACCGTCGATTTTATCGAGATGACAACAAAGGTAATAAAGAAACATTACAACATCAGAAAAGAAATAAATGTTTTACAGTTCATCCGAAATAAAAACTACGTAAGAAATAAATAAAATACAGTAATCGGCTTGTTCTTCTCTTGCTAGAAAGAACACCTTGCCAACACATTTTTAACAGAAGTTAATTTTAAAATTTGTTCCTAACTTTTTTTCTCTTCGTAAAATTAATAATTAATTGCAAACTTTAAAATCATTTATTAAACTTTATATTTTAGTGCAATCAAGATGACATCTGTAATTCCTACTTTAATTAATTTAACAGGACAGCGAGCTTTGATTACTGGTAAGTTTGTTCATAAACTATTTGAACAATGATTTTAATTCGTGCATTTTTTAGGTGCATCTGGCGGCATTGGTAGAGCAACCGCAATACTTTTTCGTGAACTTGGTGCTTCTGTAATTGCTGTTTCACGTGATAAACAAAAATTAAAAAGTTTAGAAAGAGAATGTGAAAAATATGAAACTGCTGTAAGATTTTATTTTCTCTCTGATACTCAATTATCGATCTATTTTAGGGGTTTATTCACACTGTATCTGCTGATATTACAAAAGTAGAAGATGTTAAAAGAATTTATCAGAAAGTTCAAAGCTCATTTGGTATGGAATTTGAAATTTTGGTATGACTTTTCTTAACATCAATATCAGTTGTTTTGAGTATGCTTTAGGTCAATAATGCTGATTCTGTTGAAACTGGAACCAAAGAAGAACTTGTTGGCCATCATAATCTTTGTTCAAGATCAACAGTATATTTAATTATAACTGCAGGAACTATCATTTCAAGTGTTAATGGAATTAAACCTGTATGATTCTTTTCTGGACTTTAACAATGAATATATCTCTTAATTTTAGTATCTTGAAGTTGAATATAATAATAGAGGTCAATTTGTTCAAGATGGTATGAGTATTGCTGATATGATCAATAACTTTGGTGGTCGTATTAATTATGTTGCGTATGTTTTTATATATTTACTATTACTGGTTACAGTATGAAGGCATTTTTAGTACTGGTGTTTCTTCAAGTACATTGTATCGCCCTGATGGAATGAGTGATGCTGAATATGAAATGTCCTTGAAAAGTCACAAGAAATATCATGAAAAAGAAGTTGCAAATGTTATTGGCTTTCTTGCATCAGATGCTTCTTCAATTGTTAGTGGAGTTACGATTCCTGTTTTTCTCTAAAATAGTGAGAAATTTAATAATTGTTCCATTTTGTTTACTATATTAAATTGAAATTTTTGTTATTGATAAAGGTTGGTTAAATAAATTTGGTTTTATGAGAGATTGTACAAAAAATTACTGGAGCAGCCTATGCTTCATTAAAAATTCTATTCCTTTTTTTGCAAATGGTGTTATTAAAATATGTTTATCTCAATCCCAAAGAAAAAAATCTCCTCCATAAAAAACAACATTCCAAAAATATACTCACCACAAAAATCTTTTGTGTCATTTTCAAAGATTAAAAGTTTTATTTGGGAGATAGATTTCTGTAATCCGATTAAAATATTCTTGTAGAGTACTTTTTCTTCAATGATGAATTTCTTATTCAATTTCCGCTTCATTTTTATCTCTATGATTAAATTCCAAATCCACATTGCTTTTGTTGCCACTTTTGAAAAAAGAGAAATGAAACACAATCAAAAAAAAGGTGTGACAGCAAAGCATAAAAATTGGTTGTATCCGTGGCTACCGTATTCTTTTTTCTCTTTCCACGGATTTTTAATGCACATTGCTTTGTAAGCTTTTGTTATCGTTTTTGAAAAAAAAGAAAAAAGAAACAAAATCGAAAAGGAAGTGTGACATAGAAATTGTAAAAACTTATATTCGGACGCTTTCGTATGCTACGGTATTTTATGCCTTTAGAAGTTATCTTTTGAAAAGATTAAGCTAAAAAAAGCTAATTTAATTAAAAACAAACTTTTTAAACTTTATTTTTTGTCGTTTGTTTTTTACATTAGAGTTTTTTGCTGAGTCACGCATTCATGTTTAAAATTGTTGTTTTTCGTTTTCATTCTTATCAAGGACTTAAGATCTCGGATATCACGTAAATTTTTTGAGGGGGTTTATTTTTTTCTCCGGCTACATATATATTTACCCCGCAATTTTATAGAAGGATTTCATTACAGTACCCCTTATTTTGTCGTATTTCACATGAAAACCACGCATGTTTTTTTCTTATTTCCGTTGTCTGAAATAAAAACGTAAAATGTCAAAAAAGTTTAAAAAAACGAGACATAGAAAAAATTGCGTAAGCTTAATGTTTGACTGTTCTCTTTTTTTAGAATGTAATGTTTTTCTAAAAATAATAATAATACCTTCTATTTTTTGCTACTGCAATAAATTTGTTGAAAGTGGTAATTTTTGAACTATAATTGAGTTTATTTTCGAAATCTAATTTTGTTATTATTTTTTTCTATTTTTTTGCAAACCTAAAATTGGGTATTTATGCAAAAAAAGTGTAGTTTGTTTGTAAAAGAAAAGGTGCTGCGGCTACTTTGGGAAAAATATTTTCAAGTTATTCCGAAATTGTCTTGTTTTAGATAGAAAAAAATAATGATAGAAAGAGATTAACTACCTAGTTTTTTTGGTGGTTTTAGCTTTTATGAAAAAAAAAGATAATTAATTTTTTGGCAGGATTCGTTCATAGTTTTCTTGTGAAAAAATGTGTTGCTTTTGAATTATTATGGGGTACTGTAATAAGCTTAAAATTTGTTCTTTGTATGTTTTTGTTAAATGAAATCATTTTAATAGTTCTAAAAAAACTTTAAAGATGACTTAATCTCGTCTTTTTGTTTTATAAAACGTTTTACAGCAAGGTTTTTTATACGTGTTTTTTAAAAAAAACTTACAAAGTTTGTACGTTATATTTTTAAAATAAACTGTTTATTATAGCATAAGTTAGAAACTTTGAAGGGTCATATTACTTGACATAGACGTCATGTATCATATGAGATAAACTTAAAAATTACATGTCTGCGTTTAAATGAAGTTTGTTTCAAGTGTTGTAGTTTAAAAAAGTTCAAATTTCTGTTAAAAGTTGAATGAGTAGCTTGTAGAATTGAAAACACAAGGGAGTAATAGGTAGGAATATTGTTATCAAAAGTTTAGTACAATGAATCAGTCCTTTAACAGTGGTCATTAAATTGTTTTCAGTATTGCTAGAAAAATGTTTTTGTTACTGGAACACAGTTTCTGAAAGGTAAAACTCTCATTACAAGAAATGTGTTTTGAATGTGATCTTTTGAATAATTTCTTTTTTCATACTATGAGGAAGTTTCTTTCCCATCTCAAACCCAGAATCACGAGTACTCTTAAGTTTAAAATTTATAATTTTCTTAATTTCTCTAACAACTTTTTTTTGTACTCTACTTCTTACTCAACTTGAATTACTCAAACAGCCAATCACATGTTCATGCTCTAAACTAACAAAGTTTGTGGAAACTCACTTTTTTCCAAGTTTGAAAACTTCATATTTTTTAAATTTAAACAATTAGCTTTTAGCAATGCTAATCACTTGTTTATCCATCTTTTCTCAATCCAAATAAAAAGAAAAAGAGCATTCGTCATTTTGGCATCGTCGAAGAAGCCCATGAAGGCAATAACAGCAGCAAAGTATATAATAAAAAAGTCGTCGCCTACACTTTATTTTTGTCAAATTTAAATGTGGTCACTCTGTTTTTAAAAAATAAATATGTATTTAAGAAGCTTTAAAATGTTTTCTTTCTAAAATTAAAAGTAGTTATTTTAGTTTCTTTTTTTAACACGGAACTTCTGCTTTAAAATTTTTTACGTAATCTTTTCCAAAAAAATTCCCACAACAAATTTAGAATACAGTAATCTAGTGTATTTATCATCGAATGGGAAAATGTGGATTAAATGGTTTTTGATTATTATAACTTTTTTTATAAATTTTTAATGACATTTGAGACATGCTTTTTTTATGAATGAAGCAATTACAAAAAGTTCACACGACCCATGTGTTATAAAATGTTTCCCAATTAATTTAGTTGTGTAAAAAACGCGTCTACCTTTTTCTTTGTGTTTGCAAAATTATTCACACTTTTGGGATTTAATTCATTTTTTTGCAGCTCCGTTGAGAATACAATTTCTTTGTTCCTTTGAAATAATGATACAAATTAACAAGTTTTGAGTTCATTTTTTTTGGGAAGACGTAAATCCCCCCTCATGGCTTTTTACCCTCATAAAAAAGTTTCAGCGTCTTTTGGCAAAGAAAAATGTAGTATAAAAAAAGGAGGCGGAGTTTAAATTTCGATCTCAGAAAAATTCTTTTTTTTAAAAAGAAATTTTTTTCATTAAAACATTTTAATAGGTCAAGAAATGCGTTAAACAGTTTTGTATTTTTGTGCACTTGTAAAATTGCGTATGAAAATTTTTGTGTTCATAATTAAATTTTTTAATTAAAGTTTTTAAATTAAATTTCCACGTGTTTCTCTTACCGCAAAAATTTTTGATTTTTAAAAACTTTCTTCTAAAGACAATCATTTTTTCAGTTTTATCCAAACTTGGCAGCACAACAATAATTTTACAGTAATAAATATAAATATATATAAAATGTCTCTATTAACAAGAAATCACAATTCAACTTTATTAAGTATTATTTGTATATTTTTAATTATATTTGTTGATTTAAGTTTACAGTATACCCTCAGGCGTAAGTTTTTTTTTTGTTTTTATGTTTTTGAACTTTTTTTATCTCTCTTTTTTTGACGTCAAAAAAAGTTGGATGAATCTCATATTTGTTTTTTTGCTCATAACAAGTTTACTCATTTTTTAAAAACATTGAAATATGACTACTCTCTTTTTAAGTCGAAAGATGAGCTAATCGGAAGCATGTCAAACAACATTTAAAAATGTTTTCATGAAAGTTTAAGAGGGGTTTTAAAAAGGAGCAATTTTCGGATTTCAAAAAGTCACGTCTTTAAACAAGAAAGATAGTAACTATCATTGCCAAGAATAACATCATTTTGATTACTGTAGTTTCGTAATTTTTGTTTTTGTCACAAAAGAAAAAACAATCTTCTCTTTATAGTCTTCTCGTTTTGTCTCATTAAAGTACTCAACGATCGTTTATCACTTTTTAGCCATCTTTTAACTTTCAACGTTGAGCTACGATGATGGATGGCTAAAAATGTAATTAAAAACTAATTTCCTTAAAAGCCTTTGTTAAAAAAGAAAATTTCGAATTTGAGTTCACCCGAAAAAAATAAGGAAGTAAAGTGTCAAAAATGAATGCAAGTGCAAAATGCCTCTAACTTTTTAAGGAAACTGATGTGATACAATAAACTTTTCTTGGAATATTTTTGTTGTCTAAAACTTACATCATTGTTTTTAGAAATAAAAAAGTTTGCAAAATGCTTTTATTTTAGTCTTTTTTGTTTTTGAGCTTTCAAAGTCTTTTTTGTAGTTGAAAGTTAAGCTTTCCTGTACTTTACTAGCTTTTGGCTTTGATCTGAAAAACATTAAATGACATTATGTTAGACCAAAAGTTAAACTTGCATAATGTCATGTCCGGACTACAATCCACAGATGATAGTTTATGGCATTTGATCGAAAGATCTTTAAAAAATAATTTTGAGCCTTATAATCTTGCTGTTATCCATGTGCATCACAAAGTTTGTACAATTTTACAAAATTTCTTTGCATTTTTCTGTCGTTAAATCAAAACACCATTTATCCATGCAAAGGTCAAAAATTCATAAAACTTAAACATACTTTTTTTTCTATGTGGGATGTACTTTCGGCATTTCTTTTACCACTTATTTAAATACATTTTGACGAAAACAACAATTAATTGTATCTTACAAATAAGTTTTTACACACCTTAATTTTACTTTTTTTTCCTTTGCTGACGTAACTCTAAAAATGCTACTAGGAAGAAAGTATACGGTAGTCACAGATACATAATTTTTATGCTTTGCTGTCACACCTCTTTTTTTGATTGTGTTTCCTTTATCTTTTTTTTTTCAAAAGCGGCAACAAAAGCAATGTGGATTTAGAATTTAATCAAAGATAAAGAAGTAGCAGAAATTGAATAAAGAAATTCATCATTGATGAATAAAAATACAAGAATCTTTTAATCGGATTACTATCTCCCAAATAAAACTTTTAATCTTTGAAAATGACACAAAAGATTTTTGTGGTGAGTATATTTTTGGAATGTTGTTTTATATGGAGGAGAAAGATTTTTTCTTCTTTGGAATTGAGATAAACATATTTTAATAACACTGTTTGCAAAAAATGAATAAAATTTTTAATGAAAAAAATGTAGAAGGTTTCTTGCTTGCACTTCAAAAAAGGGGGCGATTGTGTGTGAAAAATATGAGATGAGAATTTTAAATTTTGAATGAATGAAATGAAAGTATACATTAAAATTTGTTGTACTAATAATCTATCATCTAATGTTTAAGGATGAGACTTTCATTCATCTTTGACAAGTTAGAGGTTTTTGATGCATCGGAGTTGTAGTGGTGATGATGCGAAGAAAAAAAAGTTGTAAAAGTTTCGGATTTTGTATAGCCGAAAATGACATGTTATTTTAACGTACTAAAATGTGATACTTTTGAACTTTTTCCAGACATACAAAGCAGAAAATTAGACAAAGATATCACGTCCAAAAAAAGAACAGAATTTAGATGTTCCAGGAAATTGAAGAGCCTAATCCATAGCCTTAAAACAGGAGATTAAAGTTACCGAGTAAAAGCATTATCCTAGTCTACAAAGAAAAACTTAATCCTTGAAGTTCTAGCATATCCTTGTCTTTTTCTAGGAATTCTTTGTCATCTTTCTTTATCTATCTCCACCGCCTACAAGTCTTTATTTAGTAGTTTCTATTTTTTTTCCTTGCAAAACCTTAAATAAACTCTTTTCCTTCTTTCTTTGTAGTCAAAAAAATGTAATTTTGCAGAAAAAAATAGATGCTTAAAATAGCAAAAATATATATTTACTCATTTATAAATACCCCCTCTTTTTTTAAAACATGTCACATTTAGTTCTCTTCTTCTTCCTTCTTCTCTTTTTTGTTTTCCAAAAAAAATAAAACAGTAATTAGCCAAATTTATTCAACATTGCATTATTGCCTCTTCTGACACATATTTTTTTCCTAAAAAATGCAAAACTGCATTTCTCAAAAATAAAATAAACAAAAAAACATTACGAAACAAATTATTATATAAAAACTTATAATATTTCAATTACAGTATCCCCCTCCACAGACAATAATGCAGCAGCAGCAATAATTGTACCATCAAGACAGCGACGAAATATGCTAATGTTTTCAAAATTTCATCGATCTATGTGGCCATATGAACAAGATATCGCACCAAAAAGATTTGTTGCAATGGATTCTGATCCATATTTTGAATACTGAATATCTCCTCTCTATTTTGTTTATACAAACAACTACTCGAGAATAAAATGGAAAAAAAAATGTTTGTGTCTAGTGGTTTTTAATTTTAAAAAGATTAATGTTGCTGTTTATAAATTTTGTCTTTAATTTTTTTAAAAGCTTTTTTTACTTTGAAATTTTTAATTGTTAAAAAAAAGAATATTTAATACATAATAATATATATATATATATATACAAATATCCGTTATTAATAAAGTTTTGATTTGTGACAAAAGTAAATGTTTTTTTGACAAACAAGAAGAGAAAATATGAAGTAAAGATACTGTATTTTCTTGTTTTTTTTTTCGGGATTTTGATTTATCAGAATGCCAAAAAAATAACTTTTTTTGATTGTAATGAAAAATTTAAAGATCTTCCTTGACTTCTAATTTTGGACGATAAATGCCGAAATCAAAACCAGAAATTTTTTTTAGTTTAAATGAAAAACAAAATTTTAACAGCCCCGGAACAGCAGTGAATCACTCTAAAGTTAAAACCTAGCTTTTGAGTTTTGTTTATATCCGGTTCTTTTTAGTGAATCTTTGTATTGGAATATTTTAAAAATGTGGAAACGAATTGATCATAATGAAAGGAAATTTGGAATTACACATGAAGATAACAACACTATAATGTTTGTTCTTTTAATGAAGCTGTAAATGAATAATATTTTTTAGCAAATTTTTCGTCATCATGTATAAGGAAAAAACATTTTTTATTAAACAATAAAATAATCAATTTAATACAAAAGATAAAATGTTGCATTTGATTATTGTTTTCATTTGTAAAAATGTCCAAATGTTAGCTGTTTTCTTTTGTTACCGTTGTATGGCTTTTTATTATTGTAGTTACAGTAATCGTTTTTATAAACAAAAAAATTACTTTTTAAAATGCAAACTGTTATATTGCTATATACATATAAATCTCGTTGCTTTGTTAATTGATATTACTGTAATTGCAAATAAAATAAAATTTTATTTGCAATTAGTCTAACAACAGTTTAAAAAATGAAAACAGAAAAATAATTTAAAGATGCGTTTTTTGATATATTTTATAAGTATATTTCATGATGTTGTTTTTGTTATAGCAATAAAAATACTGTACAAAACCAGACACAACTCCAGTTCTAATATCAGGCCCGCCTCCAAAGCGACTGTTTTTTATTCAATTTATAAAAATTGGTATGGTAAGATTGTGCAATAACTAACGATTGCACAATCTTGTACTAAACATTTTTTTCCTCGCTTGATTGAAATAATATCATGCTTCTTAGTTTATTACAAATTCTATAACTCGTTCTTTGGCAATTTTTTTAATAGTTTTACTTTCTTAATGTCGAAAATACTTTGTTGAATAATTCAACTTGAATTTTTTAAAAAAATAATCGTGACTTTACAAAAACACAGCTTTCTTCATGGTGGTCAGAAAAGATTCTTGAAACGAAAAAAGAAGCGAGAGTTGAAAAAATGAAGCGAAGCAAATTGCATCGTCAAAGCTGGCCTTATTTTTTTGTTTGTCGACAAAAATTCTACAACTGCTGCTCTTAAATTATTACTAAGCCTTATTTTTAAAATTGCTCCAAATTATAGGTGGTAATATTAACAAAAAGATGTCACAAAATCCTCAACGTGGTTTCAATCCAAATGCTCCAACATTTGTACCAAATGCAAATGCAGTACCATTTGTACCTGGACAACGTTATGCTGTTCCACCACAACAACAGCAACAACAAGGACCACCACAATATTATCAGCAGCAACAACAACCATATCCTGGATATCCACCACAAATGTATATGGGACAACAACAAGGTGGAGGTGGGAGTCGAATGATGTATATGCAGCAGCAAATGTATCAACAAAATCAACCACAACAACAACCTCCAATGCAAATTGGACAATGGCAGCAACCACCTTCAAATCATCAACAACAACAGCAACATCAATCCCAACAACCTCATCAACAGCAGCATCAACAAAGACCTGAACCTGTTCAACAACAACAACCTGCTGATTGTAAATACTTCTATATTGCTGTTAATTAACATAATCATAATAAACTTTTTTTCAGCTTGGGATGATGGTGCAGATGATCCTGTTCCAGAAAAGAAAGAAACTCCACAGAAGGTAGAAGCTGCGGCAAAAGAACCTCCTGCACCAAAGGTAATATATCTCGCCTTACTGCATAATACTTATGTGTATCTTTTTCAGCCTCAACCAAAAGAAGAAAAGCCAAAAGAACCTAAACCAGCAAAAGAAGATACTCCGGCTGAAGAAGTTATAAAGCCATCAAAAATTCCTGCTGTTAATGTTGGTATGCTTACACATATATGTCTTTAGACTCAACTAATTTATCTTTTCTTTATAGAAGAGCTAGAAAGAACTCATAAAGAACATTTAAATATTGTTTTTATTGGTCATGTTGATGCTGGCAAATCAACAATTGGTGGACAGCTTATGTATTTAACTGGAATGGTTGATAAAAGAACCCTTGAAAAATATGAACGTGAAGCAAAAGAAAAAGGTCGTGAAAGCTGGTATCTATCTTGGGCTTTGGACACAAATGAAGAAGAACGTGAAAAGGGAAAAACTGTTGAAGTTGGAAGAGCATACTTTGAAACAGAAAAGAAACATTTTACAATCTTGGATGCTCCCGGCCACAAATCTTTTGTTCCAAATATGATTACTGGTGCTACACAAGCTGATTTGGCTGTATTGGTTATTAGTGCAAGAAAAGGTGAATTCGAAACTGGCTTCGATCGTGGTGGACAAACCCGTGAACATGCAATGCTCGTTAAGACTGCTGGTGTAAAGCATTTGATTATTCTTGTCAATAAAATGGATGATCCAACTGTTAAATGGGATGAAGCTCGGTAACTATTGTTTAAACTGTCTGACTATTTACTCATGCCTCTTTTTTAGGTATACTGAAATTCAAGAAAAGCTTACACCATTTTTGCGCAAATGTGGTTTCAATCCTAAAACAGATTTAACATATATTCCATGTTCTGGCTTAACTGGTGCATTTATTAAAGATCGACCTGAAGGTGATGCTCTATGGTATACTGGTCCATGCTTCCTCGAATTTATTGATGCTTTAGCAAAAATCACAAGAGATTTTGGTGGTCCAATTCGAATGATTGTTTCTGATAAATATAGTGTAAGTTATTATTGCTTTGTCCCTTACTCATTTTAAATACTGCTATTTTAGGATATGGGTACTATCGTTATGGGAAAGTTAGAATCTGGAGTCGTCAATAAAGGACAGACTGTCCTACTAATGCCAAATCGGGTATGTCATTGATGTAGCATTTGCCGTATACTGTATCATTTTTCTTTTTAGGCTATGGTACAAGTTATTCAATGTTTCTCAGATGAAGATGAAGTTGATCAAGTTGCTGCAGGTGATAATGTCAAATTGAAGCTTAAAGGTATTGAAGAAAATGAAATTATGTCTGGATTTGTTATATGCTCACCAGAACATCCATGCCGAGTTGGGAAAGTATTTGATGCAGAAGTAATGATCCTTGAACTTAAATCAATTATGACATCTGGTTATACATGTGTGCTACATTTACATTCTGCTGTTGAAGAAGTTATTGTTTCTGTAAGTTTATATTCACTTGCATTTGATTATTATTAACCATTCTTCTTTTTTTTAGCGAATTATCTGCAAAATTGATAAGAGGACTCAAGAAAAACAAAAAACAAAATTTGTTAAACAAGATGATAAATGTATTCTTCGAATTGAAGCTGCTGAACCATTTTGCTTGGATACATATAAAGAATTTCCGGTTATGGGTCGTTTCACACTTCGCGATGAAGGAAAAACCATTGGTATTGGTAAAGTTGTCAAAGTCGTCGAATAAGTTATATCTGAATTATTATCATTCTGTTAAGTTGTTTTTCAACTGTTTTCAAGCATCGTATTTTGTCTGTGAAATTTATTTAATTTACTTTGTTTTGTTTTTTGGGAGTTTATGTTCCATATTTATTTGGGACTTTAATAAAGTTTTATTACATAATTTTTTTATTTGTGAATGGCATTCTTGGGATTGGTTGTTTTTGGGTTTAGTTGTAGTTGAGTTATTTTTGGAAAAGGAGATTAGGCTGTGGTACAAGTTATTCAGCGGTTCTTTGATTGTTGATGTTACAGTAACATTTCTTCGATTATTTGTTAGGGGATCTCCGATTTGATCATACTTAGTCATTCACTTTGACGGAAAAATTTGTTTTTATTGAAGAATAAACAGGATTGTATATTTCCAATTTTCAAAAAAAGCTGGTTTAGGAATTTACTTGGAAATTATGTTTTTAAGTATCTACTTTCACTTTGTTTTCTTTCTTCAGACATACAACAACAACCAAAAAGTGACATAAGATTTTGTTTAGTATAGATCTGGATTATCTTTTTATCACTTTTTTTATTATTCTACAGGAAAATTTTGGTAATCCAGAATAAATATTTTATTTATTTTCCAGTTCAAGCTTTAATAAATTTGTAAAATAAAATTTTTTTTGGATTTTTCGTGGTTTTGTTTTTGATAGATTACTGTAGCACACTATTTTTTGGAGGTGGTGGTTGTAGCTGCTGCAGTGGATGTGGAGGTCAAAGCATATAAGCAATGATAATTCAGAAGATATGCATTTGCTTAAAACAACAGAAAATATTGGTAATCTTTTAAATGATTGTTTTTTGAAGAAAGCATAATAATGCAAGTTACAATGTTGTACATTTTTAAATTTTCCCGCATTTTTTCTTCCCCAGTTAATTTTATTTTCAAACAGTTACTTTTTTCTTGGTTCACAATTTATTTATTTTAACGTAGCAATTAAAAATTAACAAAAAATACATAACAATGAAGATCAATGAAGCATTAACAAATATATGTGCATGCATGGATGAGATTATCTTTTTTACAGTAGGAAAAATACAGACACGTACTTCTTCAAGAAGTATTGTTGTCGTGCTTACAATAAATTAAAGTCGTCACATTGTATTTTAGTGACTTGTGGATAATCATCTTCAGGAAGGCAAAATTCAGAGGGAAGAAAATGAAGTTTTGAAGTTTTATTCGATATTGAATTCGAGGTAAATGGAAGATAAGGAGATTTCAATGGATCAACAAAAAGAAGCTGTTTAGCTAATGGTGTATACGGAGCAAAGAGATCGTTGTTATCTGAAAAAAGTTAATCTTAAACTATATTGTGAGCATGCAAGTACTTACTTTCATCTTCAGCTTCAACATCTTCTGGTATTTCAAATTTTTCAAAGCTGTGATAAACCGATGTTATTTTTGGCGTTGAAAAGCTGCTGCTATCATCAAAGCTGCTGGCATTTCCATTTAAAGAAAAGAAGAATGGAGGCATTGGTCCAATTGGATATTCTGGAATCATATTGTTCTTCGATATTAGACTAATGTATTTGAAATGAATGATTTTTCATGACTTGCCTTTTCACTTTTATACTCCTCTTCAAAAGAATGGAATTCAAGCATTCTTTGATTTGAATGCTTTTAAGAAAATCTCTAAAAATTTATCAACAAAGAAAACTGTAATTTATGCAAGAATGTTAGAAATCAAACATCTTTTTCCCTAAGATTTTTTTAGAAAAACGAAAAATATTTATGTGTCGATAATAAAATATTTTTTGCTAAAAAATGTTTAAATTATTCTTTTATTAATTTTTTTCCTTGAAATCTTACAAATATTTTTTATGGTCTCATGGATAATAAAATTCTTTAACATTGAAAAAAAACTATTTTAGTTTTTAGTCTTTTTTTTGTTATCGTTGAATTTGCGTTAGATACCTTGGGAGTAATACAGTTTTTAACAGAAAGTAAATTTTTCGAAGGTCTTGTGGATGATAATTTTTTTCGGGACAGAAAATGTTATTAGTTTTTAGTCTTATTTGTTAATGTCCAAATTTTTAGAATCGTTGAAATTTTGCTGAATCACGATGGTATGTAAAATTGATATCACATGCTTTCTTGAAGGCTTTTTCAAGCATGACATGACAAAAATGTAGTTTTTTAAGGCTTTTTGAGATGTAAAGGTCCTTGAATGTTATTAAACAAGAGTTAAAAATTTTTATTTTCTAAATATTGAAAAATTCAGAGCTTTTCAGGCAGAAGTAGTAGAGGCTATGAAGATGAAAGATATCTTCTTCTGTTGGGCGTCGCAATAATTATTTCATCTGATTAATAAACGGCAATCCGATCCAAAATCCGAAACATCGGGTTTGGCTTGAATTCATATATTGTCAGATCGGATCGTCGAATTAGATCTTGGATGCAAAAATCAATCAGATCGGATTGTTGGATTGATCTTATCCGATGAGATTCACTGGACCAATCCGTTTAATTGGATCGAATTAAAAATTTTAACCGAAAAGTTTCTCATCTTTTGACATAAAAACTTTTGATCTGTGTTATGTTTACCTTTGTAGATTGACAGAAGACGCTTAATTCAAAATAATTAAAAAAGGTTGGATCCCAAATTTTGCAGGATTCAATTATCGGATAAATTTTGGATACAAAAATCGGGCTGACTAGATTAATGGGTCGATTCAGGTGGACCGGATCGGGGGATAAATCTGTTCAATCCAATTGGATTGCCGTTCACGATGGAACAAAATCGTTAAAACATTTTTGAATGTTATCTTGTAAATCTATTCCCTGTTTAATTGAACAAATAAAAATACATTTTATTAAATAACTTTCAAAAAATATCTATACAAAACTTTACAATTCATCCTTCCAAATCCTCATAAGTAGCATATTTAAGCTTTGCCAGTAATCTTTTTAACGACTTCAAGAGCAGGCCATGGAACATCATGTGCAACCATGTGTCCAGCACGAAGAATGTAAAAGAATTGAAGATTTTTATAACCTTTTTGGAAGCCCCAAACTTGTGATTGATCAGATGGGCCAAAGCTTGTTTTAGCAGAATTTAAAAAGTCATTTAAATGTTCCCATTGAAGTCGTTTAAGCCATAGCTCTACTCCCAATGTATTACAAATAAGATCAAGTTGTCCATTGAAGACTGTAACTTTAACACCACGAGCAAGAAGATTATCAACGGTATCATAATTAGGTGTCATAAAATCACCCCACATTTGATTAAAAACTGCACCAGATTGGGAACCGAATCGAACATTGGAAGGAATTGTTGACCCAAACTTTTGTCGAATTTTTCCATTCATTAAATCTGTTAAGGCATCAGATTGTAAATGACCAACACTGAAAAAAATTTATTGTAGTGATTACGAGGTAGTGTAAGTAAGAGTGTAGGCATGCATGGTTTTCCAAGTATGTACAAAGTCTTTTGAGAGACGCCGCCTTTGACCTTTTACGGACGGCGGCAAAGTTCAAAATTTTTTTTGTAAATTTTGAGTAGACACAAAGAGGACATTTCCAATATTAACAACTGCCACCTTTGATCTTTTGTCGGCGTTGACAAAAGATCAAAGACGTTTTTTTGTGCTCGTTCAATACAATGTAAACTTACTGTCGATCAAAAGTTCGTTGTTTAACAGAGAATTTTCTAAGTTTGTTAGATTTCATTGAAAGCTTCTTTGACCAATCATCTGTTCCACCAGCTTTCAAAATATTGTACCATGATACTCCAGCAGTTAACTGTCCAATGAGGTCTTCCATCTCACCCCAGCATGTTGTAGCATCATACCATTTTTTATTATCAACAAGTTTTTGGCATTCTGCTGCTTTGGCATTTGCTGTATCAAGTTGTTTTCCATCAAGATATGAAACAGAATAAAGATATTCTGGCCATGTATTGACGAAATCCATTGATGAAATCCATGAATCTCCAAGGGCAACACCAGCAAGCTTTGCCTTAATTGATCCATCATCAATGGCATCTTGTAGTTGCTTTCCAAATTCGGCACTCATTTTACCACCATAACTGAAATAACAAAGTTTTAAAAACATATGTCCATTTAATGAGACAAGTTAATATGGCCTCAGGGGATTTATGCAATTTTTGTCGATGCCAAATTCAGCACTCATTTGTTCACGAAAATTTGCTATGAGTAAATTCATCTTTTGGCCATGTCAAGTAATATGCTTCTTGGGCATTTGCACGTTTTTTAATGCCATCAAAAAACTAACCTTTCACAAAAGATATAAAAATCACGAGTTTGATATTCTGGATGCTTTTTGAAGAATGCCTTTGCCCATGTCAATAAATCTTGACCAATTTGTTTAACATTTGTTGTAAAAGCTGAGGAAGAATCAACATAACTAAATCCAGCACCAACTGGGTTATCAACAAATCTAAAATTGACTCATTCTAATCCTTCAACGTTTTGCTCCACTTAAGAACTCACACTAAATCAGCAACTTGAAGCCAAGTATTATTACGATCTTGTAAATTGATATCCTTAGGACCAAGTTCTTCAATATTTCCAAATCCGGTAGAATCAGATCCTGGACCACCTTGTAGCCAAAGAATGAGAGGACGAGTTGGATCAGATTTAACAGTCATTAACCACCAAAAAGTATGAGCATTTTGTCGTACTGTTACATATCCCCAATCTTCATCATATTTTAATAGCCCTCCAGGGGTTTGTACAGAATCTTGTGGATGGCAGATGCCAAACAAAGTTGTTGCAAGAAGGAATGCAACAACAAACTTCATGCTAAAAGGGGTGGATTAGAAGTGGTTTAAACTGGTGATAACAAAAAAACGGTTAAAAATTGATTGTTCGCAAGAGAGATATAGATGTAAGATTGCTACAACAGAAATTTTAATTTTTGCACAATTAAAAAACTGTTAAATTTTGTGTTAAAATATTAGAGCTAAACCTGGACGAAAATTTTTTGTTAAGCTCTTTATCTTTTTTACTTGGAACGAACAAAAATCAACTGGAAAAAAAATCAAAAATGGCCATCTTTAAAACAAAAATCTTTGCTTTTGTTTTAAAACAAAGTTTGCATTTATTCTTAACAAAACAGAAGACCCAACTGTAAAAAAATATAGATAAAGAAAAATGTATGTTTCGGACGATGGCTCTTTCTTCAGAACTCTTTTTTTCTTTCAGTTTTTTTGAGATAAGATTTTTAGGAGTTATTGGAGCAGTTGTATAGAAACCTAAATCCGGTACAAGAAAAAAAAGTACTGATAAGATAGGACGAAAGAAAAAAGTGGTGATGACCATTTGACAACGACTATACTAAAAATCTTTCATTTCTTTGTTGCCAAAAACAGATCTTTATTTGCTTTAAATTTTTTGATGACAAAAAAATATAAAGTAAATGAAATGGGGATAAGGAAAGTGATGATGAAAAAAGTATCAGTTGGAAAAAATATCAGTAAAAAAAGATAGCAATCAATTTTAACTTTTTTCCTTCAAAAAAATGACCAAGTCTTTTAGCCTTCATTTTGATGGAAACAAAATTGATCTGACAAAAAAAAAACAATTATCATCAATTAATTTGGGGTCAGCAGTTTAACAAAAGTGTGTCGTCTGCTTTCATTTATCACGTGATCAAAGTAATTGTTTTGAAAAATAAAATTTTAAAAAGTTTTTATTTTAATCTCAGGACAAAAGACAATTTGAACAGCAGCTGATAAAATTTTACAACAATAATGTTTTTGGAAATATTATGTACCGTAAATATCTATCATAATATTTCAAAAATGTAAATTAACTTTTATTTTGTAAAACTTTTCTAAAACTCAAGGTTTATTTTATAATTGAGCGTTGGGTCAGTTTTCCCCAGAGTTAAATAACTTTATTTTTACGTAATTAACAAATTGTTTAACTTTAACGGCAAATTATTGTGAATGCTTTTTTACGTTTACGTTTAAGTTTATATTATAAAATATTCAAAAGAAATTGAAGAAAAAAAACACTTTTGTAAATAAAAGATACTTTTTTGTAATGTTGTTTTTATGATAGTTTTTTATCTGTGTTTTTTTCTGTATCATTGTGTTGTACATGAGAAAACTGAAATAAATAAATAAAAGCAAAACTGTCACACCTGTGCTTTAAAAAATATGTATTTGGTGATCTCAAAAAACAACTAACTTTCAAACATGATCTGCTTTGAATTGCACTTCATTATAGCAAACAACAATTTTTATAATTTCAGTAAGCATAAATAGAAATTTTAATAAAAACTACAAACAATATAACTCTTTGCATAAAACTCTGATAAAAATTTAAGGTAAAACATTATAAATTTCTCCAATGATATTACATTCACGACCATATTTTTTGGCAATATCTTTTTCAATATTTTCTTTTAAATAAATTAATGCATTTGTTAATAGTTTAACTTGTTCTCGGGCATGTTTTGCAGCCTCCTGGGATTCTTTTTGTTTTTGAGAACTAATTTCAGCTAATCGATAAAATTTATTTTCTTGAAGCTGTAGCTTTTCAAGTTCTTCAACAAGTTCATCAATGTATCTGAAAAATGGAGGGGAGATTAGGGGGTAAGATACATGGAAGGATACTGTAGTTGTACAATACTCATGGAAAATAGGATACTGTAGAAGTGTTGTATTCCACTTAATTTTTTTTATAATTTTTTTTTAAAATGTTCAACTTCTGTACTACTGTATCCTCTGGTAATCTAAAGAAACTAACCCTGGAAAAGCTCTTGCTTTCAGCAATTTCTTTGTTTGTTCATTATTCAACTTTTCAAGAATTACATCAACTTTTTTCTTCCAATCCCAAATTTTTTCTGCTTTTATCGATGAAATTGATGGCCCTTTATCTTCAAGTGCACTCAAATACACTGCAATTGGAGGTGGATTTGCTTCTTGTTGATATCGGAATCGAAGAAAGATCTCCAATTCTGCCAGTTCACCTTTCAAATCTCTCATTGAAATTGGATTTTCAAAAACAGTTAGACCGAATTCTCCACGGGCAACTCCTTCAATAATAACGGAGGCATCTGTAGCTTCAGTTGTAACATCATCAATTCCAAAATCAATTTCATCAGAACCAAAATCAATTTCAGCTTCATCTCCAAAATCGATGTCATCATCAACCTTAGCTTCTTCTTTGTAGATAAGCTTTGGGCGTTCAACAGAAGTTGGAGGTGAGCCATGAATGTATTCGTAATAAGTGACTTGACCACCGCTGTTTTGAATTAATCCCATAAGTGATAGGCGATTAAAATCTTCTGTTTGTGAGCTGAAAGAAGGTGGTGTAAGATTTTAAATATTCACTCTAACAAGCTATTGAATTTCATATATCTCCCTTAAGCTCAAAAGTAACAAAAGAGGATAAAAATGCTATATTGAGTTTTTTTCAAATTTGAAGAAATTTGCCTTCTACTTTTACTTCTGGAAGGAGATAAAAGTAGTAGTTGTATAAATCCAAGGGACAGATACAACTGGATTTTATATATCTCCATCAAATCCAACATCCCAAGCATACCTTGTATATCGACTAAAATCTTTATAATACTGTACTGCTGGAATTAAATCAACTAAATCATCGGCAATTTCATCAATCATTGGCACAACGCTATCTGTTAATTCAATAATCTCCTTTCTAAAATTCTTTCCACCAATTCCTAGCTTTGCTAATTCCTCATGATAAATTCGATCAGCTTGATGTGCATTTTTCTTGTATTCTTCTTCCTTTTTTACGTGATCCTAAATACCATTATTTAGTTTTAAAATAGATATTTTAAAAGCCACCTCAAAAGAGCTTTCATCTTTTGTAATTTGTCGATTCATTGCTGGAATATCATATTGTACAAGGCGTTGAAGGAGCTGGGAAGCATCAGCAAGATAAATATTATCTTTTTCATAAAGTTTTATAATTTCCTATAAGGGTTTTTAAGATTATAGGAGTGGATATATGATATCCCAAACCTGCCAATCTTTCATTCGTTGAGAAGAATAACTACCAAAAATATTTTTTGTATCTTTTTCAGTTTCTTTTAAAATTTCAACAATTTCTTTGCAATGAAAATATGTGATATCTGAAAAGGGAATGGGTTTTAGTGGAGCTGGATTAGAAGAGGGATAAAGCAGCTATAGAATTTATGCGGATTTCGTTTTAAAAAGCTACATTTTTTGGTAAAGGTATATAACTTTTGGTTGTTTCTATTTCAATTTAAAAATTGAACCACTTAATTGTTATAAGCTGATTTTAAAAAACTAACGTGATCCTTTAAGCAGCTGTAAAATTCTTTCATTTTCTGGCATATCTATAATTGCATGGGCAATCTTTTGCCGAATTGGCATTACTGCATTTACCCAATCATCTTTACAATGTCGACGAGATATAAGCCAGTCTATAAATAGTTTTTAATGTAACATCATCTCCATTTATTATTTAAAGTTAAAACAAACTTTGAAGTTTGCCCGAATGAATATCAATTGGTAGCTTATCCATGTTGGAATGGTAACAATAGGGATGTTCAAAATAGTATTAAATATAGAAAAAATAGAGCTAAACAATGTTGAATTTTTGAAAGCAAGAAAAAACTTCCAACTCGTTTCTAACATGAGCAAACAAATTGCAAGCTGCGTTAGTGTCTGCATGTTGCACCCCATAAAACCTAAGGCATTTATTTTACGTGTTTTTTTTTCAAATCCATTATTTTTGTATTAAATTTATTTATTTTTACATCAGTAATTAATTCTATACATTTAAAAAAATTTTGCAACATTAAGTACGAGTAATCTTCCATTCAGGTGTATAAAGTTCTGCTGTACGACATTCATCTTCATCAGCTTTTGTTGCTGCAGTTGCTGTTGAATTTGTTGTTGTAGCTGTTTTTGCTGTTGATACTAAAGATGGTTGAAGTTCTTCAGTAGTAGCAGCAACATATCGACTTGATTTAGTTATCGTTGCTTCATCTAAAAAATTTGCAATAAAATTTTTTTCAAGGTCAAAAAGGGAGAAAACATACCATTATTAGTTTTTGCATTGGTTGTATCATGAGTTGAAAGTGACATGGTCATTTCAGGATGAAGATTTTCATGAGGGCTGACAGCAGAAGGTGAAACCAGAGGATCAGAGAAATATGTTTCAGTGAGTTCAACTAAAAATGTTTTTGAACATTAGAATTTCTGGCGGGAAACAAAAAACGTCCTTCAAAAAAGTACTTACTCTTTTTAGCTGATATTGTTTCAGCTGGTTGTGTACGTTCAGATATTTCTGGAAATTCTTTTCTCATTTCAACTTGCCATTTTTGTACTGCTCGTAAACTTGGTGTAATAAGTTCATCTTCTTGTGTTGAATCTTCAACGAGTTGATAGCCACCATTTGGCTTTGGCTCATATTTCTTTGACGGAAGTTGTGCCGTTTTAATCATAGATGTTTGACGCTTATCACGTTTTTCTCCAAACTTTTTCATTTTTGAAGTGTTAGTCTTTTTATTATTTGAAGTTTTCTGCTTGGATTTATTATTATTATTGGCTTTGATTGAAGCTTTACCCAGTTTCTTTTTAGGTGGTGAATTTCGAGGTGATTGAGTTGATTGAGTCTAAAAAAGTTTTGTTTTTTTGAAATACAGTAACTGTTGATCGATAAAATATGGCAGTTTTTTTACTGTCAAAAAACTCCCAGCACAAAAATTTTCGAATCTTCGAAAAAGCCTGACTTACATTTTCAGCAAATTCATTTACATTTTTAGTAGCAGGAAAGAGAAGCCCATTTCCACCTGATACAGGTGTTGTACTATAAAGAGATGTTTCTTGTTGATTATTATGTGGTAAAGCAGCATTCAAAGCTGTTTGCGTTGATGTAGGCTGCTGTTCTTTCTTTTTTTTACGAAATGAACATTGAAAAAAGAGAATTACTGATGTTGAACAAAAAGATATAAGAAATCCAAACCAAATTGTTATCATTGACTCCATTGCTGCTGCAACTCTTTTTTTGTGTGTTCGAAGAAAAAAGTGCTTTGTCAAAGTGCATTCAAAATTTGCATAATGCTGTTATTGAAGTGACATTTGCATGGCATAAAATTTTTCGATAAATGATGATAATAACATCAAGCGTTTCAACGAGCTTGCCCTTTTCATCATCATTCTCGTCATTTGATTTGCTTCAAGTGTGTTTATTCTTCTTCTTCTCTCCTCTATATATTGTTTTTATTTTTTGATTGAATAAAGGTATGTTTTTTTTGCTGGGATAAACATGGATGTAATATTATTTTTCTAGGACAATGGCTGCTCCTCCTGCTGCACCACCTGCAAAATCTCAAGTTGCTCCACCTACTGCTTCTCCTGCTGGTGCTCCACCTCCATCACCTGGTGCTGCTGCAGGTGGTGGTGGTCTTGGACAAAATAAAGAAAATGAGCCACAATTTCAAATGAAGCTTGATCCTGATGGAAAAGTTGTATTTAAAGGTGATAAACTTAATGAAACTGAAACAATTGTTCCTGTAAAGCTCACAAATACAACTAAAACTCGTCAATGTTTCAAGGTTTGTTTACTTTATTATATGCTGGAGGATGGTGAAAGATGCAGTGGCACATGCTTTGTATTAGCTACAGTAACATATTATCTGTTATGCTTCCTGAACTACGTGTTTGTGGATATGTGATTGAGATACTTACTTGCATCTAATCCTTTGCTGCTTATTACCGTATCCTGGGATATATGAAATCTTCTAACACTATATTCTCTCTTTTTTCAGGTTAAAACAACATCAAATGATATCTTTCGTGTTCGTCCACCACTTGGCTTTGTTAGTCCAAATGATACTGTTACAATTTCAATTGTCTTTTCATCTAAAGAAGTTCCACCACCAAATCGTCATTTTTTTGCTTTCTATCATATTACATGTAAAGATGATGACAAAAATCCAAGAACTGTATGGGGTCCTTCTGCAAAAGCTGAAGGTGTTCGTCGTGTTATAACTGATTTTGTTAAAGAAGATGGAACTCCATTTCCTCCTGGTGGAAATAATAATAATGGTCCTGCTTCACCTGTTCCTGCTGCTCCTGCTGCTGGTGGTGCTTCTGCTGCAGCTCCTCCTCCTCCAGCCGCTCCTGCTCCTGCTGCTGCTGCACCAGCAAAACCTGCAGCTCCTGCTGCTGCTCCAGAAAAGAAATAAAATATGATATCAATCAATATAATAACATATATCAAAAAGAAATGACTGAAGTATATTACTATTAATATTGCTCATCTAATTTTATATCATCATTTTATTTATAATATAAAAAAATATGTATTGGTTTGATTTGTATAAAAAATGTGTTTTAAAAATGTTGTGGTTTATATGTGGATGTTGAAAGTACATGGTTTTGAATGGGTGTTTCCGCGGTTCATCGAGAATAGTTACAGTACCCTCATTAGTAAGATTTGGTAATCATTAGTTGGATTGTTTCAAAAGTTTTGAGTAATGGGTGGAGTACATTTTTAAAGGTTTCGAAATGCTACTTTTGATGAGTGCAATTTTGCGGTCTAGTTACATTTTTTCTTCGTTTTTTAATTGTCACTTCTCTTCCTTTTTCACACGATCGTGAATACCCTCTCTCTGACTCATCATTTTTTGGCGCGGCTACAACACGTTTTTTTGCAGTTTCTTTTGCATGTTTTTGATCCGATCGATTTTTAAAACTTAAATATTTCTTTACAGCTTTTCCCAATTCTAAAATGCCATCCAACAACCACCAAGATTCAGAAACACTCTCTCATGACTATGAAGACGATGACCACAGCAAATCTTCAACTTTACATGAAATTTTTTCATCGATAAATGAATGTTTTATTGCCTGTTTTCAATGCTGCTCTTAACAAAAGAGCATTTGAAAGAAGGAAGAAAAATAATATTTTTTGTTGATATTATCATTTTGCACCCTAAAAATCATCTATCTTTCCATTTTTCCCTCTATTTTTGCTGTTTTTATTATTTTTCTTTGGTTAAAGTGAAAGAAAAAATGTTGCTGGTGTTGTCCAGAAAGTATTTCCTTAAAAATTATTTTAAATATTGATTGATCTTGTACTACTTTTCACCTGTTTGTTTATTCTTTTAAAATGTAAGTTTTATCGTTTACAATGCTATCTACCGTAACCCAACATAGTCAAAATTTGGATCTGCTTTAAATAAACAGATTTTTTGATACAGCCAATCTCTATGTCACTAAAATAGGCAAGTGCCATCCTTTAAAATTCTTAAAATTATTGATTTCCTTAAATTTTTATGACCACCACTTTTAAAGAAAAGAATGACTAGTTTTTAGCGTTTAGTTTCACTAAACTGCCGCCATCACTGCTACCACTTGCTGTGTTAAACGATTTTTTTTAAAAAAAATTAATAAAACATTTGTAACATTTTTAGTTTCTTCTCTTTTTTGTACAAAAATAATTTATTTTCTTTTTACTTATTATTCCTTCTTTGACATTTATTATTATTTATCACCAGTTATTATTATTATTCTACCGTATACCAAAAAAAATTATGCAATCTGCAACAACTTCTTTTCCATCATCATCTGATGCTCCAGTAATCACGACACAACCTGTTGTAACAACTCAAGAATCAGGCCAAGAATCTTTATTTTATGAAACAACTGAAACATGCTGTACTGGATGTGCACAATGTTGTGAAAGTTGTGGGCAAATTTGTGGGGGAGGGGGGCTTTGTTGTCTGGTGTTTTGTATTTAAATATTCTTTTATGTTGAATAAATGTTTTTGTTACAACAAATTCACTTTTGTACAAAGAAGAACAGAAAACTTTTTTAAAAAACGCACATTGTTTTTTTACAACAGAGAACATTACAAATTTAAGCAAAAAGAAAAGAAAGCTAGAAGGCAAGAATTGATTTATTATTTGTCTGACAAACTTGCTTGTTGCTCTTTTTCAAAAAGCTGAAAAAAGTTAAAACAAAGCTAATTTTTCATTCTGAAAGACGGATATATTGTTTTCAAATGCCATAAGGGCTTTATGAAAGTCGCTCGTTCTCAAAAGCCGCTAAATTGTTAAACTTTTATAAACTGTTAATATTGAAGCTCAACATTTTATTAAACCCGGACTACTGTAACTTTTGTACCAATCTATGAGCTCAACCCAACGGCAACTTTTATTTAAACTTTTTGAAGTCCATACTCTTTTACACCGCTTTAGAGTAAAATTGTTTTTAAATTAGTTGTTTGCACACGTGTAAATTATTGCAAAAATTGTTCTATGCCATAACCAACATTTTATTGTCTTTCTTGCACTTTCTTGTGCCTTTAAAATACGATTATTCTTGCTCTTCAATTTTAGAGATTTGACTTACTCTCTTTTTTCAATTTCACAACAACAACAATCAAAAGATCATTTATATATACTATATTATTTTTTTAAAACCCAGTAAATACCAAAAATATAACGTCAAAGATCCAAAAAAACTTGATTCACCAAAAAAAAGTCGTCGGGTTGTTTCTGTTGTTGTTGCTGCTGTTTATGTGACTGATTTTTTGCTCTCTCACAAAAATTACTGCTACATTTTTTGTCGTTCAAAATTGAAAATGATTAACTCTTCTTCTTCGTCTTTTTTTGTGGTTATTCGTAATTTCTGCTGTTGATGTCTCACAAAATTGATGATGATGATGTATCTTCATTGTTATTCTTGAACGCTGCTGCTGCGGTTATTTCTTTTCTGTCGCGACAAAGTTTATTGTCTCTCTTCCAATCACTAAAAGAAGAAGGAGAAAGAAACGAGAGGATGAAGAAGCAACCAAGCTGTTAATGTTAATTTTGATGCTGTTTCTGTTACATACTGATTAATTATTAATTTACTGATTTATTATTTTATCTTGTGGTTTCTACTTTTTACATTATTCAAGGTGCCCCACTGATTAAAGCAATGTTACGTCTATCAACAAAACGATTTTTGGTTATAACATTTATTGGAATTTTAACATTAATTTGTGGAGTATTTTATTTAAACAATGTTGAAAGCCGAAACTTTGTTAATGTTGAAAATGTTTATGTAAGTTTTTTGGGGGTCATTTCTAGCGTCAATTCTACAAATGTAGAAAAACGTGAAAAACCGTAAAAAATCGTGAAAAGTCGTGGAAAATTTAGCACGATTTTCTACTATTTTTTACGATATTCTACGATTTTCCACAAACTTTTTAAACTTTTTTCCATTTTTTTCGTTATTTTGAGGGGGTTTAGAGTATTGTTGGGGTTCCAGATAGGGTTAAAAAGATGTATAGGGATCCAAAAGTGATAAAATCTGTTCCTCAGGTCCATATATACATTTTCTTAAAGCTTTATGTAATTTTGTCTTTAAGAAATCGTTTAATTAAAAAAAATGAAAAAACATGGATCACAATTTTGTCATCCATTTAAAAAAGGATATTATATATATTTTGTGAACATGGGATCGTTTATATGATTTATTAATATTCATTAATTCTTTTAGACTGAACTGACAATCTCTACAGAAGCTAATACTGAATGCAAATTTTATGCAAATCCATTTGATCCTAGAATTGCTGATTACATAAAGCCGCCACATCCACCTGCAAATTGTCGTTCACTTCAAGTTTGTTTTAACTCTTTACTTACATGTTTTAATTGTAAATTTTAGTCCCAAGAAACCACACTGATTAATGGCACCTTATCCCTTCTGCATCAATCATCAAAATGTCAATATCGATATTTTGGACATAATTCTGGGATCGATGATTTCTCTGTCAAATACGATGAATGGATTCCATTTACTTCGAACCAAATCAAGCTTGAAAAAGATTTTATTGATGTTTCATGTCAAAATAAATTGGGCTTAGAATATTATCGATATCAATGGGCTTCAGTTGTACCCAAAAATGTTTCAATCGAAACAGAAAAGTATGCATTTGTATTTCATTGTTTATAAACAAATATTTATTAATAATGTATAGGCCGTTTCAGGATGAAGATGATGAACATTTAAGTGTAATTATGCTTGGATTTGATGGAGTTTCAAGATCAAATTTTATTCGACAACTTCCAAAAAGTAAAGCATTTTTGGATAAACTTGGATTTATTACTATGGAAAAACATTCAAAAGTTGCGGACAATACTTTACCGAATTGGATGGGAATTTTATTGGGAGAACATATGTATGATTATGTAAGTGTCTTTATATTATTATTATTAATCATTGCCTTTTTTAGGAATTCCCTTCAACACTTGATAAGCGAGAACATATTGATTACGATAATTGGACATCTTTGTTATGGAGAAGATTTGGACAAAATGGATATGCAACACTATTCTCTGAAGATGAACCAAAAATTGCTGCTTTTAATTACGATAAACGTTTGAATGGATTCATCACTCGTCCCCCAACAGATCATTATCTTCGTCCATGGTATTTAGCTTTAGATGAGCATTATTTGAGATCTCGAAGTTCAACCTATTGTTATGATAATATCCCAATTCATAGCCTTCAATTTAATTATTCTGAATCATTTTTGAAAGAATATCAAGGAAAGCGAAAATTTTTATGGCAATGGTCAATTGAAGTTTCACATGATTATTTGAATACAGCTGGAGTTGTGGATGAAGATTTTGAGCAATATTTAGCTAGAATTCAACCGTATCTCAATAAGTCAATTGTTATTGTATTCTCAGATCATGGAAATCGATATGATGCAATTCGAGAAACTGTAATTGGGCGGCTAGAATCAAGGCTTCCATTTTTGTCTATCAAAGTTCCAGATTGGTTTGCAAAACAGAATCCAGAAATGATGAAAAATTTAAAAGAAAATAGTAAAGTGCTAACAAGTCATTTTGATCTTCGTGCAATGCTGGTTCATGTTCTACAGGTTTGTTTTTGATTAGACGATTGTTGATTTATTAGCACAAACTGTTTTCGATTTTGCAAAAATTTCAATTTTTAAAGAAGATTTAATTTGGTTTCCGATTATTAAGTCGAAGTTCGAATTAATTGCTATTGTAATATAAAGGTCTTCTTCAATTAAAAAATTTTTGGTTTTGACTTTTTGGATTTATGGTGCTAATAATTATGGCAAAATAATGCTCTTAAACTTTGCCTACTGTACTTTTTTAAACTTTAATCGTGTCTATTTCAGGGCAATTTTTCATCTCCTCCACCAAAGCTTCCTCGTGGAATATCTCTGTTTTCTTCAATTCCATCAAATCGTTCTTGCTTTGCCGCAGAAATTCCATCACAATTTTGTCCTTGCTTTAAAGAATACGAAATTCCACCAACAAATGACACAATTTTTGCTGATTTAATTCTTGAAAAAATTCATGATTATTTCAAACAAAAGAATGTTCTGGTATGCTTTCAAACTACCGTATTATTGTAACTTTACAAAACTCTTCAGGATAAATGTGCTAAAATGGAGCTAGATTCAATAAAATCAATATCACTTTCACTTCCGCCTTCTAAACTTTCACTCGATGAATTACAGCCATCATTCAAAGGTGATCTCTATCATTATCGAATTCAATTCTCTGTTAAGCCACCGTCAAATGCAATGTTTGAAGGAATTGTTGTTAAAAATAAATTCACTGGTGAAATGAATGTATTAAATGATACTGAAAGAAATAATCGGTAAGTGTCCTTTTTGTAATTGCATACGGTAGTTATTGATTGATACTTTTTTCAGATATGGTAATACTTCACATTGTGTTGATGATGCATTATTGAAGAAACTGTGCTACTGTATTTAATTGTATTATTTTACGGCTAATTTTGTAATGTACGGGTTTTTGGGCATTTTTTGAAATTTCTATTTTTTCCTAAAAAAGTAATAAAGACTTGAAAAATAATAACCAAAGTTTAAACTGCAAACTACGAAAACTGTGCAAAATTCTCAGAATTTTATTTTACTTTTGTTTTTGTTCACTTAAATTTGACGGGTTCTCTATTAGATTTTTAAATTTATATTTGTATATGAAATGCCTCGACCACAAATAATATTTATTGGTGGAGCAACAGCTTGTGGAAAGACAACAATATCCCAAGCGCTAACGGATCGGTTAAATGGTGAATATGAGTTAGCAGATGGAGATCACTATCACTCAAAATCGTCCATTGAAAAAATGGCTAAAGGAATTCCATTAACAGGTAGTTTTTTTAGCAGGGTTACTGGGGTTGTTAAATATCTTGGGTAACTGTAGTTTTTATGCTAGTTATATTTTTCAGATGAAGATCGTGAAGGTTGGCTTCGGCATTTATCTGAAATGGCATTAGATGGTAAAAAACGAATAATTGCCTGTTCATCACTCAAACGAAAATACCGTACTCTTCTTGCTTCGAATGCTACGTCATATGTATTTTTTATGCTTATTTTGCCACCAGAAGTTTTAATGGAACGAGTTGAAGCAAGAAAGAATCACTTTGCAAAAGCAAATCTAATTCCATCACAACTGGCTGACCTTGAAATTCCTGGGAATGATGAATCAGATGCTATTGTCATCGATGGCAATGCACCACCAAATATTGTTGTTGATAGAATTATTGAAAAATTAAATTTAATGGGTTAGATTTACTTTTTGTGATGAAAATAAATTATTTTTGCAAAAGTATTATAAAAATGTTTATCGAATGACTGAGAAGCAATACAATTTTAACGCTCGGAAATGCAAGGAAAAACATTTTAGAATTTTTGAAACTTTAAAGTGTTTCACTTTTAAACGCTTTTCAAGAGATAACAAAAAATTTAAGTTGATGAATTAAAATTTATAAATAAAAAGAATAATTAAAGTCCATAAACGAATTGAAGTTTTTAATGTGTGAAATACAAAAAAAATAAAATAAATAATGTTGTTAACTGTAATTGATTCATCGCTGGTGCAATACTTAATGGTTCTTGATCAGCTTGATTCTGTGGCAAATTTATTGCTGATGTTGTTGTTGTTGATTGATAAGGTCTTTGATAAAGTGGTACACCTGATTCACATTTCACTTCATTTTTTGTAACTTTTTCAATAAAATAACAATGATCCGTGACAGACGTATGGGAACCTACAAATAAACAACACAAATATCAATATATTCTAATATAGAGTTATAAAATAAATGTTACCATTAGGAGTACCAGAAAAATAATTAACACCGACTTGATAAAATTTTCCATTTCTTTCAATTAAAGTTGGACCACCTTCATCTCGTTGAAGTTTTTCATTTGAAACTGTAAAAAAAACAACAAGCAATAAGAAAATAAAGCCAGTCAATTCAAACCTTTTCTGTATTTTAAGTATACATTTTTTGAGACATCATTAGAATGTTGTAATAGTGGTGGTGATCCTTTTATATGCATATCTTCTATAATAATAAGTTTGGATTTAAAAAAATTGAATTTTTTAAATGTTTTATATTAAAATGTCTTACTTGTAAATGTATAATCACCATACCCTGCAACAATATTTGTTTCGTTATCCATATAAACTGGAAGATAACCATAATCTTTTGCCAAGGTTACAGATGTAACACCAAAATCTGTTCCTTCTGGAAATTCAACAACTGCAAGATTATGTTCATTTGGCCATTTGTACCAGTAAGAAAAATATGCCATAACGCTGATGGGATCATTATTATTCGAATTTGGATGAACACTTTTGGAACGAAAATCAGGAAACATTTTACCAGTAAGTGTTCTGAAATAAAAACGTAAATTGGCATGATATTAGAAGCTTACCTGTAAGATTTTGAATGGGTAGTAAGATGAAGCTTTTTATTTACATTATGATACGAATATCTGTAAACACATCTAGCAGATGTAAGCAAATGTCGCTTTGAGATTACTGTAGCTGTACATCCTTCATTGTAGTAATAATTATAAAGTGGAACAACAAAATCAAACAACTTTAATGGAGCAGATGGACCCTTGTAAATTGGTTCAAAATGTTTTTCAGGGAGCATTGAACCATTTAAATAAT
Source organism: Panagrolaimus sp. LJ2400 (assembly GCA_024447215.1). Lineage (NCBI taxonomy): Eukaryota > Metazoa > Nematoda > Chromadorea > Rhabditida > Panagrolaimidae > Panagrolaimus > Panagrolaimus sp. LJ2400. The sequence goes on along the minus strand of JAMRYA010000001.1, from coordinate 3,441,056 downwards.
AGTTTTCTGGGAAAATTGATTCACATTTAGCTTCGAAATTTGTAGCTTCTTCAATAAAGTTACAGTATGATGATACTCGAGTACGATAGTCTAAAAAATATTAACACGGTTATGATATGTACTTAAACAGGTTACAGTGTAGAATAAAAAATTTATTAAAAAATGAATAAAAACGTACCAAATGTTGAATAACCTATGCAAACACCAATTTGATACCATTGATTATTTCGATTAATCAACATTGGTCCACCACTATCACCAGGCTGTGATTGGTGAGTTTTATTACCACCACAAATTCTTAAACTTCCAAAACAATATTCATTCATTTTAACATTTACATGTTTTTTTACGCTTGTACCAGCTAAAAAATTATTTTAAACTCGGATTTTCTATACTAAAAAAGAAACATGTCAGTTTAATTAAAATGCAGCGTCGTTTAAAAAATGTTTTCGCAATAAAATTCTAAAACGATTTTTCTCGCATGAAAAAAATAAGCGTCGAAAATTTGTAAATCACCATATTATACATTTATTTTATTATAATACCTTACAATATCGTGCGTGGTGTGACACTAATCTGCAAGAAACATACCAAATCCAACAATATAAGATTCATCCCCTTTCTTTTCAACATAGTCTTTTGCAAGTTTAACAGGTTCAATTCCAGTTTCTGTTAAATTTATACCTTCTGGATATTCAAGTATTGCAATATCATTCCATCCCACTGCTGTAAAATATACTTTCTCATAAGCTTTGTATCCAGTGTAACCTTGTTTTTCTTTTCCAATTCTTCCACTTGAAGCAACCCTAAAATTGTTGAAGTTTAAATTTAGACAAAAAACAATTACATGAGAAACTAAATTCATGTGATAACAACTTACATATATAAACCACGATTATTCTCTTTATTCATTCTAGCAGGTTTTAATAGCCACTGATAACAATGTGCAGCAGAAAGAACATGTCGCGGTGAAATAATTGTACCTGTACATCCGATTTTAACAACAAATTGAAATAAATTTGGCGGAGTTTTTATGCCATTGCTAATTCGCTAAATATCAAATAATGTATTAACTGAAGAAAATTCTATATTATAGCAAATAAAATAGATTTCAAAAAGTCCGTCTATAAAGGGTGGCATTATTTCCAAATGTGACATTTATTCAGACGACTAAAAAAATCTCTGAGCTTTTCACGCTGTAGCCAAAAGATCAAAGACACGTCCCGCCTCAAATTAAATGTATGCCAAAAAATTCATTGCTGGATACAACCTTTTTAACAAAGTTTCTTACAAATTCTTAGACACGAATTTCAAAAACTGTTAAACTTACTTCTTCATTATATCCATAGCTTTGAGTTAATATTGCAAAAGCAACAGTCAACGAAAGCAGCTGCATTGCAAACCGCAGCAATTTTCCATGTCATTAATTAACAGCTTGTATTTTTTGAAAGGCAAACGTGAAATGCAAATTTTTGGAAAAATTGCTAATTTTTGACGTAAAATTTGAAATGTACTACAGTAAAAAGATTTTGTTGTTAAACGTTCGTTTTTTCAAGTTAATATTTTACGGTATCGAATTGCAATGACATTTACAACACAACAATTGAAAGATTTGTTTAAATTTTTTAAACAAAATTTTGAAACTGCATTATCTCAAAACATTTGTCAGATATTTTTTTATCAATAAAAAATTCATTGCATAATTAAAATTGAAAAAACAAAGCATAATTTGTTTTTTAGCCTTTTAATATAATGCGTTTATAATTTCATGTTTCCCACCATGAACAATAAAGATACATAAAATAAAATTAAGTTTAAATAAGTTAAAGAGAAAAAAATATTAAAATTAATAATGTTGTTAATTGTAATTGATTCATTGTTGGAGCAGTACTTGATGGTTCTTGATTCTGAATCACGGGAGCTGCAGCTTGATTATGTGGCAAATTTATTGCTTGCGTCGTTGTTGTTGTTGGTTGATGTGGTCTTTCATAAAGTGGTACAGCTGATTCACATTTCACTTCATTCTTTGTAACATTTTCAATAAATTTACAATGATCCGAGACAGACGTATGTGAACCTAAATTTGAACAGTACAAACAAAAGTAGTAAAAGTAAATGTTACCATTAGAAGTACCAGAAAAATAATTAACACCAATTTGATAATATTTTCCATTTCTTTCAATTAACGTTGGACCACCTTCATCTCGTTGAAGTTTTTCATTTGCAACTGTAAAAACAACAAAAAGTAAAAAAAAAGCCAGTGAATTCAAACTTTTTCTGTATTTTATGTATACATTTTTTGACACATCATTAGAATGCTGTAATAGTGGTGGCGATTCTGTAATAAGCATATCACCTATAATAGTAAATTTTTTATTTAGAAAACTTGAATTTTTTGAAATTCAACTTGACTTACTTGTAAATTTGTATTCACCATATCCTGCAACAATATTTGTTTCGTTATCCATATAAACTGGAAGATAACCATAATCTTTTGCCAAAAGTATAGGCGCAACACCAAAATCTGTTCCTTCAGGAAATTCAACAACTGCAAGATTATGTTTATTTGGCCATTTGTACCAATAAGGGAAATATGCAGTGACATCGACTGGATTCTTTAAACTTGATTCAACATTTTTAGAACGAAAATCAGGAAACATTTTACCAGTAAGTGTTCTATAAAGGGTACATATTGATTTATAAAATGATAACAAATGCTTACCTGTAAGATTTTGAATGGGTAGTAAGATGAAGCTTTTTATTTATTTTTTTAAGCGAATATTGGTAGACACATTTAGCAGCAGTAAGCACATGCCGCTTTGAGATTACTGTAGCAGTGCAACCTTCATTGTAATAATAATTGTAAAGTGGAACAACAAAATCAAATAGCTTTAATGGAGTTGATTGACCCTTGTAAATTGGTTCAAAATGTTTTAGTGGAAGTAATTGACCATTCAAATAATTTTCAAGATAAATTGATTCACACTTGACTTCATTCTTTGTCACTTCTTCAATAAAATTACAGTAAGAGGATACTCGAGGAAGTCTAAAAAATATTAACACGGTTATGATAAGTACTTAAATAGGTTACAGTGTAGAACAAAAAATGTAAAAATCAATAAAAACGTACCAATGTCTCCCCCACCTCTACAAACACCGATTTGATACCATTGATTATTTCGATAAATTAACATTGGACCGCCACTATCACCAGGTTGTGCTCGATGAGTTGAATTTCCACCACAAATTCTTAAAGTTTCAAAACAATATTCATTCATTGTAACTTGAGTATGCCGCAAAGTGTGAGATCCATAAATCATTCTTTCCTCTAAAAACTGTTTTTAACAGTGTTCAGGCTTGATTTTTGGGATAAGCAAATTATCAGAAAATTTAGATGAATTGGAGACACGTTTCATTTTAAATAATATTAAACAATACCAAGTTAATTCCCATATTGATAATCTTACCTATGTCTGCTCCATATCCAACAATATATGCTTCATCACCACTCTTTTCAACATAATCTTTTGCAAGTTTAACAGGTTTTTTATTTTTTGTTAAATTTCGACTTTCTGGATATTCAAGTACTGCAATATCGTGCTCCATATATCTGGTTCTATCTAATGCGAAATATATTTTTGTAAAAGGATCAAAAATATTCACTTCTGCTTCTATTTTTTCATAAAACCTAAAATAATGGATTAAAAAAACATAATAACTGTATTCGCGAATATATTCGTAAAAACAACTCACATATATGTGTCACGTTTGTGGTCATTATTTTTTGAAGTTACTTCGAAAAAAAAGCTGTAACAATGTGCAGCAGTAAGAACATGTCGACTTGAAATTATTGTAGCTCTACAACCAGCAGTTTGTCTTATAAACGGAAATAAATCTGGTGGGGTTTTTTTTTTTGCCACTTTTGATTCGCTAAAAATGAATGCATTAAAAAGTAAAATGCGAGTATAATAAAACTTACTTCTTCATTATATCCATAAATTTGAGGTAACCGTCCAAATACAACAAACAACAATAAAATATTTGTTAACATTGTAACTTTCTGCTTGTGTTTTTAAGAAAAGGTTTGAGCGACAAACGCAAACCGCGAGTTTTAATATGCAAATTTGCTTCATTTTTGAAAATGTGTCTTCAAGTATAACTTTGCCGTAACGTCGTAACAGGTAGATTGGTAAAAAACTAATAAAACATTTTATATTGTTCAAAATTTTAACTTTCAGTTTTCTAAATTCAAGCTTCTTTTTTGTTTCTAATATTGTAGGTAATTATTTTGAATTTAAATCAAGCTTCACATCGAAAAACAGAATGTGAAATTTTGTGTTTGGCTTGACAAAGTGTTTTACCCCACAAAATCGTGATTTCTCTCGGGAACTTTGAATTTTCTACCCTTTTAAAAAAGATTTCTAACTTTCTATAATAATAAATTTATTTTGCAAAATTTAAAAAAATAAAATGACAAACAAAACAAAAAGAAAAACAAATTCATTTCTTAGCAATTTGATACAATGCAGTTTGAACTTCATATTTAACACCAGGAATAATGCAAAATGGTGGACCATAAGTGTAATTATTTGTTTGAAGAATTTCATAAACAATTTCGCTCAAAAGCATACGGTATTGATTTGATAAATATTGACTGAATTCAAATGTAACATATAAATGAGTCTTCTAAAAATATTATTGTTAAGTTACTGTAATGAATGGATAGACATAAGAAACTTACTTTTAAAAATTCCATAAAAGTTTTGATGTCAAATGTATCTGGAATTCCACGTAAATGAATTTGTTTCCATAACAAATGTGGGATATTGATAAGTTCTTTTACAGTTTCGGACGAAATATTTGTTGTATTCAATGGAAAGGCACTAAAAAATAGCAATTAATACAGAAATTATTAAAGATTTGTTTACCGCTAGCATTTGTACAAAACTGCTTCTAGCCATGTTCTCATATAAGTTTTTATGTTAAGAACAAAGAAAAACTTACTAATTGAAAACTTCTGCTTTTCGACATACTGCAACAATTTTCTCCAATTCCACTTCATTTCCATTACTGTATTTGATTGAGACATGACTTAAAGTAACACATTTAGCTGCTGCAGAAAGAAACAAGAAATAATCAAAGGTAATGCAAGCATTATAGAGTGTTAATTCGGCAACATTATATTCATGGAATTCTGGTGGAAATGATGAAAAGATTGATGAATCAGTGACAGAATTCCAGAGTTTTGTAGAAAAATTTGAAAAAATAATTCCAGGATAATTTTGAAAGCTCCATGGTGCTTCAGAGAGAATAACTGAATTTTTTATGAAAAAATATTTGCAACATTTGATCAGCTTTCGATAAATCTTTAAAGATGGTGGATTCTTTGAAAGTTATGATAGTTATACTTTATTACTCATTCTTTCCTTATTGTCCTTCCTTCTTTTTATTGTAATTCCTATTGGCATTATGTTCCATCTATTTTTTTGATTGCTTTCTTTGCTTTTTCTTTTGTGATCGTTTTTATTCGTATGTTTTTTTTTGTGTAAAAGATATATGGTCTTTATTTTGTGGTAGAGAGATAATAAAGTTATTTAATATTATTATTTCTTATCAATTTATTTTGTGGTGAAAGTATATTTATCTTGGGTGATAGATTATATATTGGTGGAATATTTGGGAGTGTTTTGGTGATAATAGTTATTATCAAAGGTATGTTTAGTCTGGGATGCTGGTTTTGGAGTGAATTTGGACCTGAAAGTAGCAGTGAATCTGGTAGCCATGGGCGGGGATATATTCTTTCAGATACACCAAAGGTTAACTTGGAGGGCTCCATCCTTTGTTCAACCTCTCCAATCATTCCAAATAGTGATTGTGAAGCTGAATGTGAGCCAGAGATTATATGCAGCCGATTATATAAAGATGATAAAATATATCCTCGTGGTGCTGGACCACTACTTGATGGAATATTAAAGCTTGATGGAAAAGCTTATGAATCACCTTGTGCAATTTTTGGTGATGAAGATAAACCATATGGATATGGTATATATGATAAAGCTCGTGGAGAAGCTATTGAAGAATCACAACTTGATGGAAAAGTTGGTGGACAAGCAGGTCGATTACATCGTCCACTTGAAGCTGATATTGTTAAACCAAATGGACTTGGTACAGCTAAAAAAAAGCACGGAGAATCTATTAAAAGTGCTGTTGGTGCTATCGATAAAGGATTGTGCTTAGGGCATCCTGTCGAAATTTGCAACTTTGATACTGGTGCTATTCATACTTTCGATAAAGTTGCAGCACATACAAAGGATACGGTTATTCATATTGGAATGATGAATCAACCTGATGGACTTAATGAAGATGTTACTCCAGCTTCTTCGGTTGATGGTGATAATAATCATTCAGATGAATATGAAGAGCAACAGCAAGTTGTTGAACATATTGATCCTCCTGTTCTTAACAGCCAGGAACAAGCTCAAAGGATTGTTCAAAAAGCTAAAGACGCTTTCTCCAAATTGCAAGGAGAAGTGCGAGTAGCTAATGATATGCTTGAAAAATTAAGCAAAAAGTATCATATAATCTCCAACAGTACTATGGTACAAGTACAAAATAGCCTTGTTCGTGGACCGGAGTGGTTAATGACAATGCTTGCTGTTAAAAACGAAGCTCTTGAACGCCTTTATGAGGATTTGGATGAACAGCAAAAAGCTTATCATGCTATTGCTGATGAACGAGATACCCTTGCTATACAGCTTGAACAAGAAAAAGCTAAAAACGTTGGCCTAGATTCACTGGTACTTGATCAGCTTGAGACTTTGGGGATATCTGATATTGATGATCTTATTAATCGATATACTCTTTTACAGGCTCAAGTTCAATCAAAGAAGGATCATCAACAAAGGCTTGCCAGAAGTGGAATTGTATCTCAACCATATTTGAAGCATCCAAAAGAAAGGCATCTTGATCGAAGTGGAATTGAATATCAATCTTATTTGAATCAACCCAAAGAAAGGCATCTTGATCGATCATGGGAAATAATGAAGAACCAAGGTAGGTCATCTACGGATAAAATTATTGGGGGTTACGGTAGTAACGTTGCTAAAGCTGTAGCATTACCAATGCCAAAGGAATTCAAAGGCAAAACTCGAGTTGAACTTGATCGATGGTATCGCTACTTTGATGCTGCTGTTGAATCCCTTAATTATACGGATAAACAGAAAGCTACAGTAATCGGACAGTATGTACCAAAGCTTCAAGTTACTCATGATAGGCTTATGAAGAGGCATGCAAGCTATGATGAAATAAAGCGTGAACTTCTCAATGCGCTAGGCTCCGATAGCTCCGTTAGAACTTTTACAAGTCGTGCTGCGCTTGATCGCATTAGTAAGCCTAAAAGTAAATCATATAAAGATATGTTCGAAGAACTTGAACAAAAAGTTGAAGAAGCATATAATGATGATAATGATCAAGAAGTTGCTGAGCTAAAGAAAATTCTCATTCGATTAGTGCAAGAAGATGAAAATACCATGTTTAGTGCTGCTATTATCCCTCATCTCTCTGAAGGATATTATCGATTGAAAGAATTGATTATTGGCATTGAAGATTCAGTAGCTTTACAAAGTAAAACTTCAAGAAATTTTGCTAAAACTAATACCAGATATGATAATGCAAGAATGAATTTTTCCAAAAATTTCTCTGGAACTTCAGAAGAGAGTCGTGATAATCAGAATGGAGATTTTTTGCATAAGGCTAATAATACTGTTGATAATTATCATCAGTCAGTACATCGATCTCGTAATGATTATGAACGTTCACTGAATTACGTTAAACGCCCTCAACTTGGTGACCATGCTGCTGATAGCTCTAGGATTCAAGTTGCACCTGGTAAAAAGGTTAAAACACTTGAAAATTTAGAACTGATGGGTGTAGTACCAGTTGATGCTATAACTTCAGTTGAACAAGATTCTGTTCCATTGTTTGGTAAAAAAGCTATGTTAAATGTTTTAATGGATAGCGTTAAAGTCAATGCAATGCTTGATTCGGGTGCATGTGCTTCGGTCATTAGTGATCGTGCTATTGGAAGCATCCTAAGACAAAGACCTATAGGTGTTCGTAAAATTTTTGAAGAAAAACCAGAAAGCTGGTTGAATAAAAGGTTAATTGGCGCTAATGGAGTTGAACTTAATGTTGTAAATTGTGTTCGAATGCCAATTTCATGGGGCTCATATCCATCCAAATTTGTTAAATTTTTCGTTGTTTCAGGATTACAACAAGATGTATTGATTGGAACAAACGTTTTACAAAACGATTATGGTTGGATTGAAGCACTTGGTATTGCATTAGGAGGAGATCCTCCAAACACAAATGTTTACTGTAATGGAAGAAATGAATCTATTGATTTGATAATGCCACAAAATAATATGAAACGTGATGTTCATTATTCTGGTGGTGAATCTCGTAAAACTCGTGATCGTGTTAAATTTCGTGAACATGGTATTGATGCTGATTCTCATCGAAAAGTTAATGCAACAACTTATGGGAAGCATGAATTTAAAGAAAAGAAACTCATTGTTCAACTTGAACTTCAGAAAAAGAAATATGATGAAAAACAAAGGAACTATGTTTTCAATAAGAAGAAACAAAATGATCGTGGAAAGCAACAAGAAATGCTAAATGGTCGTCGTGTATTTTATAATACAATATTTTATCGTAATCTTAGGAAAAACAAACAAGCTGATTGTGATTGTCCACCGTATATTTCAAATGTAAATGGAAGAACTTCAAATGTTCGTGATACTAGTGATAATTCTTGGTGTCGTGATTATCTTCAACATCGTGATTCTCATCAACTTCGTAATTCTTATGCTGGTCGTGTTTATCGTTCTAATCATGATCTTGGTCAAATATTTAATTCTCATGATCATCAAAACGATACTGTCAACTCTGGTCGTGGTTATCATCAAAAAGAAAGCCAATAGCGAGGACGCTATTTTTGTCAAAGAGGGGGGTAGTTATGATAGTTATACTTTATTACTCATTCTTTCCTTATTGTCCTTCCTTCTTTTTATTGTAATTCCTATTGGCATTATGTTCCATCTATTTTTTTGATTGCTTTCTTTGCTTTTTCTTTTGTGATCGTTTTTATTCGTATGTTTTTTTTTGTGTAAAAGATATATGGTCTTTATTTTGTGGTAGAGAGATAATAAAGTTATTTAATATTATTATTTCTTATCAATTTATTTTGTGGTGAAAGTATATTTATCTTGGGTGATAGATTATATATTGGTGGAATATTTGGGAGTGTTTTGGTGATAATAGTTATTATCAAAGGTATGTTTAGTCTGGGATGCTGGTTTTGGAGTGAATTTGGACCTGAAAGTAGCAGTGAATCTGGTAGCCATGGGCGGGGATATATTCTTTCAGATACACCAAAGGTTAACTTGAAATATATAAAAAGGTGGTTTCTGGTAATGAGAAGGTTTGTTTTCGGCAAGTACCAAGAAATTGAGATCGAAATTAGATTAGGAAGCGGTAGATTTATTTCAGGTTTCGTTAATTCACGAGCAAGTGGATGCATTTTTCTTAGCTAAAAATTTGGATAAGGTTAATATAATAAAGTTAAACTGACGTTGGATAAAATGCAAATGATTTTGTCTGAAAGTTTTTTCAAAATTATTGAAAGCTGAATTTAGCAAAAGGATATTAACGGCACAATTAATAAGATAAGCCTTTAGTTTTTTGTCAATAACACTTAAAGATCATATACGAATTGCATCACTTTAGAGAGGACATAAGGACTTCTCTCCGGTCATGAAAATTTTCATTTGAATATTTTTCATAATTTTTATTGAAACGTTATTTAAACAAACGATTCAAAAAGCAAGAGTAAATTAAACATAGATAAAATAGTGTTTTTATAAATATCTTAAATTTACAAATTTATACTTTTAAAAATTTATGGCTTAGGGTCAACTATAAAAGACAAAATAATATTAAAATTAATGATGCTGCTGATTGAAACTGATTCATTGTTGGAGCAATACTTGATAATTCTTGATTCTGTGGCAAAGTTGTTGTTGATAGATATGGTCTTTCATAAATTGGTGCAGTTGATTCGCATTGAACTTCGTTCTTTGTTACTTCTTCAATAAAACTACAATGTTGTGTGACAGACGTACGCGTACGTGAATCTAAATGTGAACAAATAAGAATACATAGAGTCAAAAAATGAATAGTACCAGAAGTATCAAAAAAATCATTAACAGCAATTTGATAAAATTTCCCATTTCTTTCAATTAACACTGGGCCACCTTCATCTCTTTGAAGTTTTTCATTTGCAACTGCAAACGATGTATTAATGAACTGATTTACAAAATAAATTAAATTGCATGTATACCTTTTCTGAATTCTAAGTTTCCACCGCTTGGTACATTATTTGAATGTTGTAATAAGAGTGTAGATTCTTTAATATGCATATCTTCTATAAATATTCATCTTCAATATATATAATTATAATTCAAGAAAATGCTTGACTTACTTGTAATGTTGTAATCACCATATCCTGCGACAATAAATGTACCATTATCCATATAAACAGGAAAATAATCGCTTGCCAAAGGTATAGGTTCAACTTCAAAGTTTGTACCTTCAGGAAATTCAACAACTGCAAGATTATATCTATTTGGCCGTTGATACCAATAAAGAAAATATGCCATAACATCAATTGGATCATTATTCAAATTTGGATGAATATTTTTAGAACGAAAATCAGGAAATAATTTACCAACAAGTGTTCTATAAAACATCCATAACGATTTATAAAATAGCAGTGGCTTACCTGTAAGATTTTGAATGGTCCGTAATATTAAGCTTTTTATTTACATTTCGATACGCATAAACGTAAACACATCTAGCAGATGTAAGCAAATGTCGCTTTGAGATTACTGTAGCTGTGCATCCTTCATTGTAATAATAATTATAAAGTGGAACAATAAAATCAAATAACTTTAATGGCGTTGATTGACCTTGATAAATTGGTTCGAAATGTTTAAGTGTAAGTAGAATTTGATTCTTTCTTTCAGGAAAAATTGATTCACATTTGACTTCATTCTGTGTCATTTCTTCAATAAAATTACAGTAAGAGGATACTCGGGTACGATAATCTATAAAGAATTATATTTTGAACAAATGATAGAAAAACAAAAAAAGTACTTTGTGTAGAGACGTGCACGCAGCAACTCAAACGCGATTGTTCCCCGCATTTTTTTTCAGTCAAAGGAAAATGCAAGAGAGGTATACTGTAGAAATTTTAACTTTTTTTTACAAACTTAATTTTTATCCATATATATGTAAAATTTTACGCTGATTCTGAAAATCCAACTTCCGAATATCATTTTAATACGAACAATTCGAGAAAACCTGAAAAAACCGCAATTTTTTATGTTTTTTGGATGAAGTTGGTTTAGTCACCTTCGATCCCCTTTTCGAAACCACACCTATTAGATTCAGAATTTTTTTCTGCATCTGGTGATATAAAAAAAAGTTGCGCACCAGTGAGCACAAAAAAGTTTGCGCCTGTGGCTTAGTGGGGGAAGCGCCGCCTATGGACCAAGCGGTCGCAGGTTCGAATCCACAAAAGTTTTTCTTTCATTTTCTAAAGCAGCAAGTGTTTCTTTTTATGGCTTATTATTTTTTTTCGCATTAAAAAATTTATTTCAAATAAAAAACAAAATTTAATCGAAGATTTCAACGACTTTGCAAACGTTCAACAAAAAAAAGCAAAGGAAATTTCAAATCTTTTCTTTTCGCGCACTTTTTTTTTCATTTTTTTTCAGCCACCACGAAAATATTTATAAAGAAAAAGTGTTCTCCCAACTGAAAAAAAACGGATTTCTGGATTTTTTCTTTATCCATTATCTTTTTAAATAATATCGGTATATATTATTTTTTTTATTAATTAATATTCATAAAAAGATTCTGCATCTAATGGTACCAAAATTATATTTTTTGGGTTAATTTGAAAAAACCGTGCACGTCTCTAACTTTGTGTCGTAAAAGAAGAATTAAAAAAACATACCGTAATCTCCAGTCCCTGTACTAACACCAATTTGATACCATTGATTATTTCGAGAAATTAACATTGGTCCACCGCTGTCTCCCAATAATGCTCGATGTGTTCTATTTCCGCCACAAACTCGCAAAGTTCCAAAACATTCTGTTATCAATGTTACATTTACATGATAGAGGTCAGTCCATCCACGAGTTTTTTCTCTTTCATCTCCCAAATTTCCAAATCCAGCAATAAACACTTCATCACCTTCTTTTTCAACATAATCTTTTGCAAGTTTAACAGGTTCAACTCCAAAATTTGTACCTTCTGGATATTCATAAATTGCCAAGTCACTTCCTCCCGATTTCTTCCATGTTATTGGCATATATACTTTTACCATTGAGCCGTTTTCCATTTTATAATCAACGGGTTTAATTCCTTCTCGAATATCCACACGATATTTATGTTCAATCTCTCTGAAAACAACAATATTTCTATACAATATTTATTATAATAAAAGCTCACTGATATCTTTCATGTTTAATAAATCTGTCACTACCAGATAGGCAATGTGCAGCAGTAAGAACATGTCGCTTTGAAATTATTGTACCTGAACATCCACCACTGTATACTCTAACAGCAAATTGAAATAAATTTAGAGGCGTCTTTACACCATTATTGATTCTCTAAAAAATACATATATTTAAAAGTGAAAAGGAGTCTTCCAGATATTAAAGGCTTGTAATATTCTGGATTAACATCTATAAATTAACATTGAGAGCGGCATGATCATTTGCCCTTATATAATGACGTCATATCTGAATAATCTCAATAAGAGTAGGTTGGTTGTTTCTACTTTTTTCTATTAGCGTAATTTTGTACTTCGATTACATGTAACTAATTTCTGATCAAAACCGAAGGCATCATGGTAAAATAATTACGACTACTTATTTCTTGCCATATAATTTTACAATATTATTTGTACCGGTACATCAATGTTTGTTACTTTTCGGAACCGAATTAATAATAAATAAAACTTACTGGTACATTATATCCATAAATATGAATTAAACTTGTAAAAATAACAGCAAACAATAAAAAATAATTCAACATTCCAACCGGCATTGTAAAATAGATAATACAAGTGTTACTTTTCAAATTAATAGACTTTAAAAAAAATAATAATGCAAATTTTTGAAGCAAAAACGACAGCAATACAGCATGAAATGACATGTACATCACAATTTGATAGATTTTTTTATACAGCTGTTGTTTACACAGAAGTTTAAAAAATGTAAAATAAGAAATTTTGCAAAGCAAAAAAATATTTATCAAGAGGATCATAAAAATGGTCAGTAAGATGAAGCTTTTTATTTGCATTTGTAAATGAATATCTATATACTTATACAGGAAGCAGATGTTAGAAGATGTTGTTTTGAGATTACTGTAGCAGTGCATCCTTCATTGTAATAAAAATTATAAAATGGAACAACGAATACAAATAGTTTTAATGGAGTTGATTGACCCTTGTAAATTGGTTCAAAATGTATTTCAGGAAGCATTGAACCATTATAATAATTTTTTGAAAAAATTGATTGACATTTTTACTATTAAAATGTTTATATCAAAAATACACACATGATTTTAGAAATATTATAGACAAAGCAATAATATAGAAATCAAAGATAACATATTCAATTCAACCAAAGTAGAGAAATTATTTGTAGATTCTGGAGTAGCAATTTTGTCTTCATCTTTTGGAAAAGTTGTGGCTGGTTCAGAAGGCATCATTTCATAAATTGGTGCAAGAAGTGATTCACATTTAACTTCATTCTTAGTCACTATTTCAATAAATCACAATCAGTTGAAACAACAGCAATAGAACCTAAATAAACATGGATAAATGTATGATATTTAGAAAACGATTACCATTTGGAGTGCCTTCACGATAATTAACACCAATCTGATAAAATTTTCCATTTCTTTCAATTAAAGTTGCTCCACCTTCATCTTTCATAAGATTTTCATTTTCAAGAATAACTAAAATAATTATTTTACTTATAATACGATAAAAAGAAAAATTGACAACAGTCATTTTTCGTCAAAAACAAGTTTGAAAAATTAAAAATGTGAAGCGTTGGTTCACAACGCCATAAGAACTTATTTAATTCTTACTCTTAACGAAAATAAAAAAAATTTAATAATACCTTTTCTGTCAGTATAACCACCAGTTTTAAAAATACCGTCTGAATGCTGCAAAATTGGTGGTGATCCTTCAATGTGCATATTCTCTATGTCGTTTTGAGATTACTGTAGCTGTGCAACTTTGATTGTAATAATAATTATAAAGCGGAACAACAAAATCAAATAGCTTTAATGGAGTTGATTGACCCTTGTAAATTGGTTCAAAATGTTTGAGAGGAAGTAGTTTCCTTTTTAAATAATTTTCAGGATATATTGATTCACATTTGACTTCATTTTAAGGGTGGAGCGGGTTAAAGAGAAAAAAATATTAAAATTAATAATGTTGTTAATTGTAATTGATTCATTGTTGGAGCAGTACTTGATGGTTCTTGATTCTGAATCACGGGAGCTGCAGCTTGATTATGTGGCAAATTTATTGCTTGCGTCGTTGTTGTTGTTGGTTGATGTGGTCTTTCATAAAGTGGTACAGCTGATTCACATTTCACTTCATTCTTTGTAACATTTTCAATAAATTTACAATGATCCGAGACAGACGTATGTGAACCTAAATTTGGACAGTACAAATAAAAGTAGTAAAAGTAAATGTTACCATTAGAAGTACCAGAAAAATAATTAACACCAATTTGATAATATTTTCCATTCCTTTCAATTAACGTTGGACCACCTTCATCTCGTTGAAGTTTTTCATTTGCAACTGTAAAAACAACAAAAAGTAATAAAAAAATAAAGCCAGTGAATTCAAACTTTTTCTGTATTTTATGTATACATTTTTCGACACATCATTAGAATGCTGTAATAGTGGTGGCGATTCTGTAATATGCATGTCACCTATAATAGTAAATTTTTTATTTAGAAAACTAGAATTTTTTGAAATTCAACTTGACTTACTTGTAAATTTGTATTTACCATATCCTGCAACAATATTTGTTTCGTTATCCATAAAAATTGGAAGATAACCATAATCTTTTGCCAAAAGTATAGGCGCAACACCAAAATCTGTTCCTTCAGGAAATTCAACAACTGCGAGATTATGTTTATTTGGCCATTTGTACCAATAAGGGAAATATGCAGTGACATCGACTGGATTCTTTAAACTTGATTCAACATTTTTAGAACGAAAATCAGGAAACATTTTACCAGTAAGTGTTCTATAAAGGATACATATTGATTTATAAAATGATAACAAATGCTTACCTGTAAGATTTTGAATGTGTCGTAAGATGAAGCTTTTTATTTACTTTTTTAAGCGAATATTGGTAGACACATTTAGCAGCAGTAAGCACATGTCGCTTTGAGATTACTGTAGCAGTGCAACCTTCATTGTAATAATAATTGTAAAGTGGAACAACAAAATCAAAGAGCTTTAATGGAGTTGATTGACCCTTGTAAATTGGTTCAAAATGTTTGATAGGAAGTAGTTGACCATTCAAATAATTTTCAAGATAAATTGATTCACACTTGACTTCATTCTTTGTCACTTCTTCAATAAAATTACAGTAAGAGGATACTCGAGTTCGATAGTCTAAAAAATATTAACACGGTTACGATATGTACTTAAATAGGTTACAGTGTAGAACAAAAAATTTAAAAATCAATAAAAACGTACCAAATGCTCCCCCACCTATACAAACACCAATTTGATACCATTGATTATTTCGATAAATTAACATTGGACCGCCACTATCACCAGGTTGTGATAGATGAGTTGAATTTCCACCACAAATTTCTAAAGTTCCAAAACAATATTCATTCATTGTAACTTGAGTATGCCGCAAAGTGTGAGATCCATAAATCATTCTTTCCTCTAAAAACTGTTTTTAACAGTGTTCAGGCTTGATTTTTGGGATAAGCAAATTATCAGAAAATTTAGATGAATTGGAGACACGTTTCATTTTAAATAATATTAAACAATACCAAGTTAATTCCCATATTGATAATCTTACCTATGTCTGCTCCATATCCAACAATATATGCTTCATCACCACTCTTTTCAACATAATCTTTTGCAAGTTTAACAGGTTTTTTATTTTTTGTTAAATTTCGACTTTCTGGATATTCAAGTACTGCAATATCGTGCTCCATATATCTGGTTCTATCTAATGCGAAATATATTTTTGTAAAAGGATCAAAAATATTCACTTCTGCTTCTATTTTTTCATAAAACCTAAAATAATGGATTAAAAAAACATAATAATTGTATTCGCGAATATATTCGTAAAAACAACTCACATATATGTGTCACGTTTGTGGTCATTATTTTTTGAAGTTACTTCGAAAAAAAAGCTGTAACAATGTGCAGCAGTAAGAACATGTCGACTTGAAATTATTGTAGCTGTACAACCAGCAGTTTGTCTTATAAACGGAAATAAATCTGGTGGAGTTTTTATGCCACTTTTGATTCGCTAAAAATGAATGCATTAAAAAGTAAAACGTGGGTATAATAAAACTTACTTCTTCATTATATCCATAAATTTGAGGTAACCGTCCAAATACAACAAACAACAATAAAATATTTGTTAACATGTTACATGTAATTTTCTGCATGCGTTTTTTAGAAAAGGTTTGAGCGACAAACGCAAACCGCGAGTTTTAATATGCAAATTTGCTTCATTTTTGAAAATGTGTCTTCAAGTATAACTTTGCCGTAACGTCGTAACAGGTAGATTGGTAAAAAACTAATAAAACATTTTATATTGTTCAAAATTTTAACTTTCAGTTTTCTAAATTCAAGCTTCTTTTTTGTTTCTAAGGTAATTATTTTGAATTTAAATCAAGCTTCACATCGAAAAACAGAATGTGAAATTTTGTGTTTGGCTTGACAAAGTGTTTTACCCCCCATAATCGTGATTTCTCTCGGGAACTTTGAATTTTCTACCCTTTTAAAAACAAATTTTAAATTTCAATAATGATAAATTTATTTTGCAAACATTTAAAACAGAAACATGACAAACAAAACAAAGCAAAAAGGAAAAACAGTCATTTTTTAGCTACTTGATATAATGCAGTTTGAACTTCATATTTAACACCAGGAATAATGCATAATGGTGGACCATAAATAAAATTATTCGTTTGTAGAATTTCATAAACAATTTCACTCAAAAGCATACGATACTGATTTGATAAATATTGACTGAATTCAAATGTAACATATAAATGAGTCTTCTAAAAATATTATTGTTAAGTTACTGTAATGAATGGATAGACAGAAAAACTTACTTTTAAAAATTCCATAAAAGTTTTGATATCAAAAGTATCTGGAATTCCACGTAAATGAATTTGTTTCCATAGCAAATGTGGAATTTTGATAAGTTCTTGAATAGTTTGAGGAGAAATATTTGTTGGATTCAATGGAAAGGCACTAAAAAAGTAACAATTAACAAAAATCTACTTTGATGCTTTTTTATTAGCAATTACGCAAAGCTGCTTTAAGCCCGTTCTAATATAAACTTTTATGTTAATAACAAAGAAAAACTTACTAATTAAAAACTTCTGCTTTTCGACATACTGCAACAAGCTTTTCAAATTCCACTTCATTTCCATTACTGTATTTGATTGAAACATGACTTAAAGTAACACATTTAGCTGCTGCAGAAAGAAACAAGAAATAATCAAAGGTAATGCAAGCATTATAGAGTGTTAATTCTGCAACATTATATTCATGGAATTCTGGTGGAAATGATGAAAAGATTGATGAATCAGTTACAGAATTCCAAAGCTTTGTTGAAAAATTTGAAAAAATAATTCCAGGATAATTTTGAAAGCTCCATGGTGCTTCCGAGAGAATAATTGAATTTTTGATGAAAAAATATTTGCAACATTTGATCAGCTTTCGATAAATCTTTAAAGATGGTGGATATTTCGAAATATATAAAATGATGGTTTCTGGTAATGAGAAGCCTTGTTTCTGGCTGGTAGCAAGAAATTGAGATCGAGTTGGAAGTGTTACATTTATTTCAGGCTTCGTTAATTCACGAGCAAGTGGATGCATTTTTTTAGCTAAAAATTTGGATATGATTAATAAAGTTTAGACTGGCGATAGAAAAAAGAAAGAAATAGCTTCTTTTCATAAAAATACAAAAAAATCAAAGGTCGAAAAATAATAAGCACAAAGTGCAGCAGTTATTGCTTTTCCGCAAAGAAATGCAATCAAAATTATTGAGAGCATATTTCAGCAAATGGCACAATCGATAAGATGTGCCGTTGATTTTTGTCGAAGACACAAGGGCTTCTCTACGGCCATAAAAATTTTCATGTGCCCGTTAATATCGGGACAATATTTTATTGAAACGTTTTTTAAACAAACAAAGTCAAAAATCAAGAATAAATTAAACACAGCTAAGATAGTGTTTTTAAAAATTTCGTAAATTTACAAATTTATTTAATAGCTTTACTTTTAAAAGTTATGAATACAAATAATTACCAATATCAATGCTTTTAATGAAAATAAATTCAAAGATGCAGTAATTAAAATAACAATTAAAAAAGATATTTAGGTACAAACAAATTTATGACATTTAAGATTGAAGTAATCCCTTTAGAGATATCCCTACTACAAAAATTAATCCCAAGAAAACTTTTCAAAAATACAAATACTGGAAAAACGACATGGCGGTACAGTGAAACGAATGGTTGTTGTAGATTGTTTACAGCCATGTTACTGTGGCAACTGCTCAAAATATTATTTACCAAAATTGTACCACTTGCAGTTAATGGAGCATAAATTCCAATTCCACTGACATCCGTAATATTGGCTATTTTTGATAATGTTAATTTATTTTCATTAAAAGTTATTAAACATTGATTAAGGTTTAAATCTTTTGCATGGATTAATTCTGAAGGTTCATCAGGGTTGCAGCTGGTAAAATAAATAAGTTGATTTTCCGCTAATTTTATTATTCCGCCATCATAAGTTTGAATTTGTTTTAAAGTTACTTTTTCAGCTGGTTTTTTACGTAAAAACATTATCACTGGATAATAAATAACCTAAAAGTTATCCAAATTTGAAGATTACAAAATTAAAAAAGTTGTTGTTTGGTTTTATGTAAAACTTCATTTTAATGTTACTTTAGCAAAGTTGTGGTGAAAGCTTACACAAATTTAATTATATTTTGATATAAGCTTATTCAAATATTCTTACCATAGAATTATCAGCTGTTAGGACAAAATCTACAACGTTAAGTTGATCAATTCTTTTAGGGCCTAATGGTGTTTGAACAATCATGTCACCACTAAAGCCCAGTAATCGATTACCACCATATCCATATGAATATCCATCAACTGAAGATGCATCTTCAATAGCAAATGCTGGAAAAATTATAATAAAAAACGTGCACGTTAATCGAAGCATTATCGTGTTGTGCTGTAAAACAAATTAATCAATATCAAAAAATAAACCAAAAAATCAGAACACTGTTTTTTTCCTTCAATTTTATTACCACCCGTAATCTCATTAAACTTATTTTCAGTTTTTAAAAAAATTAAGATAAAAAACAGAAGAAGATATTTTTCGCCCACCAATAAATCTGTCAATCAACTCATTTAACACTTTTTTAAAAAGACAAAAACGAGATACATGAAAATAGAAAAGACATTTATCAAATTTGTTTTCCGATTAAATGCAGGGAATTCATCGCATCCCAGAAAACTATTTCAGAATGCAGAAATAAATAATTAGACATAGAAATATTGAAGTTTTTTTTAACACTTTTTTCTCTAGAAGTTTGAAATTGCCTATTTTTAGATTTCTCAAGGACTAATATAAGCTTTGAAAAAAAACATTTTTTTTACATTTTGAGTTTATTCGTAAAAGACATGATTGCAATAAAAATAATAAGGATACAAAAAAAACAATAAATATGGTACAAGAAAGAACAAAAGAAATAAAACACAACAAATAATTAAATTTCAATTTAAAGCCAAAAATAAATTACAGCATTTAAATTTCATTTAATCGAATTTATAATGGTTTTCGAAAATCAAAACTATCACCAAAGAGACGGAAACTTTTGCCAAATGTTTTTTCATCTTTTTCATCTTTAACTTCTTTATTAACAATTTCATTGAGAGCAGTTTGAATTTCATCCCATCCACCACCAGTTGATAAATATGAAGCACAGAAATTGTTTGAATTGGTTGGATCAGCTGGAATCGTTGGAGCATTGATAAAATCAGGAACAATCTTGATTGGTGAACATGGTAAAGATTTGGAACGAGAGAATTTTGTATTTAATGCTGGAAAATCAGTTGAATTTTTGAACCATGATTTTTCTGATGAAAGATTTGCAACATAATATGCATTCTGAATGATCTGATCCAATGTTTGTTTTGGAAGACCAAGAAATGAAAGATACTGAGTAATAAAGGCTTGGTCAGGAAGATCATCAGACTGAAAATAAATAAAATAGATGTTTATAATTAAACGATAAATAAGAAAGCTTACTTCAGGAATGCAACGAAGTTCATGTGGACCATGTGCATACCAGCAATTAACACCAAAACGACAATATTGACGGTTAGAATAATTATCACACAAATGAGTCTTGTAAATAAGAGGATTCTTCCAGGTAGTTTGTTTTCCACAATAAACTTTGTTGGCTTCTTTGAGGGATCTATAAAGGGAATAGATTAATGTAACATGACGAAATTAGTAAAATAAACTTACGTTGACAAAGTTTTGAAGAAAATTTCTCGAGGTGTTTCATCTTTATTACTTCCATTTGGTGATGTTAAAAGTGGTGGTTGCATCATAGAAGTTTGACCAAATTGAATTGTTGGAAGTGGTGGAGGTGGAAGTTGAAAATTCTTATTTTTTCGTTGTTGATGAAATTGTTGTTGTTGATGATGTTGACGTTGACCACCTTGGAAATGATTGTTGTAGCTTCGATTTCCAAAATTCATTGGTGAAAATGGAACATTAAACATCGGTTGCTGTTGTTGATTAGATTGAAATTGTGGTGTCCAAGTATTCATTGTTGGAAATCCATTATTTCGCTTTTGCTGCATTTGTTGTTGAATTTGTTGTGGAGATGGAAACATTTTTTGATAATTCATAAAATCCATTTTTTAAAATATTTGAAGAAATAAATTTAAAAAATGTAATCAAAAAATATTAGAAATAATAGAGAGCAGGAAATAATCGGCAAACTAGTTGATTTGAAAAATATGAAAAATTGAGAAAGCAATTTCAGCCACATACATTTATTTTTGTTCAAAATTTAAAAAAAAGGTCAAATAAATACAAAAGGTGTAAGTACCTTAAAAGAGTTCTCTTTTTTCTTTACACTTAATTTAATAGCAGACTTAAGAGGCTTATGCTTGCAAGTTTAAGGCGATACTTGACTATATGTGTTGAAACATTTCATGATAATATCCCAAATGTTCTTACACGTTTTTTCGTTGACAACATACAAAGCAAACAAGATTAACCCCATTAGCAATTTTTAAAATTCAAAATATATTGAACAAAAAAACTTTGAATGCCTTGAAATTGATATAATGAAAGAAGATGACAGATTTTGTTCCTATATTTTTGACAATGTATAAAATCAAACTCAGCGTACGGTAGAAAAACTGATTATAAATATGTAGCAATTGTGATTCTAATACGTAGCTCTAAAGCTTCCAGATTTCACCCGCTAACGATGACGGAGCCACTGACTGCCAATTTTATATGCAACTTGTTTTCCAATAACAAGCCAAAAAAGCGGTGTTTAGAAATTGTGTAATTTTATAAATGCTTTAAACCCTTTTTATTACAACATTATTTACAAAAATATATATCAATTCATCAAAATGAAAAAAATTAGCAGTCTTCAATTTCAGCAAAATCTTTAAATGTTAGTGCAATAGATTCTTGATCAACTTCAATTTTTCGATGACGAAATCTTTTTTCATTTTCACAGGTACTCCATTCTGTCCAAGGAAGGCTGCTAATCAGAACCAAATTTCTTTCACATGTTGATAACTCTTCTCTTAAACGCTGAAAAGAAAGGTTTTTAAGCAGCCAAAACTTTTAATTAAAAACTAATAGATTTTTTTCAACGAAATCAAAAAGTTGAAATTTTATAGCCAAAATCAAAATTCCCGAAAAATAAAAATTTCAATTTTGTATGATTTTGAAATCTATTAGAAGATAAAGTAAAAAAATACACTTACACCTTTTCGTGACATTATTGCTTTTGGATTTAAATTTAAACAATCTTGTGAAGCCATTTTCCAATTTTGAATATCAGCCCATGATTTTGCAGCCACTTCTTTACCATATAAAACATAGATTTCAGAAATTTTATAAATTCCAATAATATTTATTCCCATTAAAATAACGATTATTGCTGCAGTAATTAACGATATTACGATAGACCAAAATCGATATTTTTGATTTCGTTTTCTCATTGCTGATTCAAGTTGTTTGTGATCAAGTTTCGTTTTAACAACAACCTAAAAATTGATAATTAATTAATACATTAATATCACCAACATTATTATTTGCATGATACTGTAATCATATGCATGTGTAAATAAAGAAGTCCATGTAAAATTGAAATTAAAAAAACATACATGACTAACACCCATTTGTTGAAGTGGCCGATCATCCTCTAAATATGGCATAGGATGAATTGAAATTGGTTTTTCCATTGAAATTTGTTGTCGACATGCTCGGTTTCGTTTTGATGACTTTGAGGATGGTGGTTGTTTTCGATCAGAATCTTTAAGAGTTTTAAAAAATAGCAGCCTTTTTTTGGATGATGATGAAGTACCAGGAGAAAGCTTTTCATCACCACCAGTTTTTTCAGCAGCTGTTTTTTCGGATGGCGTTAAATCATTTGAATTTCGATGTGATGATCTTGCACGTCGAGAAGATTGTGCAGCACGAGATTTATGAACATTTATAAAATCTTGAATCTTTTTTCGTGATGAATCAGTTTTACGTGGCTGGGAATCTGGTGCAATAATATTATTAAGTTGTTGTTGTTGTTGTTGTTGTTGTTGCCGGCGAGTTGCTGAACTTTCTTGTGTTTGTTGTGTTTGGGGTTCTAAAATAAATAAGAGCATAGTAACAAAAAGAAGCAAAACATACCATTATGAGGATCCATTGTTGAAATAATTGCTTGTGGTGGTGATATCTTATATTTTTCAACAGCATTTGCAAGAGGTCGCTTTGAAGAATCCATATCTTGGAACATTTTGAGAGAAGAAAATTTTGTCAATAAACTTTGAAATGTTTTTCATTTGTTAAAGATTATGCAAATTTACAATGTAAAAGAACTGCCCAACACTTTTGGTAATAGCTTTTGTTAAAAGAAAACACCCACAACTTCATTGGTAATTACAATATATTCCAATGACAATGACTGATAAGTCAATGTTTACATTTTCAAAACCTCGTCAACAGATCTTTCCGTTTCCTTCAAATATCATTTATCATATGTGCAGCAAACCATCTTCACCAAAAGCTGTAATTAATTTGTATAAAACTTGCAAATATTTTTATGCTGTCAATCAAATTCTTGTATGTGAAGATGGAAGATTCGGTGATTTTCAATGGCCTGGCCCCATGTTGATCGGTTTCGGTTTCAAAGCATTAAAAATTTCTCTGCAAAATTTTGGTTTACTCATGAATTACATATCCTAGATTTCGATTATCCACAGTAGGTGTTTTGAGCTTTCATTTTTGAAAAAAAGAAATCGTCTGTTGCCTTCGTAAAATTTTTTCTTCGCAACACGCTTGAAAATTAGGCACTTAAATACGCAAAAGAAATTCTTTAAGCGCTGCTTCAAAAAACCGATTTTTAGCAATGGTCAGAAATAAAATTTATGTGACATTAAGACCATAAAAAAGATATTAACACAGTAAAATATCTCTTTTTTCCAGGGTTTGTTCAATTGTAACATCGCATATTTATCGCTGTAATTTAGCAGAGCTGCAAATATGGTGTCAAAAGTTAACCACTAAAGAATTTGATTTATTAATTAAAGATTCAACCATAATAAAGATTGATTTAACTAACAATATTATAACTGATGAAAATGGCCACAATCTTTCTTTTGATGTAATTTTGAAAAAGCTATTGCCTTATATCAAGACATTCCTTTATGAACCCAGTAATGAAGAAAAGATGGAAGTAATCACTGATGAAACATTAAAATATTTGAATGACTTAAATTTTATCAATGCTAAACTTGAATGGCTTTGTTTGCAGGATATTGGGATTTCTTCAAGTATTGATCTGAATTTGATGTTTTCATTCTTTAAAAAATCTGCTTCTTCAAGTACTTCCTACACATTCAGACTAAATTATAAAAATGCTGATCATTTAAAGCAAATTAAAAAAGCCGTCAAACAAATGTTATCAAAATGGAATGCAACAAAAAAGAAACCATCAATTACATTTGAAACTTATACGGGAAATTAAATGTTCTTGTAAAAAATAAAGCGTTTTTGAGCTTGATTTTTTCATATTTACCCTTTATTTGTCATCTTTTTTTACACTTTTATGCTTGAAATGATTAATAAAAATATGTCTTTTGTTTGCCATCAAAAAGAATAGATATTGACATCTTACAAAATCAGAATAAAGTTTTTCATAAAATTTTGTTTTTTGCTTTTATTGAACGTTTTCCTTTTTATTGTTTTTGAATTTTAGGTATTTATTATATCATAATTTGATTTTTAAAATTCCAAAAAACATTTGTTTAAAGCTGATACGTTAATAGCATTTTATTTAAATATTGATTCCTGACGCATACAAATCAACCTTTTTGTTTATTCTTTTAATAAGCATGACTAATTCAATACTTTAATATTTGGATTTGTGACAAAATAACACAATACTTAAAAAATGCACATTTTCTAGCTTTTAAATATTCAAAAATAAAAACATTAACAAGAAATGCTAACTATTTTCTTATAAAGACTGTCTAATAAAAAAAGAATTTTTTTTAAAAGAACGTTGATTGACCGCAGACGTCTGTCTGCTTTTCGTCTTCGCTGTTACGAAATATAACGTTCCATCGTCTGCTGCTCTCAAAATGCATGTCGGTGAATTTTTCGAAAAAACGTTATTTTGTGAATGATTTTGATTAACCGCAATGGGGATGGTGTTTATTCACGTTTAATGAAATAAGCTAGACGACACAATATTTTTATTTTCGTATTTTTCAAGTGTAAGGTTAGGGTAGAAAGATTTGCGTTGCTTTTTTTGGATTTTTATTTCTTAATATTTTATTTTTGCATTAGTTGAGGGTTGCAATTTGCAAAACACTTAAAAGTAATTCCGTTAAGAATGTTTGTTTTTAAATACAAAAGTTATAAAGCACCTGAAATCATTATTAAAAATAAATTGGTATTAATTCATATATTACTAAAAGAGCACTGAAAAAAGTAAAATATTACAAAAAAAAAATTCAGCAAAATATTATTTTACCCACCTTCCTTAATGTATTTCTTTCTTGTTCAAACAGTTCATTTATGCCATAAAACAAATACAATCGCTGTTATTTTAGGATATGTGTGATAATGATTTTAGCAACAGATTTCGAATACTTTTTCTTGAAATCCTATTCTCCGTTTTCATAGCATTTTTTTCTTTGTACTGTTTTTAAATGTTAAATTCAAATAAGTATTTGATGTATTACAATTTCATGTTTAAGATCTTAAAAATTCTTTTGTATTAAGTTGACACGACAATAGCATTTTTTAAAATATTGACCAAATGGAATATGCATCAGCTTTTTTATAAATTTAATATTACCAAGCTTTCTTAATTTATTACTCAGATATTCATTTAATATTTAAAAAATGTACACTTTTTAGCTTTTAAATCTTCCAAAATATAAAAGTACTAAATAGTCCCCAAAACTTTATGAAAAATCAAGAAATTTTTTCGACATGAACGCAGACGTCTGCCCATCGTTTTTTGCTATTATGAAATACGTATACAAATTCGCTCTTATTTTTCAGCAGCCGCTTTTCCGTAACCTTTAAGAAATAGGCAAACAAGACAGGATGGTACGTTTAAACACCGCGTTTTAAAAAAAGAAGGTTTATAAATTGTGTTCATTCTTTATTGTAAACAAAGTATTACACAGTTTTTTTTTCAGAATAGTTTTTTTTATTTCTTTTTTAGTATTATATTTTTTAATGAAATTTTTTTAATTTTAAAGCAAAAAGAATCAAATAATGCTCGATTTTTTAAATTTTTTATTGAATATTTTGTTACATCAGTCTTTTGTTGAATAAAATGATGGGAAAAGTATTGTGAGTAGATTTGGAGAAAATTTTTAAATCATAACATAAAACACATTAAAAATTATTTGTCTTCTGTTACAATAAGAATACTAAAAAAACTTTATTTAATACAAAAGAAACATTTTTTTAACATCATATAAGTTTACAAATCTCTCTCAAAGTTCATATTAATCAAAAGTTTTCCAAAGAATTTATGCAACAAATACAATCTTTAGAATTGACATGATAAGCTTTTTAATGATTCTAAAGTGCATCGTCAAAACCTTTAAACTAAAATTAATCAAACAAAACATTTTTTTTCTTCATTTCCGTTACAGTACTTTCAAGGTTCATACTGTAAGAAAACAGTAATAATAAATAATTGAAAAAAGCTCGAGATAAACGTTATTTGTACCTTGCACCGAATGCAATGTACATTTGATGGTGGGTTTTATTTTCTTTTTGTTTTTTGCCATAAAACTTTGAAATTATTGTATTTTATACAAACAAACGTTTGTGTGAAGTTTACACCGCATTTTTTTAAATATTGATTCCACTGGAATATATATCAACTCTTTTGTATATAATTGTAGTTTTGCTAATTTATTACTTTAATATTTATAATATTTAAAAAATGCACATTTAGTAGCTTTTAAGTCTTCAAAAATACAAAAGAAAAAATAAATAGTCCCTAAAAAACTGTCTGAAGAACAAGAAAATTCTTTCGAAAAAAAAGTTGTTTGAGTGCAGAAATCTGCCTTTCGTCGAAATACGAATAAACAATTCGCTTTTATGTGTCAACAGCCACTTTTTCATAACCTTTTACAAAAAAAGCGGCAAACAGACAGGATGATGTGTCTAATTTTTTAAAGAGGCGGCGTATACATACAAATTGTGTCGATTTTTTCAGTAAAAGAAACATTACGCAATTTATTCGAATAATGTTTCTTATAAGCTTATTTTTGAAATGAAAGATAGGCGATTTCATTTTAACGAAAAAAAGAAACAAATAATGTGCAATTTTTTTTTAATATTTATTTTATTGCTTTTAATTTTTACCGACTTAAATGATTGAAAAAAATTGTGAATAATTTTGTTGAAAATTTTTATTTCATAAAGTTGGCACTATAGATTACAAGGCACCATTAAAAATTAAAGATTACTTGTCTTCAGTTAATATTACAATAAAAATATTGAAAAAAGTTTAATTACTACTCCAAATAAGTTTCAGCATAATATAAGTTTACACATCTTTCTCAATGCTCACATTAGTCAAAACATGTCCAAATTTGTGCAAAAAATACAATTTTTAGAATTGGCGTGATAATAATTTTAATGATTCTGAAATGCATCGTTAAATCCTTTAAAATAAATTTAATCAAACAAAACATTTTCTTCTGTATTTCCGTTACAGTACTTTCATTTCCGATTTTCATTTTCTTTAATCTTTTTTTCCAAGCCAAACCTCTTTTTCTGCCATTAAAAATTTAATTGCCTTTGTAACCTTCCTTTGAACTATTTTTTTTTAAGTTTTTTTTTGCAGCTAAAAATAAAAAGAACAAAAAATCAACCACCCGCCGGAAGGGAAGGAGTGCCACAAGAAATAACCTTCCAAAGGTCTTTGAGGTGTGGTAGGAAAACGAAAAAAAATGAATGAGAATTGTTTTAAGCGGATTATCGACAGGTACATGACGAAGCATGCTTATCAACTCAACTTTTTTCTTCAAAATGAAAGATTTATCACTGATAATCAAAGTATATATTTGTGTGGAGGAGTTGAAAAAGAAAAGTATTAAAAGCCGTTGAAAAAAAAGCAAAAAAATATATTTAATTTTGTGTTTTTTTTATTACACAAAAACAATAATGCTAAAAGTTGTTGCTTTATTTTTGTTATGCTTTGGTATAGCTTTGGGGGATATTAATTGTCCGGCAAATTATAATTTATTTGATGATGGATTTTGTTATCAGGTAAGAAAATTTTTTTTAATCTTTAGAAAATGGAATATTTTAATGAAAATGTAAAAAAAAAGCTGTGAAGTAAAATGGATTTATTGTGCCTTTTTTAATTATTGAGCATAGTGATGTATTCTGTCGAATTTTCAACAAATCAAAAATACACGCACAAATTTTTTTGAGTGTGAATATTTAAATTGAAGTTATTTTTTTTTGAAATTAATGTTAAAAATATTCAAAATAGCAAAACTTAAGCTATATTTCTGAAAGCGAAAAACTCGACTGCTGTTCTTACTCTAGACAGCGAAAAAAGACGCAAAAAATATACAAAAAGTGTGTAAGCAATATTATGAAATTCCTTTGGTCCTGTATTGACGGGGCAGCAACATAAAAAAAATTGTTTAGTCTAGCCGATTTTTAATGCTAAACATTTTTTGCCGCCGTTTTCAAAATAGTCTATCATTTAATAAAAAAATAAAAGCGTTTTTTTGTGACAATTTAAAAAAACAAATAAAAAGCCAAATAAATGGAAACAAAGATTGGCGGAACATTTGTTAATTAAAATATTGCAACTTTTAATGAAAAAACTTTCATTTTTAATTTTTAAAACACAATGTCTGCTAAACAGCAATTTTCATTCTTTGGTTTTTGGATGTCTAAAATTTCTTTTGAATTCACATTGGCTAGATTAAAATGTATTTTTTCTTTTTTTAATTACTGTTGTCATTTGTGAAGATAATCAACAGCCAGACAATTTGTCCACAGCAGGTTTAAAATACGTATCAACTTCCCTTGAATAAGAATTCTAAATAAGTGATAAAAAATATTCAAAAACATAAGCGTTTAGCTTTATTAAGTAAAAACAATATTCATTTGATTGCAACAACAGCGAAAAAAATGTGCAATAAGTATGAAAAAAGACAGGCACTTTTGCAACATAAAGTTTATGTCAAAGACTATGCGCTGTACTGTTGACTAAATCAGTCAGCAACTAGCGCAACAGATGTTATGAAATCTTCGATGCAAACATTTTTTTGCATTTTATTGCCGCCATTCAAAATGCTTATTGTAGTTAAAAATAAAGCTGCAAAATAAATAGGAAGATTTTGCTCAAGTCAAGATTGAAAAATAAATTTTGGCGGGAAATTTGATAATTAAAACATTGCAATTTCAAAAACATTAGCTTACATAAATGCACATCACATAACTATCTTTTAGCTTCTTTCAACCCCTGTTCATAGATATGAAGGAAAACAAAGATGTGAAGCTGAAGGTGGAGTACTACCAAAGATTTCTGATCCATTACAAAATGCCATTATAACAAAGATTTCTTCGGATGCTTCAGTTGTTACATGGCTTGGCTTAACTTGTTCAAGCAACAATAATTGTGTTTGGGAAGATGGATCATCAATGAATTTTGATAATTTTGATTCTGGTTCTGCTGATATAAGCCGAGGAAATTGTGCTTTTATTAATGTTGCAGCTGGAAAAGAAGGAAAATGGACTTCTGCAGATTGTACAGGAGATTTTAAAGCTGTAATTTGTCAGAAGAGTCGTAAGTTTTTTTGAAGGGGCTTTTCGATGGTTCTGTTTAAAGGCCAAAATCGACTTTTGGTGGGAAAGAAATTTGTTTTTATGAATGCCACCTTTGATCTTTTTTTAGTGTAAAAAGATCAAAGGGTTGCTATTTTTAAAAGGGCACAGAGAAATGCCTGCAAGAAGCATGCTTTTATTTGCATGAGCATCCAAAGCAAAATCTAGATTTCATATATCCCTTTTACACCTCAAAATTTTTAGTTACCCAACCAAATGTCACCTGCCCTGATTCCTACATTAAAGGCAGCGATGATCGATGCTATTTTCAACCAAATATTAAACTTCCATTTAATAATGCTGAAACTGTTTGCACTGCCACAGCATCCGATACTAATCTTGTTTCAATTACAAGTGACGATGTAAGCTTTTATATCGCCCACTAGTATGTTAACACAATATCTTTATAGGAAAATGGTGCAATTCAGCTAATTTCACAAGCTGCACATTTTACTGATATTTTTATTGGTCTTCAATTAGGTCCAGGTGGAATTGGATATGTATGGATTGATGGAACTGATCATGTATATGATAATTTTGAAGATCGACAACCTAATCCTCGAGCAGGAAATTGTGTGGCAATGAATGTTTTGACGGGGAAATGGAGAAGTGTAAGCTGTGATCAATCCATGTCGTTTGTGTGCTTGAAGAAGTGTAAGTTGTGCAAAATGTTTTGGCTACAAAAAACTGCCTTATAAATTCAATCAAAAAATTGGTTTTGTTTGATGTAATTTCCATTAAAAAAAATACATTGCAAAATCGATTTCGCGGAGCTTTTGCAGAATACATAGAATTAACAATAACTAAATTTATATATTTACAGATACTCTATATCCTGTTTCATCTTCATCGATCCGTCCACAAACATCAACCACCACAGCTACCAATACCGGATATTCATGCCCAACTGATAACACATATTATGGTCCATCTGCTGTAAGTTTTCGCCTATCCAATATGCCATCCACACTTATCTTCCCATGTCTTAGGTTGATTCACCAAATTATCCAAATTATTACGGTGGTTCAATAGAATGTGAATATCATTTAAATGTTGTTGCCGGGAATCTTGTCACTGTTAGATTTATTGAATTTTATCTTAAAAATACTGATTACATTGACCTATATGATGGTGATAATGATAATACATTGCTCTATCGCTTACATGGATCAGTTTCCACAGATCAATGGTTTACAACAAAATATTCAAATCGAATGTTAGTACGATTTGTTTCAACTGCTGGATTTGCAGATGTATCAGGATGGGTTCTATTTTTCAAGGCACAACAATATGGTTAGTTTAATGCTTTTTGTGCTGTTTTGGGGTGGAATACATAAATGAACATTTTTACTTTTTTCAATGATTGTTTGAAATATTAAAACTTTTATTTTTAACGTCGACTTTCGACGCATTCCATTAGAAATTTTATAGATTTTATGTGTTAAAAATTATTTTCAAAAACAATGACAAAAATTTTTTTATTTATAAAAAAAAGTTGTCTAAAATATTCAAAAAAAAGAAATGAGACATGGGAATAAAAATTTTCTTGAACAACGTCTACAAAGTTTTATCGACTTTTGTCGTTGTTTCAAAAGCAACTGAAAAAGAAAAACATGTGTCTAAATTCAATCTGACATTTTAAAATCTATTGCTGCACGCAAGCGTGTTTACAAATGCCTAAAATTTATCCTTTTCCGCCACTTTTTAGTCTTTCAAAAACCAATGTTTCGTTCAAAAAAGTAAAATATTTTGTCTACGTTTTGCATTTTGTCTGACATTTAAAAAGAGCAATCGCTTCGTCAGTTAAGTAAAAAATCGATGGTCTACAAATGTTCAAAAAAGTGAGGGAAGAATTAAAATTTTGTTGGGCAACAAAGGTTTCTGTATCTTATTTCTATAAAGAATTTTTTCTGAATGTTAGTAATAGTGTTTAAAAATAATATTTTAAAAAGCTAAAGCAGTACTATTGGCATCAAAAATAAATAATTATTAAATTACAGCAATCATATTTTATAATAAAAATTTTTGTAAATCTTCAAAAAAATTACATACATATATTTAATGGTGTTAAGCTCAATTTTTTCATTGCACAAAATTTTGTATTCTCTTAAAGGGGGACAACCACCTTTAACAAATTTTTTTCATTCACTTTCCCTGATTTTTCTCGCACTTATTTGGCACTTATTTTTTTGCAAACGGGAAATGAAAAAGTGACAAAGCAATTTTTTTGCGCGTGTCGAGACCTCCAATCAAAGTCAACTCAAAAAATTTGTTAAAGGTGGTTGTCCCCCTTTAAAAATGCTTTTTTATGTATTTTTTTAGTGCTAACCAGGGCTGAGAAATGTGGCCGGCCGGAAATTTCGGCCGCATTTCTCAGCCATGTTGTTAACTCAAAAAAAGAAAAAAAATATTCAAAAAACTATAAAACGCATTGAAATAAATTAGACAGCGACAACATCGTCTGCCATTTTTCTTATAGACTAAATAGAGCAATCTTTTTTCAATTTTTTATACAAAAAATAGCGTCCTCAAAAAAATGAATTGCAATCAGAATCAAAAATAGCGATTCTTTTCAGGCATTACATCAACTCCATCAACAACTATGACAACTCGAAGAACAACTACTTATCAACCAGATTACACATATTATGGTAGTGGTACTGTAAGTCTTAGCTATAGAAATTGTTTCTTCGGTAAAGAAAACAGTTACAGATTACATCTCCAAATTATCCAAGCTTATATCCAAATAACCTTAATGCAACATATATTCTTGAAGCAACCCCTGGAAAAGTTGTTAGAATTACGTTTAATAAAATTAATACAGAACGGTGTTGTGATACTATTACTCTTTATGATGGGATATATGAAGATCAAACAAAGGTTATTACAACGTAAGTAATTTTTTTCATAGGAATGTTTATTTGATAAAATTTTAGTTTATCAGGTGATCACTCAACTCCAGAAACATATCAATCAAATGGAACATATATGACAATCAGATTCCTTACAGATCCAGTACTACAGGAAGAAGGATTCACAGCTGATTTTATTTCATATGGAAGTAAGGCTTTTATGAACTTTTATAAAAAAGAAAAAAGAAAAGAGTACACAGACGAACTCTTCCGCAGTCTTCCAACAGTCTTCCAACAGGGAGGAAGTCTTCGGAAGACTGTTTGCCTATATTCCTCGCTGTTGGAAGACTGTTGGAAGACTGCGGGAGAGTTCGTCTGTGTATCAAACCATTTTAGACAAATCAATTCCATCAAAAAATTGCGAAGATGGCTGGACTCATGATCCTTCACAGCAATATTGCTACAAATATTTTCCAAATGGTGGTCCATGGTCACAAAATTGGATGTCTTGCAGCAATTTAGGGGCACAACTTTTGACAATTCACAATTCTCAACAAGAAACTTACATTGAAAGTAAGCCAGTTTTTAAAGCATTTTTCTAAATTTTAAAACTTGCAACATTTTTTAGCTTTCATTTACAACGCCCAACTTGGAAGTCAAAGTAGCCTTGTGTGGATGGGATTACATTATCAATTTGATGATTGGGGTTGGAGTGATGGAACCTCTCTGGGATATACTGATTGGCTTTTTGGTAAATATTTATATCATTGAAAAACCTTTAAACAGTTTATTTATTTTTAAGGTGAACCCTCAACAGCTGGCGATTGTGCCGCAATTTCAACATTAAACAATAATAAAAATGGTTGGGTTGTTACTGACTGTAATAAAGTATTACCGTATGTTTGTTATCATAATGCATTATCTAATTAAAATATGATTTTTATTATTTGTGTTTTGAATGAATAAATAAAGTTCCTTATAATTGAGAATGTAACTAGCAATTAAGGACAAAATAAATAAAAAAAATATTTCTTAAAAAAATAATATATTTGTAAGTTGTATCTTTACAATTTTCTTTGTTATACATGTAGCAATGTTCTTTATCATATTATTTGATTACATGTTTATAAAAAGTTTAAGAAATAATTATTTACTGAATTTAAAAAATTTGGCATTAAAAAATGTCGTCTTGCTTTAAATTTATACATGCATTTTTTTGAATGTTATTTTTTATAATGATATTTTTTTAATAATAAAATATTCAAAAATACTACAAAAAAACAACAGCAGACACAATGTAACTATATAATAATATGTATTTTAACTAACGCAGTCGAAAATAAAAAATTATGCAGCAAAAAAATTTCTCGGCGATTTCCACACTTTATGATGCAAAACGCCTATAGACGTTGTCTGTCTTCTAAAAAAATGAACAAAGAAGGAAAAACATTGCTGAAAATGTTAGCCTGTCTCTTTTACGAAACATTAAAAGAACAAAAAACATCATTGTAAAAGTGATTTAAGTTAATCTTTTTGAATTTTTAAAGAAGATGTTGTTATACTTATGAACATGTAAGATAATTACGTAAAACTTTACAACGACGAATCCAAGTTTTTTTGGACAACATGATTTGGAATCAATATTGCAC
Organism: Panagrolaimus sp. LJ2400; assembly: GCA_024447215.1. Lineage (NCBI taxonomy): Eukaryota > Metazoa > Nematoda > Chromadorea > Rhabditida > Panagrolaimidae > Panagrolaimus > Panagrolaimus sp. LJ2400. The sequence goes on along the minus strand of JAMRYA010000001.1, from coordinate 3,406,526 downwards.
TAAATATGTTACAATGAAATATTTAACAAACATTTAAATTATAATTCAAACACATCTGAAACAATAAAATGCTTTTTGATGGAAATTTCGACAAAACAACATTGTATTGTGAAAACATTTAAAATCTTTGTTCTTTTGTTCTTTTTCACAGCCCTGGATCTCGGCTCAAGGACGTCGGCAGAAAAAAATTTCGGGGTGTGCACAAACAACTTCGGAGGGGGCACGCCTTTGATCTTTTGGCGCTTTAACACAGTAATTGGACAAAAATCAAAGAATTTTTCTAATTTTGGAGGGGGCACGTGCTCCTCGTACCCCCCTTTGCTGACGTCCCTGTCTCGGCTTATAGGTTTTCTTTTTGTATGGTTGTTTGATAGACCTATTTATCTAAATCTTATCTAAACTATAGCTCGGCACTTTTTTAAATAATTTATTATAAATTTGAAAAAAAGATATTAGCTTTTTAAGATTAAACTCAAAAAGACAATAGAAGAACAATAGAAAAACAAAAAAAGAACAAAGGAAAAAGGATGCCCGATGTTTGCTTGCAAAAGTGCCTTGGAAAAATCGATCTCTTTCAGATAAGTGCCAGAAATTTGCAAGAAACTTGCAGCAAAAAGAATCTTGCAAGGTAAAAAAAGTGTTGCAAAAATCCTGCAGGATTCTTTCAAACTGCAATAATCTTGCAAAATCCTTGCAAACGTTTGCAATAATCTTGCAGTTTTCATGCACATGAAAAAGAAACCTGCAAGGATTTGAAACCGTGTGCAAAATGAATCCTTGAAAGAGACCGACAGTTGACTTGCAAATTTTTGCAAGCAAACACCGGGATGAAGAAAGGAGTCTCAGTAAAAAAAGAACAAAAAAAAAATTGTGAATGAAAAATTTTCACACCTCTTTTTTCTTTCACTCACCATTCAGGGCTGCCGTGTTTGGCATTTGTTTTTTAAATTAAAGAATTGTTTAAACAAAAAACAATGCAGGTTATTTCTTTCTTTTCTTTCGATTTTTAGTATTTGATTTCAAATGTTTCGTTCTTGAAAAAACTCTCTATTTTTGTGACAGATAGTTGTTACACAAAAGAATTGTTTCTAGAAATAATTACACGATTTTTAAAATTGATATCGCTCAACTGATTATTTTTGATAGAATAATATTAACGTCATATTGAAATTTCTAATTTAGATAATAGAAAAGTTCTTAATTTAACAGAGAAGCTACTTTTTCAATAATTACTTACATTTCTGCGTTATCTTTCCCATGGAAAAAAAACTTGAAGTACTATATAATTTTTACTGTGTGAAATTATTGATAATATTTTTTTAATTTTCTTAATATCGCTTATGTTTTTTAAATTTTTACTTTTTTGTTTACAACATTTCAAAGATTTTTTCAATAAAATAATATTCAAAATATACATAAAAATTAGTAACAAGAGCATAATCTAGTACTAAATTCAAAAATTGTATTCGACAAGAAATAAGTAATTTCAACATTTTTTAATGGAAAACGTCGATGTTTGTGTGCTTAAAAAAGTAAGAAGGGAAAGGCAATGTTACACAGTTATGTTCAACAAACATGTTTCGACACCTTTTTTTTGTCTGAACGACGAAAAAACGCAGCAATAAGCGGGAGATAGAAAAATATCGCTAGACATTCGAAAAAAGTATTTTCATTTTTTGTTGAACAAAAAAAGCTGTTATATCTCGGAAATATACACACATCATTATATTTTTGTTTTATGCTAACCGTTTTGAATTTTTAAAAAGAAGCAAAAAGTGTTAAGTAATTAAGAAATAAAAAATTTCGAAATAAACCTTAAACAATATTGAAGACCCCATGAATTTGCTATAACTAACACTTATTGGCTATTCGGACAATAAATAAAATAAATTTGAATCAAAAACATCTAACGCATTATATAATTGTTATTTTGTGGATTACAATATTTCTTTGTTTGCAATAAGTGTTTAAAAAGAAGTTCGGAATTTTACAGGAAATAATGCTTTTTGTTTCTTGCAAAAACAAAGACAAATTGTTTTGAAAAAGAGATTTTCTTTTGATTACAAATTAAAACAATGAATGGCAGATCTAAAATTTAGGATTTTCTAAACAATAGTGCTTTTTTTCAATTTTTTAATGTTGATGCTGAAATTCTATGTCTCTAAGCACATTCGTAATTTCTTACAAAGATTAATCTGAATTTTAAATATTTTTGTGAAAATAATAATACAAATTTGTTTCTCTAAACCGGTAATAAAGAAGATAAAAACAATGTGACGTTTTTGTAATTTTTCAATTTCCGATTTTAAAATTTAAAGGAGATGGACTCTTTGTTTCTTTTTGAAAAAAAAGGGATTTCGAAATACCTGCGTCGACGGAAAACCTGATTTTGCCTGAACCCTCTGTGTCTTGAAACGAAAATATTATTTTTTTTTCAAGCAATTTTTTGTTGAGCTTTTTTGAGATATATAAAATCTAATGCAAAATTCGAGTAAAATGTTTATATTCATTATTTTCACAAAACTTTTTTGTTTAAAATTGTAATTATGTGTTGTAAGACAGATCTTTTTTATGAGATAACATCAAATTCATTTTTTAACCAAAATTTTGAAAATTAATACATTTATTATTCTTAACAACTAAAAAAGCAATAAAAGACATAATACAGCAATTATCGCAGAATCTTTAACAACAGGTCAATCACGCACTAACCATTACTTCTGTAACTTTTTTGCAAAAAATAAAAGTGCATGATTTTTTGCTGTTTTTAGTAATGCTTAATAACATTGTTCACAAAAACGTTATTCATAACATATTAATGCTAGATTGTTTTTCCTTTATTTTTACTTTCTGAATAATTGTTGCTTAAAGATTTATTTTAGAAAATTACTTTCACAATACACCCTTTCTGTAACATAGTGTTCTACAAAATAAATTCTGTACAAAAATAGCATGAACAAAAAAAATTATGCTTTACAGTGCTTTTTTTTTGCTTTTAATATTTAATTTTATATATCTCAAAAAAGCTCAACAAAAAATTGCTTGAAAGAAAAATAATATTTTCGTTTCAAGACACAGAGGGTTCAGGCAAAATCAGGTTTTCCGTCGACGCAGGTATTTCGAAATCCCTTTTTTTTCAAAAAGAAACAAAGAGTCCATCTCCTTTAATTTAACATAACATCTAAAAATGAAAAAAACAGTCTCAACAAACCTATTATTTTTTTGGTTTGATTCATTTATTTGCATCAAATGAAATAAAACAACATTTATAAAAGATCATAAATGAAAGCATTTAAATGACTTTTTATCTGCTGTTTTGTCCACAATTTTCAGTCGGTTTTTGTTTTCTTTCGACATTTGCCGAAAAAATTTGAAAAGACCTTTTCTTTGCATTTTCTAACTTTTGATCTCTGCCGCGACAGACGAAAAGAAAAAAAATAGCTGATCTATTTTTAGCGGACAGTTGTTTCAAAAATACGACACAAATATTTTTGAACATTTATTCAAACACACTTGGAACACAAGGAAAATGAAAAAACAGATGGCTTTTGTAACAGCTATTGAATTATTTTTTTAGTACATAATAATTTTTCAGCTGTGCGAAAAAATAGAAAAGTGTTTTTGTCGGTTTTTTGAATATTTTTACTATCATTAAATTAATGAACTATTAAAAAAAAGATTCTAAAATGTCTGTTTTTACTTTTATTTAAAATTGTAAAAAAAATATGCAGTCAAATCCATTGACATTCTAAAAAAAACCTTTAACTTAACTGATCACTTTATATTCAATAATGTTTTTAAATATTAAAATATATGCCTTTACTACAACACCTAAATTTCTTAATAATTATAACAATAAATGAAATATTCATAAATATTTTTCACAAAGTTTGTAATTGATGTTTTTAATCAAATATCATATCTGCCGACCATAAAAAAATGTTTTGCATTTTTTTTGAAGGGCGTTGTTATAATGGTTTTGTTGATTTTAAAGTTATCAGAAATGTTTTTAGAAAAAATAACATGCTACCATAATTTATGATAAGCAATAATTTATGTTTATGGCTTACTTTCTCATGAATTCTTCCTGTTTAGATGAATATTTGAACTTTGTTGACATTCTTTTAAAAGAATTTTTTAATTAAAAGGTCAAGAATGATTTGCTTGATGGTTAATTTTTAGTTGAAAAAACAAAGGTATAAAATGGCTACCATGTTGATATTTTCTTCACGTATTCTTATTGTTTTTTCAGAACGATGCTACGGTTTCTGATTTTGATTTGTGCTTCTTTCTGTGTTGGATTAACTGCAGCTGCAAGGGTTCCAGTATGCAATGCATTACGATTTACTGGATCACTTATTTCTTCTGGAGAAGCATTTTATTCATATGGATTTGACTTTAGTGTTTCTGTCAATCCAAATAATTTAACCTTCCCAAATAAAGTAAGAATCACAAATTTTGAAAGTTGGTCTGTTGATCCCTCTGAAATTTATCAAATGGCCCCAATGCTATTCACAGGAACTGCTAAACAATGCTCGACAATGAATGAAACATGTTTATTGGATTTTCCAAATGGTGTTACACAAATGCTTTATCCTATAATGATAAATGGAACCGGGAGTAATCTAAGACCTAATCAAAGACCATTCATAAAATAATGGAAATATTTTTGATGGATATTATGGTGATGTCTTAGATCCAACTTATCGTTCTGGTATAGGCTGGAATACTCGTAAGTTTTATAGAATTATTTCTAACATAATTTTAATTTTTTTCAGCAACCTTTCGTCAAGGAGCAGTGTGCACTAATTTTTATTACATCAATGTTCCAAAAGATAATTACGGTAATCTTAAATAACCGCTAATAAGTTTTCTGCAAGAACGTTTCTAAAAATATTGAAAAAAAATCAGTTTCAAACAACCGTCAAGCAGATGAAAACAATTTCGACACCCTCGACATTCTTGTGGTATGATTCATTTTTTTGCATCAAATGGAAACGGCTGTTGTGTCTACCATCTGCTTTTTTTCTTTCAACATTTGACAAAAACACTGAAAAAAGTCAGTTTTGTGAAAGAACAACCGTCGCGCCGATTTCTTTTTTAAAAACTGTATCTTTTGCAAGACACAAATAAAAAATAGCAGAGATCTCTGGCACTGCGATTAGCATCATATTTCAAACATATTCATTTTTTCATATTTTAATCATTTAACCTAAATTAAAATTATTGTACAAACAAGAATTTAGACAATCATAATTGATGTTCAAATAGGTAAAATCTGTACAAAAAGCAACAACAAACACCGTATAAAACTATTCCCATTATTAAAAAAAATCCAAAAATTCAAAGCAGTGAAGATCAAAAAAAATTAATAAAAAAATTTTAATGACAGTTACCATTTTTTAATTAAATCAATTTTCTTTCGTATAATTTAACTCTGCGGTTTTTTCAAGCAAATACAGTTATCTCTACATAATACTAAATACAATTTAATTGTTTTAATTTTTTTGTTTCTGTAGCAGGCGATGAACGTCTTAGACTTTCATCGCCTGCTTTGATAGGTATAGTTTAAAGAATGTCTCCCAATTTACCATATTTGTAAAACAGGCATTAGCTTTTTTAAACATTTTATTTTTTTAACAATCATATTCAACACAGTAGAAGAAAAAAAATATATATCTTTAAATTGTTAATTGAAATATGCACGATTTTAAACAGCTTAAATGAGTAACAAAAAATATAGCACACTTGTTAAAGAAATTAACCAAAAGAAAGATTTAGTTTTTATTTAAAAGAACCAAAAATGACAAATTCAATTATGTTAAAGAAAACAAAAAATGGCATTTGATAAATTTTTAAGAAGAAAAGATCGTACATTAAGAGTAAATGAAGTGATTAAAGACAAATTCATTGTTGATATAGAAATAAAAAAAAGATGCTCAAAGCTCAATTTCAACCAAATTTTAATCAGTGCTACTAAACATATGAGAAGAATCCTGGCAAAGCAGAAATGCAAAAAACTCGTAAAAGATGAATAACCAAGCTAATATTAAAGAAAAAAAACGAACAGTACCGAAACAATAAGCTATCTTTAAACAGAAGTAAAATTAAAGAAAAATATATAAGCTTTACAAAAGAATCTCACCTCACATGAAAATATAACCGAAAAAATAGCAGCTTGAATCTTATAATGGTGGCATTTCCAATCCAGAAAAAGTTTGAAGTTCAACAGCGGCTTCTGCAGAAGTCCAACGAGTTTCTGGTGGAGCCCAACATGCATTTAAGATACGCTTTGAATCAACTGAAAATGATTCATCAAGAACCATGCACCGTCCATTTGCTAATTCTTGGCTAATTTGTGCATCTATCATTCCAGGATAAGGTAGTTTTCCATTTGTTAAAATTTCATAAAAGAGCAATCCCATTTGATAAACATCTGATAAAGTTGTGAAATCTCCCGATCGAAATGATTGTGGAGTTTGCCAGCGCAGTGGAATAATCTGTGGCTCATAATCATGATTGCTAAAATTAAAGTGTCATGAATGGCTATGTCGTTAACCTAAAAGAAACATTCATACCTAGACATGGTATTAATAGGCATTGAAAGTTTAACCTAAAACAAAAGTTTATTTTTACTTTGTAGGATACTGTAACTAACTTACAGCTCCTTCATTAAGATAAACATTTTGTGAGCAAATATAACCATGTGTAATACCATTTTCATGTAATACTTTTAGACCATAGCATGCTTGAGCGCAGAATTTCTTCTTTTGTATATTAGTTAAAGTATTTCTATTGAGATAATCTCTTAATTTGCCATCACTCATCTAAATTTACAACATTTGTAAAACATATTACAAATTTTTTTACAACAGCATACCCATTCTTTAACAATCATTATTGGATCAACCGCTGAGCAAACACCATAAATTTTCATAGTATTTGGATGATGGATATTAAGTAGGCTACGAACTTCTGTCATCACGGTTTCAAATTTACCAGGCGTGTAAGAAGTCAATTTTAAAACATATGCACGAATTTCACTTTCACTCAATTTTAAACTTCCACGATAGCAATCACCAAAAAATCCATCTTTGAACCTATCACCACAACGAATTGAATTTTCGCTTAATTCCCAATAAGCTTTTGTAATTCCAGTTTTCAATTTATTATGATTATTACCAGGCAGTTTATTAGTACTGTAGTATTTAATAAGATCACCAAGACTGCGGAATTGATTATCAAGACGAATATAAACTAAGTTATTATTTTTAGATACAGGATAATAATCTGGCCAGCCTTTTCTTCGAACAGCTATCATTAATTCATTTCGATCACGAGCGGGATTATATAACAAAAAATCACCAGTTGACTTTAGCATTGGCGTTAAATCAAGAGCTGTCATAACTCCATGATGGAATGGTAATGAAGCAGTAATACTCACTGTAAAAGAAAAGAGCCATGATTAATAAGTTTTAATAATCCTTACATCTTTGAATACCATCATCAATAGCTGGCAAGGATGAAGAGGACTTTGTATCAACTTGATTAATATTCTAAAAATTTCAGTGAGTGCAATGTTCCGGGAAATCAAAGGTAGCGGGACATTATTCCCCATGAAATTGTCGAGTTTTTCAGATTACGGTATTTTTTGATTCAAAATAGTTTAAACGTCAGTTTTTTGTTTAAAAATATATTTGTTATAAAACATTTTGGTTTTTTACCGTAAATCCTAAGCCGTTGTTAGCGACCAAGTTTCTAAGTAGCTGAGTCAAAAACTTACAACAATATCAGAATAAAATTTCAATTCTTCAGCATAAAATGGAACAGAAAGTGGAATATGATATTGAGTTAACACTTGCTTTAGGACATCTTTGTAATCGTCAAGGGGATACCTAAACAAATAATGGAATACAAATTACGAAGCTATAAAAAAATCTCACAAGATAATAAGTTCTTTAGCAAGAGCTTCCATGGAAATTCTTTCAGATGGATCAAATTTCAGCATCTTTAACAACAAAGGACCAAATTTTGGTTTATGTTTTGTCAAAATTCTTTCATATTTTTAAACAAAGCTTTTAATCTTGTTTATCTCTTTTAATTTAAACTTGCTTCATATGTTTCTGGAATCTTTATAGCATCGAAAAAAACCATATTGTACAGAGTAACACCGAAGCTGAAAATTTCAGATACAAAATCATATTTTTGATCCGAAACTTCAGGAGCCATGAAATCTGGGGTACCACGCATACTTGAAAGATAACCTTAAGCAACAAAATTATATTTTTACATAAAATTTTATAACAAATACCAGATTTAAGAAATTTTGCTGATCCAAAATCACCAAGTTTAATATGAACAGGACTTTTCAAAAAGATATTTTCAGGTTTTAAATCTCGATGTAACAAATGCTGATCATAAAGGTACTTTAAAGCATAATATATTTGAAAAGTATATGCAATAGTTTCCTTATCATTAATATCTCCATTCTTAATCTTTTCATATAATGAACCATATTCACAAGATTCGAAAATAATATAAAGCCTTTCCTAAAAATGAAAAAGTTATATGTTAGACATTATTTTAACGTTTCTGCTTTTTGTACAAGCAGAAGGGCTTTTTGTGCCCCTTTCAAAACCAGAAATTTCTTTTTAGCATTTGTTGTCGGCTTCAAAAAATCAAAGACGGAAAATTGATCCTTAATATATAAGTCTTTGTTTTTCTAGACAAATTTTTTAAAGATATCTTTTTATTTACTGAGTTAAAAAAGGATAAAAAAATCTTGTATACGTTTTAAGAAGTCCCAGCTGACTACAGTATGATAAAAAAACATATGTCATTAAACAGAACTTACTTTATATTCTGCATGTCCAAATAATAAAACGATATGATTATGATTCAAAGACTTTTGAGCCAAAATATATATTTATCTTTATAGAGATGTTTGAATCAAATTAATGAAGAAACGATGTCACAAAACAGTGTTGAAACATGTTTACAAAATCTATCAATAGCTGAGCCATCACCACCTGCTACAGTAGCAAGAGAAGTAAATAATGGAATGCCTGATTCTACACCTTCATTAAATCAGCAATCTTCACAGCCAAATGCTCTAGTCCCAACAGGAAATACCGATTCTTCTTCAACAACAAATCCCTCTCTTGAAGTGGAATATGCATCCTCCAACTAAAAGGAGAAGGTAACGTTTTCCGTTTTCCGTAACATTTTATTATTCATTCACAATCACAAAAAAAAGAATGCAAAGGAGAAATTTGCATAACAAAGAAAATAAGATAAAAGCATTTCTGCCACTTATGAAAAGAAATGCAAAAAATTTACATGCATAAAAAAAATGATTTGTTGTAAAATTCAAAAGTTTTATTTTAACATTTTCAACTGCATCTGCTGCGGTTGCTCTCCATTCTTTCTTTTGCTTTGAGCTTTACGTTTTCGACCGGCGGACGTAATAGCTGTGATCTTTAGCCGGAAAGCGACTAATAGCTTGCTATTGGCTCACGCTTAAATTTTGATAAAACGTTGTTTGGGCGTTAATCCATCCGTACGATATCATAATATAAATATAATAATAATAAATATATATACATATAATAAAAGCCTCTTTGCACAGTAAAGTGCCTCCATTTGCCTCTTGACACAGTTAAGTGTAGAAATGCCAAGAAAAGCTGTCAAAAGAACAATTTCGGAAGAAAATGTTTATCAATCTGAAGTAAAGAAAAGAAGAGCTGAACAACAAAGAGAAAGAAGATCACAAAGAACCGAAGCTCAAAAAGAAGCTGAGAGAGAACGTGATCGCGTTCGAAAAAATGAACATAATGCAAATTTGGCTGAAGAACAAAGAATTGAAAGAAATGAAACTGAACAGCAAAGAAAAGCTGAAATGTCTGAAAGTCAAAGAGAGGCTGAAAGAAAACGAAAGAATACACAAAGTGCAAATTTAACAAATCAACAGAGAAACAAAAGAAATGAAAATGAACGTCAAAATAGAGCTACTGCTTCCGAGGCGGAAAAGGTTATAAAAAGAGCACAAACAAAACAAAGAGTTACAAATTACCGTAATCCAAAAAATCTTATTGCAGCAGGAGGTAAAGAAATTGATGATAATTTGGAAAGTCATTATCTTGGACAAATGGATGAAATTTGTACGAATTGTAAAGCAAAGCATTTTAAAGGAGAAAAGGTTCAAGGAAAAACGACATTTTATGATTGTTGTCAACATGGAAAAACTACTTTGCCAAAACAAAAGCCTTACCCCGAAAAGTTAAAAAAATTGTTTGAACTAAAAGAATTTCGTGATAATGTAAGACCTTTAAATAATGTCCATACTTTTGCATCGTTAAATGCTGATACAGTAAATTTTGGAATAAATCGCCCAGGACCATATTCTTACGTTGTTCAAGGACAAATTTATTATCAAATAAATACAGCTTTAAGAAATCCGGAGAGTACTTCTAAATCTTTTGGTCAACTTTACATTGTTGATCCTAATGAAGCAATTGAAACACGTTTAAATACTTTTTCAACTTTGAACAAAGATATTACAAAAATTATTAGTGAAACTTTAACACAAATAAATTGTCACGCTAAAGCTTTTCAAATGTTGCATGAACAATATAAAATTCAACAAAAATTAGCAGAACAAAATGGAACTCCACCTTTAAATTTATCGTTGCATTTTAGTCTTAAAAAGGGTGTCGATCCACGAAGATATAATTTACAAGCTTCAAATGAAGTTGCAGCTGTTTTTGCAACAACAGATGATGGTGAAATTCCAGATTCATATGTAACAGTTTATGATAAGCAAGGTCGTTTACTTAAAACTGTCAGTTTTTTGGAAAAACATGTTGAATCATGGCTTTATCCTATCTTTTTTCCACATGGTGAACCAGTTTGGCATCACGAAATGACAAATTTATTTAATCAAAAGATTACACGTATGGCTTATGCCAAGTTTCAAATTGCAATTAGGGATGGTGAATTTAATGCGATTTTACACGGTGGTCGACTCTTCCAACAATGGTTAGTTGATACTGCTTTAAAAATCGTTAAAGAAAGGGTTGAATATCTTCGAACACATCAAAATCAAATTTATAGGGATAACTATAAAAATATTGACACTTTTATGCAAAAATACAAAACTGATAACAATGCAGCTGCAATTGGTACTAAAGTAATTCTTCCATCAACTCATACAGGATCTCCAAGATATATGGAACAAATTTATCAGGATGCAATGGCTTTAGTTAGAAGACTTGGAAAACCAGATTTATTTATCACAATGACTTGCAATCCAAATTGGAGAGAAATAACAGAAAATCTATTTGAAGGCCAAACACCAGCTGATCGACCAGATTTAGTGGCACGAGTTTTTAAGCAAAAGTTAGATTATGTGATTGATTTAATTGAAAAGAAAGGATATTTTGGTTGTTGTAAAGCCTTTGTGTATACGGTAGAATTCCAAAAACGAGGTCTTCCACATGCCCATTTATTAGTAACTTTGCAATCAGATTATAAAATGAGAACTGCAGAAGTCATCGACCGCTATATAAGTGCACAATTCCCTGATCCTGAACTTTATCCTAATTTGTTTAATTTAGTATCTTTGCATATGGTTCATGGGCCATGTGGCCCAAGATGTGAAAAAGATGGAAAATGTTCTAAAGGGTTTGCAAAATGTTTTCAAGAATACACATCACTTGATGAAGACGCATATCCAACATATGCAAGGCCAGATAATGGAAGACATGTAACAAAAGGTTCAGGATTTGTTGCTGATAATCGATATGTTGTTCCCCATTGCCCCAATCTTTTGCTTTTAATGAATTGCCATATAAATGTTGAAGTTGTTTCTTCAATTAAAGCTGTAAAATATTTATATAAATACATTTTTAAAGGCCATGATTGTGCAGCATTTAAAATTGTTGATGGTGTTGTTTACTATGATGAATGTGAATCGTACTTAAATAGCCGTTATATGGGTGCTGCAGAAGCATGTTGGAGGATTTTTGGGTTTGAATTGCATATACAAAGTCATAGCATTACTCGCTTGCCATTACATTTGCCAAATGAACAAACAATTAATTTCACAAATGCTGAAAATATTGAAGATATACAAGCAGCAATGGATGCAAAAAATCAGTTTTTGGATTGGTTTGAATTAAATAAAAGAGATACAAATGCAAATAAATATTTCTATCATGAAATTCCAGAGCATTATACTTGGGCTCCAGTTCCTAACCAAAAATTAACAAATGCAGATGGCACAAAAAATAAAAAGCAATACCAATGGAAGCCACGTCAGGCACATTTTAAAGTCATTGGGAGAATGTATTCTGCAAGCCCCACAAATCCAGAGCTCTTTCATCTTAGAATCCTTTTAAATCATGTAAAAGGTGCAACAAGTTTTGAAGCTTTAAAAACTGTTGATGGTAATGTTTGTCAAACATTTACACAAGCATGTCTTGAATTAGGTTTAATTGAAGATGACAAAGAATGGGGTCGAGTTTTGAGAGAAGCCGAAGTTTCATTGCTTCCTTATCAAATGAGAAATTTATTTGTTAGACTTTTAATTCATTGTCAACCAGTAGCACCACATGAACTTTGGGAAGAATTTAAAGGAGCTTTGTCAGATGATTTTGCACTAACTTTTTCACCAGAAATAGCAGTTAAAAAAGCTTATCGCGAAATTTGTCGTTTACTTGAAAATGAAGATTCAGATATTAAAATGTTTGCAACAATGCCACAAAATTTGGAATTTTACGAAGATTGTGATATTTATGATCCCAGCCATGATCAAGCAATTGGCAATCAGATGCGATCAACTGCAAATACAGAACAGGAAGCTGTTATTGCTGAAGTTTTAAAATTTGCAGATGGAGGAGGTGAAGATACAAATAAATGCTTTTTCATCGATGGACCAGGTGGTACAGGTAAAACTTACGTTTACAAAACATTGTGGCATTTATTGAGATCAAAAAGACAAAAAGTATCAACAATGGCATTTACAGGAATTGCAGCTATACTGCTTCCGGAAGGAAAAACAAATCATAAAACTTTAGGACTTCCTGTCCCGATTTATGCTGATTCAAATTCAAGCATTAAACCAAATACCAAACAAGCACAAAACCTCATTGAAACAGATGTCTTTATTTGGGATGAAGCTCCAATGGCACCAAAATATGCGCTTGAGATTATGGACAGGCTTCTTCGAGATTTAACTAAAAATGAAGAGCCATTTGGTGGTAAAATTGTTCTTATGGGTGGGGATTTCCGTCAACTTTTGCCAGTACGAAAAAATGGTACAAGATCTGAGTGTGTTAGTTTATCTATCAAATACAGCAATTTTTGGGACCTTTTTGAAGTTTTTAAACTTCATCGAAATGAAAGAGCAGATCCTCATGAAGTTGAATTTGCAAAATATCTTTTGGATATTGGTGAAGGCAGAGTTAATGATGAAGATGATAACATGGAATTTCCAGAAGAATTCATTGTTGAAAACAATTTAGTCGAAGAAGTATATGGCACTCTGATACAACAAAATCGATTTGAAGAAGTTTCAAATTCAGCCATTTTATCTGCAAGAAATGCAGATGTCGATGAACTAAATAAAGAAGTAGTTGAAATGTTTGATCCTTCTACTGAGCGACTTTACACAAGTATAGATAGCGCAATTGATGGTGAAGCATTACAAGAACTGATTACACAGGAATATCTTAATAGCTTAAATCCTGCATCATTGCCACCACATGAACTTTCAATTAGAAAAAATACTGTTGTTATTCTCATTCGTAATCTTAGTAAAAATGAAGGGCTTTGCAATGGAACAAGGCTTTTGGTTATTGGATTGTTAAATAATAGTTTGCAATGTAAAATTTTAACTGGTGATAAAAAAGGTGAAATTGTTTTTATTCATCGTATTCTTCTTTATAATGAAGAAAATTACCCTTTTACTCTTGCAAGACGTCAGTTCCCTGTGAAAATTGCTTTTGCAATGACTATAAACAAAAGTCAAGGGCAAAGTTTGGAAAAAGTTGGCTTAGATTTGCGAAAAGATGTATTCAATCATGGTCAACTATATGTCGCTTGCTCACGAGTAAAACGACCATCTGCACTAAAAGTTTATCTTGGCAAACAACGTACACATGCCAAAGTTAAAAATTACGTTTACAAAGAAATTCTTCTTTGAAAATTTAAAAGAATATTTTAGTGGTAGCCAAACCATTTCTCAATGAAAGCAGATTTGAATATAAATGTTTTTTATCTTAATTATTATTAAAATTATTATTGTTAGCTTTTATATAATATTCAGCGTTTTATGAAGGTGACACATTTTACATCCCACCTTTAAAGGTGGCCCTGTTGCGGGGATAAGCAACTTTTTAGGACTGGTGGCAGTAACACAAAGGTAAGTCTTTTTAATTTTGAATTTTATAAACTTAATTTATGTTTATAGAGAGAAAACGATCATCAAAACTTGCTTGCCGTAAAATGGTCAAATGTGCTTGGAAAAAGGTAAGAATTTTGGTAATGCTTTTTTATTGGGGAATATATATTTTGTAAAAACTATTTTAGGTAAAATTCAATATCAATCTGAACTCTATATTCCTCCGTATTATTTTATATTTATCAAAGCTCAAACAGCAACAACTTATCAAAAATGCTCTTTATCATCAACATTTATTCAAGCATATTTATTTGATGATCCCATACGGTATTGGGCTGCTAAAAAGTAAGCATTTTCAAAATTTTTTACAGTGATATATAAAGGTTATTGTAGATTGCTTTACTTTGGCCTCATCAATTTATTATAAATTGCAAAAACCTCAAGCAAATCCATGGTTTCAATTACACCTAAATGTGTTCTCTCTCACTTTATTGTATTATTAAATTGTTTGTGTTATTCTCAATTTTAATGTTTATTATGTGATAAAAAAAATGTTAATAAAAAGCGCTTGGATTATACAAAAAATAATAAACACAAGTTACTGTAAAAATTTCTCGGCGGGCCGAAGGCCCGCTTATTGTCTAGTATTACCATAAAAATGATCGAAATGACGGTGAACATTTGATTTTTCGGGGAAAAAAATATTATAAATACAGTGATACTCAATACCGATGCCAATATTATGACAGAAAGTAAGAATTTTAAACTTTGATACTTTTAAAGTAGACAAAATTTCTTTTTAGAAAATGTCGTTCAAGAATATATGGACATCGTGTTGATAATGAAAAGTTTCTTGTTACACCTCAAGTTGATAATGGCAAAATAGGAACACGATATGATCATGTTTGTGATTAAATCATTTTTAAAGGTAACGAGTTAGCATTTTTTGTAATGTGCTAATTAATCTTTATTCTCCTCTTTTCATTGCAGCCTTTATGGCACTTTTATTTTAATTCATATTGAGTATTTTCAGAAATCGGTTTTGCTTATTTTTCTCTTTCTGTTTTTAACATTATTTTTTACTTGTTTCCTAATTTTGCTTTTGATTCATGCTCATTTTTAACATTAACTTTTATCTTGCTCCCTTCTTTCATTTTTATTTATTGTTCTCTCTGGCAGGTATCTGATAATTTTGCTTAAGCTTAAATGTGAAAATCACATAAGCTTATTGTTCTTAAGATTAGCTCTAATTATTATTGCTATTCACTAAAAGTTAATTGATTTTGGTTCCAGATTAATTGTTTCTTTAAAATCTATGTCATTCATATGTTTTTTACATTTTAATGTAAAGCTACTTCATAATACTCCGAAAAGCTTCCACATGTTTCGCGAGCTCAAAAATATTAAATTCTAGATGATGTTGCTTTGTAGTAAAATATTGCTGTATCCATCATTTTTTAGCCGATATAGTTGTACATTTCATTAAAGTCTTTTTTTCTTTTTTATTATATTTATTTAACCAATTTCTTCTACCGTATTACATGTAATTGTCGTGCAAAATTGTTAAAGTTTAAAAGTCTTTCACATTCTTAGATGCAACTAGGTGAGCTAATTTCTTATATAATAGTAATCAGTTATATGATAGTTTATTTTACCAAAGTGTTTCCTGTGATTAAAACTTGTTAGAAATTAGTCAATATACAGTATTCTGTACTTTTTGTAGTCATAGTATTCTATTCTTAGTCAAAATTTACTTCTCCCGTGATAATGTCTCTCTATCATATTTATGTTTACAATAAAAAACATAAATACTGTAATATCATATTTATGTTTTATATTTGAACATTTTTTTGTCAGCAATTTTTTATATCAAGTGTTAAAAATCTTTTGGTGATTATGTCATTTTTTTGTATTTCTATTATTAAATTAAACAATAAATTTGTCGTTAATGCGCTGTAACTTTTAGAAAACACTACCACAAAATGACCTTATTTATACATTTATTTTGCATATTCACAAAAAAAAATCGAATCAAGGAAATACTAACTGTCAATCTGAATTTTTGATTAGAATTTTTTTCATAGATACAGTAACAGTTAATTTTCTTTGTGACATAATTTTTTTAAAATTTAATTTAAAACCATAATTTTATGCATTGAAATGAACAAAAACATTTATTAAGCCATTGTTGTTTTCGAATTTAAATGTGATTAAATTTTGAAAATTATAATTCTTGCACTTTTTGACAAAAACAATACTTTAATCACTAAACTTTAATGATCGAATTTTTTTATCATAAGAGTGCATGAAACATTATTAACCAAACGGGAAAGAATTTTTACTACAAAAACAACAAAAGCGAACAAAGATTGTACATTGTACCAAAAAAGTTTCAACGAATAATAATTTTTTTGTTTATCAAAACTTTCACGGTTTTTAACTTTTTTTATTTTTTTGCATTACTTTGTTTTTTGAGACTCTCTTTTTGTTTTGTTTATTTACATTTTGATGTTTGGTCCTCTGATAAACAACAATCCAGCAAGCCAGTAAGCAAGCAAGCAGGCAACCTAAAAAGACACGTGCAACAAAAAAAATTGCAAAGAAAAAGAAAACAAGTTTTTTATAGAATCATTTTTGACCACTATCATTTTTTAATCCTGTTTTTATCCAAAAAATTTTTTAAATCTTTTGTTCTCTAAAATCGGTATCAAAAATGAAAAAATTTCGAAATCATTTGGTCAATTTTTTTTTGAATCATCAATGATTTTTTAAACGGAAATGATACATATTTTTTTAGTGTAGAAACAATGCTTGAAACTTTAGTCATTTTGTTTGTTGACAGCTGTTTTGTTCCCTTAACTGCTGCTGCTGCTCCACTCTAAAGTTGTTGCTGATGTTGGTCTCTCACGTTTTAGTTCACTCACATGGAGAAAAAAAGAAGTCAAAGAACAACGGAAAAAGGGAACGTTTCAATGCAAAAAATAGAGCCCTATATTTTTTAACGGACAAACATTGCCTCGGACTGGCAGTAGCAGTAGCAGCAACATCGAGAAGTTTTAAGAGATCAAAGAAAAGAATAAATCAAAGCACAGCAGAAAAAGTAAAAAATAAGACCCCTCCCCATTTTAGAAAAAACAAAAACACGACCGCGTGAATGTTGAAATATTGTTTTTCTCTCTCGTGAAAAGGAATGAGTATAAAAGAGGGAAGAAAAACGAGAAATTCTTCACTTCCAAAAAATGTTCCAAAAAGTGTATTATTTGATATTCTCAAAACTAAAAGAAATGGATGGAAAATGAAAAAAAGAAAAGAATTTAAATATTTTAAAATGTGTTATTCAGCTTTAACTTATTAAACTTCAAATGATCTCAAATATTTCTTCTATTACGGGTTTGGAAGTCCGTTAACGGGTTACAACAACATGGATCCTCATTCAATATCTGTTAATAAAAGTGCCTGAATCTCAAAAGTGCCTGGATCTCAACCTTTATTTGCAATGAACAATCTCAACATCACATCTCAGGATCCTCAACTCTCTACCTCGCATTTAATATCCAAAAAACAACCGTGCTTTCCTAGTCGTCTTGCCTTTAAAACAACAACTACCTTTACCAAAAATGATCTCAAAAATGTTTGTTGCCTGTAGCAGTAGTGTTTAGCAGTGGTTGTAGCAGCATGCAATATCTTCATTAGCTCCTTTATGGTCCCCACATTTCAAAACATCCATAAAGTTGTAGCTAAGAAAATTGCCAGTCCAATCATGTTAAATATGCAGCAGCAGTAGCAGCAACAACAACAACAATAGCAATAATAGTCAAAGAATTAATAATCTAGTCACTTATGACTCTACATTCCCCATGTCTTTCATTATCATCATCTCCGGTGTACCTCATATAAAAATTACGGGTTTTAACTTTTCTACCTCACTTAGTTTATTTGTATATAGAGATATATTGTCTGTACATATTTGTAAAAAAATTGTAAAAAGTTTATTGTTTTTAAAAAAAATTGTTTGTATATTTTTGAAAAATAATAATCATAATAAAAGGATTAGCCCACAAAAACATTGCTTTGAATTTACAAAAATAGATAGCAAAAATAGAATTTTAAACAAAAAATTTAAAGGCTTAAACCGCTCAAAAATAGATAAACATTTAAAAGGACAATGAACCTTTGCAAAAACAAAATATGTTTTTAAAGCTGTTGTAACAATAATAGTAACACCAAAGATTCCTTTTTTTTCCTTTAACAATTTTTGAACCTCAATTATTTCAAAATCAGTAGAGTTATTTTGGGTTTGATGATTCAACTGTTCTTTTCAAAATTTCGTAATATACTTTTAGTGCTTTTTTTTATATTTTTATTTCTTTTTTATCACGTGTTATTGTTACATGATGCAATTTACTGCTGCTTGCTATTAGACGGGTGTGTGATATATCACAAGTTTTAATCATTCTTTTGTTATTTCTAGACAGAAAAAAGAATTTATTACACCTAAAGCAATTGTCTCAAAAAAAGTGTCTGATTTGTTTTCTGTGTTCACGAAAAAAACACTACAAAGTATTTTTTTTAAAATTTTTTAAAAAAGCGTATTTTCAACGAAATTTCAAGCACAAATTTTGGAGTTTGAGTCGACGAAAATGTGAATGATGACATAGCATTTGTTGTTGCTCTTCCTTCCTATAAATAGAGAGTGTAAGTTTTTCGTCCGTGTCTTTTATTGAATAGACAATTTTAAGTATGTCATGTTTGGTATTAATAGAAAGATAAAATTATGGCAATAGTAAAAATGTGGGTTGCTAAGACCGGAGGCAGAGATCTGATAGGGTTAAGGGGCTTCAAAGTCGAGATCCAAAGGAGAATGAAAAAGTTAATGCAAATTTGCTGAGAATAAAGAAATGTCAATGGAAATGAAAAAGAATAGTGAAAAGAGAATGCAAAAGATGGCAAGCCAGTCATCATTTCTGCAAAAGGAATGATTGCCGTGCCTTTGCATTTTCCGTGGCGATAGTTGAAAGATCCTGGCACCTTATAAGATCCTTTGTGTTATTCTATTAGTATTGTAAAAGGATGTAAGGGCGGGGATCAATGGAACAATAATAGTAGAAGTGTGATTAGGATCTCACGTGCCAGTGGTGCGTTCTACAGAATGGAACAAAAAATGTTCCATTTTCCATTTCCCATTTTTTCTTATTTTCGAGGTGGGACCTTCACCTAGAACACTGGAAAAGTTTTTTACAAATGCCCGGAGAGAACAAAAAATGGGAAATGGAAAATGGAACATTTTTTGTTCCATTCTGTAGAACGCACCACAGTAGGATCTTTTTTAGGATCTGAACTGCTGCTGTTGTTTTTTATGAGATGCGATGTGTTTCAGAGCTGAAATAGTGAGCTCCTGACCTTTTTGAGGGGTCAAATGAATCATTAGAACCTGACATGAGTCTTTTAATGTAATGCATGAAGGTAAAGGTAAAAAGAAAGTAATAAGATGAAGGCAGAACGAAAAGTACGATAGCGGTGGGGTTAAAAGCTGATCAAGAAAGAAAATACAGGATATGTATATAAGCTATAAGTTATGCGGGTGAAGAAGGACTGGGTTAAGAGGGGAAAGGGATGTTAAAAAGCTGGATGTTAAAGATCCTGTCATTTTTTGCGGGTTTTATGAGGAATCAGAAGGATAATTAAGATCTGATGTGTGTTATGTGGGTGTAAAGATTAGGATCCGTTTCCGCTATGGATGTGAAGGTAAGATCCTCGAATGTTTATTACCTTTTTTAAGCTTAATATAGAATATGAAATAAGAAAATGAGCGAGAAATGATAATAAATTAATGCGACATAGAGATATCTCAGTAACCGCCCCGGAGGGGCGGGTTACCACTAGTTAATAAAACAACAGGAGCAGAAACAATAAAATCATTCAAAGAAAAAGTTAAATGTCAACGGTGCCATATTTAGCTTCAACATCACAAGATTTAATGTAAGCAAAAAATACAATCCCCAAAAGCCCTTCTTTTTTCAGCTGCTTTTTTGTAAAAACATTTTGTTTTTTCATGTTTTAAATGTTTTGGATAATAAAAAATTAATTAAAAACATTCCACTTTTGTACACATTTAAAAACAAAACAGTGTCAAAACAGTCAATGATGACAGAGCAGCACCAACAGTCATCATGATGAACATGAAAGAAAAAAGTTAAATCTCTCATGTGGCAGCAACAAGGGGTCGAAGAAAAAAAAATAAAAATGTTTGTCGATGTTCTTCTTACCGCTAAAGGAAAAGAAAAAAACAAACACCAAAAAAGTATACGTGTCTGTGTTGTTTGTCTGTCGACGTTTCTCTTACACAAGTAAAAAAAAGGTTTCAACGCGATTGATTTTTAAAACTCAACACAAAAAAAAGTTATCGCGCAAAATCTTTTAGTGTTGATTAATCTTACATTTTTTTTTGAATAACTTCCAACATTTTTATTGTAATTTTACCACATATACTTAACACAACATTAATAAATCTCTCCACAATACCTCCTGCCTGCTGTTAACAAAAATCTCCCAAGTGTTTTTTTAAAAAAGCTTTCTAGAAATTTCTTTGTTAAAATATTTTTATTCTCGCGCGCGTTGTTTTCCTTCTTTTTGCCACATCTTACTTTTTACCCTTTTACACGTTTATATTTTATCAACCGCTCTTTTCTTTCTAGTACTGTGACTGGTAGCATCAAATGCGGGGAATCAAATCTTCATTAATTCAATACTAGAGTTCTGCATCTTTTTTTCTTTATTTATCCATACATATTTATATATATCCCGCAAATATGGGTGATAGAGATGCAACATCAGAGCTAATTCCACCACCTCCACCATCATCATCGAATCTTCCACAATATGGCGTATCACAACCAATTTCAATGGAACCTCCAACAAAAGCAGAATTAGAATTAACAAGAAAAGTATGCCATCCTTTTGTAAAGTTGATAGATTTATAGTAATGTTCTCCCTTTTTAGCTTGAAGCTGAATTGCAAGCAAAGAATGTATATGAATCAGAGCAAGAACTTGAAATTCGATTAGAAGTATTACGACGAATTAATGCATTGGTTAAAGCTTGGGTTAAACGTGTTTCAGTTGAGAAAGGAGTAAGATTTGCTTTTTTTGCTGTTAGATATACCTTCTACTAATAATACCGCTTTTTAGCTATCTCCTGAACAAGTTGAACGAGCTGGTGGTAAGCTATTCACATTTGGATCATATCGACTTGGTGTATATACTCGTGGTGCAGATATAGATTCTTTATGTGTTGCTCCACGACATGTTGAACGCTCTGATTTCTTTTCATCATTTTTTCAGATGCTTAAAGAAGTATGTTGTTATTCTTAACAAAATACACATATCTAATGCTGTTATTGCTTTTAGGATTCTAATGTTACAGAGCTTCATGCTGTTGAAGAAGCATTTGTCCCACTTATTAAACTACGATATAATGGTATTGAACTTGATATCCTCTTTGCACGTTTAGCACTTAAAGAAGTTGGAGAAAATCAACGACTTGATGATGATAGCCTTTTACGAAATTTAGATGAAAAATCTATTCGTTCATTGAATGGCTGTCGAGTTGCAGATGAAATTTTAAAATCTATTCCAAATCAAAAAACTTTTACGGTTGCTTTACGAGCTGTTAAACTTTGGGCAAAGAATCATGCAATATATTCAAATTCACTTGGTTTTCTTGGTGGTATTTCATGGGCTATCCTTGTTGCCCGGACTTGTCAACTCTATCCTAATGCATCACCTGCAACAATTATTGAAAAATTCTTTCTTGTTTTCGGGACTTGGGACTGGTACGAAAGTTTTTTAATTTTATTAATTCTTAAACAGTTTTTTTATAATCACTTTTTCAGGCCACATCCTGTTTTCCTTAAAGATAGTGATACACAATCTAAGAGAGCTGATATTACTGCTTTGAATGATCTTGTATGGGATCCAAGAAATCGAGTTCAAGATCGTTATCATCTTATGCCTATTATTACCCCAGCATATCCAGAACAGAACTCAACTTTTAATGTTACTAAATCAACCCGTCAAATTATTACCAATGAATTTCGTGATGGCTTACAAACAATGTTTGAAGTTGTTAGTGGTGAAAAGACATGGCATGATTTACTTGAAGAAGTTAACTTTTTTTCACGTTATCGGCATTTTATTTGTTTAATTTGTGCAACTGAAGATGAAGAAGATCATCTTGTATTTAGTAGTTTGGTGGAATCTAAAATTCGTCATTTAATTAGTTTTTTTGAAAGTAATTCTTGCGTAAATTTATGCCATATTTGTCCACGGCAATTTAAGCCTCTTCCAACATGTGATGTTGGTACTGATTATAAGTATGTCTTTTAATTGCTTTTAGATTTAGCTAATAGCATTTCTTTTTATAGGAATCCTGTTGTAACATTATGGTTTGTTGGATTGGATTTGAATAAATCTATGAAAAAGAATATTGATCTTACATTGGAAATTCAACAGTTTAGTGATGTTGTACTTAAAGCTGCAGGTTCAACAAAATCATATAAATCAACAATGATTGTTCGACCATTCTATGTCAAAAGAAGTGATCTTGGTAAATGGATTGCAAAAGAAGATCTTATGCGTGGAAGAAATTATTCTCGTCATCGTTCAAGTATTGTAAATATTAGTTCTATTAATCAAAAAGAAATTGCTGGTGATAAAAGCAGAGATATTATGGTAAGCTTTTTGTCTGCTTACAGCTTTTACAATTTTAGCTATTTTTAAGGCAACAGTTGATGATTTGGAAAATGGTGATGTACCAAATGCTTCCGTTCAAATAACTTCAAATTCTCAACCTTCATCACCTTCCCGAAAGAATGATGAAAAAGATGTCTCAGCATCTGATCCATTATTAGTTCCACATGTACCACATTCCAATTCAACGCCTAATCTTGAAGGCAAGTTTACTACCTTTTGTTATACACAAAAGCACACTTTCACTTTACCCTCATATATAATTTCTGTCCCAAAAAAGAGATCTTATGCTGCTGCTGCATCGAATGCTACTGCTTCAACGTCATGTGCACAATCTTCAAGATCATGTGAATCTGTGAAATCTGATTCAACGCAATCATCTGTATTACTAGGTCGTCTACCATCATATGCTACCGCAGTACTTTCTGGAGCTGAATAAGATTCCTACAGAGCTGGGCATTAACCATCAAATGGCTATTATATAGCCGTTTTTTAAAAATCTTTTTACTTTATTCAATCAAAGATTATTATTAAAAGTTTTACGGATTTTGCGGATTCTTTTATTTTGTTCTAAAAAATCAATAGGATATGATTAATGTAAACCTCGAAATTTAGATTTTTAAAAAACGGCTACAATTCTGTTTGAAGGCTAATGGCCAGCTCTCTTCTGCTTTTTAACTCAATCGTTTGTTTGTACGGGTTGTAAATTGATATGATATAAATCAACACTAATTTTGTAATAACGTTAAGTGTTTATATAAAGTAACTAATTCTGTAACTTTTTCTTTTTACACAAAAAATAATTTTTGATAAGATAAACAAGTTTAGAGAAACAAAACTTATTTTCGAACAATCTCTTTTTGAAAACTTAACTTCTTTCAACTCGCTTCCTTGTTCATTGTCTTACTGTATTACAGTTGTCTATTTTTTTGAAATGCTAATTTACACAGTACAAATATTCGTTTTTTGTAAAATGAAATTCTTGCGGCTAGTTTTTTGCTTTGTATGCAAATTTTCTTTCATTTAGTTCTTCGCTTATGCATAGTCTGTCTGCACTAGTTCCTTGTTTGATATGCAAATTTTGTCTTGCTTATGCAAATTTTCTCATGTTTCATTCCCTTTCTATCTGACTTGTTATTTCTTAGCTTCGTGTGCAAATTTTGTTTGGCTTATAAGATCCTTTATCCTTTTGAAATTTAAAATATATATTCTTATATCAATACTAATAACTTTATCTCTTTTTAGCTGGCGCAACTGGTGATAAACCACCTGCTTCACAATTACCACTTGAAAATGCAACGCTTTCAAATCCAACTGGTTTAATGAATGCTGAAAAGTGAGTTCATTACATATGATTTAAAAATAATTCTTTTCTTTTTTAGTGGTTCCACTTCAACCTCACACCTTACTGCAACACAACAGCTACAACTAGATTCCAGAAAGCGTAAAGGTTTCTTTTCTCCCCCTACAATCATAAATCAAACCCTTCTTGCTGCAGCTGCAGAAGCCGCCGCAGCCAATGCAACATCACAATTACCTGCAGCTACAATGTCAACATCAAATGATCAACCACCGCAACAACCAATTAAACGTCCAAAATTCAATTATTTAAGTGCACCACAAAATGGTACTGTACATTTTTAATTCTGTTTTTTTTATCGTGATATGATAATGATGATAATGGGTGTGTATGTGTGTGGATATATATGGATGGTTTCTCAACAAACAAAAAAATACATATTTTTTTTTCATTCTATGTGTAACAAACTGTATTTCCCTCTCTTTCTTTTATTTTTTATCTTTGCTAATGTATTTTTCTTACCATTGCTAATTGTTTTTTCTGTGTTCTCTTTTTTATTACTCTCTTCTATTACTGTGAGTTGTTTTCTTTATTACTATTACTATGTGTTATTTGAATAAAATCAAACTTTAAAAAAATGTGTTGAAGAAGCAGGGCAAAGGGATTAGTTACAAGCCAGTGGGCTATATATATTCGGATACTTAAAAAAATAGGTAGATGATTTGGAGTACACATTTTAATATCTATTGTAGTTTAATTACGGTAGTAATCGCTTAAATATAATTAGGAAACTGTTGTTTGTGAATATAAAAAAGTGGTGTTAAAAAAAAGGAGTTATAAGTGCTTGGCTTAAAGCTAAAGCCATATACCGATTGCAAGATATGTGGAATACTATAGTAAATAGCTCAATGACTTACATTGGAAGTTTTAACATTTTACAAATTTGTGTTTATGATTACTGTAGCAATTCTGTTAAATGATTTATTGTTTTTTCAGCATCTAAGACAATGAGTGACAAAAAAGAAGAACCAAAAGAATCCGAGAGAAATTTCAGAGCTGACTTATTGGTCCCTCTTTTTCACTGCGCAGTTTTTTTTCCTCCGCCTTTTTTGATTCCCTTTCCGCGCAAATATAATTTTGTTGCTTGATTAATTTTGCTTTTAAGTTTTTAAAAATAAGTACCATTTGGATCCAGTAATCTGTTAAATAAGTAATGTCTGCTTATGCTTAACTTCTTAAATTGTAAAGAAGTTTTTTGCAATAATTTCTTAACGTGTTTTCTTAAGGTTTACCTTGCTTGAAATTTGGAAAGAATCTGTTGTACTGATAAATTCAATAAACTAACAAATATTATCATTACATTGTTTTTTAGAAAATCTTTAAAGCAAACATGGCAACTGCAGAATGGTCTGTTTCCAATCGTAAGATTTCTCCTATTTTTCTACTGCTTAAAATACATAGTAAAAACATATTACAGATTTGGATTTTCTTGGACTTCGAATGGATGATTGTGATCGCTTTTTTAAAGATGTTAGTTTTTTCTATCTTCTCACAAAAATCATATAACATTATTGTAATCTTTAGATGATCTCAAAGCTATGTTCACCTGAACGTAAAAATGTTGCAGCACAGTTATCACTTTTTGAAGATATTTCAGCTTTAAATACAAGAATAGATTCACAAATTGAGAATATACAAAAATTTATTAAAGAAGCTTCTACCGCAGCTGCAGCAGCTACTAATGGAGGAGAAGGAGGTGGTGCAGATTTTAGTGTAATTGGGGAATGGGAAAAAAGAATTGGAATTTGGAAGAGAGCGGTATCACAGATTGGGAACTCACTTCAAAAAGTAATAAATGGTGAACCATCTGCTGAATATGAAATTGTTAATGCCGTTAAAGATGTTGATTATGAATATTTGGGCATGGAAAAACCTGATATTGATAAAAGCTTATTTGAACCTATCAGTATGTTTTTGAGCTTGAACAACGATAATACTGTAAAGAGCCTTTTTTAGCATTCAATTACCTCAGAGAAAGATTTGATCATTGCTTAAGTTTACTTCAAAATGTAAGTTGCTATTTTTAAACACTGTAAATTACCTTATCGCCACATTTACAGATATTCTTGCATTTATTTCGTAAAGATCTCGATCTTGAATCTGCTCAAGAGCTGCTACAACTTATTAAAGCATTTAATTCTGATTTTGAGTTACAAAAACAAAATATTTCATTATATGAAAGTCAACTATATGAAAATTTATCATTTCGTGATGATGGAAATATGTCCGTTGAAACTGAACTAAATCAACTTTGCACTTTTACAGAAAATATTGAGCTATGGTCTCGTTTACCTCTTGATCAAGTTAGTGGAATAGCAATTCAAAGACCTGATGCTGAAATTGTATCCAATAATGGCCTTTATGATCAATTTAAACAAATAGATTTTGTTTCACTTGGTCTTGAATCCCCCTCAATCTCAGAGTCGAATCGAATGAGATATAATTTAGCACTGTTTCGACCAAAATTTGCTACAAGAAGATTAGCATGGATGTGGGTAAATAAGTTGAAGTTAAATGAAGGCAATGAAGAAATTGATAATGAACCAATTCAAGAAAAACTTATTCCTGAAGATATGATAAATGAATGTAAGTTTGTAGGGGTACTGTAGTTTTATAAAAAAATATGTTTACAGATTGTCAACAACTTCAACAATTTATGAGAGAAACAGAAAGCTCAATAGATTCTGTAAGTTTTTTTCTTCTATCCATTACCGTAATCAAGCTCTTTTTTTAGTATATTGAAGGGCTACTTACATGTAAAATTGATCGATCAGCATTTGATGCACAATTTGCTGAATGTGAAAGACTCAAAACTGCGCTGAAAGCACAACGAGGACAAATGCGTGCACTTCGAAATCAACTTACAACTATTCCAACAGATGATGAAGGCTTAATTTCTTTAGCATCTCGAAGCTATAATATTACAGAATGGATTCAAATGGTTGATGTTTGGTTGCGTGTCCTTCAATCTCTTACTGGTCTTTTAACTCATATGGCTCGTACATCTGGTGATGGGCCATTGGATGATGCTGTGGAAAGACTTCGAGAAACTATTGAAAGAGATTTATTTATTCCTCCAACAACAGCAACAGATGGAAATCCACCTGCCAGTAATTCAAATGCAAATACAATGGAACAATGATGGAATGTTATTGTTACCAATTATTACTCATGGATATTATTTAAAAAAATGGTGAGAAAAAAAGTTCCCAAAAAATATTATTATTACTTTTGTATTTTGTCATATTTATATTAGTTTTTGCCTTAAAATTTGTTATATATGTTTGTATTTGACGGGATTTGTATTAGAGCTGTACGATATATATTAATTGTGTTGGGAAGTATCGAAATTTCGATATTTCTTTAGATATATCAAGCAGCTTTGATTTGTATATGTATTTAATAAAATATTGATCGGATTTGTAAATATTAAAAGCACTTTGTGGGGGCTACAGTACCCTTCATATTATGCAAAGAGATTTTAAAACAAACAGTTTATGAAAAAGTTATGAATGATAACATAAAAAGACATCAATCACAAAACAAATGAAAAATTAATAAAAGTATAAAAAATGTTTTTAATCCAAAGCTTGAGCATAAATATCCATCAAAGATTTTAAATGAAATTTAGCCAATTGTTCACGAGAATATTTTCCTTTTTGGTTAAGGAAGCAGCAAATAAAATTTTCACAAGCTTTTTGAAGTTCCAAAGCATTATATTCATCAGCGGCTGCAGCATACAATGAAATATTTTCTTTATTGAGCTTTTGAGAAAGAAATTTTTCCAATTTTGGCTGTAAAAGTTAGGTTAAAAAAGTAATCAAAAACAAAACCCAACCTTTAAAGTTTGAAAATCATATTTGTCAGCAAATTTTAAAAGTTCAATTTGATCTTCATAAGTTTTAATCAAAGAAGAGATATCTTGGCGATAACAATAATCAACAGCAGCTTGAACAATTTCAGCTTTAAAATCAGTAATTTTCATTTGATTTTCTCGAGCTTCTTGAAAATTGCCTTCAAACATGGTTGCAAATACTGGAGATTCAATTGCAAAGATAAGTTTATGAATCTAAAATTGAGATAATAAATATCAACAACAATCCAATCAAAGAGCTAAAGCAATCTTTAATAAAAAAAACAAACCATAATAGTTTTTTCATCAACAAAGATACTGAAATTTTTTGAATCATAATTGAATAATCGTAAACCCAATTCTTGATTATCTTCAACCAATTGACGAATACTTAAATGATTACTACTGTAATTACTGCATGAAAAATCTGCATGAATTCGAACTGCAAATGTTCCAGCAGAAGCAGCTTCATAGAATTTAGTTAATCTGATATTTAAAAGTTGAAATTCATCTTTTCCCAGACAATATTTATTAAAATAATCTCCATGGCATTCAGATGCTGCAATATTTGAACAAAAATTAGTTGTATAACAGAATAATTACACTTACTTGTATATTCCACTGTTGAAGGGAATGTAGTTCTTAAAGTGTAATTAACTTCAACTTTGCTTTCAATAGAAAACCAAAAATCAATAAATCCATAATGCTTTTTCCAAATTAAATTCCATTTAGCACCAGCCATTACAACTTTTGTTGGAGTCTTACCTTTTGATACATATGCAGCACGAAAAATTACTGATGTATCAATAGCCCACGTAGCATCAAGGCTTTGTTTAGAAACCTTAAACGTTGTATATTTATATATTTTTACAAAACATTTTACGCAAAAATAACTTACACTTGCACTAAGTGACATCATAGTAATAGTAAAATTTGATAATTAATTAAAAAGTTGTAAGTGTACACAAACAATTAACTTTCTGCAAATTACAGAGAGAGAAAAAAGTTGTCTGAAATCTGAAAATAAAGAAAAAAAGTTGACAGTTGTGTTTACAGTATGCAACAAAAAACATTCGCTGCGAAATCCATAATTTAACTTCAATCTTTTTTCTTTTGAATAAAAAAATATTGCAAGTGGAACTGGAATTTGCACTAACACAATTGTGGATGGGATTTTTGTTTTATTTTGTTTTAAAATATTTTCATTCTTTCACAAAAGTGCTACAACAGAAAGCAACATAAGCAATATTGGATTGGAAAATTGACTTTCAACAAAAGGTTATTAGATACGTTTTTTGCAATAATAATTTCAACATTTTTTGTCATACTTTATTGTAAATGTATTAACACTATATCTCAAATAAGAATAATCTTTAAAAATCGAGCCGATAAATAATTTTTAAAGCTGTTTTGAATAACAAATGCGACAAACATTTGTCAGACAGCTGTTAGCCGCAGTGAACAATAACACCTCGTGGAATATAATTGAGGTTAATAAAGTCTTAAGGTGTCATTGAAGATACATGTGATAGTTTATTTAAAGATGAAAATTTTATCTATTATTTTTTTGATTTGTACAATTTTAACTTTTATTGACGGTAAATTTTTCGATTGATTACATTATTTTAAAATATTCTTATTTAAGCTCGTGGAGGTGTTGGCGGAGGAGCTCGTGGCGGATTTGGTGGAGGTCGAGGTTTTGGTGGTGCCAGAGCGGCAAGTGCCGGAAGATCAAGTGGTGGGGATGGTTTAGTGGTTGGTTTGGTGGTGGTGGTGGGAGATCTGCTAAACCTGTTTCAACGAGTTATGGAAATAAAGTTGGTCTTGCTTCTCATCCTAGCAGCAGCAGCTCTAAATCACTTGGAAGTAATGGATTAGGTGGCAGCAGTGGTGGAAAAATTAGTTATGGAAATAAAGTAAGCCTCGCTTCTGATGGAAATCATGGAAGTGGGATTGGAACAAAGCCAGTTGGAAGTAATACAGTAGCTAAATCTCCAAATAATGGTGGAGGAAGTGGCACAAATGCAGTTTTTGTGGGTGCTTATGTTTCATCAACGCATCATGGTACTGGGCATGGTGTATATGGACATCGAAATACAACAAAACAAACTGATAAAGAAATTGTGTAATAATTTGTTCTTTAAATTTGCCGTATACTGTAGAGTTTTAACTCAGGAATATTACTGTTTTCAAAATTAGTTTTTTAAAAAGTTATAATCCATGTTATTAAATAACTGTAACCAACTTGCATAAAATTTTAAAGTTCATTTATTTGTTTCAAAAGATGCAAAACAAATTAAACTTTTTTGTTACACAAACAAGAATTATGAAAACCTTTGTTTACTTTTTGCATACTCTTCGATGAAAGCTAAACCGGTAAAAGTAAAAACAATATTTAGAACCGGATTAAGGTGATAAAGATTACTGTAGCATTTATACTTTTAATCCTAAGGTGTGAGAAAACCATTTTTATCAATCATTTAATTACCGTATGTTCAGATGTCATTTTTCAAAATAATAATAAAAAATAAATAATATTATTTCCGTTCCAATATTTTGATGGCAACAAACGATAAAAGATCCCAAAAAAATTTGGCGCTGATCTATGTATCCGTTGGATTCATGCATCAAAGAACCACGGGGTTTTTTCGAACTACGTTTTTTCAGTTTCGGCAAATATCTTTTACTCATCTTTTGTTTTCTTGAGAATAAATCTACTACGCATCACCTTTTTCTTTGCCGTTTTCCTTGTCTTCTTGAATCATTCAATCAGTTCAATCAAGAGACAGAAAGAGAGTAGTTCCCCAAATACAAATGAATCAAATCTATTCCGTTCGATCTTGATCTATTCTTTCTTTCCTTTTTTGTTTCAAATTAATTTGTGTTTTCCTTTTTTATCAGAAAGACGTCAATGAACGAACAATGAATAATTCTCGTGAAAGCAAAGATCGTTACCCGAATTAAAACAATTTTTTTCTTAGAGTTATTTGCAAGGTTATTCCTCTCATTAAACCTGTTTATTTTTGGGTTGATTTTTGAAAAAAAAATATTTGTTCCGCCTACTTTTAAAAAAATGATGTGTGGTGATAGTGAAACAATTTTTTTAAAAAAAGGTATAAAAGATTTGTAAATTTTCCAAGAAATCAACCACTTCTTTTTCCTTCTTCATTAACAACAACAACACTTCAAAAACCAATAAATAAATATGAATTTCTTGACTGTTTTATTCTTCTTCATTGCTGCTTTCATGGCTGTTAATGCTCAATTTGGATTCGGAAGAGGCATGTATGGAGGCGGCATGTACGGTGGCCGTGGAATGTACGGCGGTGGAATGGGCCGAGGCATGTATGGAGGATACGGTGGACGTGGCATGGGAATGTACGGAGGCCGCGGAATGTATGGCGGTATGGGAGGTTGGGGCCGTTAAGAAAAATGGCATTTAACGTTTTCCTGTACATTTGCTCACTTTCAAAGTGATCTCTCCTCTTCCCACTTATCTCTTAAAATTGTTTAATAATAAAATAAATATTTAAAATATGATTTGTTTGTAAATTTTTAATTGTTATAATAAATCATTGCATTTCTCTTTCTCTACTTTTTGTTTATCAACATGTTGACGACAATAAACCCAAGAAAAATAAGGCTACAAAAAATTAGTTTTTTAAAAAAAAAACCCTAAAAAAATTTCATTCAAAAACCGAATAAACAATTATATAAAGTTTATAAAACATGTTTTGTTCCAAAGAGTTCAAGCGCAAAAAAAAAGTGTGATATCAATTATAGTTAACTAACAACTTCCAAAAAAATGATAAATAATTAAATGGTCAACAATCATTTGGGTCATTATAGCTCATCTTGTTCACTGAAGAATAAATAATAAATGTTGTTGATTGAAATGCGGGGGTTATTGGTTTTTAAACATTTTTGAAACCATGCTGTATCTTTAAGATACTGTAGTCTACGAAGTAGTTTGTAGTTTGAAATTTTGAAAAAAAATGAATAGATCTGTCATGAAAATAATTTAAAGCGTTTTTTACGTGGGATCATTTTTTATTTTCCAGTCGGTCTGTCTGACCTTCTTATTGGTTTATTTACTGATAAACAAATAAATAAAATTCAGTAAGAACAACCGGTTTAAATTAAAACAAAAAAAATATTTACAAAATTTCACATAGTTTTACCTAAAGTTTTAGTTTTTACAGTATCAACACTGATTAGATTGATAGAAGTGAACAGCAATGACGCCTGCTTCTACTTCATCTGCTTTTTCCCATTCCTCTTCTTCATCTTCTTCTCTGTCTTCCTCAATTTCTTCACTGTCTGCCATTTCTTCAACTTCTTCATCATCATATGCCTCATCTTCTTCATCAGCTTCCTCCTCTTGCTCCTCTTCATCCTCAAACAAAACAATTTGTGTTGGAGTTTTTAGAATATTTGCAGCAATTACAAACATTTCAAATGAAAACATTGAAATATTTTTAATTGTAAGCCGAGAATTTTGAGATGTTACTTCAAAATCAGGTAATCGCGCACTCAAAATTTGCACGTAATTTGGAAGTCGATCTGGCTCAAATTCTTCGGTATCAATTACAATACTTAAAAGAAGTTTTTGGGTTGGAAAATTCTATAAGATATTTAAAATTACAATATCCCTAAAATGAAAGAGAAACAAACTTGACAAAAATTAATTAAAAATTCTTCAGGTGGAAGTTCAATAATGCTTGCTTCATGGGAAGGATTTTGAAAGACAAGGGAACAATTTGAATGACCTTTGTATTTCCATTCTTCAAGAGCAAACATGAAATTGGTGGTAAAATATGGGGACATTATCCTAAAAAAGTTTTTTAAGCTGCAGTAATAAATTGCTAGAATTTTTGTTTTTATAAAGAATTTTAAATAATTTCATTGCAAAATATTCAATCTCTGCCGCCATTTGAAATAAAAATGCTTTTTCGAATGACTTTTATTTTAGAGATGACGTCATTACTAGGTAATCAGAAGAGTATTAAAATTTAAAAAATTCGTAAGAAACCGTAAAAAATCGTGAAAAGTCGTGGAAAACTGTGAAAAATTTTCCACAACTTTCTACGGTTTTCCGCGATTTTTTAAAACTATTTTCCAAATTTTTGTCATTTTTGGGGTTTTGTTTAGGTTCCAGACAGGGTTAAAGGGTATATTGAAGTTCAATAATAATATAGATCTGTCCCCAGGTTCATATGTACGTTTGCTAGTTTGCTAAAAGTTTTATGTAATTTGGTCTTCTTAAAATCATTTAATTAAGAAATGGAGTAACAAGTACTGTAAGCAAAGATAGCAAGCTTCAAAAGCTTGTATCCAAAAACACAGAAGGAAAACCAACCAAATATTTTCAGCTCTATCACAAGCCTTCAAAAATTGTCCCAATGAAACATCCCGTGAAATGTGTTCTGCACTACATGCAAAAGAATGAAATTGAAACTGACAAAGTTCTGCCGCTAATTCTTCTGTAATTACAGCATTTTGTGTACAAATTAAATTTAATTCTTTCCATTTATCTTTAACAACAATCGATTACGGTAATTGGCACTGTACTAAATGAAAAGAAAAACGTACAAACAATTCCATTTTTAGTTTTTCGTTGAAGACTTCGAAACATTTCCATTAATTTTTCGATATCAGATGAAAATGATATTACAAGATTTACAACTTCATAAATGGCATTTGAATAAAAAAAGTGTTCAAGATTGATAACAGAATATATCAATTGTCTGGACTAAAAAAAGTATGCATTCGAATTCAAAAATTAGTATCTCAAATTTTTGTTACTATCCCAAATGACAGTAACAGGACTCATAAATTTTTTAAACAATTTTGTTACCATAGAAAATGATAGTAACACTATTTGAACAATATCTTAAAAGTCGCTTGCTATCAGAAATGACAATAATTTAAACAGTTTATTGAACATTTTCTTACTATCAAAAAGAGAATAACGCTATGTGGACAACATTTCTTAAAACTGTGTTACTATCGAAAATGGCAGTAACGCTGTTTGAACGATATTCTTCTTAGATCTTCACCGCCGGGGGGTAATTATTAAAGATAATTAGTGTCATTTTTGAAAACTAAAATTAAATGTCTCTGATTCTCAATGTGTTTCCATGTTAATCGTCGCGTAATAATGATAAAAACTGGAAAAAAAAGAATACTTACAGTAGAATGATAAACTGCTTCAGCTCTCCGAGAAACATTTCTCAAAGTTAACATTTTGGCAGGTGGTCCACCAATACATGAAACAATTAATGAAGCTAGCTTATTATTTGTTTCAAATAATGTTCGTATATCTGAATCATTTAAATATTCAAGGATATGCCCAAAACAATCCATATGTAATTCATCCAACAATAACATCCTTTAAAAAATTTTTAAAATAATTAAATTACAACCTTATTAAAATGCTTTTATTTTAAAACAAAAAACATGTTTTTTGATGATTTCATTATCCTTTTCTTTTTGAGATCTTTTTAAAAAATAAACACTTTTCTATTCAAGCTTTTTAGCGTTGACGGATCGGATCTTATTGTTTGTGCTTTATAACTCGGTTGGCGAGTGATGACAAAGAATGCAACTTGACACACATAAAGTTGCTTTAACAAATGTGTGTACAAAGAATGAATAGCTTTTTTAAAAACAAATAAAAAACAAAATTTCAACAATACTTAATTTTGACTGGTTTACTGTAGCTACTGATAATGGTCAACTAGGCAATGAAAAAGTTTTCTTTAGATTTTCTTTGCAACATTTTTCTTCAAAAATGTGTTTTTAAAGCCAGCGGAAAATTTACAGAAGATACAGAAAATCTTATTTTCTCCAACAAAAGTGAAAAACCAAAATGCTAAAGCATCAAGCATACTGTATCTTCACCCCCATAACAATACCAATAAAACCCGCTTGCAACATAAACATTTATTAAAAAATTGAAAACCTTATAAAATATCAAAATAAGAAAATACAGTACCCAAAATGATACAAAATAAAAAAATGAAAAATTAACAAAAATATATCAATAATAACTAAGCACCTCTCTTTTTTACCAATCATCATTATCAGAATATTTATAATCATGTTTTACTTCTCTTTGAGTAGGTGGTAGAATAATTCCAATTCGACGTAAATCAGAAACACCAGGTTGTCCAGTTGCACGATAATATGTTGACATATATTCATCTCTTGGAGGTAATAATAATTGTTGTGTTGAATCATGTGAAGGATTAGAAATCATTGATTGTTGAAATGATTGAGATTGAAGATAATGCCCTGGTCGATAAGGGGGCTTCTGTTGTGGTTTTGTTTGATGTTGAAGTTGTGAGGAAGAACATGTTGTTGTTGTTGGTAAAATCTGAGATGGAGATGGAAGACTGTCAGAAGTTAAAGATCCATTTTCGAATTGTAATAATGGTAAACCAAAGACATCAGAAATAGTAGTAGCATTAAATTTTGTTCCATCATTATTGTAAGATGTAATAATTCGACCATAAGTACAATCCTATAAAAGTGAGGAATGTTAAACCGATTAAAAAGCAAGGCCAAAATGTATGTCAATCCCTGGCCGAATTCTCAGCAAGATGAAGTACCACAAAAAAAAACAAGCTTCTTCCGAAATGAGCAAAGATCTTTTCATGTTTTGCCGTCGCTATAAAAAAGCGGCAAAAGATTCAAGTTGTTAAAAGGCTTACTTCATCAGTTGTTACACTACTGCTAATACAAGTATCATCACAAACAGGCTCAGCATTGACAGTATCAATTGAATTAACATATCCTTGAGCATCACCATAATATTTTGGAAATTTTTCATCATCACAAATTACTTTACATGGAATATCAGCCGTTCCTGCAGCATACACATAATTTTCATTGTCAGCAACTGCTGCAGCAGCACCTGATTTACTTGTTTCAATAAAAGATTCTTCTTTTGATAGTGATGGCAAACGATCATAATCTACTTTATTCTTTTCTTCTTCTTCAGCTTCTTTTTTTGTTTCAGTAACATCAGGAGGAGGCATTGATATATACAATTCACTCAATTTTTGAATTGTTGTTGGTAAAAGATCAGATGGACTTGGAAGACTTTCAGCAGATTCATTTAAAGCAGCAGCAGCATCCTTTTTGAGATTATCTTCATTCCCAAATTTTGTTTCAGTAACATCAGGAGGAGGAAGCATTGATGGTAAAACCAATTCTTGAGGTTTTGCAATAGATTGAACAGCATCCTTTTTGATATCATTCCCAGTTTTTGCTCTACAGAAAGTTTGATAATTTGATTCATCACTTAAAGAGCTCATTCCAGATAAATTGAGAAGTTTTTGAATTGGTTTAAATTCTATCATTTTTGTGTATCATATGTATACTTTCTTGGTGCAAACAAAAATTACACATTCAATATGTAGAGAGAGATATGTTTAAAAGTTCGATAGAAAAAAATGTTGCAAAAAATATCTTTAAAAATTTTTAGTAGGCCAGCAACTAAAAAACTCCCACAACGAAAAAAAGGCGTTTAAAAAATGCGTTTTTTTTTTAAACGGATCTAACTCGTTTGTTTATGTTGGATATGCTGAATAACTGAATCCAACTCTAATAATATTATAAACCAAAATTATTGATTCTGATAAAGCGAGTCCTCATTTCTAACCTTTACTTTTTTAGCTATGGACGCTCAAATTGACATAGAAAAACCGGATGAGATTGAATCCGAAAATGGAACAGAAGCAACAACAGTAGCCGCAGAAACTTCAACTCTAAATGGTTCATCTGCAACAATACAAAATGGAATAGAAACACCAGATTTTCGGCCATCTATTGATGAAGGTGGAGATGAAACACAAACATCTATCATTGAAATGGATGATGATAATACACAAGGCTCTTTTCAAAGTTCTGCTGGTATATTTTTTTCTGTTGTGATTGTTTATATTTCATTTGCCTTTGCTTTTTAGGTGAATCATCTCGTGTATCCAAAAAATCATGGGGGACTCGACCTCTACCAGTTGAAGTACAACATGTTGAAATTCATCCCTCACAAATTATTGAATATGAATGGCCACTTAAATCTGGACAAAAATATTTTATCCAAGTTTGTTTTTTTATCCCCTGCTAAAATGAAGCTATACAAAGCCTTTTTCAGGAACAAATTGCTCAACTTTTGGGTGTTACATCTTTCAAAAGAAAATTTCCTGATCTTACAAGAAGATCGCTAGCAGCAGATGAAAGAAAATATCTTGTAGAAGAGCTTAAACTAAGTGAATCAATGCCACTTCATTTAATGAATTGTATGACAGTACTTGAAGCATCAGAAGTTCATCAAATGATGAGTGGACAATATCCGGAAGTTTATGCAGAATATCAAAAAGCTATGGCAGATAAAATGCGACAAAATTTTATTCAAAAGCAAAGAGAATTGGATGCTGTAGGTTTATTAGCACTACGGTACATTAACCATCACATATATTTTTAGCTTGCAAATGACAAGGATAAACTTGCAGAACTTCGGCTAGCAGCTTTAAAAAATTGTTCAAACTTTAATAAAGAATTTAATGAACAACGAAAAGGAAAATCATTCTTTGAACAACATACTCAACTTATTATGGTACCACAAAATCGTTATTACAAGCTTAAACCCAAATACACTAAACCATATCCATATCCTGTTGCGCTAATTGATGGACAACGTACAAATATTTATAAGAAGTATACTCCAGAAGAGTTAAATAAATTTCCACTTAAAACTGTCATTGAAAATGACGATCTTTTTCCACCACTTCGTCGAGGTCGATCTCCTCCAAATCTTGTCATCTCTGAGAAAGAACTTCAAAAAATGAATGAAGCAAAGGATGAAGCTGCACCGATTCATCGACAAGTTGGTTTTTTTTCTTTGTTTTAAAAATATAACGCCATGTTTTAGAATTCGTTTGCCATTCTTGAACCTGCATCACCAAGAACTCCAAAAGCAGTATCTTCATCACGTCGACAATCAGCTGTTCGTTTTTAAATAACTTTTTATAAGAATAATATTTTTGCTCAAATCGCAAGTCTTTTTTATCTGCACTTTGATTGTTAAGGTTTTTTTTGTAAATATGCACATACATAAATTTATATTCATTAAAAATTAATCTTTCGAGAGATAAAAAAAAGTTGCACTTTGCCTTTTTAAATACCTTAATTCATTTTCCAGTTGATGGCTTCATGTAGCGTATGCAAGAAAGTAACATCCGCATCAAAGCAAGCAGTAATTCAGTGTGTAACCTGCTTGAATTTTATGCACCCAGAATGTCTAGATATGTCACCTGCAATGGTACAAGTTGTTCGACAATATTCTTGGTCGTGTATTGATTGTAAGAAATGTACTGTATGCATGAAACCTGATAATGAGGTTTGTTGTTTTGAATCTTAAAATTACTGTAATACGTCAGTACATTTCAGGAAGCAATGATGTGTTGTGATAATTGTGATCGAGGATATCATACATTTTGCCTTGGACTTTCAACTGCACCAACTGGGACATGGGTTTGTGAGAAATTTTGCAGTACATGATCATCTTTTATTTTGCTTTAATTTATTTGTTGAATGCTTTTTTTCACTTTGTACACTTTACAATTTTTTTGGTCTCATTTATTATTATTATATTTATTCCTAAATAAATGCATTTTTGCTTTAATAAAAAACCTTTTTCGTTACTGTAAAAAGCGTTTATATCGCTTAATACTGTTTGGTATACTGTAACAGCTGTTACATAGGGTTTATTATATTTTCTAGTTTGGGTTGTATGTGAACGTATTTAAAAACTGATACTAGTCAATGAATACAGTAACAGAAAATATTACAGATGATAAATATCAAAAATTATCTGTTGAATTTGCAAAGGTTTGTTTCGTTCCAAATATTTGTAAGCAAAGAAAAACTTGGGTTTCAGCTAAGAAATCAAATACCAACACTGAAAGATGATTTAGATGAAGAAAAAAAGAAGAATAAACTGCTAAAGGTATTACTGTGTTTTGGATGACATAAAAAAGATATACCCATTTTTATAGGATGAAATAAAAATTCTTGATATTGATTTACGAAAATCTCGTTCAGAAAATGAATCATTAATATTTCGAAATGAACAGCTACTTCGAAGAATTGAAGCG
Source organism: Panagrolaimus sp. LJ2400 (assembly GCA_024447215.1). NCBI lineage: Eukaryota > Metazoa > Nematoda > Chromadorea > Rhabditida > Panagrolaimidae > Panagrolaimus > Panagrolaimus sp. LJ2400. The sequence goes on along the minus strand of JAMRYA010000001.1, from coordinate 3,367,004 downwards.
CTACAAGCAAATTTAGATTCAGCAACAAATGGATTTGCAGAAGCTAAAGCAAAGAAAAAGCATAAAGAAGCAAATCTTCGGCTATTTGGTCCTGCACAACTAGAAGCTGGAAGTTCAGCTGATACTCCACCAAATGATCCAAGGCTAATATTGGAGCAAGAGCTTGAAAGAAAGTTAGTTGAAAATGCAGATCTTCATTCAAGAATTTATGATATGGAAAAGCAGCATGAAACAGTTGTAACAGAATTTTCAGTCATTGTTAAAAAACTTGAAACAGAAAAAGATGCAATGAAAAAAGCGTTGATTGAACAATCAAAAAATGGATTTAGCGATGATATGGAAGATTCAGAAATGCTATTATTGAATGGTGGAACAGAAGGCAGCAGCAAACATAAAGAAAGCATTACAGAATTTGCTTCTGACTTATTAACTGGTGTACAAGCTTCATTAGAAGCTATGACAAAGTTCTTTGAACAAATTGATAATCGTTCTGTTGTGTATCCATGTGATGCCACGCTAGAATCAGTACCAGAAGATATACATTTATTTGGACTTGAAAGTGGAAAGCTGGCTGAAGCTTTAACAGATGTAAAAGGTGAAATTGCGGCGCTACAGCTTAATTTGAAGGAAATTGATGGAATGAATGATTTGAAGACAAAGTTACCTGAAATTGGTCAAAAGACTGGAGAACTTCTTGGTACATCTATTGTAAGCTTTTGTTTTACTTAGCCTTGATAAATAAAAAGCTCTCTTTGGACGTATCTTAGAGATCACTTTAACTTTTTTATGCTTTTAAGACCTACCGTAATCTTATTTTTTAGAAAGAGATTCAACCATTACTTAAAACTTGTCAAAGAAAAGAATGTGATGCGCCATGGTGTAATTCAAATTTAGATGAACTGAATGGTCAATATGAAAAACTTTTTATCAAAACTTTTTCTCTTCTTTCAACGCTTTTACTTTCAAATGATACAAACTTAAATATTCATGATGCATTAATTGAACTCAAAAAACTTTTTCATCGATTTCGAGATATTTTTGGAAAGAAAATATTCATTGAAAACCATCTTCCAACAACTTCTAAAAAGCTTAAGAACTATAATGAATTAATTGAAAAAGCTTTGATGCATTTGGTTCAAGCAATAACAAAGCTACAAACACATTTTGAAGATAAACAAAAAATTCAATGGTTTAATGATTTATTTTTAACCAAGAAAGTCTCAACAACTGAAAATGGATTTGAATCAACAACACCAAAAAAGATGTCAACATTACAAAAGCAAGCAAGCATTATTGAAGAATCAAATGTGAGTTATTACCTTGTTGTATTAGTAGTAAAAAGTAATAAGATATGTTTTTAGTCAAAATTATCTGAATTAAGATCTCAACTTGCTGAAAGTCGAACAGAAAATTCTGCCTTGAAAAAAGAGATCAATGATTTATCAAAAGATGCTGCATTGAAAAAATTTAAAATTGAAGAGCTGGAAAATAAAATTTCAGTTATTACAAAACAAATTGAAATTCTGAAAGGTTCAACAGAAGATATTAAGAAGTTAAGAGCAGAAATCGATAAATCACATGGATTAGAAGATTACAGAATTCTAGAATTTTATTTCTTACAAGAAGTTAATAAAGTTGTTACTGAACTTAATCATGCTCAAGGAAAAGTTCAAAGATATCGAAGAGATGTAAGTTGTCTTTTTTTACATTACAATTGATTTGTTTTTATTGTAATAGAGTATTTTTTGTAAAATGCTATATAGGTTTTCTTATGACTTAGATTACGGTAAATCACGTTTTTAGAAATGAGATTACTGTAAATTTGTAATTGTAGTGGTATTACTTTTAAACAAATATGTGTATCCTTTTAGATTGATGATTTAACAATGGTATTACAAAAGTTGGATGTTGAACATAATGAATCAAAAAAGAATATTGATGAAAAAGAAATTGAATGTCAAGAACTTCGAGACGAGCTTGAAACAACTCGGCATAATTATGAAGAACAACTTCGAGTAATGTCTGAACATTTGGCAGTTTTAAATTCAAAAATTGAGAATCAATCTTCTTCTGGTTCTGCTATATCCTCATCCGCTACACCATCTTCATCTTTGCAATCAGCAACAGCCCCATCGTCCACTTCAAATTCTTTAAAAGATAATCTTCGAAAAATTGTTCGAAAATAATTTACTGTTCTTTTTTTTGTGCACGTGCCTTTATTTTTCTCAACTTTGGCATTGTTTGTGATACGGTGTAAAAATTTCTATTGTAATGATTTTGCTTATTTCAGAGATTATTTTAAAAGCCATAATATTTTATATCATTATTTTTATCCCATGTTTTTTTTGTAATGGCGAGTACTATTTTGTTTTTATTTATTTTTATCATTCCTATTTATATTTTGAATAAATTTTGTACGAAAAAATGTGAACTATTTGTTAAGCAACAAAGATCAAACAATTATCATCATATAAAAAAATAAGATTTGAAATAAAATTTTATAAGCATGGGTCTGCAAACGCGATACAGTATACTTTGATGAAGAACTTTTGATATCCAACAAAAGTGTGACGGAATTTTTACGATTCCAGTTTGTTTTTCGACCCGACAAAATTTCGCCGCAACGATAGCTTTAAATCGTTAAAAAACATCCTTTTGTTACAAAAGCTGTGGTCAAAAAAGTAGGCGATTTTGTTTAGCAGAGGCTAGTTTTGGTTTACAAAATGACTGAAATTGTTTTAAAAATGATTCTAAAATTAGATGAATGTGGTATAATTTCTTCTATAAATTATTTATATTCTACAGAATCTGAAAAAGATAAGTTAGATATTGAAGTTTATAAATATTCCGTTCATACATTTATAAAGTTTCTACTTTGAAAAATCATAAATAAAATTTTTCTTCTTGTCTTTAAAAACAAATGTATTTTGTAAACGTTGTTTTACAGTTTATACCCTGTTGTAAGCCACAACTTGTGGCTAATGAAAATACTGCAATAATTAATTTTTTATTTTGTTAATATAAGATTTTTTAGCTGTTTTTATCGAAATTATACGGTAATTTTGAGGTTTTCCTCAACGAGGTCTCCGACATTTGTTTTGAACACACATTAAAAATTCTTTGCACGAAAAATTCTGCTGTTTTTTTTTGCGCAGAAAAAATCTCCAATGTTTTCCTTTAAAAACTTTTGCTATTATAGTTTTAATGAATACTATTTTTAAAATGTTTTCTTTTTAGTGATGAATCCATCAACAGCAGATAAAGAAGAACTAGATACCGCAAAGGTTGTTCTAGTTGGGGATGATGATGATATCCTGCATGCTGGATATCCCTTTACTTTGAAACAAGAAGGAAAACGGTTAGCTTTAATAACTTAATATTGACTTCTAACTTTTATCTTTAGATTTCCAAGTGTTCTTCATTATGTTTATGCCAAAGTACTACAACATTTTCAACTTCCTGATGAACATGTTTTTGATATTCTTTCAACGCCTGTTGTAGAAGTTGTTGCAAAAGCATATAAAATGTTGGAAGACAAGCTTAATCCTGGTACAAATTTAGCACAATTCTCAGCATTTATTCGTCAAACAATGCAATATTATTTAATGCAAGGTCTTAGAATTCGTAGTGAACAAGATGAAAGTATGTTCTTGATTGCTTACTTGCTGCCTTGTTTTAATCGCCTCTGATAACTTTTAGATTTTCGTACAAATTTATGTTCAACAAAAGATGCGTTACTTATTGTATGCGATGAAAAAGATTCTGAACTAGGTGTTGGGATGAGTGATAAAGCATTCTATGAGTATTGGACTTCAAATGGTTATAAAATGCAAGATTTATCTGATTGGATGTTAAAAGAATATCAACGTCCGAAAGCTGTTGGACAAAATGTTCTTGGTTGTATGTTAATGCTTCGAAGGCATGAGCTACGCGAAGCTGAACGATTTAAATGTTTAAAAAATCCAGAATTTACATTTGAAGGCCTTTCAACGGTTGATGAAAATCCGATGTCTGTAACAGCAAATTCACAGATTCTTAGTTTATCAGGTGTCCTAAGACCGTTATCCAATTATTATAGAAGTATTTTTGATGTTAAAGAAATTAGCTATCGATCTGTTGAACATTATGCATATGAACGGCTATTTGAATCGTTGAAAATTGATGAAATTTATGTACAACAAATTCGATCTGTACCGTATCCCGTTGATGTGGCAGCAGTTGGAATAAGAATCTTAGAATCACTTGAAACAGAAAAACCAGATTGGCGGCATAAAATGGCAAAGCTAGATCGATATCGACAAACTGCAATGAAACATAAAATTTCAAAGAATGCCGATCTTCGACAGCTACTTTTGAATACTGGTAATGCATTCCTCGTTGAAACAAATCGTAAGTTTGGCATTTTTGTTGTCAATCAATGTTAATCATTGTCTCTTTCAGCATATGGTGATGAAGTCTGGACTGTGAATACCGATGAATATGAACTTCAACATTTGCTTACAAAGCCTGGAATAAATATTGATTATCTTGTTGAAATAATGTGCCGTCGAAAAGATCCTTCACCAACGTTAAAACATCTTGGACAAAATAAAACTGGAATATTGCTAATGGAATTACGGCAAAAATATGCCAATGCAACATTTGTGCCATATCCATTTATTGCACCACCAGATATGAATATTCAGCGATTAGGTCTTTCAAATAATATTATATGTTTTACCCCAGAATCTATTTTTCATCCATTTTATCCTGTTCCAATCGTTGTTACTCCACAGCTTACTTTACCATCTCCAATTCATTTTGTTGTTCTTTATTCATGCCGGTAAGTTTAGCGATTACTGTAACTGTGCTTTAAACAACGTGCTTTAGATTCCTTGGACTAAAACCTGCATTGGAAGAAGAGCTATTGAGTTTACCGGATGGATATGAAGTATGGTCAAGATTTAATTGTTTTTTACAAACGGAAACAAATATTCCATTTGATAAGCTAAAAGCATATTTTATGTCAGAACGACAAAAGCTTATTAAAATTGCATTAACTACTATGTTTCAACAACATCGAGCTGTTTTACGTGTACTACTTGAAACCGAGGATGCTTTGTTAGTTTATTGTGCAAGATTTTCAACCATTGAAGCTGAGCTATGTTCTGGACTACGTGAAAGAGATTTTCGAAGAGTTTTTCAAGAATCACAATCGGATATGAGAGAAGTTAGCTTACAGTATACTTGATTATTTTGCAAATATATACGTTTTTAGCTTGTTGAATTTTTCCTTAAACCTCAAGCGTATCGACCACCGTATGTTGGAGGGAATCGTCTGGGGCTAATTTTAATGGAACTTCGACGACAATTTATTCTTGCTGGATGTTATCCTTCTCAATATGAAATTTTGCCAATGCCTGTTGAAGGTAAACTTGGAACTGATTCACCAACAGAAAATTATGTGTGCGATAAACCTTTCAAAGCAATTAAAAAGATTAATTTTACTTCTACTTGGGCAGGTATGTATTTGACGTTCCACTAAATCTATAATGTTACTGGTATATTTTAGATCCTTTAATTCTTGCTTTTAAAGATTCTGATGGATATCGTAAACCATATCGTGGATATCCAATCTTTCAAAGAGATGAGGAAAAAGCAAATAAAATGTTGATTGAAGATTTTAAGGCTGACAAACAAAATATTATCAATTCAATCAAGGGTAATGGTCCTGGTCTTGCATTTTCTGCTGCTTTATTGATGGCGAAGGAGCTCAATGAACTTTTAATTGGTGATGAAAGAAAGGCAATGGATTTGAAGCATGAAATTGATTGTATTTTATCACTTAATAAAGATCCAAAAGAAGATACGGTATTTTTTTTGTTGTTTGTTATTACTGGAGTAATAGTTACCTTTTTAGCCGAAACCTGCAGCTCTTCCTCCTCAACCTCTACCATCACAAATGCCACCACAGATGCCGCCACCACAAACACAAATGGCACCACCGCAATTACCTCCACAATCTTCTCAAATACCACCACCTCAACTTCCACCACAATTTGCATTGAATCTTAATCCACAAGCATTTAATATTCCACAACCACCTCATCTTCAATCTCAACAGCCACCACTTCAACTTCACCAACAACAACAACAACCTCCATTGCAGCAACAACAAAGATTTTATGATCGTTCAAATGCACCACCTCAAAGCAATCAACAACAACAAAACTTTTATCCTCAACAAAGAAATAATGATTTTCGTGGAAATAATAATGATCGATTTGGTAGTGCTGGGGGTGTACAAAATAGCAGCAGCAATAATTTCCGTGATAGAAGAGATCGAGATGATCGAAATAATCGAAATCGAAATTTCAATTCTCCATCAAGAAATAATACAAGAAATTATAATAATTATCGTGGTCCTGCACATTTACAACAACAAAATAGAAATTTTTCACCAGCTCGAGATCAACAACAAGTCTTCCAACAACAGCAATCTTCTGGTGCTGTACCATTTGAAAGGCCATCAAGTCCAAAACCAAAGAAACCAAAGCGTGTTGTGGATGAAAGTGAACTATCTGAAGGTGAAATTTTAAGTAGTGATGAAGATTAATTAATTGATCTCTTTTTATATAATTTATTTTTTTAAACTCTTTTGTTGTTTTTGTGTTTTTGAAATGGTTTTTACCAAATTAAATAAAGTATTTTTTGTGTTGTTCAGTGTGTACCAGGTTAATGCAATAATCAGATCAATGTCAACTTTTTTAATAAAGAACAGTATATTAAAGTTGGTGTGCTCTCATCCTCTTTCTGGCATTAAATAGGTAACATGGATAGAGCACCCTCCCAAATACGAGCTTGTTTGAGGTATTCCATTATTTAGTGCTGGCCTTTGCTAAGAAAAGTGGCAGTTAAGCCAGCCAATGTCAATCAGTACTTGGAAGACATGCATTTTCTATTTCTAGAAATGGCACGACCACACAGGAATATCCCACGATAAAACAATTATTGAAAATATTGATTTATTTGATCTGTTTGGTTTTTAGCCATTTGTCTTTTTTATTAATTAACCATTGTTTTAAAATACACTTTTAGCATATTCAATGTTTTTTTCACAACAAATTCTTGAACAATTTTGTCCAACTTATAAAAAGGCAGTTCTGAAATTTGAAAAGAAATATTCTGCAATTCCTGGCGAGGATGATAAAGCTATAAAAGCAAAGAAAAAACTGATTATCAAATTTGCTGAAAATTATTTAACACCGAAAGAAATTTGGGATGAATATTTTAGGTAAGATAATATTTTTTATATCCCTGAGGAACGTACATTTGATGATTTGTTTTGTGACTTTGTGGCAAAGTTCAAAACAGAAAAAATTGATTTTTGAAACGCACTGTGAGTGAATCAGCTTAAAAGCTGCTGTAACTACACTTTATAAGAAGCAGGCGATAATTGTGCTATATTCTGAACTTGAAACAATGTATGCTTTCGAAGTACACGGATTTTAAAAAAGAGCTTTGATTTAAAATAAAATCATATTTTTTTGTAAAATTGTATTACACGTTTACATGTTTTTTTTTTCAGATTTCCTTATGACATTGTAGCTGTACAGGAATGGAAAGACGAATATAAAGCAGCAGTTGAGAAGAGCGATATATTCCATTTTTATTTCAATGCTAATGTAGACAGTTTTGTATGTTCGCATTTTTTAAACAACAACACAAATTATTATACAACACAATATGAGAATTGTAACATTTATAGATAGATCTAAACAAACGCACAATTCGGCATCAACAATGTCCTTATTTACATCACGGGCTATATTCAGACGACGTAATAAGACCACGTTTTACATATCCACATTTGGAAATTGAAAAGGAATATCGACTTTTGGCTGAATTTTCTTGTAAGATAAAATTAAATTTAAAGTGTCAGATCTTCCATTTTTAACTGGGCTCTGCAAAATCATTTTCTAAAGAAGCAAAATAGAAGTCTATTAATAATTAATTTTTACAATTACCACAATCGCGCATCACAATGATAATCATCATATCATTATGGTGTCCATAAAGCTTTTGTATATTTTTCTTGTGATCGCTTCATTTAATACCTGATATAAACAGAACATGTATAGCTTATAAAACCGAACTTTTGATTAACTTTTTTTCAGCAAATCCCATTACAAAAGAAGAAAATGAAAGATTTAAATTTATGTTAGATCTTTTGGGAAAGATAATTGCTGCTGAAGAAGAAGGGGATGCTGAAAAATGGTTTGATTTATTGAAAAAAGCAAAAAACATTAACTTTTTGGTTCATTCTGTTGAATATCGGCTAGGACCAAATTTGAATAACATAAAACTATGGAAACTTTATATTGAATTTTGCAAGCAGCAAGAATCTAAAAAAGTTTGTTTTGTGTCAAAAAAAACTCTGAATCTTATACAAATAGCTTTAAGGACTTATTAAACCTTTATTCCAAATACTGTCGTTATTTTTTGGATGATAAGGAAACAAAAAAGGAATATGAAAATGCCGTCAAAAATTATGATGTTTCGAACTTTGATAATGAAGTTGAACAAAAACAATCAAGGAACTATTTCTGGAAAAAGAATCCGTGTCATTGCGTCAACTGGAAAAATATCTTCAAATTTGAGAAAAATGTTCCAATAAAAATTCCAAAATTCTTACCACTTTTTTCTTCAAGTCGAGTTATAAAACCAACAGCAGAATTTATAAAGCCAAATTTTGAAATATACCATAATCAAACATTCCCATTTAAAACGCCGATAATGACGTATTTGTTGAAACATCGAAGTCCACAACTTTTGCATAAGTTACACAAATGTTGTAAATTCTTTTTTGTGATTTATCCTTATCCGGTTTGCCATCGATTTTGTGCTCGAGACAAATTTCTTTGGTGGGAAAAACAATCTGCTCCGTACCCTGTCACATTTTACAGTCAATCACTTGTTATTCGAGATTTAAGTTCAATTATTAAATTTAAAAATCGTATTATTGTATCGAATTCTTTTAATCTTAACAGCGAAATGTAAGAATATTTTTTTAAAGCTTCCAAGTAGTGATAAGCCACGATGAGTCGAAGCGTCCCGCGAACACTTTTTTGATCGTCTGCTATTTTCCCTTTTTTCAAAGCAAAATTCAACCCAGAATCCTGAGAGAACGAAGCTATCTAAACGAATTCTGTAAACGCAGAAAAAAAGCTGATGGTCGAGTTAGTATAGTTTTGGAGGGATATCAAAAAATATGGATTCTGAATCCAACGGATTCTGAATCCTGATACCAAGTTTCTCAATGTTGCTTCTAAAATCACAAATTTGGTATCATCGGATGCGCATCGGCGAGCTGATTACAATGATAGCAAAAAAATTATTTTTTATGGATTCTGAAGCCGGATTCAACTTCGTAAAGGTTTTCCTACTTATGCCGATGAATCCGACTTCAGAATCCATGAAAAATAAATTTTTTTGCTATCATTGTAATCAGCTCGCCAAGGCGCATCCGATGATACCATATTTGTGATTTTTGAAGCAACATTGAAAAACTCAGTATCAGGATTTAGAATCCGTTGGATTCAGAATCCATATTTTTTGATATCCCTCCAAAAATATACTAATTCGACCATCAGCTTTTTATCTGCGTTTACAGAATTCGTTTAGATAGCTTCGTTCTCTCAGGATTCTGGGTTGAATTTTGCATTAAAAAAAGGGAAAATAGCAGACGATCAAAAAAATGTTCGCGGGACAGTTTATAAGGTATTCGACTCATCGGGAAGCAGAAGTGGATGCCAACATTAGTGCGTAACAAACATCTAATGAACGAGATAAAAGAAGTACTTTATTCAGGTTTTGACATTTTAATACGGTAAAAGCGTAATCATTAAAAAATTAAAAAATACAGTATTTTATTTTGAGTGGTGGTTGACGATGTTCACCAAAGTAAGCAACTTCGCCCACTTCTGCGGATCATATCTTCCATCAAAATTTAACCATGACTATTGTCAATTCCTCTCCCGTTTTCCCCGGGGCGGGTACGGGGACATCCCCGCTAACTTTCAACTGCGAGACTTCCCAAAATCATTATTAAAAAGGTTGCAACATTAATATTTGGCCATAACAATAACATTCTCTATCATTAATAACGGATATTAGGAAATTTCAGAATTTTCTTATTTTTTTCAAAAATTCTTTATCCCACTTCTCCGCCTTCGTGACATTTTCATCCCCGGGTCCCCTGTTCCCGCGATTTTACAAAAACGACCGGAGAAACTTACCATGACACTGTGGATTAATTACAAAAATTTTTAGTCGTGATTTACTTTCACATATTCGTAAATATTTATTTTCATGTGAAGCAAAATACATTAGGCTCCGTAACCAAAACCTTACCTTTAAAGAATTGGAATTTTTGATTGGACATGGAAATATAGAAGGCCTTGTCTTTTTTGACGTAAAAATTTATGATGATAATAACTTATGTCCGATGGAAGAAATTCTAAGAATGATCCCAAAAATTATCGAACTGCAGTACGTATTTTATGAACCATTTCTTTTTTAAAATTATTGAAATGAGAAAACATGAAAAAAAAATCATTTTCAGAATGAGTATGCCATTTATAACTCCAGAAACTTTCCAAATTATGTCAAAGCTGAAATTTCATAATTGTATCAAAAAATTTGTACTGGATCGTATCGACAATACTCTTCTTGAACCAAATGAATTCTTGATATTTTTGAAAGTATGTTTATTGCTGGTTTTGTAACAAAAATATACGCAACAAAATTTTAGAAGAATTTTAAGCCATATTTTCATGTGTATCTTGATTTTATACACGGAAATCCAGTTTTTCGTGAATTTATGCTCAATAATTATGAAACTAATAAGACTATCAAAAAAAATTATATTTTGAAGGTGACATAAAATCTTCACATTTGAACTACAAAAAAATATAAAAATTTTTTGATATTACAATCTTAAAGATAACTTTTTACACAATGGGAGATTATGTATGAGTTGTCTCCCAATGTGTGACAAACATACTGATTTTGGAATTTCGATAAAATGCTTCTTGTAGATTTAATAAAGTTTTTGTTTAAAAATGTTTCACAGTCTTTATAGAACCATCAAGATGTTTACCAGTGAAAATGCAACAATTAAATTGATGCCTATTATTCTTTACACTAAAGTAGATGAGTTGAAAATTAATCCTCTTTGCTACGATGAGTTGAGTAAAACAAACATCGCAAATATTAATTTATTTGCTCTTTTTGGTCTTTATTTATTTAAAGCTAAACATGTTGCTTCTTTTTCTTCAATTTTTGAATATTTTATTTATTTTTCTATAAAACATTAAACCAATTAGAACTGTCATGGTAAAATACAGCGTTATTTATCGATGAAAATTATTATTTTGTTTGCTTTTGCCTTTTTCGGTACAGTTATAACATTATTGAATTAAGACTGTTTATGCTTCTCATCCATTAAGAAAGTAAAAGATATCGGGAAAAAAGAAAACTGTTGTGAATCGATATTTTAGCATCTTAGATCAGATATCTAATTATAACAATTTTTATTAAACATTATTTTTACCTTAAATCAGATGTTTAGCTGTAAAATAAATGAAAAAATCTACTATAATAAGACTTTTTATATTATCAATAATTATATGCTTGCGTATTTTAGATTTATGTATATGTCACAATACTCACATAAAAAACTTTTATTCAACAACAAAAATAAATGCTTAAAATAAAATTCAAAACAATAGCAAAAATTTATTTTTTCATTTTTCTAGCTAAACATTTTAATGCATACTGTATTCGTGGATCCAATGTTGGAATAATAATTGGTGGAGGACCATAGATGAAAGCATTTGTTCGAAAAATTTCAATGATAATATTTTTCAATTGATTACAATAATCTTCTGATAAAAATGGGCTGAATTCAAAAGTTACATATAAATCAGTTTTCTAAAAATTTTTAAATTAGTTACAGTGAAACAAAATAGAAAGCTTACCTTCAAAAATTCAATTAATGGTCTTACATTTACAGTATCAGGAATTCTTTGTAAACGAAATCTTTTCAAATTAGAAAAATGTGGAATTTTAATCAAATGTGCAATAGTATTGGTTGAGAAGTTTGAAGGAACCAATGGAAATGCACTGACACAATCGTTTAATACTAACATAAAACATTAAAAAAACTTACTATTCAAAATATTGTGCATCTGGACAAACTTCAACAAGTTTTTCAAAATCAACTTCCTTTCCATTATTACTGTATTTGATAGAAACATTATCTAAGTCAACAATTTTTGCAGGTGATGAAAGAAATAAAAATTCTTCAAATGAAAGCGAAACATTGCTAATAGAAAAGTTCCAAACATCAAGTTTATAAATTTTTGGAATAACCATTTTAAATAAAGATTGAAGAGATTCTTTTGTTGATGGAATAAAGAATTGATGCAAAATCCATAATTTTGTAGGAGTATTTAAATAACAAATTCTTGGAAGACCTATTGGATATACACAAAGTTTCTCAATAATAATAATAGGATTTTTGATAAAAAAATATTTGCAACATTGAACCATTTTTTGATACATTTTAGCAGCTGATGGATTCTTGGCGATGTAATAAATAATTGAAGACGGTAATGAAAATGATTGATTACGATATGTAGAAAGATATTCATCAAGAGTTGGCATTGTTGGTTTTGAATGAGCTTTGAGTAACTGAAGAACAGATGGATGCATTTCGATTAAAAAATGAACCAACTTTGGAGAAATTTTTATAGAGAAATAAATTTATTTTGACTTTAAAATTCAAGCAAACAATTTATTTATGTGTGAAAAAGCTGTTACTTGAAAAAATGTTTTGTTCAGACTGTTTTTTTTTGGCATACAGGTTTCTTTTTGTTTTAAAATTGATTTTCTTCAAACATGGAATTTTATGGTAAAAAATTTAGTTTTCTGTGGTTTCCTGCAAACCAAAAATCCTGGATAAAAGAAAAATAAAAAAAGTGTATCTAACAAAAAACAAACTATAAATTCTAAACTTCGATCCCTGACACAACATAAAAGCAACTTTTACTTTTTTTCAAAAAAAGTCGCTTATAGCTTTGGTATTTTATTTTAGATTTTGCTGTTTAATTTTTTGTTTCATTTCATTGAAGATTTTAATTTTAACATAAAAATGTCTCAATCTCCACCGATTTCTTTGCCGCCATCAAGTGATTTCCCAACAAAAGTTCTGAAATTTATGAAATCCAATGCAAAACCAAAAATGGCTTTAAAATTAATGAAATGTACCAAATTTTTTCAGCATTCTGAATTTCCTTATTTTGTTGTTAAACCAATTCAATGTAATGAAGATGCATGGTATCTTTTTACGCTCGATGGTAACATGCATAATTATCAAGGATTCGGAGATGTTGAAAAAAGTACTACAAAGAAGCTTTGGATTACTGAAGAAATTAATTTATCACAGTTCCAAAATCTTGGGGATAATCTGCTAACAAAAATTGCAGTTTGTGATATTAGGAGCTTAAGGCTTCAAACTGGAAATATTTCATTTAATGAATTCAAATTTTTAACATCTTCTGGTAATGTTGAATATCTTCTTCTTCGAGATACACCAATTAAATTCGAAAATGGTGACCCTGTTTTTATGGATGATATTTTTAAATGTGTCCCCAGTGTTAATAGATTTTATTGGTTTGTTTATTCTATTTATTGCTTGTTAGAGAGGAAGTCAAAAGGATCATTTCTTTGCTCGAAATCTGAAATCGAAGTTATGATAAATAATTCTTTTTGACAAAAACTGACAAACAGTCCTTCTATGGAACTGCTTTTTTAAATACAGACGCCACAAGAAAGTCACAATAAAGTTAATGCGTGATTCTCATGGATAAACAAAGTTTTTGAACTTTGTGACTTTAGTTCTGTTACATTTTTAGTTACAATGGACAAACCCCCATTTTTTCTTCAGATTTTATCAGCAAAATGAAATCCATTGATCTTTCAAATTTAATGACAATCGGCATTAATATTATTTCATATTTGGATTTTGAAATTTTTTCAGACTTTATGGATGTATGTTTTTCACATCATTATACTTTAATCTCGAACATCATTGTTTCAGCAAAACCCCCATATCAGATATGAGCTTTATTTCGTTGAAAATTCACTTTCTCCTGATGAAACTGAAAAGCTCGAAAATTTTGTTGAAACTATTATTGATTTTGGGCTTGATGTACAGTACCCTCCTCCATATATTACCTTTCCTGGACAATCAGATGAACAGCTTGAAGCAATGTATTGGCTAACACATCAATATCACGAATAAAAAAATAATATTGAAAATTAAAATCGTTTTATCTTGCGTTTCTGTAATTAATATTTTGATTAAATTTTAGTTTTTAAATAAATTGAGATCGTTGAAACGAGGGTAAGAAGAAGCGCAAATCAAATATACCAGTTTATATTAAAGTTTCAACAAAATATGACATTCGTTGGTAAATTTTTAAAATCACAGTTTTCTTGCAAAAAAAATTGCATCATTTATTTGTGTTTGATATGACTCTAAGTATTTAATAGATTTTATAAAATAGAAGACAGCTTTATTTTGCAATTTTGGTTATTAAATCTGAATAAAAGTTAAGCACTATTTTTTAAAAGGTGTTATTTCTGCCTTTTTTGCGAACGTAAACACAGCAGACCTACCCTTTGTTAGCATTATCACAAACCTTTTCTTATCTTTGCGTTGAAAAAGGAACACAAAAAACGCAAAATAACGTTTATTTCAAAATACTTTTCTTTATTTAAGTCGTATTGATTTGAATTTAATATTTTAAATAACAAGAATGGCTTTTAACAATGATATAAGTAATAGCCGAAAATCAAGCTTTGCTGGATCCTTATCAAGCAATAGCAGCAGTTTCGTGAGTTGAAAAAATATAAGAATAATTTCATCATCTTTTTTTAGATCAATATCGAAGATGACAGAACAAGTATGATATCGCATATTGAAGTATGTACCATTTAGATCGTATTTGTACTTTATTAGTTGTGTTGTAGATTAATCAAGTGTTATCAAATGATGACGGTCCAAACATTGCAAATTGCAGCAAAAACGATCTTGTTGAAGTAGAAACTCCAGTTGATAGTGACTGCGAAGACTGCAATCTACAAAATCCTACTGGCAATTTGCGTGACAATTTATTTGATTCTATACAAAATGTTTTTGAAAAGCAAAATCCAAAGAAGGGGCTCTTTGATATTGTCTTTTTGGTTGACAATAAGGTTTGAGATTTTCTACAAACACATAGTATTTTCTTTTCTTGAATCATAACAAATTGTTATGAATAGCAAATCCGGGTTACTGCCTTTCACATTCATGGAATTAAGTAATTATGTAGAAACTTTTTGTATTTTCTAGGAAATCTATGTTCATAAGCTAATTTTATATTTTCGTGGTGCAACAAAAGTGCTTGAATATATTAAATTAAATGGAGCTGGTGACGAAAAAATTCACAAAGTTAACATGAATATTGGCGGTGATAATCCGATAACATATGATGATCTATACATTTTTACAAAATCATTGTACTTTAGAAATGTTGGCACTTATCTAACTCCCATCAACGTCATGTCTATATTAAGTTTAGGTAAGACAAGTTATCTATGAACACACAATAATTTATTATTTTACAGCAAAACGATTTGGCATTCAAAGCTTGATGAGCAATTGTCACATTTATTTGACTGGATCGAAATGGGAAGATGATGCATTGACATTACTTGAAAAAGCAATAAGCTATTCAGAGGATGAAATTATTTCACGTTGTTTAAACGTAATCTCAAAAAAAACACAAATACATTTGTTGTCACCGAAATTCTTGGAAATAAAGCATGCAACATTGGTATTATTATTACAAAAACGCGTTTTTAAAACAGATGCTAAAACTCTTTTTGATAAAGTATGAATTTTTTTTCTACGCATCATGTACATGATTTTTTTAGGTTTATGAATGGGCAACAAAGAATTCATGTAATGATACAGATGATTCAAAAGGTGCTCAACATCGAAAAATTTTGGGAGAAGCTTTGACTTTAATTCCATTTGAAAAAATGGAAGCCGCTGAAATCTATGAAATTTATGGTATGATAAAAGTTAAATTTGAGAACGATTTAAAAAGAATTTAACTTGTCTTCTTTTTAAAACAAGATTATCTCACTTCAATTAGTAAGAAGCATTATAATAAGAATGCTGTATACGAGAATTCTCAGATTACTCTAAAACTACGTTTTCGCAATAACTCATATATTCAAAAATATTTATGAAAAAATAGTTTTTAATGTTAATTAATATTTATTTGTTTAGATAAGGGTATTTTGACACCAACAGAAGCATTACTTTATTTGCGTCCAACTTTGATTGAAAACAAATCATCGCAGAAAACAGATGATGAAGGCAATGCTGTAGTAACAAGTAAAATGACTAATAATCATGTTGAAAATCCAAATCCACAAACAACAACAACGCACAGCACTACGTAATCCAAATTATAAATTTTTATTGTTAATAATTTTTGACGAATTTTACAGAATAACAGAATTAGCCAAAGTTTTAAAAAGTGAATTAAAACCGAAACCAAAAAAGCAACAACTTAAAAGGAGTGTACAACACCCTTCTCCAATGGCAGTACAATTTCCACCACCCGGCTGGTCATCCTCATCTCAAGGCAATTCAAACAGATGTGAGCATTCACTTGTCTAAAATTTTCTCATAATTAATTAAAATATTTCAGCTAGCTTTTATGATGATGGTCGATCTATGGCAACAAATCGCAAAGTTTCTTATGATGGACCGAACTTTCCCCCTCGTGATCTTTTCACTGACAGTTAAAAACGAATTCAACTATTTTATTGTATGATCATCGAAATGATGTTATTCACAGATTGCGTTTAACAAACTGCCCCCAAAATTATGCATTTATAGATAATTTCATCTAAGATTTTCGATTATGGTTTGAATTTTCAAAAAGATAAAAGTTAAATAAATAATAAGTTAACTATAAAATTTAATTCAAACACCAAAACTATAAAATGTTATTACAAAAAAATCATTCATTAAAATATAATTTTTTTAATTTATTGGAAAAAAACAAAAATCTAAAATGATAAGAATAATAAATGAAAACAATAAAAATAATACATGCAAAAAAAGAATAGAATATTTACAATAAATAAATTTAACGTCAAAAAAATAGAATCATTGACATTTTTTCTTTTCGATTTAATTATAATAAAAAGGTTGATGATTGATGCTGTTACCGAAGAGATGGAAGCTTTTTTCAAATGGATTTTCAGCTTCACGATTTTCAGATTTTTCATTAGCATTGATTGCAACTTGAATACCATTCCATGAATCAGTTGGAACATATGATGAATAAAATTTATCTTTCATTGGTTTTTGAACATTCATTGGATTAACTGGTGAATATGTAACAGATCGGCAGAATGAAGTAAAGAATGATGGAAGATCTGATGCTGATGATTGATTGGACGAGGTAAACCATGGCATTTCTGATGACATATTTGCAACATAATAAGCATTTTGAATAATTTCCTCCAATTTATTTTTTGGAAGACCAAGAAATGAGAGATATTGAGTAATAAATGCTTGATCAGGAAGATCATCAGACTAAAAATCATAATATTAATAATAGATAAAACTGATAAAAGTAACTTACTTCAGGAATGCAACGAAGTTCATGTTTCCCATGTGCATACCAGCAATTAACACCAAAACGACAATATTGACGATTACAATAATTTTCACATAGATATGTTTTGTAAAGAAATGGATTCTTCCAAGTTGTTTGTTTTCCACAATAAAATTTATTTGCTTCTTTGAGAGATCTAAAAATTATTTGTATTAATGTAACATCACAAAATTAGACATATAAACTTACGTAGATAATGTTTTGAAAAAAATTTCTCGTGGTGTTTCAGTTTTACTACTTCCATTTGATGATGAAGTTGAAAGTGGTGGTGGAATCATTGAAGCAGGACCAAATGGAGTGGATGGAAGTGGTGGCGGTGGAACATTGAAAGTTGAAGGATGCGGTAGTTGAAAATTATCATTTTTTCGTTGTTGAAATTGTTGTTGTTGTCCACCCATAAAATCATTATATAAATTCATTACAAATGGATTTGGTGGCATTGCTGCTGGTGAAAATGCATTTCCAAACATTGCATTCATCATCATCATTTGTTGCTGTTGTTGAAGCTGCTGTTGTTGTTGATATTGTTGTCGAAGTTCAGGTGGGCAAAAATCCATTAATGTAAATCCATGTTGTTGTTGATTTTGATGCTGCTGTTGCATTTGTTGCTGAATTTCTTGTGGTGATGGAAACATCTTTTGATACTGTTGAAAATCCATATTATTCGAATTTATTCAAGCAATAAAAATTAAAATCACAAAAAATAGAGAAGAAATTGAGAATTTTTAGAGTCACCAAATTTTGGATCCTTTAAAAAATATGAATAAAAAGTTGCATGAGCCAATAGAGTAGAAACAAATTTGACAGGTCAGAGAAGGCACAATAAGTGCTATTCTTTTCTTTTTTAAATGAAATGATTTCCTTTGCAACAACAAAGTTATGCCTTTAATTGATTGAATTGCTCCGTTTTAGTTTATTACTCCAAATTATAATGTTTTGAAAACAAATACTGATAAGTGATTGTTTGTTAAATCCATTTCTACAAATGTTTTGTAAAAAAGTTAGAATATTTTTCAATCAAAGTTTTTTAAATTTTTAAACAAATCTGCTGTCATGTTCTAAAGTTTTTTTGTTACATAAGATTTTGCATCATAGATTTCAAATTTTTATTTTTTATAGTTTAAAAAGATCAGATTTGTATGAAAAAAAGCTTTTTAAAGCATATAATAGAATTGAAAATTCTGTCTGCATTTTAAAATTTACCATTTTTTAAATATTAATTTTATTTAAAGCTTAAACAATAAATGAACAAACACAAACTAATCAACTTTTTTAGATTCTTTAATTTTCTTTTCTTTTTTAGAAGAACATTTAAATCCTAATAAACTTCCAACTTTACATACAACAAATTTCAGCGTTTTCCATACTACAAATAATACTGCAACAGTCACTACAGCTACAGTAGCATAGACATCCAAATTGTAGTATGTTATTGCATCGAGCTTTGCACCCATAGGCTTTAAATTATCCAATGTCTTAAATTCTGCAACAAATTCCGTCCATTTCACTAACAAAGTTTCAGGGGAAATTGGCTTATTCAAAACCATTTTATTCATTGTTTTTGCTGCTTCTGAATATTTTGAATTCGTTAAAAGCTTTTCTAATGCAGCAGCAATTGTTTCTTCAACAATTTCAGATTTGCTCAAGATAATTCCAAATCCATGCTTTTCTGCAATTCTTCCATTTCGAAATTGATCACCAAAAAGTGGAATTGAGATTATTGGTTGTGAGGCGAGGATAGCTTCTTGTAAACTATTAAATCCACCATGGGTAATGAAGGCACGAGTTTTTGGATGTTCTAAAAAAGTTGTTATGTAATTTGTAATCGGCGTTCATTTCGCATTTTTTATTAGTAAAAGGAAAAAGTTTAAAACCATTTTTGTTGCACCTTTTCCGTTAAGAAAGCACTTACGTAAAAGATCAACTTGTGGAAGCCAATGACTAAAATGTACATTTTTAGGTGGTTGAATATCTTTGCCTTCATAACGGACAAAGAATTGTGTTTTTGGAAATTTAGAAAATGCTCCCATGAATGCTTGCTTCCATTCTGCTGGCATTAACGTGGCATTTGCAACCGAACCAAATGAAAAGACAACAACGCTTTCAACTTTTTCAACCAAATCTGAATACTCTTTAGGAAGGGGTTTTGCAGAAGCTTGTTTCATTCCAAGGCCACCAATATTTACAATTTTATGCAACGTTGGTCTCGGCAAATCATAGAGTTCATTGCTATTCACAAATACTAGAGGGGCAGTTTGGGCGATGTCAATGAGATGTGGAAAATCAGATCCAAAATGTTTTTGAAAGATTTCAGTTTGAGGATCAGCGATCATTTTCTTTCCAAAATATGGTGAAATCGTGTGTCCAATAATTGATTTGAAGCGTTGATAAAAGGTTAGAGAATCATGTGCATCGGTCATCATTGCTAAAAATTAACATGTTTAACACGATGTAATAAAATTAGAAGGAAGAAAAAAGCTCTATACATCAAAATTTTTCGAACGACAGTTTCGATTAAAAATCAAATTTTTAATCTTGGTTGGAAATGCCCTAAAAGCAATGCAGAAACACGGAATATTTTGAGGTTAAAATGTTTACTTGACTGAATCATTTTTATCAAACGAATCAATCGATAGTTTATAACAGTCTTATCAAACCTTGGTCGGATATTGTAAATCTTAGTCACCAATAAAGATAAAAACTTACGTGCTGCATAACTTGGTGGTACAGGTAGCCCCATATAATATGCCACATAATCCATCAAAGCACCAGAATTAACCCATACCCATGTTTTAGCTTTTCCAACATGTTGCATTCCAATTGGACAAAAGTCATACATATGCGTAAAGACAACGTCAAATTCAGCAGCTTCAAACTTAGCCATAAATTCTTTATCTGTTATCATTTCTATAAACTTCAAAATTACAGTAGCCCAGCATTACATTAACATACTTTCACATGCATCTGTAAAAGTTTTTGTCCAAACAGATAAAAGATGCCGATTTTCTTTTGAAAGAAATGACCACGCTGATGCATCTTTGAAAGCCGATTCAGCTTGTTTGGCTTTAATCCATTCATAATCTATTCCATCAACAAAACCATTGATAATCCATTCATCCATAGATGGCCGTGTAGCAAGTTTCATACCTTTTCCATCATTTTCTAATGTTTGTAGTCGAATTAAAGTTACATTATGTCCAGCATCGGCAAGCACTTCACCCATTCGTTGATTGAATAGCAGCTAAAAAGATTAGGTTATGAAGGATAAACGGAATCCCATGGGCAAGTTAAGATAACGAAGTCGAAGTTTTTCGAAACTGTAAATAGAAAAATTTTAGTTGCGTTTCGATTTTTCTAATATTCGTGAACTTCGTTTCTTGAGAAAATTTTGATTAAAAAGACGAAAAGAAAAATGAAGATTAATCTTAAGAATGACTTTCTTAAATCCCAAAATTAAAATCAGAAATTCTCATTCAAAATGTTAAAATAAGATTTCGCAAAGCCCTGTTACAAACCTGTGATCTTGAAATATCAGGAGTCAATATACCAATTTTGTAAGCGTTCGTGACACATATCACTGCTGTAAATAACAATAAAGAACTGCTCCAAACCTTCTTTTTTTTAAATGTTTATTGTCTACCTCTTGGTCAAAAAACTATGCCATCTTTATTTGTTCTTCTTCTCTCTATTTATATAAGTAGTAAAAAACTTTTGTGATTGTGACTTCGTCGTATTTATTATAGCGTTTTTGTGTCTCCGGAGATCTCCTCTTGTTTTCCTCTCCCTTTTCACTCATTATCGTTCTTCTTCTGCTAGGACACAACTTTGACCATCTTTTTTTCTCCTTTCAACCACAAAGTGTAGCACAAAACTAACGATAAGCAAAACAAAAGAATCAACCACGAAGAAAAACATGAGCTTGACGAAATGCAGCAAAGACTTTATTGTAGTCTTACGAAATTTAAGAGAACAAAAAACTTTAATTTTAAAGAGTTGCACGTTTTTATTGTTCACTGACTTTGAACTCTCTCTTTTGAAATTTTGGGGTAGGCGCAGAAGCAAAAAATAGGTCAATAAAAAATAGCTTGGACACATGAAAGTTTTATAAAAAACACAAAAATGTTTTTGTTTGAAAATCGTGTCAATGGGAAGAAGATTGCTGCAAAAAAGTTTATAATGAAAACAATAAAAGTCATTAGTAATGGAAAAGTAAATTATTTCACGTTTTAGTTTCATTAAAGGTGTTTGTACATGTTTTCTTTTTGTTCTTTTTTTTGTATTGTACAAAAATGGGCAGACATGGTTTTCGCCTTCCATTTTTTATCCTCTAGGAATTTCCGGATCCACTTTTTGGTTTACAACATTTCTTCCTTTGCGAATTTCGGACTTCATTTTTAGGACTTTGCATTTAAAACTTTCGCTTTTTGTCACGTCTAGTCTTTTTTGTACTGCGCGCCTGTAGAAATTGCTAGAAAAAGATGCAATCAATCGCTTCGAAAACAGAAAAAAGGTTTATTTCTATTGTCTTTTGTTTTTTCTAGCAAATTCTAGCAAAAAAAGAATAAAAAAATTAGAAAAAGATAAAAGGAAATGATTTTCGAAGCGATTGATTGCTTCTTTTTCTAGCAATTTCTACAGGCGCGCAGTACAAAAAAGACTAGACGTGTTGTCTCCAATTTTCGGTCTACAATTTTACATTTCAAAAATTAAAGGTTACAATTTTCAAATTCTAGTATTTTGGATTTTGCATTTTGGGATTTTATTTTCGGATTTCCAACAACTGGGGCATTTTTCACGTAAAAAACCTCTTCAAAAGCGTCAAAACAACCCCAAATAGTGCATTTTCAAAGTTAAAGCACCAATAATGAAGTTTTAAAAACTTATGTCCCATATATGAATCCCCAAATTCTGAAATGAAAAATGGAGGGCGAAACCCATGTCTGCCCAGCAATGAACTTTTTGCAATTTGCAAAAAACATTCCTTTGGGGTCTAAAAAGACTTTATTTACAAATTTTAAATACATAAATAAATAACAAATTAATACAAATTTTAAATAGTATAATTTCACTAAAAAATTTCAAACATAACTAAAATCTACCATTGAGCATTTTTTCTTCATTTTTAGGATTTTTTCAATTTTTACAACAAATTTTTTTAATCCATATTTGAATTTTTTGTACTTTTTTTTACTCATACTTGAGTTTTACAGGAAATACAGTATTTTTGTAAATCAGAAATACTGTACTCTTGTAAAAGAACAATTACCGAATTTTGTAATTGCTTGGATTAAAGATACTGACATGATCCGATTCTTGTGCGCCTTTAAATTTTTTAAGTTGATAATATGAGAATTTTTGAAATTCGGATTTTCGATCTGCTGTAACTTTAAGTTCAACAGTTTTTGTAATTTGAAGAGTTGGTTGCTGAAGAATGACCCGATTGAACCATGATGGACGAATTATCTCTTGTTGAGATTTTTTGACTGTAACAAAACTAATTTCAACTTTGGGCTTTGATACACCTGCAAATTTTGGGATTTCATTCTCGTTGACACTAATAGTTGTGGGACGACGCTTTTTACATTCAAATGGTGGGAGAATATATTCATGATAGGAGATTGTATGGTCTTCAGCAGTGTTGTAAATTTGTGAATTCCGTAATGGTCGATTAGATATATCAAAGCTGACGATATCATTGTGCGATAACGTTAGATACATGCCAGTAGAAGACATGGAAGTGGAACGAAGAGGAATATGCAAATTTTGTTCACTTTCATGCTTTTCAATTTCTGCTAAAGTTGGTGCAGAAGAATATGGTGGTGGACTGGAGGGAGGTGATGACGAATGTGTTGAATGAACTTCTTCGCCATGGGTATGACGACGTTCAAGTTGGATACGATTAAAAAGACGTCGTTCTTCCTGAAATTCGAATGTTTTAAGTCAAAAATATTTGATTAAATTATATTTTGAAAAAATTGCTGTGTTTGGCTTTGTAACTAAGTTATAGCTAGATATAATGCATTTTATCCAAGACAGTATTTGACATAATTTGCAGCTTTTAGCCTTTTAACTTTTTAAAAGCTATTAAAAAATTTTTGCAAAAAAACTATAAAATAAAAATATAGCCCTTTTTTGAGCGAATGAATGATTCATTTGTTTATAGAAAAAAAGATTCATCATTAAAACTTCCGCAGGCTTTTCTTTTTTCTTATCAATTTTTATCAATAGAGAACAAAAAAATCAATAAAAAAAATTATTGGTTTATTTTTAATTTTGTTTAAAAAGTTTTGCAGTAAAATCAAGAGTAGTTTTTATAAGAGTACAAAATATTTTATAGATTAAGTTTAGCCTCAAAAAATTTAAATTTAAAAATAACTTCAACAGTTTGAAAGATTAGGTTTTCTTAAAATATTTTGGATTAAGGAATATCCATGATTTTGAAATAAAATCTCAATGAGAACTTTAGATGAACAAAAATTTTGTTAATAGTTGACTATTTCGTTCAAAAATATCATTCCTAAACATCATTATTAAAGTAGTCTCACATTTTTCAGTGCTATGTATCCCACAAGAGCAGTAAAAGCTTATTTAAATAACATCGTCAAATGAAACATTAAAAATAAAGACTTACCATTTGTATAGCACGTTGTTCTTTGAATTTTCGATAAACTCGTTTCATTTCCCAAAAAAAACTTCTTTTAAATTAGCAGTTTTTTAATTAACCAAACTAATAACTTTTGCCAACAAGCAAGTAAAAACACAATAAAGATAAGCTTTTTTTCAAGCAAGAAAAGGTGCTGAAAAGCTTTGATAAAACAAAGTAAGAAAAAAAGAAGGATACAAAAGCTGCGGAAGTGGAACCCTTTTTATACTCAGCTTTTTTAAATGTTTACATTAAAAAGAAAAGTGTGTCAGATTTTGATTGCTTATCAAAATGTATCATTGTATTTTCTATTACCATTAATGTAAAAGCATGGAGTTTATTGTGAACTATCAACGTAATGGGGTTTGTTTTATTCAAAGAAGAAGAAAAAAATAACGTCAGTTAAGATAGTTCTTTTTGGTAAATAACCGGAAATTCTTATTATGAAATACGTTTTTTGTTATTATTATTAGGAAGCATTTTATTGTGCAATACTAGAGGAATGTGCTTCTTAGGCTTAGGCAAAAAAATGGAAATTTCAATAAAGAACCGTAATAAACAGTTCAAAGAGCTTTTTCTCACATGTTAATATATCTCTTATTTTAGCAGTGTTGTTGCGACCCCGAGTCCGGAGTTGGAGTCGATGCCTTTGAAAGATGAGATGAAAATATGCCGTTTTTTAAAATGGAAAAAGTCGAATGAAAAAGAAAGGAAAAAATTATTGCAATGCTGAATGCTGCAGGATTTTTGTAAACCTTTTGCAAGTGACCGATGATTGCCTTGCAAAACTCCGAGACAAACATTGGGTCATAAAAACCTGTTGTGATGAAAAAAAGCAGGACGCAAAATTTATGATTATAACGGCCAAATCTCAGTTAAATATTGATCTCAAGGTTTGTGACCAAAAACAAAGTTGTCCACAAAGAAAAAAATACTTGGATGTGTATAAATCTATAATCAATATAATGGCATGTCCCGATGTCTTTCACAAAAAAACTGTTTTTGCGCGAATAAAATTAAAATATGAAATATATAAAGAAATTTTAGATATTAACATTCAAAATTGATAATACAATTATCCAAAATGATGAAAAATTTTAAAATGTTACCTACAAATGTTTTTCTTGCTTTTACTATTATTGGTTTGACACATATTTTTATCATTTACCATGACAATTTGTATATTTGGTTTGATTATTTTAATTATCCTAATAATAAAACGCGAACAGAAAATATGTTATTCTTCGTAAAGTCAACTGCTACATTTTTCTTATTATTTTTACTATGGCCAAATTATTTTGATTTCGCTTTTTTAATAACAAAAAGAATTAAAAACTTAAAAAAGAAAAATTTGTTTTTAAATTTTTTGTTTTCTCTTCCGTCTTCTTCATATTGTCGTCGCAATATTTTTACATTAAAGATATTGTCACTAATTTTTGTTATCATTTTATCACCTGTTTTTATTATTTTATTCATAACCTTAAACTTTCCATTTACGGTTTATCGGGCATATAATTATGTTAAATGGAAACTGAATTATTTTTATTTTACAAGATTCGAATTTCAAAGTCTTCCGTTTACAATACAGAAACGATTTTTTGAACTACAAACACCACTTAATCGTCATAAATTTACGACATTACTACCCAATTTGAATTCAAATTCAAGTATTTTATATATTGATAAATTGGATCTCCGTGCAAATAATAAAGAAATTATAGAACCGGGTTATCCCACTTTGTTAAGCAAGTTTTGTTTTTTACTTTTAGCGTAAAATAAATTAGTTTTACACTTTTCTCTTTTTTCACACGAAAAGAGCCCCTCTTTTACAATTTTACCATTCATTTTTTATTTGTTGTTAGTGATTTCTTCCAAAAAGCGTACAAATGTCAACAGATAACAAATCGGAAATAAAATGAATAAGCCCGTACTTTAAAGGACATTAGGATATAATGAAAAACTACAATAGTCGGGACAAAAATCACAAAATTTTACTTTGACATAATGCTGCTTTTTTTCATTGCCTTCTTTATAACAAAAAAAAATCTAAATCATTCTAAATTTTAACACTTTTTGAAAATCAAAAGTCCTTGAAGCATAATAGCGTTTTATGAATTCACAAATCAGACAATTATTTAACCAAAAAATATTTTCATTTCAGATCCATACTCACCGTATGCGAAAATTCTTTCACAAGAACCGAAATGGGAAGAGCATTCACCAATTTTTAATCAAATGCAAGAAATTTCCGATAGTTATGAATGCTTGGTTTTAAGAATTAAATATGGTACCCCTCAATATGCTGTTAAAGTTTTACGTGGCATAAAAATTTGCGAGAAGCTTGCATTTGGGGATTTTACTATCAATTACTTTGCTTTGGTATTACCAAACTTAAATTTAGATAACGTCAATCGATTGGAAATTTTCAACTCCCATATGTCTTTGAATGATTTAAAATTTTTGAAAAAATTTTTAAATTTGAAATTTATTCATTTGGATAATGTCGAAATTCAAAACGTTGAAAACGATCAAATTGTGGTTGCCGTTTTAGAGAGTATTATTGGAATACCCAATATACAGTAAGTTAAAGTTATAACAAAATTTTTCTTGTTTTTACCGTATAAAATTTACCAAATAGCGCATATCTTTATATAATTTAATTAAAAAACAGCATCTCATTAGCTTTATTCATTTTTCCTAGAAATGGCAACACAATAAATTCGGCTTCAAAATCTTCGAAAAGTAAATTTTATAACTGTAATTAGCTCATTTAGAGGTGTTGAGTGATAGCAACTATGTGATTTTAATAAGAAATTTATACGGAGATTCAGAATCCATTTTTTTTGTTCTCTTGCAAATTGACGCAAATCGATGATTTTGCCTCTCACGACAGACCCATCTAATAGAAAAAAGGAAAATGAAAGAAAAAAGAGAGATGTGAAAAATTTTCATTCGCAATTTTTTTCCCTTTGTTCTTTTTTTACTGTGACTCATTTTTTCAGTTTTTTGCATTCTTTTTCCTTTGTTCTTTTTTGATTTTTCTATTGTTCTTCTATTGTCTTTTTGAGCTTAATCTTAAAAAGCTAATATCTTTTTTTGTTAAAATTTATTATTTAAAAAAGCGCCGAGCTAAATTCAAGATAAGATCCAAATATGTCGATAATCAAATTATCACAAAAAAGATAACCAATAAGCCGAGATCTAGGGCTGTGAAAAAGAGCAAAAGAACAAAGAAAACAAAATGCGAAGAATTTTTTTTCACACCTCTTTTTTTTCTTTCACTTTCCTTTCAGAGCTGTCGTGCTCTAAAGTAAAAGAAGTTATCAAAGGTAAAAACGATTTCGATAGCTGCAATTATGATCGTCAAATCTCCCGGGTGACTTCAAAAGACGGGGTATCATCCGGGGATATGAATGAACAATTGTCTTTAAGTAATATAAAAGCTATGTTACATTACTTGAAAAATAGTTTATATATGTACTTAATAAATATTAAATTCATTTTTAGCATAAGATTGTTGAATTTATTTTTGATGGATGATGAAGGTGCTGTTGAAACGATTTTGGCCAATTTTGTTATACAATATGGTTATATCAAATCTCTGAATTTAATTTTACCACTGAATGCTAAACACTGTATCAAATATTGGTGACATCTATCATAGTCACAAACATGACATTAAAATTTCATTTAAATGTTAAATCGCAAATTTTTTGAATTTTTCTTACTACTGCTGAATTGCAATAAATTACTTTTTTTTCACTAATGCGCCAATTACGTAAGGTAAAGTTTTGAAATGAAAAATGCAACACAGTATTTCATTTTTACAAAAATTGGCTCCAAGGGGGCTAAATTTTTACTTTTTGATGTGTGACATTTCGAATTTACAACATTGTTATCGCTGAAAAAAACCAAACTTTTTTAAAATACCGATTTGTGTGCATAACAAGGAAGGTGAAAAAATGGCATTCCGTTCGTGACAAATGACGAAAAAAGGCAATTTAATATTGCTTTTTTACATCTTTTTTCCGTATTCGTTTGACAATTTTAGAATAGTGGATTTTATAATTTTTTGAAAAAAGAAATGTAAAGAGAGTACGGAAAAATGGTGCAAAAATGCACCATTTTTCTAGCTGCGTAATTCACACCAATTGATAGACAGTTGATCTAATGATAACACACAAAGTGGACACGATTGAAAATATTGAAATACTTTGACTGCAAAACTCACAGATTAATGACTAAAAAACTGTGTGTCGATGGATTTTTTAAAGCAAATTTTTGTACGTTTTTGAAGATTATAAGTGTTATAAAATTTATCGATGCATCATGTGAAGGTGCCATTTCAAAATGAAATGAGTTTTGATAAAAACTATTTTGTAAGTTCAAGTAATGCGTATATCACCAGGGACATAAAAAATTCTTTTAGCTAAATTTGCGTTTGCATGACGTAATGAAAAAGACAAGCTCTAAGTTTGTCTCTTTAATTACTAAGATTAGTTTTTCGATGTAAAAACAATTAGTATTTTTAAAACTTGATTTTCTAATTTAATTTTTAGCCAACAGTATTTTTAAAAAAGCTTCAGTCGTTGTAAAAAATTAAATAAAAATATACATATTCAAAGCTTGAACCTTCAATACAAAATCAATAACACTTTTAAATACTTGATTACCAGAAAAATATTTTGTAATCAATACCTCGTTCAAAATCCTAGTTTTTTTATAAATCAGTTAAACCATTTATTATGTGACAATGTTATATTAAAATTTTGAACATTTGAAATATGGATCGTCCACCATCATCAACCATCACAGCTAATACCGGAGCTTTATGCCCAAACAGTTATAAAACTCTTGGCGCGCATGTTATATATACTGTAAACCACACAGTTCTAACATTGTAAGCGCTCTTTGCTTTTCGACTGTACGTTAACTAAACTCAATTTTGCTTCAATTTAAAATGTATTTATTTTTTGTTATTATTTGTTGTATTTTGCCATGTTTGAATTCCAAATTTTTTAAAGTTGCTACAACTGATGAATATTTTCATCAAAATCAAGATTCTTCTATAAATTTTCATTTTAATTTTACAACTAATCAAAGTTATTGGATAAATTTTACACAATTTTCTGATTCAACTATTTTTGATAAAAATGGATTGAGAATGGTTTTTTTTCCTACACCATTTGCAAAGCAAGCAACTTTAAAAGGTAAATCTTATGATTAAAATCGATGAATAATACTTTAATTTTGTAGCAATAGAATATCCAAATCTTGATCATATATCAAATAATTCTATGTATCTTTCACTTAACAATGGCTCATTAGTAGCATATAAACTTGTGAAGGTTTTCGAAGTTTCAGAGGATGATGAACTTAACAGCCCTATAATTGATGCAATGAAACAAATCAAAGAATCTGAAGTTACTAAATGGAAGTTGTTAGTCCTTGATGCCTTGGTAAATTTCCTAATATCTGGAGTATGTGAGCTTTTTATTTCATTTTATAAAATTGTTAAATTCTAGTTCTTCTGCTTCACAAATGATTATTTTGGACCTCAATATCAAACGCTAATGAACGTTATTGCAGTTGGATCTGGGATAGCTTACTTTACAACGCTAATATGTCTTTTGATTCGTCATTTTACAGAAACATATTCACACCTACTTGCTCTTGGTGTTTGCACAATTTATTTCACATTAGGACTAAAATTTATTAAAGAACTTCATTTAATTTTTGTTTTCATTTCCTCGTCGATTATTGCTATAATATCATATGCACTCCATTTCTATCGGTTACATCTTTTTCAATGGAATCTTGATTTTATTTGCTACGAAATTGCCATCCTTTTGTTATTAGGTGCTGCACAATCTTTTCCAATTTTGTTCTATTTAGGATACTATCAACAAAAAAAACAACAACCCCATCAACAACCACAACATGATGCTCTATCACGACAACCACCTTCACGATGTAATTCTTTTTCTTTAATTAAATTTTATTTAACAACGACATTTTTAGCTGTTACAGTAACACCACCACAAGCTGATCCACTATCTCTTCCACAACCACCACATTCTCAATGTAATTGTTTTTTATCGATTAAATTTTATTTAACATGACATTTTTAGCGGTTGCTGAAAATGATACAGTAATACCACCAAAAGATGATCCACTATCTCTTCCACAACCACCACATTCTCAATGTAATTAAATTTTATCGATTAAATTTTATTTAACAACGACATTTTTAGCTGTTGCTGAAGATGTTACAGTAATACCACCACAAGCTGATACACTATCTCTTCCACAACAACCACATTCTCAATGTAATTGTTTTTTATCGATTAAATTTTATTTAACAACGACATTTTTAGCGGTTGCTGAAAATGATACAGTAATACCACCAAAAGATGATCCACTATCTCTTCCACAACCACCACATTCTCAATGTAATTAAATTTTATCGATTAAATTTTATTTAACAACGACATTTTTAGCTGTTGCTGAAGATGTTACAGTAATACCACCACAAGCTGATACACTATCTCTTCCACAACAACCACATTCTCAATGTAATTGTATTTTATCGATTAAATTTTATTTAACAACGACATTTTTAGCTGTTGCTGTAACACCACCACAAGCTGATACACTATCTCTTCCACAACCACCACATTCTCAATGTAATTGTATTTTATCGATTAAATTTTATTTAACAACGACATTTTTAGCTGTTGCTGTAACACCACCACAAGCTGATACACTATCTCTTCCACAACAACCACATTCTCAATGTAATTGTATTTTATCGATTAAATTTTATTTAACATGACATTTTTAGCTGTTGCGGAAAATGATACAGTAATACCACCACAAGCTGATACACTATCTCTTCCACAACAACCACATTCTCAATGTAATTGTATTTTATCGATTAAATTTTATTTAACAACGACATTTTTAGCTGTTGCTGAAGATGTTACAGTAATACCACCACAAGCTGATACACTATCTCTTCCACAACAACCACATTCTCAATGTAATTGTTTTTTATCGATTAAATTTTATTTAACAACGACATTTTTAGCTGTTGCGGAAAATGATACAGTAATACCTCCTAAAGATGATACACTATTACTTCCACGACAACTCGCTGTAGAAGAGCTAGAAAGAACTCATAAAGAACATTTAAATATTGTTTTTATTGGTCATGTTAATGCCGGCAAATCAACAATTGGTGGACAGCTTATGTATTTAACTGGAATGGTTGATAATAAAACTCTTGAAAAATATGAAAGTGAAGCAAAAGAAAAAGGTCGTGAAAGCTGGTATCTATCTTGGGCTTTGGACACAAATGAAGAAGAACGTGAAAAAGGAAAAACTGTTGAAGTTGGAAGAGCATACTTTGAATCAGAAAAGAAACATTTTACAATATTGGATGCTCCCGGTCACAAATCTTTTGTTCCAAATATGATTACTGGTGCTACACAAGCTGATTTGGCTGTATTGGTTATTAGTGCAAGAAAAGGTGAATTTGAAACTGGCTTCGATCGTGGTGGACAAACCCGTGAACATGCAATGCTTGTCAAAGTTGCTGGTGTTAAACATTTGATTATTCTTGTCAATAAAATGGATGATCCAACTGTTAAATGGGATGGAGCTCGGTAACTATTGTTTAAACTGTCTGACTATTTACTCATGCCTCTTTTTTTAGGTATACTGAAATTCAAGAAAAGCTTACACCATTTTTGCGCAAATGTGGTTTCAATCCTAAAACAGATTTAATATATATTCCATGTTCTGGCTTAACTGGTGCATTTATTAAAGATCGACCTGAAGGTGATGCTCTATGGTATACTGGTCCATGCTTCCTCGAATTTATTGATGCTGTAGCAAAAATCACAAGAGATTTTGGTGGTCCAATTCGAATGATTGTTTCTGATAAATATAGTGTAAGTTATTGTTGCTATTTCCCTTATTCGTTTATTAATTGCAACAATTTTAGGATATGGGTACTATCGTTATGGGAAAATTAGAATCTGGAGTCGTCAATAAAGGACAGAATGTCCTATTAATGCCAAATCGGGTATGTCGTTGATGTATCATTTACCATTTACTGTATCATTTTTCTTTTTAGGCTATGGTACAAGTTATTCAATGTTTCTCAGACAAAGATGAAGTTGATCAAGTTGCTGCAGGTGATAATGTCAAATTAAAGCTCAAAGGTATTGAAGAAAATGAAATTATGTCTGGATTCGTTATTTGTTCACCAGAACATCCATGCCAAGTTGGGAAAGTATTTGATGCAGAAGTAATGATCCTTGAACTTAAATCAATTATGACATCTGGTTATACATGTGTGCTACATTTACATTCTGCTGTTGAAGAAGTTATTGTTTCTGTAAGTTTACATTCACTTGCATTTGATTATTATTAACCATACTTCTTTTTTCAGCGAATTATCTGCAAAATTGATAAGAGGACTCAAGAAAAGCAAAAAACAAAATTTGTTAAACAAGATGATAAATGTATTCTTCGAATTGAAGCTGCTGAACCATTTTGCTTGGATACATATAAAGAATTTCCTGTTATGGGTCGTTTCACACTTCGCGATGAAGGAAAAACTATTGCTTTTGGTAAAGTTGTTAAAGTCGTCGAATAAGTTATATCTGAATTATTATCATTCTGTTAAGTTGTTTTTCAACTGTTTTCAAGCATCGTATTTTGTCTGTGAAATTTATTTAATTTACTTTGTTTTGTTTTTTGGGAGTTTATGTTCCATGTTTTTGTGGGACTTTAATAAAGTTTTATTACATAATACTTGTTTTAATTGTGAATAGCATTCTTGGGATTGGGTGTTTTGGGTTTTAGTAGGAGTTCACTTATTTTTGGGAAAGAAAATTAGGCTGTGGTACACGTTATTCATTGGTTTTCTAATGTAGTTAATGCTACAGTAACCATTGTTCACTTTTTTGTTAGGTGATCTCCGATTTTAACCAATTATTATTAACCATTCTTCTTTTTTTTAGCGAATTATCTGCAAAATTGATAGGAGGACTCAAGAAAAACAAAAAACAAAATTTGTTAAACAAGATGATAAATGTATTCTTCGAATTGAAGCTGCTGAACCATTTTGCTTGGATACATATAAAGAATTTCCGGTTATGGGTCGTTTCACACTTCGCGATGAAGGAGAAACCATTAGTTGTTAAAATCGTTGAATAAGTTATATCTAAATTATTACTATTCTGTACTTTTTTTAAAATGTTTTTATATTCATACGGGTACAACAGAGTTTTATAAAAAACTTTATTTCCCGTTGTTATTTATTTCTAATTCGTATTTGGTTTTTGATTTATCGTATTTCATATCAAACATATAAAAATTCAAAGTCGAGGAATATTGCCAGTTCAATATTATAAAAACAAAAATTTTTTTTTCATATGTTTTTAGCTTCAAGCGTATGAGCTTGTGCGTAATGATTTTTCATTATTTTGGTTTAATTAATTGCTTCTTTGTGTATGTAATTTACATACGATATTGTGGATAAAATCATGGAATGCGATAGTCTAAAATGTTTTTGAAATTGGAGTGAAATGGAAATTCTCTCAATTTACATGCTTTTTGAGGAACTTTTCGTTTGCTGACGTTGAGTGGATTTGTTTAAATTGTCGCGCTTTACAACCTCCGTAATGAAAAAAAACAATTAGTCTTTTTGCCTTCATATGAAAAACACAACAAATCAATAATAATAACCTTTGGAGTACATTTTCAGTTAAAAAAAGAAAATTTTTTGAAACACAGTGTTAAATTTTGCATATTTGCAAATTTTTTCTATTATCTTTTATTTTCCATATTGATTACGTCCTGCGCAAATTTAATTTATTATTAAAGTTAATAGAAGGATTTTGGAATAAAAAAAATAGTTTTTTGAGTGAGTTTTGTGCATTGACAATATTGGTATCTGTTTTTAAAATATCGTTATCGCACAACTCAGGTTTTGTGTTCAAATTTTGAAGAATAATGTTAAAAATTTGCATATTTTCAAATTTTTGTTCGTTTATTTCACTTGGATTTCTTCCCTATATCGACTTTGATCCTGTCTTAGGAATGTGTTTTTTAGCATTTTGTAAATTGGTTTGTGCCTTAATTTATGGTATTATTTTATTTGGACTTATTTTGGAATTGGCGCTTCCACGTAAGTTTTATTCCGTTTTTGAGGGTTGAATTGAACAAATAAACATTTTTAGATTGGAGATTATATGTAAATGAAAATGGTGAAGCTCAACTTCAAACTGGCATTCTTGGACAATGTAACCCCAAAGGGCGGCAAACTTTATTAAAATTTAATGATTCTGTGGCATTGATTGGAACTGAAGTTTGTCAAAAATGGAATATGGTAAGTGGTTTTCACAGGGTTTTGAAATTTGAATTTGGTTTGATATCCATTTTGTTTTTGGTGGATTTTATATATCTTGGATATAGGAAAACCAATAGGAAATTAGCACTAATTTTTCCCAAGCTAAAATATTTGTTTGTTTTTGGTCAGTTAGAAATTGATAAGAATTTGAGAATTTGTATTTAAATCAATCGTGGATTTCATTTATCTCCGATACATGAAAGCCAATAGTTCATGTATTTTCCCTTTCAACTATTTGGATCATCCATTAAAACGCTTTCTCTTTCAGGAACGACCAATATCAGATTTTGTTGTATTATATTGTTTAATATGTACCATAATTATTCTAATATTTAATCTTATTTGGACAATTTTATCATTTTATCAATGCTGTTGTGATAATTGTTGTTTTTATGTTTTACCAAGTACCTCAACAGTTGCAACAATATTTCTTATTTCTGCTGTAACAATTTTTCATCAAAGTTATCAAAATGATGGTGATAATACTGGAATCCGTAAGTTTACTTTTATCATCATAGCTTCATTATCTTTTTATAATGTTTTAGCAACAAAATACATTCATAAACATGGATCTTTTTATACTGTTGCATCAATGATATATCCAATGATTGGCACAATTTTTGGTGCAATGTTTGCTGTATTTTTGGAAGATTCTTTTTGTCATGTTGAAAAACAGGAATAAATATTTACTTTGTTATTAACTTTACTGTAACAGTTTTTTTTATTGCTGTGTGTAGTTTTTTAACAATACAATTGCTTTAATAATTAAAGATAAATGTTAAAAATCTAGATTTTGCAGAAGATTAATACAGCATGTAAAAAATTCTAGTTGATATTGTTTCTATAGTTTTTCAAGAACGATCAAAAATGAGTAAAAAAAGTTGAACACAAAAAAACGTTGCAAAAAAATGCCTCCACAAAAAGTGCGCCTCTTTCGTTGTCTGGTCTCTTCCGCTGCCTCGTACTGCATTCATTTTCTTTTTTGCTTATTGCTTTTTTCTTTTACCTATTTGTCGGTTATATTGCAAACCTCAATAAAGGTATGTAATTGAATAAGATTCTTTTATCCTAAAATTTTTGGATCAGCTATCCGGGGAATATCCGGATGGCACATAATTAAAAAAACAGTTTACAATTTTACAAATGTAGTTCAAGGATGAAAAATGCGGCCGGCCGACGATTTTTGGGAAATTTGGTTTAGAAAAGTAGCGGCCGGCCGCGTTTTCATCCCTGATGTAGTTTACAAAAAAAACATTGTTTAAAATTGAATTGTTAAAATGGATAAACGTTTAAACAAAATAATCGTCATAGAAAAAGCTTTAAATTAAACACTTTAAATAACACCAGCTTTTTCAGTTTCGAAAGGAGAATCAACTAGGAGAGTACCTGATTTGGCAATTGAAACAGATTTTGTTGGACTAAAAATTCGCAAAAATGTCAAATCAGCAGAAACATGTGCCACATGTCTGTGTTTGATTAATTTTTTTTTCTCACTGATAGATACATTATTATCTTACGATGAATTGTGTGCCAAAGGTGGAAAAGATCAGCGATCAAACATGTTTCCAACAAATGTCAAAAATGAAAGCCGCATTCAAGGGAATGCATTTGTTCCCATGAAAATAGAAAAAACTTCTTTAATATTTTGCCGACGCCTGTCGAAGTGGCAAAAGTGCCGTCCAAAAAGTTTGTTTCTGTACATTTCTAAGCATAATAACTTTAACATGTTGACCAAAATTATGACAGTAAAAAACTTTATTTATTTTTTATTTATTTAAAGATGCTATTTATTTTGCCTCAAACGAAAAAATATTTCAAAATCATTTTAGCAACAATTTAACATTCATTAGGTAAAACACATCTTCCATCTTTGTTTCGTAAAAATCCCTCATCGCAATCACATCCATTTCCGCAGAGATAATTACAGTAACACTTAAAAATAACGGTTATGACAAAAAAAAGTATTTAACATTTAAACTTACAGCATCGGGTTCTTCACAACTTTTTTCACATCGACTCGCACGACGAGAACAACGCACGTAGATTTCATTTTCTCCACATGATAATGCCCAACTACGTCCAGAAACAGTTTGAATGAAAATTAGAGCGACAAAGATAATTCCAAATTTGGTGTTCATTTTTTGTTTGAATATGAGGGAAGCAAATCTAAAAATTAGGTCGATAACTTGATATGTGAAAAAGTATCGTTGGAATTAGGAATAAGAAAACGATAAAAAAATTTTTTTTAATCCATTTTTAAACTTCTTGTGGTAACATTTTTCTCAATTTTTTTGCAATTGTATTGCATGTTATGTCACCAGATAATTATTGCTTGTCAATGCAGAAATGCCAAATCACCAGCAATGTCAATTTTTAGATCAATCATTTTTTGACTCATTCGAAGCGGATTTTTTTACATCGCCATCTTGCGATTAACTGTGTGCCAAAAGTGAAAAAGATCAACAATCAAACAAATAAAAGTCAAAGACTATATTACATAATATAGTGTACACTCGTGATATCACAACGTGTTGATCAAGTTGTATATATATTAAATGCTACTTATTTTACTTTAAACAAAGTGTTATTACAAACATTGTTATAACAATATTTTAGCATTCATTTGGTAGAACACATTTTCCATCTTTCTTCCGTAGGAATCCATCTTTGCAATCACATCCTGCTCCGCAGTTAAAAAGACAGAACCGCGGCTTAAAATAAACATCATAATAAAAAGTGTATGTGGAATTTTAACTTACAGCTTCGGGTTTTTCACAAGTTTTTTCACATTCACTCGCACTACTAGAGCATCCTTTAAAGAATTCATTTTTTCCACATGATTTTGGCTGGCCCCAAATATGGCCAGATACAGTTTGAATGAAAATAAGAGCAACAAAAATGATTGCAAATTTGGTGTTCATTTTTTTGTTTGAAGATGAACCTTAGGTGAGGCAAGCAAATCTAAAAATAAGGTTTATGACAGATAACTTGATTGGTTGAAAAAGCATTGTTGAAAAAAGAAACAGAAAAATTATTTAAAAAAAGTTCAAAACGTAAAAGATAAATTCTTACAACTTCCAGCTTTAAAACTTGTAAGCTTGAAAATACTTTGATTTTTGTTTCTTAAAAAATATAGCTTTTAAATATTTTTATACACAATTTTCTTTGCAGCAGAGAGTATGTTTCCTGAAGCAGGCAGACGAGACACATTTAATAACTTTAAATTATTATTTTGTTTTGTAAAAAGCGTCTAAGAAAAACTTTTAGAACTGTCTGCAGTTTTTAGGCTTTTTAAACATTGCATTTTTGCACAAAAATAAAAAATTTTGCTGGAACAATAGGGTTGAGGTAGTCATTACTTTTATTGTTTTTGGTAGTTGCATTTCAATATGGATAAACAAATTTTTTAAAGCGGGAAATTCATTTACTTGCTGATCAAAATCCTTGGTGAAAACGCTTTTCTGTTTTTACCAGCATGTTTTTATTGAAAGCTTTATCGTTTTTTCTCTGTTAAAATCTTTACATTATTTTTGTCGCTAATCAAATTTACGAACAAATTAAAACCGCTTGTCGCAATGTTTTGTAATTTGTTTAAGAAAAAGCTTTTAAAGCTTGTTTATTTGATCACAAATAAATATGAAAGAATAAATTAGTTGAAGGTTATGTTACAAATATAATTACATTGTTAAATTTCGCCATTACTTAACATTCATTTGGAAGAACGCATCTTCCATCATTGGATCTCAAAAATCCTTCTTGACAATCACAACCTGATCCGCACATAAGTGTACAAACTTCTGGCTATAAAAGAGATTACTATTTATTTTTATGGTATAAATAAAGCCTACTTTTGGAACAGCACAGCTAGGTTCACATCGGTTTGCTTTATTAGCACATTGTTTAAAGACTTCATTTTCTCCACATGTCATAGGTTGTTGTCCAGGCCATAGCGGTTGTGCAAAAGCAATTTCAGCAATTATTAAAACAGCAAAAATAATTGCAAATTTGGTGTTCATTTTGATCGGTATTTGGTTGATTGAAAAAATGTAAAGGTACTAAAAATGTGTCATTAAATAATTAAAAATAAAGAGTAAAGTTTAATCACGTATTGGTTTTTTTCGATGATGTCAAATATTTACCCAAGAAATAAAGAGCAAAAAAAATGCTCTGAAAAGAGGGGGTTAAGAAGATGTAATCAAAGGTACAAAAAAGTGTAAAAAGTCAATGAAAAACAAAAAATTTAAAGCTGTTTTTAGCTTTTAATGGGTACAATAATCAAATTAGATTACTGTAGTCCGAAATAATAAATAAGAACAGGGCAATTGAAGTAATACAACGATGCAAAAAAAAAACAAAAATTTCATGGTCAAGAAACCACTTTTTTCAACCAAAGAGACATTAATTAATTCTTATCTTTATCTTACATAAATTATTATATATAAATATATTATAAAAAGTTAAATATGACAATCTAGCATTTTGCTCGTGGAACACATTTTCCTTGGGCATTACGAGCTGTTCCAGGTACGCATTGACATTTAGCTGGCATGCACATTTGAATACACATTTGATCCTAAAAATTTATGCCAAAATTAGCTTTTGAAAAAACTGATGTATAAATGCTTGCCTCTGGTTGACTACATGATGGCTCACAAGCTGAAGCACATTCAGCCCATTTTTCATTTTGGCCACATTTTTGAGCACTTGCTGAAATTTGACACATTAAAATTGTTAAAGCACAGCTACAGTAACCTCTTTTAAACTTACCAAAAGCAAGGCATGCAGCAATCAAAGCAAAAATCCAAACAATATTAAATTTCATTTTTTTATTTAATAATTTTTTTTTAAAACAGTAAAAAACTGATTTTTGTATAACGTTTTCTTTTCCCCTTTTATACCTTCGTTTTTTTTGAATGGAAGGGGAAGGTAAAGAATGATAGTCCAAATGAATCAAAAAAACATGTTTTTTATTTTCAATCTTTGCCCAATATGAAAATATGATAGAGTGACATCAAACACAAATTATACACAAATGCAAAAAAGATAGGCTATGAAACGCTCATTTACCTTCCTTTGTTGTTTGACAAATAACCAATAACGTTCATAAATAATTTTTGCAATAAATTTTTTACCCCGAAAAAAAAACACTTTTGTTCAAATATAAAAAAATATAAAGGCTTATAAAAGTACAAATATTCAAAGCTCAAATGTGGATTATATTTGTTTTTGTTTTATCTCTCGAAAATATATGATTAATTTTCAATTTTTAAAAAAACAAATCTGTTCAAATATAAAAAAATGTGTGAAAAATGTGATGCAAAATCGGTGATTAATAAAAAAAAATAAAATAATTTTTTGAAATTTTGTGATCATTGGTTTTCGTTAAATAAGCTTTAGCTTTTAATTTTAAATTAATGTTTGTATTTGTCCAGAAGCAATAAACTGTTTCAAAATTCGAAAAAAATTTATCAGCATATTAATTATTAACGTATGCAATTCTACGACAGCGTGAAAGCTCACAAATTTTTGTTCTTGATTCATCTGATCACGTTAAATTTGGTAAATGTCTTTCTGCAGTAATAGTATGTTAATTATAAAAACTAATTAAATCATTGAAAGAAAAAAACAATTGACTTTCGATTTAACTCAATGTCGTAGTTAAGTAGTTCTTTTTTCCTCGATGTGAAAAAGATTCATAAAGAAAGAAAACAATTTGATGAAACGATTTTTGCATAAATTGGTTTAATTACCCAAAGTTTAAACGATTTTTGCTGCCATTTCTCATTGATACTGCCTCCTCCATGACTCACATGAAAGATCGAACCTTCGATTCCATCAATGCTTAAACAACAAAAAATTTTTGGAAATATTTCTTGTTATGACTTGTGAATCACAATTTAGCCATACGAAACAATTTTGTGAAAATTTTTTAAAGCTTGTTTATTTGATATCAGACAACTACAAAAATAATAAATTAAAGAAAACAATATAACAAATAGCATTAAAATAAAAATTGTTTAACATTCTTTTGGTAGAACACATTTAACATCTTTGGATCGTAAAAATCCTTCTTTACAATCACAACCTGGTCTACACATTTCTGTACATATTTGTGGCTTAAAAATGATCTTATTGTAATAAAGCAAACTTCTATAAATAAAACTTGCCTTTGGAACAGCACAACTAGGTTCACAATGATTTGCCTTGTCTGCACATTGTTTGAAGACTTCATTTCCGCCGCATGTCATAGGTTGCCCAAAAACAAGTTCAACAGCAATTAAAGCAATAAGAATACAAACGATTTTATTGTTCATTTTTTGTCTAAAACTAAAACTGATATTGTTAAACTGTTTTATTAAAAAAGAGGCAGAGATGAAAACGAAGGTCAAAACAAATTGATGCAGTTTTTCAAATGCGTAAAAAGGGCGTGACGAAAAAAAATGATTGAAAGTTTTTTTGCGCTTTAACTTTGCAGTAATTTGAGACATAAATAACTTTTAAGTTTAAAAAATTTAAAAAGTATAAACATGAAATTGCAAGCAACATTTCGGTATTTAATAACTTTTTGCAAGCGAATATCAGATCGCAAAACTTATTGCAAATGGTACTTTCAATAAACAAAATGTTTTCTTAATTTTTTTAATGCTTTGATTCAGAAAGCTTAAGCTATATGTAGACAAGTATCACAAATTTAGTGTTGTTGCTTTGTCAAATAATTTAAATAATTTTGTGTTTCTGCTTTTTTCAACACACCAATGTTCTGTTCAACATAAAAAACAGTGTAACCTATTAATAGATCACTCAGATCAAAATTCTGTAAAGATAAAAGTGCAAATTTTCAGTGTTCAATATTTTTTAATCATTTAAAAAGAGATTAAAGTATATTTATAAATTTTTTTTCACACATTTCTAACACGTTTTTTTAGAAATTGTTTTTTGTTTATTTTAGGGGGGTTTCCAAAATCATTTCCAATGTGTAAGATAATCTGTTTTTAAAGAGAAAAAACGCGAGTATAAAATAAAAAAAGGTGTCACGAAAAAAATCAGAGTAGTTTTTATAAACACTTTTAAAAATGAAATTGGCTATTTTTTCTTTTGTTTTGGCTGTTATTGTTGCTTGTGCTTTTGGTAAGTTCTTTTGGTGTATCATAGGCAGTATTTAAAAAACGGCACTTGAAGTCTATGCTACTTCCCAAGTAAACAAAATCTTTTGATCTATTGCCGCTTTTGTAAAAGATCAAATGCGGCCTTTCCAAAATTTCTAACCTCCACTGTCTTGCCATTGAATATTACAAGAATCTTTTTTAGCAACACAACCTGATGCCCCTCAAAAATGTCCAGCACATTCACGATGGAATGTTTGTGGAACTGCATGTCCAACAACCTGTAAGCAACAAACTGTAAGTTTACTATATCATTTTTAAATGAATCACAAACGTTATTTTTAGCCTCCTCCATGCACCAAACAATGCCATGCCGCTTGTCAATGTGATGGTGATCGAGTTTGGAATGATGCACATGATGAATGTGTTCTTACCTCAGAATGTCCGAAAACTTCAACAACTTCTCCAAAGTTTTAAATTAATTAATTTTTCATCGATGTAAATAACATTAATTTATTGAATATTTAAATAAAATTTTAAAGCAAAAACTATTGAATTCAAAAGCCTTTAATTGCTACATCTAAAACGCTGATTCTTTAAAATAGTTGAGCACATTGCTTTTGGGATAAGCAAAACCAATCTTCATGTTATCTTTGATTTTTTTTAAATTATTTCGAAAAAGATATTGTTAGAGATGTTATTTTTATTCTTTTTTGGTTGGTTGCTGTTTTTATGTTAACATTTTTAAAGGAGTATCGTAAGTTGACGCATTTTTAATTTGAATTTCCCCCCTGAAAACATAAGTTATTGATGCAGGGATTTTCCGTTCGAGATCATCCTAATGTATTTTCTTTTTTCTAGTGTTGAACAAGGAATATGAAATTTCAAGTAATTTTTTCGTTGAATATATACTTTTTTGCATTAATTTTTCTTTTTAACCGTTGCAAATGTATGTATTATCGATAGTTGAAGCTACCTGCATGTGTTTGTGGTTGATGATGCTTCATCCATAGAAAATTTAAAATATGTAATCACTATTTTAGTTTTTCGCTATACTTATTTATTGTGATTTATGCATATGGTTGCTGTGCTTTTATAGATGTGAAGCTGAAATTGTTCGTAATTTTTATTTTGTGTTGATAACCATTCTCCAAAAATTTTATATATGCTATTATAGCTTTTTATGTCGGCATCAAAAACGATGTTGTTGTTGCTAACAGAAGCAGCAAATATAGTTGTAACCAATATTTGATGTTTCTATTTTGTTCAAATTTTTTTTCAGATTGACGTATGACGATTGTAACAACATTGTTTATTTTAGAGCTTATGCAAAATCAAATACGTCGATGTCAAATCTACACCGGTTATTTATGAACCAATAGACTTTGATGCTCTTCCTTTCTTACATGCCCTCACTTTCTAATAACAATTTCTAATGCTGACAACATCAAAAAATATAACAACACATTTTATCCTGTTTTTTATTTTTTTAAAGTTGACAGAGCATTTATTAATATGAAGATGAATGCATTGCTTTTAAACTCTATAATTTTTAAATCACAAAAATGAAAATATCACAAAAAAATTATATATTTAACGATGAAAATACTCGAGGTTTCATATTCCTTTGTTCAACACTAGAAAAAAGAAAATACATTAGGATGATCTCGAACGGAAAATCCCTGCATCAATAACTTATGTTTTCAGGGGGGAAATTCAAATTAAAAATGCGTCAACTTACGATACTCCTTTAAGGGTTTTTCCGGGAACAGCTTTCCGTTCATTTAAAGATCAACAAACCAAATATTTTTATTGGAGCAACTTTGATGTACAATAGCAATGTGAAATATTTAAAAATTCAAAAAAATAAAGAAAAAAGCTCTTTTAAAATAAATAAATGGTGCATCTTTTTATCCGAGCAGTGTATTGTTATTATCGTATTGTAACATTGTTACACAATTTTATGCTTTCAATGCTTTTTAGTAGATATCAATAAAAAGCGAAAACAATTTTTTAGCAGCTTTTTTTAAATTTTTTTGACTGTTTACAAACATGGATTGTGGTAAAACATGTTTATCATCTTTATCAAAATGTTTTAACTAAGGGTAAAAAGGTCGAGTAATTTTTGATACTTGTATTATAGAAATTGAAAATGGTGAAAAAATAATTAAAGATCAAATAATTTTTTATTATATATACACAATTGTAATTAAATGACAAACATTTTTTTAAAGCATTATTTTTAAGTATGTAATTAATACCAAACAATGAATTAACAATCTGCACGTAAAACGCATTTGCCTTCCTTATTTCGGACCATTCCTTTCATGCATTGACATTTTGGTGGATTACATTTTTTGTCACAAGTTTTTGGCTAAAAAAGAGCTTACAGTTAATCAAAAGATTTTTAACAGATTGATTAAAACATACATCTGGTTGATCACAAGCTGGTTCACAAGATGATGCACATTGCTTCCATTTTTCAAATGCACCACATTGTGGGGCTTGTGCTGATGCTGAAAAATGTTTATCATTACAATATTCCCTTACAGTATCTCAAATAAGCTTACC
Organism: Panagrolaimus sp. LJ2400; assembly: GCA_024447215.1. Taxonomy (NCBI): domain Eukaryota; kingdom Metazoa; phylum Nematoda; class Chromadorea; order Rhabditida; family Panagrolaimidae; genus Panagrolaimus; species Panagrolaimus sp. LJ2400. The sequence goes on along the minus strand of JAMRYA010000001.1, from coordinate 3,322,475 downwards.
CAAAGCAATGCTTAAAACAATTAAAGCTAAAACCAAAATAAAATTAAGCTTCATTTTTTCTGTTTATTATTTTTTAAGTTTAGCAGTTTCAAAATAAAGAGAAAAACTAAATGTTATTTGTGAAATGTGACTCATTTATATAGAGAGAATCTCTCAAATGTTCCTCCCTCCCTGTTGCATAAATGAGCGAGAGAAAGAGAAATGATTCAATCAAAACATGTTTTCTTTTTTCCCTCTAACCATCTGGCCCCTTAAATGTGAGAAAAAGGAGAAATCAAAGAACAACAAAAAAAGAAAAAGAAAGTAATAAATAAAATAAACAATTGTTCAATCGGTTTTCTTTTTCACGTTTTCGTTTTTGCTTTTAAAAATAAACGCAGACATTAAAAAAATCATTTAATAGATCAAACGAAGAAGAAGAAAATGGGATTCGCTTTGAATAATGAAAAACAGCAGTTTTTTTAGGGTAAAGTTTAGAACGTTTAATCTTGTGTTTAGAATCTTATTTGAATGCAACAAATGTTTTTTTTAAAAATATCTTATAAATTTATTTAAAAAGAACTTGTGTGAAAACGACACCAATAAATGACTTGTTTTCCAACAATCAAAATAAGAGGATAGAACACGAACAATGCCTTAGATCTTACAGAAAAATACGATCCTGAAAAAAACCATGAATGTTAATATCCAAGAAATTAACTTGTGAGAATTCATCAATGATTACTGTAATGATGAATAAATTCTATTATGGTCATAGCCACAGCAATCAACAATGCAAAGTTTTCAAATAAAAATTTGCATAAATGTGCAAAGTAAAAAATGACAGGCTCAATTTTTTTATACTTTGTGCATTTCATTCAATCAAAAAAAAGGCTCAACAACAACAAATGAAGGTTTGATAATTGTATCTTTCATTGTAATCGTATATTTTAAATTTTAGGATCTATATTCAAGATTATTTTTGGTACTTCTTTTTGTTTGCTGTTTTGCTTTTTCTGTTGTAAATGGTGAAGAAGAAAGCAACTATGAAAGTGAGCCTCCTCAAATTCAACGATGGGAACTTTGTTTAAAGGATACAGATGAATTAATTTCTAAAACAATTTCTATTGCATGTAAGTTTTTTTATTGCTTTGCTTAAACTGGAAGAGAAGTTGGTAGCGCGCTAGACTACCACTCCAAGAGGAAATCGACTGTGTGGTTCGAATCCAGTTAGGATTAGAACATAAAAAATTTTTATGTTTTAATCCTAACTTATAATATTATTTATATTTGTAAATTAGTTGCAAGCGGGAATATTCATAAATGCTTTTTCTTACAATCTCTGATATTTTTTATAAAAGATTATTACATTTTTATTAATTTAAACGTTTTCAGACTTATCCAAAAGTTACGTCAACAAATTGGTATGGAAAATTGAAAAAGACTCCCAATTACCTGAAGAACATGATCATCTCATAAACGGTTTATTAGCTGTTTGTCTTTGTCGCTCCAACTTTGATCCATTTTTTTTTACTACACCATATGCAGAATCTGATGGTGATGATATGATTGTTGTATGCGTTATTGGAGATAATGGATTTGAGCCACTTGGGGTCTATGGTGATGAAGAACTTTATGACTTGCTCATTTTGAAGCATCGAGAGTTAATTCCTCCTTCTGTTATTGATTCAGTACTGCATTCATCAGATGATAAACACAGTAAATGTCGTGATCTGGATGGATATCCTACGGTATGTGACAGCTGATTTATATCCTTTTCTTAGTATTTGTTTTTTAGAAAGATATAATGGGACAACAAACTTGTATATTTTCTGCTGTTTCTGATGATAATTCTTCAACCATTTATTCTGGACCGTTAATGTCTTCACCGTTATTAAATTTTGATATGGAAAGAATTACTTCTGATTGTTTCACAACTGTTAAGGATAGTGTAAGTTTGTTAGGGATAAGCGATGATAAATTTACCAAGAATAAAAGATCACGTGAACTCCTCCTGCATTACAAAGTTATTAGCACCTATGATTTCCTGAATTGAAATGCACACTCCTAACATTTTTTCCTGCTCTATTTTGCAATATTTTAGACCTACAAAAAAGAATCTGATCTTTGTTTCCCTCAACATACATACACAAGTAGTAAGCTTGTATGCTGTTGTCAAAATAATCCTGAATCATGTGTTGCACCTATCAAAAAAGAAAATCATTTTTATTGTTATGCAGGCCGGCGTGAAGGAAAAAGAGGTGAGTAATATCAATTTATAGTTGCCAAAAATTATCTTTTTTAGTTAGCATCAAACTTCTTGGTGGACTTAAAAATTCCGAAGTATATTCCCAAGATGATAAATATCTAAGTAATGATTATTTTAAAGATTATTACAAGCAGTTCTGTACACTTATTGTTAGCATTAATTATGACAATGATGGAATTTTTTTGGATGAAAATAGCTTTGAATATAAAATAACTTATGGTGCATCTGATACATGTGATGATGGTAACATCATTAGAACGAGTTTTCCTTATTTTTGTTCTGCAAATGAAACAAGCAATCGTCATGAATCATTTTCCAAAACCCAATGTTGTAATGGTCCTAATTTATGTAATCGTGATTTAATACCAGAAGCATTGAAAGATGAATTTGCGCCACTTCCACAACAGGCTTGTTCTTTAAATGGATTCGTATTCTATATATAAATAACCATTTTTAGAATACTCTTCTCAAAAAGCCGGCTTTATATGAATTCTTAAATCTTTCATGTGATTCATACTATAATTTTCACGATCTTCAAAATTCTTTTCCCGGTAAAAAGTATAATCTTTATGACGCTTTTAATGCGAAAATGCTTGAGAAAACACGGTAAGTGCTTTTTTCGTCTTCTTTCTTTCATGATCTGAGTAAAAACCCATCTCATGAAATGATGATCTTTTCTTTTTCTTTCGTTTCAATTACGGTTCTGAATATCAGGAAAGCCGGATATATATAAAAAAGTATTTATATTCCTCTGCTATACTGTAGCTTTGAACATACTTCAATATTTCTTTTTCAGACGATCTTTCAACTCACTCACATATATTATTGCAAAAATTATCAAAGCTGATTCTGATGAGGATAAATGCCCTACACGAATTATCAAAGAAGAACATGTGAATCTCTACTTTCCATTTTTTAATTGTGGAATGGAAGAATGTACTGTAGATAATCAAAACAATTTAAAAATCTTTGAATGTCAACAATTAGCAAGTCTAGAATCTGCAGGACGAATTGATACATGGCTTTGTTATGTTAGAATTATACCGAAACGTTTCAAAGATTTTGATATTGAAGCAGGTTTTGTAAGTTTTTTTCTTTTATTATTGACTCATTTTTTGGCAATAATTAAAAGTGGAACAAGCCTCTAAAATCATCTGCTGCTAATTTACCGTTGACAGAAAAGCAAAGCAGATCCCTTGCATGCAACATTCGCTATATTTCGAGATACAATTAACTTGTCTTGACAGATAATATTTTTAGATTGAAATCAAAGAATACTCTAAATGCTATTCTGAAGATATACTTAGCTATGATTATTGTTGTGTAAATGTATTTGAACAAGAACAACGTGATTCAAACTGCACAATAGAAAAGATGAGAGAAACATATTTGAAATATATAAATAGTCAAGAAGCTGTTAATAATGATCTGCCAGATTCTCTCAAATCTTATACACAATGCATTCAAAAAGATATTGGAGCTGAACGAAAATGTCCTGGCGATGACGGATGCTTTGAAATTCTAAATCTCTCAAAAGATGATAAATCTGAAACTATCGTAAGTTGTTTTTGTTACAACGTATGTTTAACGTTAAATCTTTTCTAGAAACCAGCTGGCTGCCTTGGATTAGCAGAAGATTATACTGTAGCAAATTCTCCTTTAACATCTTTATCACTTGGATGTCGTGTTGGTGAAAATTCAGATCGATGTTCTGTCATTCAAGCTCCCGATGGACAACAAAAAATTGTATGCTGCTGTAACCAAAATGAAGACAAAAATGGTTACTGTAAAACAAAATCAAATAAACTTGCTAAAAAAGCTGGAAAATCTATTTCATCTTTTAGAAATTGATTATTCAAAAATGTCTAATAATTTTGTGTTTTTTTTGTTTGTTTTTTTAAATTAATAAATGTGGTGAATGACTACGGTAGTTGTTGAACATAATCATGTGGTAAGCCTTGGGGCAGATGAAATAAAAGAACTTCATTTAAATGCAACGTAGGTATTTTTAAGAATATCTTTTATGTTTTTAAAAAAAAAGACCTTGTGTAAAAGCGACACCAATGAATGACATGTTTTCCAACAATCAAAACAAGGGATTTAAAGAACACGAACGATGGTTTAGATCTCACAGAAAAATACAGTCCTGAAAAATACCGTAAATATTAATATCCAAGAAATGCACTTGTGAGGACTCATAAATAATTACGTGAATAAATTTTACCATGGTCATATCTAACATAGCAGAGTTTTTAAAATAAAAATTTGCATAAATTTGCAAATATATAAAGTAAAAAATGACAGGCTCAATTTTTTTTTACTTTATACATTTCAAATCAATCAAATAAGTCAACAACAAATGAAGGTTTGATGATTGTCTTTTTTCTTATAATCTTATATTTTTAATTTTAGGATCTATATTCAAGAATATTTTTGGTACTTTTTTGTGTTTGTCGTTTTGCTTTTTGTGTTGTAAATGGTGAAGAAGATCCTCCAATTCGAGATCTTCAACGATGGGAACTTTGTTTAAATGATGCAGATGAATTAATTTCTAAAACAATTTCTATTGCATGTAAGTTTTTTTGTTGTGTTTTTTAATTCAAAAATTGGGAGAACAGGTGGTAAGGTGCTAGACTTTTAATCCAAGTGAAAGTTAACAGTGAGGTTCGAATCCTCCTCAGAACATAAAAAATTATTGTTCTAATCCGAAGTTACAATACTTGCGCTCAGGAAGAAGAAAGCGACTAAAATAGACACACAAAAAAAGCGCAAGTTGCGCTAATATAAATTTATAAATTGGCTTTACAATTTTATTTTTTCTAATATTTTTGTATGTGCCACTTTTTTAATCTCCGATACTTTTTATCTATCTAAATAAATATATTATTACATTCCTAGTAATTTAAATCTTTTAAGATTTGTCCAAAAAGTATGTGGATAAATTTGTATGGGAAATTCAAAATGATTGGCTTGAACATGATCCTGTCATAAACAGTTTATTAGCTGTTTGTCTTTGTCGCTCCAACTTTGATCCATTATTCTTTATTACACCATATGCAGAATCTGATGGTGATGATATGATTGTTGTATGCGTTATTGGTGATAATGGATTTGAGCCACTTGGGGTCTATGGTGATGAAGAACTTTATGACTTACTCATTTTGAAGCATCGAGAGTTAATTCCTCCTTCTGTTATTGATTCAGTAATGCATTTATCAGAAGATAAGCACAGTAAATGTCGTGATCTGGATGGATATCCTACGGTATAATTTGCGTTATTTTTATTATTTTAAAATTTTTTTAGAAAGATATAATGGGACAACAAACTTGTTTATTTTCTGCATTTTCTGATGATAATTCTACAAGTCTTTATTCTGGGCCATTAATGTCTTTACCGTTGCTAAATTTAGATAAAAGATTTATTGGTGATTGTCAGACAACTGTAAATGGCACTGTAAGTTTTATTTTTTGCTGTTGCATTGAGACTTAGAATGGACGAGAGCCTAAATTTTTTAATTCCTGCTTGACCAATTTTTGCATTTCGGTTCCAACCCCGAGGTCGGCATCAAGAATCTTTTTGGTGAATATTGCTTGGTACCACTCTTAAATGTTTTGTCGAAACTCAAAAAAAATGGACTTAAATGTTTTGTCGAAACTCAAAAAAAATGGACTTTGAGGTTTTTCGGAAGCCTTACAGTACCTCGGCCATTCGTAGTTAAGCCATCTATAAAAAACTTAAAAATGAATATGTATAGTGCGCAATTCTAATGATGTTTTTGATGATGAAAAAACTTTTAGGTATATACATCCTTGCATACCGATACGTGCTTTCATCGACATACTTATGAAACAAGCAGATTAGGATGTTGCTGTCAAAACAATCCTGAATTATGTCGTGTACCAGAAAAGAAAGAAAACCATTATTATTGTTATGCAGGAGTTATAAGTAATTCTTTAAATGTTTACAATAACCAAAACTGAAAACTTTTTTTAGATACTTTTGATTTTGATGTGTCTGTTCCTGAAAAAATCGATAACTATTTTAAGGATTATTACAAGCCATTCTGTACAATAACTATTAGTATTAATTGGATTAAAGGACCAACTCTGGAACATGTAGCAGCAATAACTTATAATGCATCAGAAACGTGTGATAATGATGATATTATAACGACAAATTCTACTATGTTTTGCTCTGCAAATGAATTTGTAACACTTTTTGAAGAATTTTCAAAAACAAGATGTTGTAATGGTCGAAATTTATGTAATTTTGATTTGATTCCTCCAGAGTTTAAAGTCGTAAGAACTAAATTATCGGAACCGGTTTGTTTTTGACTTACAAAAGAACAAAAAATGTTTGAGCGTTTTAAGTCAAATTTTGTTGTCCTGTATTTTTCCTTTACGCTCATAAATTTTTCTTGACTGTCAAATTAAACATTTATCATTGTATAATCTAAATGATTATTTTTAGACTTCTCTTCTCTATAAGCCGGCTTTATATCGATTTTTAAATCTTTCATGTGATTCATATTACAATCTTCAAAAATCTGAAATATCATTTCCTGGTGAAAAGTATAACCTTTATGATGCTTTCAATGCTGACATCCTTGAGAAAACACGGTTTGTGCTTTTTTATCCTTAAAAAAGAATATGAACTTTCTGATGCATTTTTATCTCATTTTTCCACTTATCAGGGTTTTTATCGTTAAACCGTGGCCTGAAATTCTGTTTTTTATCTAATTCAATGATTTAGAAAGTCAGAAAACCGGATAAAAAAGTATCAATGCTGCCCTCTCCTTAAATGTATATATACTTCCATATTTCTTTTTCAGACGATCTTATAACAATATTACATATATTATTGCAAAAATTTTTAAAGCTGATTATGATGAATGCCATACACGAATTATCAAAGAAGAACATGTGGATCGATATTTTCCATTTTTTAATTGTGGAATGGAAGAATGTACTGTAGATAATCAAAAAGATTTACAAACTTTCAAATGTCAACAATCGGCAAATGCTGGACTTGGAGAAAGAAGTGATACATGGTTTTGTTATGTTAAAATTATACCGAAACGTTTCAAAGATTTTGATATTGAAGCAGGTTTTGTAAGTTTTTTTCTTTTATTATTGACTCATTTTTTGGCAATAATTAAAAGTGGAACAAGCCTCTAAAATCATCTGCTGCTAATTTACCGTTGACAGAAAAGCAAAGCAGATCCCTTGCATGCAACATTCGCTATATTTCGAGATACAATTAACTTGTCTTGACAGATAATATTTCTAGATTGAAATCAAAGAATACTCTAAATGCTATTCTGAAGATATACTTAGCTATGATTATTGTTGTGTAAATGTATTTGAACAAGAACAACGTGATTCAAACTGCACAATAGAAAAGATGAGAGAAACATATTTGAAATATATAAATAGTCAAGAAGCTGTTAATAATGATCTGCCAGATTCTCTCAAATCTTATACACAATGCATTCAAAAAGATATTGGAGGTGAACGAAGATGCCCTGGAGATGACGGATGCTTTGAAATTCTAAATCTCTCAAAAGATGATAAATCTGAAACTATCGTAAGTTGTTTTTGTTACAACGTATGTTTAACGTTAAATCTTTTCTAGAAACCAGCTGGCTGCCTTGGATTAGCAGAAGATTATACTGTAGCAAATTCTCCTTTAACATCTTTATCACTTGGATGTCGTGTTGGTGAAAATTCAGATCGATGTTCTGTCATTCAAGCTCCCGATGGACAACAAAAAATTGTATGCTGCTGTAACCAAAATGAAGACAAAAATGGTTACTGTAAAACAAAATCAAATAAACTTGCTAAAAAAGCTGGAAAATCAATTTCATCTTTTAGAAATTGATTTGTAATGTTTAATTATGTTTTATTTTTTTTGTTTGCTTAAATTAATAAATGTGGTAAATGACTACGGTAGCTGACAAACATAAACATGTAGTAAGCCATGGGGTAGATGAAAAAAAAAGGTTGCTGTTTTCTTTGATTTTTTTGATGTACTATAATCTTTGATCTTCTGATGCTGAAAGGCTTTTAATAATACCGTCAAGAAGTATTTTTGCTTATAAGGGCATCTTGAAACTTTATCTTCAAAAAATGTGTTTTTTTCTTTCACTGTCGGCAACTTTTTATTTTTCGGTCATTCAAAGATCAAACAAAAGAAATTTTTTTTGTCAACATGAAAAAATTCGCAAAAAGTTTTTTCATTCAATTTAGGAAAACGGCAGAGGGGAATATTGCCGTTTATTTGTTTGTTTGTTTTCATTAATGTTTTTCACAATGATGAATGAAAAATAATTGAAATTCTCTATTTCGGTTGAAAAGTGTCGCGAAAAACTAATTCATTTTTTGTTGTTTTTACAAACGTTTTTATTCATTTTTAATTGATGAGAAAAAATGAATGAATGTGTTCTGGAAATTGAACGTTTACAAAATATTCCAAAAACGTGCTATTATACCAGAAAGAAATTATTTGTATTTTTATTTTTCATAACAAAGTTGTAATAAAACTTTGTTATTTTACGTTGCTGTAATGACTTCAACAAGCATTTAGTTTGTTTATTTTTGTTTGCCTATCCATCTTTCATAAAACAAAATGAATGTTTCTCTTTCAACAGATGTGTAATCGGTTCATTCAATCTTTGCGATTAGCATAAAACCCTTTAGGGTCAAAAATTGGATTATCCAAAAGCAATTCTAACAACGCTGCAGGAGACTTTCTTTTGTCTTTTGGCACAATAAAATATCTCTGAGATATTGTAAATCCACAGGTGTCTTGGACATTGCCCTTTCTGTCTTTAACTATTCATTTCTTTTTTATAAAAACTGGCAAAAAATGTGTTACATAATGTTTCTTGTGTTCCTCTTTTAACGTTCTTTAAATGTCAAAACAAAAAGCAAAAATGACAAAGTGAAAATATTCTCAAGTCTTTATTACTTTTTTTTTCACTTTGAAATTTTAAATTTTTTTAGTAAATTTAGATTCATCCCTTTTATGGTCTTCTTTGGTGCCACTTATCTCTGACCTTAAACTTTTATTCTCACAGCTGAAAGAAAGCTTTTTTCACTTCTTTGTTTAAACTTTCTGGCCGCCTTTTTCATAAATTCATAAATTAAAAATTTTTTTGTCATTAAATTTAAACTACTTTGGAGTGGATTTTTATTATTTTGCCATATCTCCTTATTTACAGAAGGGCCAAAATGTTTAATGCATCAATGCGGCCATTTCGACGAATGGCAGAAAAGCGTCGACAACATTCAACAATTGAAGGAAGGAATTCAATGTTTGCTGTTTCAAAAACCAAGCATCCAAAACTTGATCCTGAATTCTCAATTGATCGTTTCTTTTTGCGACTTCGAGAATTCCGTCAGCAACAACAATATGGTTCGGCTGCTGCTGTAATCAATGATAAACCAGCTCTACCACCAAAACCTTTAAAGAAGAATATTTTATCAACAAAATGTTATATTGAAATATTTAAACGTCTTCCAGCAAAGGATTTGCTTAATCTCAGACTTGTGTGTAAAGAATTTAATTCAATTGCTCAAAATCATGCTTTGGAATTGGATACTGTATTTAACGATCGCATTGAACTTGCTGAAACTTCTGGAAATTGCTTTATTCGTTCTGGTACAAATAATCAAAGCTCGCCAAAATTATCATTGGAAGAAATTGATCGACCACTTCGACATCTTCAAACAAATGTTTTGGATTTAAATGGAATTACCGTATCCCCAAGAACAATGAGATATCTTCTTCGATCTTTTAAATATCAAATTTCAGCAATTAAATTTGTTGAATGTGAGGTTTCGATTACGTAAGTTTATCCTTTTGTATTTAGAGAACACATTCATTCAATACAATTTAGACCAATTGTACTTGCTCGATTAATAAATCCATGGAAACCAAAATCCTTGGAATTTTTAAATTGTACTTGGAATTCGGTCAATGAAGAAACTGAAACAAATTTTGATCAACTTTTTATTGACTTTTTCTTTACAAGACATCAGAATTTAGATTCATTAATTATTGATTTTTCAAATATGCCTCTACAAAAGTAAGCTTTCTTAATTTCAAGACTTAATCACAGTAATCACTAATTTTTTAGACTTGAAATTACTGATAAAATTTCATTCATTTTTAATGATTATAAAAAACTTCCATCAACTTTGATATTCAAAAATTGTTTAACAAATATTACTGCTAAAACATTACATAATGCTATATGGGTATGTTTGAATTACTCTAGTTTTACAAAGATATTTAAATATTTCAATTTTAGTCGTATATTGAAACAATGAATTATGAAAGAGATGTTATATTTCCAAAAAGTTTTAATTGGTATTTTGGACAAATTTCTGATTCTGAGGATACTGTTATTGAAATATTATCTCGATTTAATGATTATATTGTAACGGAAAAACGTGAAAATGCTCGACTGGAAGTAGCGTTTCAAGTGGATGAAAATTTGTCGGTTTTAAATGTATGTGTTGATTTTGAAAGTGTGCAAATGGGAAATGCAAAAGAAGAAGAAAATTTATCAGACATTGAATGGGATGAATCCATGGATTCTGATGCTTTGATTATATCGACTGATAGTATTGTTTCAGAAGAAGCTGTATCATAAATTAATTTCGGTTTTTATTGTACATATTTTTTTCCAAATTTTTATAAAATGTGTTATTTAAAGTTTTTAAATTTTGCAGTACATATTTTGATGCGAGAAGCTTTCTTATGTTTTGAATTTCAATTTTAGTTTTACTTTTTTATCACTTGCAAACAAAGCTGGAAATGCTTCCATGAGTTGTCTAACTGTTTTCCAAAAAACGTTTTGTATATTTTTCAAAGCAAATAAAAAAAGCTTAAAACCATTTATTTAACAAGAAAACTTGGAAAAATGGTTTCTTCTTTTAAAAGTCTACACTAATATTTTTATTATTAATTATTATTATATTTTTGTTTGTATATATATGTATATCAACTATGTTTAAAGTTAAATAAAGGGTAATAATCATACATTTTATTGTACCTTAAAGCAGCTTTAAAAATGAAGTTAAACATTATTGTTGCGTAAAAATAAATATTTTTTATCAAATTCTGATCCATGAAATGTTGAATATACTGTAATTCTATCTGTTTTTAAAGTTAACAAATTTCAAAATTAATAGTAGGAAAACATTTATTTACAGAAATTATTAAATTATTAATTACAGACAAATTTTAAGTATTTTTTATTTGTTTAGCATTTGTGTCTTGGTACACATTTTCCAATGCTATTTCTGAAATAACCTGGTGTACATTGACATGATGGTACACACATTGCAATACATGGTCGTGGCTAAAAAATGGGAATTAGCTTATTGCTTGCTGTAAAATAAGTCATTAACAAACCTTAAATTTTCCACAAACTTTTGGACACGCTGGCCCACATGTATTCCATTCTTCATGTTCTCCACATTCTCTGGGTGTTGTGGATTCTGTAGTTATCTGAGCGTTACCTAAAAAATGAAAACTTAAACTGATTTTTATGTCTTTTAGATTCCATTAAATATGTTTTTAATATGAATATATTCAACCATTTCTTGTTTAATTTAACAAATAAAACCTGATTTTCGTCTTAACTTTCGTGTCTCCAAATATCGAATTCGTTGGTAGATTCATCAAAGTCGATTTTTACAACTTCAATAAACTGACGAAAATTCTTTTCCGCTAATCCCTCATTTCCAAGAAATAAAAGTCAAAAACCTTACCAATAATATTAACGAATAAAATTCCAACAAATATTAAAACTAATTGAACATTCATCATTTTTTGAAATTGAAAAAAGGCACGGTTTGAAAGAAGCGTTTTAAAGAAACTGATATTTTATGTCCAAACTGGAATCCCTTTTATACGCTTCCATTTGAAGCTTATTCCCTTCCTTTCCCAAACCTTCCACATCCAATCCAAATTCAAATAAAACCAAAACATATTTTCGTAACCTCTTTCTCCTTTTCTTGCTGGATGTGAATCATTTGCTGTACTTACACGCAGCTTACAAGCAGTTTACAGTTGTACAAATAATAATACAATCATTTCTCCGCCATTTTTGTAAATATTGTAAGCACTTTTTTGGGAAGGATGATTAGTTTTGCTGCAAGAAAACAATGGTTTCTATTTTAATTTCGAAATTAGACAAAAAAGAGATATTTTTGCAAAGGAACAAAAATTTTGAAACAATATAAAAAATGCTGCTTCCCGGTTTCTTTTTGTTTGGATAAAGAAGAGGAAGCAGCCATTTTGGAGATACAGCTTTTGGAAAACAGAAAGAACTAATGTTGGCGATGATGAAATAATTTTCTTGTTATTGAAAAAACGAAAAAGATTTTGTTGTTGGAAAATGAGACTGCATGATTAATCGATTATAAATCCACGTTAAAAATAATATTATTGTAAAAAGTCATGCTTATTTTGTTTGTATTTTTAAGAAGTCCAGGCGACATTTGTTTTTATTGTTGTTGTTTTTGAAGCAAAAAACAAATTTGCAAAGCTGTTAAATTTGTTTTTGGTGGACACAAAAGTTGACAAACTGCAAAAACAAGAAAAATTTATTTTTATTGGCTTTTAAAGAATGGATTTGATACTCGTGTTTCAACACATTGTTAGAAATTGATTTCGTTTTTTCAACAATTTGAACAAACATTTTTCAGCTTTAGAGTTAATAGTAATAAATAAAGTAAAGTTGAATTTATACTGGAGGAGATGCTGGACATTCTGCAGTAGATACACATTGATTTGCATCATTCCAAACTAATCCAAGATTGCATTGACATCTTGGAACACATGTTATACAATTTGGTGGTGGCTAAAAATTAAGCCATTACAGTAATATACAAACTATCAACTTACAACTTGTTGGCTGCATGTTGGTGGACAACCACTTCCGCATTCAATCCATATAGAATTTATTGGGCATTCTTGTTGAGCTGCTACTACTAAAAATTTTATGCATAAGAAACCTAACAAAATTTTGACGTACCAGAAGAAAATGCAAAAATTACAACAATTATAACTAAAACACATTTAGCTGTCATTTTGATAACCACAAATAAACTTTTGTCTTTTATCTTTCAAAAATGGAATTGTTTTTGTACGTACACTTTTTTGACGTGATTTTTTTCAACTTAAGCTGTATTTGTCTGTGTTTGTTGGAAACAAATTATGCAAAACTTTAAAATTCAAAAATAATCAACAAAACTATTTTTAAAAAATTGTTTGTTGTGTAATCTGCTGATAAAAATGTGATAAAAACAAAACTTCTCTTTTAATTTTGCATGTATGAATGTGTGTTTCACAGCTATTAATAAAAGTAGCCGTTTTCATTATTTAAACTTACTGTAATTTGCAGCACATCATTATTTTTCATTTAATGCCTTTGATGCATAAGGTTTTATCAAAAATAACGATAACGTAATTTATGGACAGCACTTACGTAACTAAAGCCTAAAAAGCAGCAAAACTAGTCGCTTTTTTACTAAATAAGAAGTCGAAAGTTTTGAAACTAAATTTATTTACATATATTTTCTACAAATAATTTTAAAATAATAAATTAATAAATTATTTTTTTAAACAAACTAAAACTATTTTTTAAATAATGGAGGTCCAGCAAGGCATTCCAAAACTGATACACAAAAACCTGTAAATTCTTCTCGTACAAAACCAAGGTTACAAACACATGCTGGAACACATGGTAATACACACAGGGGTGGCTAAAAATAATAATAAAAGAAATCAAAAGAGTTGAAAAACTTACAATTATTTGACTACAGGTTGCTGGGCATGGTGTTGCACATGCACTCCATATTTCATTTGGTGGGCATATTTGGGCATTTACTAGAAATTAATAAACTTTAAATATTGGATTTAATTGAAACTTAAAAAGACATTCTTTTATAAAATTAAAGAAACAATCATTTATGACAGAGAAACACTGGTACACACAAGCATAATTTTCAAATAGTACTCTCAGCACAACTTTTTAAATTTTTTAATTCAAAAATTATATAAAAATACTTTTTTTGAAAACAACTTTCTTTAAAAAAACTTACCAACAATTAAAGCAGAAAAAAGAGCAGCAAATATTGAAACACAACTGACTTTCATCCTCTCTCTTTATCCAAATCTGGCCAGAAAGAAACAAGTTATGATTACTTTTTTTATGTCCCTCAAACTTAACCTTTCTCTCTTTTTATACACAAATTTGGACTTGAAATGATTCGATTTCGATGATGCTGATTTATGGTGTATTATTAAAAAAAAGTAAATCATAAATTATTCAATGTTTCAGGATAGAGATAAACAACTGTTTTTTTATTGAAAAAAAGTTTTTTTACAAACAAAAACAAAAAAATTTAATCCCTCGAATCAATTAAATGGAAGATTATGTAATAGGGACAAAGAGAGGAATGTGACCAGAAAATGATTATTGCAAAATTTGTTTTAAAAACAACTGAAAAAGAGAGAGATTAAGAAAGTCAGCAAGTGTCACATTGATTTGATATTGTTGTTGAGGTTGTAAATATTTAGATCAGAATTTTGATTTCCGTATGAGACTAGGAAACTACGAATATATTTCGTGACAATTGATTCGAAAAATATCGCAGTAAAATTGCTAAGGGGTAAATTTTTCATGTTGAATGCTGTTGTATACTTTTATTGCAATTTATTCACCTCTAATAAAGATTTTTAGGAAGCAGCTGGTTGTCTTGAATATGTTGAAAAAAATGTACTCGAAGCAATCGATTTGATTTTTGAACTATTATGTGTAGGAGACAGTGTTGTACCTTTATAGTATCTGTGACTCCGGAGTTGGAGTCGCAATAACACTGGTACGAGAGTCTAGATTTTCATACTGTACTACACTTCGAGCAATTTCGTTCAAAACTGCCGAATTTTGCGCCATTTGGCGAAGTGTTTCTGAATGTCAAAATTTTATATTCAAAAAATGTTTCTCTCCGTGAAGATAAATGGGAAACAGGTTGCAAAAATAAAAGGTCCACCGCGCATTTTACAGTAACGTTTTGTTATCATTTGAAAAATTTACATAACATTGATATTTGACGCTAGTGCAATTTTTGTTGTCATTTGCTGCAGTTGCATTCATTCAAAATCGACGCAAAATGAAGGTAACGGTTTTTACTTTTTTGTTTATATCGACATTTTTGTAATTTAAAAGTTTTATTTTAGATTCTGTTGCTTTTACTATTGTGTATTTTAAGCTTAATATCCTGTGGTGCAGATGAACCGGCCCCGGGAGATGTTCAAAATCCTCGACAGCAGCACTGTTATCAACAACAACCACCGTTGTATTCAGTTGCTTGTAAGTTAGCTTTTTTGTAAACCCATTTATTACATTTTGTTTAGATTTTTCTGAACATTATTTTCGCTTTGAAAAATTTGGATCATTGGAAGACAATGTCTATAACATTTCATTTATGTGTTCATGCCAAGAAACATTTAATCAAACATTTTTAATATCTTCATACATGAATAAACAAAATGAATCAATAACCTATCATGATGCTATTATTCTGTGCTTGAATAATACAGATAACTATCAATCTGTTGAAATATATGATGATTATGAGCTACTTGATACACTGTTATTCGAAAGAATTACATCTGTTCCCAATTCAGTTCTTAATCCATGTGGGAATGATGCACATGATGAAGAACGTGGAAGTAATGAAATGTGTTATGATTGGTTTGGTTTTCCTACTGTGAGTGTTATTATCTTTATAATTGATCCACTACCGTGTTTAGGTGGGAGGGCATTTTGGCGCCTTCCAAATCCTTTAAAACCGCTACCATATAAAAGTAGCAAGAGGTCAAGGCTTGTCTCCTCCGAAATTCAATTCTTTCTGCGTTGGGTTTATCATCTTATAATTATTTTTAGAAGAATATTTTGGATCAAAAAACATGTTTATTGGCTGTTGATTTATCACAAGGAAAAAATCGGATATTCTCTGGCCCGCTGTTGGCTAATGAACTAATTACCTTTTCTGAAGCAAATCAAAATGGTACTGAATTTTCAAAGGAATACTGCTTTACTACAACAAAAGATTCCGTATGTTTTTATTGTACCATTGATCATTTTTTATCATTAACGATTAATCTTTCTTAAAGATACCTGTTAATCAAATAGATTCTTGCTACTATGAAATATCTGGAAATAGAACAAAATTTCAATGTTGTTGTGCTCAGTCACCTGAATTATGCTCACCTAAACATTTACAAGATAAAAAGAAACTGTTTTGTTTTCCTGGGAAATATGGTGATATTGAAAAAGTTGAAGATCCACCAACTCATGGAGACCGAATAGCATTGAAAGATTATACCGAAAACTATATCAATTACGCATGCACGATTACTGTGACCACAAAAAGTCATGACGGAAATAGCTACTCTTTTGAGGTAGAATATGGTGCAGCAGATAATTGTACTGATGAAGTATCATATGTTATACATCCTTACGATAATGAAAAATTTTATGATTCTAATGAAACAAAATTTTGTCCGTATGCTTGGGACACGGCCAAGACTGTTATAATGAAAAAATGTTGTACAGATGGACATTTTTGTAATCACCAGCTAATGCCGAAATCCGTGCCAACAAAGCTTGATGACTACAAAAAAGGAAAAGAATATACTGATGTAAGAGTTTTATAATATATTTATGTAAAATAACGTTTTCAGTGTTATTACAAGCTACCGAATATTGTATTTTTAACTGGTGATAGAAGATGTGATTTTTTTGTTGATATTTGGTTTGACCAGCAACGTGTGAAAATGTTTTTGAATTATAATGTCATAGAACCAGAGCAGAAAAAGTAGGTTTCTTGTTTTGCTCCAACTTGGTGCTTCCAAGACATGTTTTTTAGGTATATCAAAACGGTAAATCAAATTGAATATCAATATGTTTATCTTCAAATAATCAAAGCTGATGATAGAAATTGTACTCTACCGAGATATTATAAAAGGGATGTAAACACATATCTACCATTTTTACATGCATTTTGTGATACAGATAAATGTGACAACGCTACTGCACCGTACGAACCGTTGCCACAAATCTTATTCGAAAAACTATACGTTGAATTTGATGTTAACAATAATGCATCAAATTATATACCGAAATATGAAGATCTTCTTGGATGGATTTGTTATGTTAAAATTGAATATGAAGAACAAAAGGAAAAGACAATGATTCAAGCTGGTCGTGTAAGTTTACTGTTTTTTAAATACAAAATTATTATATCCTATGGATTGTTTAGTTAAAAGATATTGAAAATCATGTTGAATGTCTTGAAAATGATATAATGAAAGAAGATGGCAAATTTTGTTGTTCACATATTTTTAATGTTAATCAAAGTGATACAATCTGTACAGTAGCAAAATTGATCGAAAAATATAAATCAACAAAACATGATGAAGAAATAACTAATAGCACTTATGGACATGGGAATAAATATTATACAAATTGCTTTATTCGTGGTCTACCACATGATAGCTGCTTAGCAGAAGCTGGATGCTTTGAAACAAGACTTTTAGAATATTCAAAGAATTCTGATGCTATCGTAGGTTTCTGGGTTACGGTAACTTTCATCAATAGTTATTTTAGGAACTTGCTGGATGTGTCGATAATACAGAAAAATATATTACACAAGATTTTTTTATGGCGTCATTATCACTTGGATGTCGAGCCATAGAAAATTCAAATCGATGCTCGGTCGTTCAAACTCCAGACGGTCATCAAAGAATTCTCTGTTGCTGCAATGGAGAAGAATGCAAAAATAATTTAAAAGAAGTTCCACAAAAACTTGGAAAAACGGTTTCTTCTTTTAGAAGTCTACATTAATATTTTATATGTTTTTTTGTTTGTATATATATCAAATATAGTTAAAGTTAAATAAAGGGTTATACTCATACATTTTATTGTACATTAAAGCAGCTTTATGAACGAGATCAAAAATTATTGTTTTTAAAATCAAGCGGATTTGATCAAATTCTGATCCATAAAATATTGAATACATTGTAGTATTTACCATTAATTCATAAGACAGTCTCTAACAAATATTGTTACAGTAATTGTAAAAAAAAAGTGTCGCAAAGTTGCATTTGGGATTACTGTAACCACAATGCAACTTTTTGCTGAAAAAAAAATTAAACCGTGACGTCTCTATAAAAAAAATTAACAATGGATTTTTAGAGAATGACTGTTATGATGTAATAGTAACAAAACAATTTTTAAAGCAAAAAAGAGAGAATCTCTTGAGCCGTATATTCCCAGATTTGATAAAACAAATTCGGCCAACCCGTCTGCGGAATCTCAAGAGCCGTCTATACCCAGAACCCCCGAACAAAATTTGTTTTAAAAACAACTAAAAAAGAGAGGGGATTAAGAAAGTCAGCAAGTGTCACGTTGATTGGACATTGTTGTTTAGGTTGTAAATATTTTAAACGGAATTTTGATTTCCGTATGAGCCTACGAAACTACAAAAAAGAATTCAAAAACTATCACAACTAAATTGCTACAAGGTAATTGTTTTATGCCGAAAGACATAAGTGAATAGGTTTGGCATTCATGCTGTTGTACAGAGCTGGGCATTAGCCGGGCTAGCTTAGCCGTAGCCGCAAGATCCATAACGGCTACATAGCCGTAGCCATTTGATAGCCTTGGCTATAGCCGTAACTATAGCCGTAGCTGCGGCTATTTCGTGCCAAGAGCGTCTAAAAGGTGTGTAAAAAATTGTGTTTTCACTTTATTAAGCTTGTATCAACAATACTTAAACATGAAGTAATCATTAAATATTATCACTGATATTATTTTAGCAATATTTTAAAATGCTCTAAATATTTTTTACAAAAGAAAAATAAAACAAAAAACGAAAAAAATAGTTTTGCCAAAATGTTCTTTCAGTAGCTACGGCTATAGCCACGGCTAAAAAAAATGGCCGTTTGATAGCCGCGGCTAAAATAGCCGTTTGTATATTGCATGCAACGGCTAGCCGTAGCCGTGGCTAAACGGCTACGGCTAATGCCCAGCTCTGCTGTTGTATGCTTTTATTGCAATTTATTCACCTCTAATAAAGATTTTTAGGAATCAGCTGGTTGTCTTGGATATGCTGATGCTCTAAAGAATAAATCACTAGCAAGTTTATCACTTGGATGTCGTTCAGTCTCCCAATGGACAGCCACAAATTGTTTGTTGTTGCAAAAATGTTCAACATGGTTACTGTAGAACAAAGGCCGATAAACTTTCGAAGCAAATTGGAAAACTTGTTTCTTCTTTTAAAAAACAAAACTAACCATTTTTAATTTTGTTTGATTTTTTTATAAAAGAATGTGACGTACGAAATGCAGGGTTCAACATCCACTACAGTATACCATACGTTCATAAGCAGTTATTTTGAAATGTCTAACAAGTAATTTTAAGAAAAAACAAAATTTATAAAATTTTAACAAAATCATAAAATTACAAAAAATCAAAACAAACCAACTAAAACAACCATACAAAAAATTCAAAATTTTGATAATTTTTAGAAATTTTTTCAAAACTTTTTTTTTACTTTAAAATAGCTTTAAATCAATGTTTATATGTTTTAAAGCTATTAAAAACAATAAAAAATTGAAAAAAATGTGTTTTTTTACGTTTTTCTTAACTTTTGAAATTTTTAAGCCGGAGTCGACTCAAATGTTCAAATGTTCGTGGCCCATATGTTGTTCTTGCTGATGCCAATAAAAAAAGCTTTTAAAGATGCTCTGAAATATTTTTGAAATTATGGTGATGTTGCTGCAATAGCTACTCCAGCTGAATTTAAATTAGTAAGCATTATTGTCCATTATTTCAAAGCAAAACACTTGGTAATCGAGAAGATTTTAAGGAAGATCAACTTTTAGCTAAAAAAAAGTGAAAACTGATGTTGAAGTTCGAAGACTATCTGAACTTTCAGATATTGTAGAAAAAATAAACACCGAACAAAAGGTAAAGCTGTTTTGGATACTTCAGAATAAAGGTAATCCTTTGAATTAGAATTCTCTAGTAATTTAACAATTGTAAAGACTATCAATAAACTAGTCAAACAAAACATCAAAAGCCGTCTATTTATTTATCCAAAACTAATCTATAAACAAAGTTCAATCTTCCTACAGTATCCCATCTTGGTATAATACCATCTTGTCAGCCATCAAACACACAAAAAGAGTTTAAGGTTAATTCTATTCTTTATTACAGCAAAATTAAAGATGACAAATTAAAACAAGATACAAAAGATAAGAAAATATTTTTATACAAAAAGTGATGATTTTCCAAATACTGCACAGAATCCATTATCAACCTTTGATGGTGCAGGACATCTAGAATATGGTCTACAGGCTTCATCTTTTCGGAAACAGCGTTTTCCATCACTGCACATATACATTGGAAATGGATGAATAGCACATTCTTCACGAGAACAATTTTCTTCATCTTCACCATTTGGACAATTTGAACGACCATCACATCTTTCAAGTAATGTTACGGATTTATCTTCCTTTTCATTACACTTGAATCCCTTTTCATTGAAATATTTTTGACAATCTTTTTCAATACCATCACAAGCAGTAATATTGCCCAAACAAGCATAAATTTTTGAATATGATTTTCCATCCTTGCAATAGACCATTTCAGTTTCATTTAATTTAAGTTCACCTGGACAGCCATCTTCATCTTCACCATTTGGACAATCACGAATACCATTACATACTCGATCACCATGCAAACAGAAACCTTTTTCAGCAGTGGATGCTTTGCATAAAACTTTTCCATTTCCAGTACACTGCTTACAATCACATCCATCTTCATCTGATCCATCATTGCAATCTCTTGTTCCATCACATAATAATCGCTTTGGTAGGCATTTGTTTAAATTTTTACAAAATTTAGCACCATTTTGACATTTTCCATCACTTTTAATAACAGTTTCAGTCATATTATTTGCACCTTCACAATTAACTTCATCACTTCCATCAGGACAATCAGCAGTACCATCACAAAGAGAATTTGTTCCAACAACAATATCCTAAAAGAGATACAAGTTTTAATCCATATATTCAAAACAACAACAAAAAAACTTACTGGACGACCTACACAAAGAAATCCCATTCCACGACAAAGTGTTACATTTGGAGGTAACAATCCACCAAGATATGCAATTGTATCATTTCCCATACGATCTAATGGATCACCACCAGATGGCCAGCTATCAGCATCATTACCATCATTCACTGTTGTTGATGAAAGTTTTTCAGCAGTTTGTGTTAAAGCAAAGACAAGTGGAATTGAAAAAATGATGAAAAGAATAACGAGAAGACCAAGCAATATAAGAATCACCTTTGGAATAGAACCACAACATCCACAAAGACAACTTGATATCTTAGATGGCTCTTCTTCATCATCTCTAAAAAATGGTGAATCATTAGTATATAATAGAGCAGAAAAAAAAGGCATTGAAAGGAAGCATGGAAGTACTTCGACCCTCTGTGAAAAATGTTGCTTGATAGAACTATCCCCTGTAGGCCCTCGAGTCAGCAGCTGATAGCCATGTCCGGTTAATTGGAAATGACATCAACATTCTATTATTCACTTGGAAGGGTCCTGGAGGCTCAAAGTAGAACATCGCCC
Organism: Panagrolaimus sp. LJ2400; assembly: GCA_024447215.1. Lineage (NCBI taxonomy): Eukaryota > Metazoa > Nematoda > Chromadorea > Rhabditida > Panagrolaimidae > Panagrolaimus > Panagrolaimus sp. LJ2400. Next base: position 3,300,494 of record JAMRYA010000001.1, on the reverse strand, counting down.
CTCCATTAATCCATCTTCAAAAGCTCTCTTCCATCTATCCCAGCAACCCAAAGATTACAAAGAACTTACTCAACACCAGAAACAGAAGTAGCAGCAGCATCATTTTGTGCAGGATTGAATTGATATGTGCGTTCTGCACTGTTTCGAGGATTTATAGAAATGGGTCTCATTTCTTCCCTTGGACCCTAGAAAAAGAACTTTGCATCATTAACAATGAAAAGAGGCGAAATAAACTTACAGTTAATTCATATGTACCTTGTCGACCAAAATCTGTATCACCTTCAAATGGTAATGCCATCTCAGGATATGTTGTAAAAGTATAAACAAATTTTGACTTAATGATTGTTGATGTCGTTGCAGGGGTTAATAATAAAAGCTGTTAGTAGAAGAAATAGATGATGATGATTAATAAAAGTTGTTAAACAGCCGAAGAAGAAGAAAAAACAACGGCAACGTTGAAAAAGAGATGTGAGTAAAAAATTATCGCAAAAAATGGCAGCAAAAAAATTTTTAGGAAGCGAACAACTTTTTTCTTTCTTCTTCTCTCTCTCGTTTTTCTTCGCGCGAGAAACAAACAAAGAAGAGCTGCTGTTTTTTTTTGTGTTTCACATGGCAGCTTTGGCGGGCAAACAAAAGATTTAAAAAATTCTCGAACAAAAGTTTTTTTCAGCAAGCATATCTTTTTGCTTACGATAGATAACAACTAGTATACTAAATTAACTTAAATAAAATTTTACTCCAACAAATTCAACTTTAAAAAAGAACTTGTTGGAGTTAAAAAAGCTTTTAAAAAATTACTAAAAAATCCGATATGAATTCCTTTAGCATCTTTATCTTTTTCTCCTTCTATGACTACAATTACATCATGTTTGTGATTCGTAAATTATACTTTTAGCTTGAATTTATACCACATTTTATGTTATTCATCCACCAGTCTCCTTCCTCAACATTGATGCTGCAGCTATTTTTTATATACTATAAACAAATGAACGCAACATTTTGTATAAACATTTTCTATTAAAAATGCTTGCTTCGTTTTTTTATCATTATCATGTTACAAACTTTTATCTCGTGTTTCTTTCCTTTTATTGTCGATGATGATGAACGTTGCTGCAAAATTGTTGCAAATGTTTCTTCATTGTTGCTGCTATTTTAAGTTGTCTTCAACAAAAGGTTGATGTGTTAATTAAAACCAAAAAAAGCTGAAACGTGTTAGCATAAATTTATCACCGATTGTAAAAGCATTGTTTTTGAAAAGGTTTATCACATATTTATTAGAATAATATTTGCAAAATCGGGTTTTTAACAGCAGAGGCAATGATCGATTGCTCTTTAATCTTCTTCCGTAACAAAAACTTTTTTTACTTTTTGAAACCATTTTAGTTTAGTTTTCACTTTTTTGCTTTCAACTTGTTCAGTCAATTCTCAAAAAATCAGCAGCAGCAACCATGTCATTTATTCGTGGAGAACAAATTGATGATATTATTGAGCTTGAAAATCTTCGTCCACAAGATTTAATCAATGATCCAACTCATACCCTTCTTCGACCAATTTTATCCCATATTGACGCGGAAGCTGATGACAAATCAATGGAAGTGGATCTTCGAGCAGAAGAAGAATTTCGAGCAGAAAAGCGTCGAATTTTTATTGAAAATTGTCAAAGAATTGATACTTATTATGATCGAAAACGGAAGCAAGTTGATACCGCTCATAAAGTGTACACTTCGAATAAATCAAATGAATCAAGAGTTTCACTTTTAATTGCTCGTGATAAACTTTTACAACAAGTTTTAGCTGAAGCTCGTGAAGAGCTGAAGACTGTAAGCGGGGATAAAGAAAAGTATCCGCAAATTATGAAGGGGCTAATTCTTCAAGGAATTTTGCAATTATTGGAGCCGGAAGTTGTTCTTCGATGCAGGTAAGAGATAAAATTTTTGGTTAAATATTACTTTTAATAATACAGTAGTTTTGCTTTAACGAATAGCAAAATTACTGTAAATTTCAAAACTATAGTAATAACACTTTTTTAAATATTTGATTTACAACAAAACTACAGTATCCCTGTGAAATTTTTTGCTACATTAATTTTCTTCTTTTTAGAAAACAAGACGTCGAATTAATTAACAGTGTTTTGAAATCAGTTGCTGAAGACCAAAAAAATATTAGTGGATTTTCAACCAAGGTTACCGTCGATTCCAACAATTACCTTTCTGCTGATGTCGCTGGTGGAGTAGAACTTCTTTCTCGTCAAGGGAAGATTACCGTTTCATCAACCCTTGAATCCAGAATGAATCTAATTGCTGAACAAATTGTTCCACAAATTCGTACTGCCCTTTTTGGCCCTAATCCTAATCGAGCTTTCTTTGATTAGCTTTAACATAGTTAATATATCCGTGATAGATAATTATGCGTGCTTATTATTTTAAATGCGTGCTATATTTTTGATAAATGTTTTTGTAACTTTTTGTTTGAATAAAAATAAATTATTTTAGTTGTCATTAAAATGGATGCTGCAGCATTAATCCAAAATGAAGGTGAAGTAGTTATTGGCTATGAACATAATTTTATGGAGAAGGGCGTTGCTGTAGTACCAATTGTTCCATTTGTCAGAAGTGCTAAATTGTATGAATTTTATTGATTTTTTGAACGTATAACGATTTTGATAAGCCACAAAAAAAGATAGATTAGAGTAGCATAGTTTAATCAACTGAAGGTTACTGTAGAAACATAATTATTTTTTATTTTAGCTTTGTTAAATTTTATTCATTTTAATATTGACTGCATTTTACACATTTGATATGTGTGTATCATTAAAGCCAAATTTCGACTTCTATCGAAAACATTTTTAGTTTAACCATTGAAGACTACAATATTGCAATCCCAGCAGACAATGTTGGACTTGTTGCAGAAGTTCATTTTGGAATTATTATCAGCCAAGAAGCAGCTGAAATATCCAGAGATAATGCTTTGGACTATGTCAATGGATATGTTGTTGCTTTAAATTCAAAGCTTCGAGATGATGAATACAAAAAAGATGACTCAAAACCATTTGCAACAGTTACAGATTTTAAAGGTTGCGTTGTAGCTTCAAATGTTATTACAAAAGAACTTTTACCACATCCTAATGCCGCTACAGTATGATTAGATTTTTAACATAGGGATTACTGCAATTGTGTTGTTTACAGATTTGGGCATCATTGAATGGCAAAGAGTGTCAACGCGCAAGCTTAACAGATGCTAGAATGAATGTTCAAGAAATGATTGAAAAAGCTTCACAACTTAAGACTCTCCATGCTGGTGATTTAGTTTTGAGTGGAGCACCTGCTGGTTCATTCTATATCAAAGCAGGAGATACTGTAGAAATTGGAATAGAAGATACAAAAATCTTTAATCGAACTGAAATTTCTGTACAAAAAGAACCCGAAGTATCAAAAACAACAACCCCACCACCACCAACAGAAACAACAACAAAAACATATCCACCAATGAATCAGGACTTAAGCAAATTTGCATAAAATTTTTAGTAAAACATTGTAATTAAAAAAGCTTACATGTGCAACATTATTAACCAAAAATATGCGTTGTCTTTTTTGTAACCAAAGTTTTAACAATAATATTTTTATTTTTACCAAAGAGATACAATAAACATATAATATTTATAAAGTTTTATCAGTAAATTCTTGAGTTGCACAAATTTCATTTTCACTTAGCGGAAAACTTGTTGCTGAAATTGAATTTATTGATGCTGGTGGTCCGGTTGTTGTAGTCGTTGATGCAAATTGATTCAATAATTCCCAATCATATGGATCATCATATCTGAGATCAAGCTTTTGAAATTCTTTATCCAGCAATGAGTAAATCTAAAAAACACATGAATTTTGATTTCCTTTTGCGACTTCAACTTTCTAAAAACAAAATAAAAACATACCTCTTGATAATCAGGCTTTGATATAAAGTACAAGAATTCATTTTTTTCAAAAATTACTTTAAAACTTTTTGGTAAATTTCCAATAAATTCATTCATTTTTTCATTTCTTATTGTAAGTTTCATATTATAAATATTTTGTCTTTGAAGTCGCGTAAGCTTATACCATAAAAGTTTTGAATTTGCAAATTCTGCACACATATATATCCAACTTTCAACATCATCTTTTCTTCCTTGATCCTGAAAAAGAAAACGAAATTAATAACAATTTTAAAAAAAAGTGTTTGAAGCAAAAAAAAACGAAACACATTTTTTTCATCTTTACTCCCCTCAAATATTTAAGTCGTTTTAGTCTTGTTTGAATAGCCGAGTGGTAAAACGCGTTGGTCCCTTGGCACGCGAGGATTCGTTTGATCGAATTTACTCCGACTTGTGGTGACCTAAATTGAATAACAGCAGTTTGTAACCTTGAATAATGAATTATTTATTCTAATTCAAGCAAATTGCTGATAACATTTTTATTATTTATTATTAAAGCTAGAAAAAGTAAAACTAACTTTTCGAAGATGATTATTTATTGAACACTTAACAGAAAATTCTATTGGACAAATATTTTTGTACATCTAGTTCGTACATACTGTGCGAATATGTAATTATTGTTATTTTTTCATGTAATGTGCTTAAAAAACGAAACTTCGTACAATCGATGCGATCTTGGAAACAATAGCTCGACAAAAATGCAGTTAAATTGATAAATAACAATATCCATTTTTGTCAGTAAAAAAACTCTATATCAAAATTTCGCACCATCTGTGCGATTTCTGGCACTTCGTACGACTGGTGCGAAAAATTTATTACTCAACAACATTTTCACCCTTGAACCCTTTAAAAAAAACAAGCTGCCTACCGCAGGATTCCAACCTGCGCCTTCCGAAGAAGATTGGTACCTGAAACCAACGCTCAAAACAGCAGCAGTTTGTAACCTTAAATAAAGAACTGATAATTTCTAATTCAAGCAAATTACTGATAACATTTTTACCTTTAAACAATTAAAATATTTTTTAAACATTAAAAGTAAAACTAACTTTTCGAAGATGATTATTTATTGAACAATATCGAGCAGTACCACGAAAAGAACATTTTGATTTGGGTGGAAAAATAAAACCAGTGCTTGAATCTTTATATCGTTTAGAAATTCCAAAATCAATCATATAAATAAGAGATCCATGAGAAGATGGAAGAGAGGAGACAAAATTTGATGGCTTTACATCTCGAGAAATATATCCACATTCATGAAGTTCTTCAATAGCATTGAGAGTCTGAAAAAGTATTGTAGAATTAAAAACTTGAAATTTTATCATGTTACTGTAATAACTGATATTAATTGCAAAAAAACTTGTGTCAAGTACAGTAAAGTTTTTCGTTTTTTCCTCAGGACAAAGTCAATTAAAAACAACTAACCTGCATTGCCACTCTTATAACCGTTCCATCTTTGAAGCATTTATCATCACACATTAACTTAAGCTCAGATAAACTAGGCCCAAGTAAATTCATAACCAAAAATGATAGTTTTAATGTCTTTGAATAACCTTCATCAAAAATTCTTCCAAAATGTTTACATTTTTTTTCTTCGGTTTCTTTCATTACAGATATTTCAAGTGAAATTGCATGTGATCGAGAAGTTTTTAAAGCATATGAATTCATTTCTTGATCTATTACAGAATATACAACACCATATCCCCCACGACCAAGTGTTCTTTCTACAGTATACACAGTATTCGATTGAGATGTAAAAGATTGAATTGGAATTGGTGATGGAACTTTTCGCCTTGGTGATCCACGATTACTTGCTGTCGAAGGTGAATATGATGTCATTATATTATTATTGTTGTTGGTTTATACATACAACATTCTTGTGGCAAAAAAATCTATCCAAAGCTGCAACAGAGAAAAGATGAAAAAAAAAGTGTTCTGTGAATGATTTGTAAGAGAGAAAATTTGCATAAACCCAAATCCACTGTTGCATGTTACTTGTCGAAAATTACTCTCGATTTTGCTTCCATAATTACAAAACTTTGGAGTATTGGTATTAATTTTGCTTCCACTATTATATTGCTATAGTCCTTTGATCTTTTATCCGTAAACGTTTTCAAGTTACACTCGAGTTCAGTCCCCATATTTTGCCTATTTTATAACCCTAACAATACTCAAAGCGCCGAAAAATGACAAAAAAAAGTTAAAAAATTCGTGAAAAATCGTAGAAAACCGTAGAAAATCGTGAAAAGTCGTGGAAAATTGTGGAAAATTTAGCACGATTTTCCACAAATGTTTCAAAACTTTTTCAGCATTTGGACATTGTTGAGGTTCCTATATGGGGTCAAAAGATATATAGAAGTTCAAAATTGACATAGATTTGTTCCCCAGGTTCATATATACGATTCATAAAAGCTTAATGTAATTTTGTCTTCTAGAAATCGTTTAATTAAAAAATAGAAAAAAGGGGGAAAATATGATGAAAATTTTGTCACCCATTGTGTAATTAAAACATGTCTTGAGTATTCTAAAAGGTACTATATAAAAATTTGTTTTAGCATTTTTGAAATCGGTATAAAGTTTTTTATGCATAACATGTTATTATGAAATGCCATTTCGGGTAAACCTTGTGCTGCAGTTGCAATACTGTTAAAAAGCTTTTCAAAATTTTTAAGTTTTGTGATAAGAATGTTTCCCTGGAATCTGTATTGACATGGATGATGTTTCCATTCTTTAAAATTGCGTTTTAACTCATTTATTTCAACTACGATTTTTTTTCTTTCGCCGTCGTACAAAAATCCTTTAAGTCCTTTTCTCATCAAAATGTTTTCCATCAGTTTAGTTTTTTTCCTTAATAGTCATGAACGGTCACCAGTTGCACTAATCACTTTTTTCTTTGTGGACTTTTCACGGTTATTGTTTCAAGAAATTTTTATTTAAAAAACTAAAAATTAGTTATGCCTATTTTCTATCATTGATTTCAGTCTTCATTTTTGAAAAACAGTCAGTCATTTACAGTCATTTTTAAATTTTAGTATTTGTCTATTGGTTTATTTGGTTACTGCTTTTTAAATTTTTATTTTTAATAAAAATTTTAAATAATAATGTTTTCCCAATCTAAAGTTAGCTGTAATGAAACAATTAAACGTCGCACAAAGAAGCTTTTTGATAAAAGTCGTCGATTGACTTCCATTTTTTCGGAATCTTTCAATGTTAACAGCTCTCCAATTGCGTCTAAATTTCGAAAGTCTTTCCAACAACGTTCTCCAAAAGTATTCCCATGTGCCCCAGAAACGCTAAAACAGTGTGCTCCAGAATGTACAACAGAAGTCGTTAAAAAACAACTTCCACCAGAAACACCTAAAAAAGAATTGACAAGAACCATTGCCACAACAGCTGATGTCATCAAAAGATCACCATCAAAATGGTTCACAAAATCATCAAAAAAAGTTATTACAAAATTGCCGTCAAAAACCATTGAAGAATTACCAACAAAAGTTTTCATTGATATTTTTAAATTCCTCCCTGCAGAAGATTTACCCCAACTTCGATTAGTTTCAAAAAGATTTGATGGAATTATTCAAAATCATGCCTTGGAATTACCAAAAATCTCAACTGAAGCATTAAATCTCAGCCATCCGGAAGACAATGAACAAAAAATTCTAAGCAGTCGAAGATGTTGCAAACCGCTGAATCTTGAAAATATTGATAGACCATTGAGACATTTAAAAACTCAAAGTCTTTCTTTAACTGGGGTTACTGTAACATCAAAGCTTATTCGATTTATACATCGATCAATCAAATATCGCCTTGAAGAATTGCGATTTATTGAATGCAGTTTTTGTATAAAGTTTGTTTCTTTCTTACCTTCTTTAGCTTGAAAGATATTGAATATATAGGAAAAACGTTAGCAGCTATAATCCAAAAAAACGCCACCTTCCAAGCTTATTCACAGAATATCCCTTTTTCAGATCCAATGAGCTTGCAATAATGGTTAAACAATGGGAACCAAAATTCATACATTTCAATAATTGCAAATGGAATTCAAATGAATCAACTCCAACACAAGATTTCCAGCAAAATTTTTTAGACGATTTGTTCTTTTCCATGAATAGAAGCTGTGATTTTCTTTGCGTTGATTTTTCATCTGCTTCTCCTTCTCCGCAACGGTAAGTGCTTTCACACTGAAAATGTCAAACACCAATAGGGTTGGATAATTTACCGGTAAATTATGTTTCGGTTAATTAACCGAAAATGCCAAAAGTGGTAAAATCAGGTAAATTTTAATAAAATGTCAAGAAAACGGCTATTAACTCGCTATTAAAGCTGTTTTTAACTAGGCTATTAGCTGTTCTAAGTTTTAACCAACGTTTTTAGTGTTTTACAGTAAACTGTTAAGTGGTATAGCTATTTAAAAAAAAAGAAAATGAGAGAGTACATGTATTTTCAGCATTTTTGAGGAAAATACTGCTTTTCACGACTTTTTGACATTGAAAAAATTATCAAAAAATTTAGAAAAATGTGAAAAAATTTTGATTTTTTGTTGAACTTTTCAAAAAATTTTTCATTTGTGCTACACACAAATTTTTATAATTTACCGGTAAATTATGCCTCGGTTAATTAACCGGCCAACCCTAAACACCAACAACCCTTATCATTCTAGGCTTGGATTTACTGATAAATTTTCAAAGCATTTTACCGAAAGCTCGAAACTTCCATCAACAATAATTTTTAATAATTGTTTGCTAAATATAACTGCTAAAACTCTTAAAGCTGCTGTTCAGGTAATTTACCACAATTACAATATTAAAAAATTACAGTTATATTTTAGCGTTATATTGATACATTAGAACAAAATCCCACAGTAAATCGTCCAAATCAATATCAATGGTCATTTGGAGCAATTAATGACACAAAAGATAATATTCTTTCAACAATTACATGCTTCCAAGAATACATTTTTTCTCAACATGAAAACTTGAATAAGCTTGAAATTGTTTTTGAACTTGATAAAAATTGCCCGCTTTTGCTTCTTTCTGTCAAATATCAACCAGAATCTTTTGCTGCAACCTCTCAGTCATCAACACTCATTGAAGCTTCATCTCCATTACAAGTACAAGATTGCAAAACTATTTTATGGGAGGAAACAGATGGTCTTGATTTTCCAGCAGGATTTTTTTGATTGCATTTATTTGTTGATGTTTTTGTTAGTAATATATAAATTTTTTTGTTTAAAAGTATTATTTTGATTAATAAATTTATTCATGTTTTTAAGTTACCTTGTTAAAATTTACTTTATTTTTTGCTACCTCAAAGAAAGATCGCGATCTTTAAATGCCAGCTGTATCTAAATATTTTTTTTATTACAATCAAAATCTGCATGTGCTTTTTTTAAAAAGATTTTTATCATCCCACTATTATTGTTCTATTAAATTTAGTTGAAACCCAAGAATTTGCAACTTACACAAATATTATATTTATTTCCGACATGCATTTGATTGCCTCAAGATTTGAACCTGCGCTTAAAACCTGTACATTGATCTTTTTTCTTTTGTACTTTTATTGCATCAAAACAAGTATGCTTCTTTTTTTTGCAAAAATTGTTGCAACATTTTTTCGCGCCACATTTTTCTCATCTTTTTTTTCAATCTTCTATTTTATCATCACGTTTTCGTCATTTTTCACTTTATTGTGCAACAGTTTTTGCATAAACATCTGGTTATGATTCGCGTATATCTATATTTTCTCACTTTTGTGTTTTTGTGTTTCTATTGCTATTTTCTTTTTCTGCCATTGCCATTTGTTCATTAGTATTGCCTTTCATTACTTTCCAAAGAAAACAAACATGTGCGCAACTTTCTTTGTCTGACATTTTTTCATCTCATTTCTTTTTGCCATCATTTTTGTGTGAAAATGACTTTTAATAGAAAAGAAAAGGTCAGCAGGCGGTGCATAAGATTACACAAACTATATATATCATTGGCACTGGACATAAGCAACCAAGCGTCGTCGTCAGTTGATACTTAAAAAAAATGGCGCCCAATTTATTTTTGCATTTGCCCGTTTTCTTTTTTTTTGTTGCTTTTCTTTCTTCTGGCTTGCTTGTTGTTTGGAAGTGTGTCTTTTTTCTTCTTTATTTTATTGTTTTTATTGATTCAAATTTAATGTTACTCTTTATTCATTTACAAAATGGTTGAATTTTGGCAGTTTCATCTAGCTGTAGTTGTTTTTAGTTCACTTTTCTTTGATTCTTGCTTGTTTCTGTTATGGCATTAGTTTATTCAGTTCTCTCTTTAGTCTTTCCATGCAAGTTGTTTTAGCATTTTTGAGCTCTAAAACTTATATACGGGAAGATTTTCGCATGAATTCCTATTATTTGCTGCATTGGGATTAGTTTGATAGCCAGTGAAATGCGTTAACTCTGTTCTTGAGCGAAATGTTAGATATATAACAACTTGTTCTAAAGTGCAGTGAATACATTTACCAACATTCTAGTTTAACTAAAATGCAACAAACATGAGAATTTTAGACCATCTTAGTAGACGTGAACCTGAACCAACTCCTAAGATCACCTGTCTGGCCGAGTGGGCCAAGGCGCATAGCACGTTGGGAAAACGATGAAATTAGCACGACAGTTTTTTAGGTAACATAAAGCCAAAAATGGTTTTAAGCGATTTTCTTTTACTTGTATTAATTTTATACACAAACAAATGTGCATATTTAAATTAAATTAATAATCAGTGAAAAAAATGCTGTTCAACGGTACCAAAAACATGCGATTTAAATATCGGCTTTCACGAGTTATTAATTGCACCTAAAACTAAAACCTTAGTTTTGAAGCCGGGGCCTATTGAATCTCTCTGAAACTTTAAGGAAACATTAATCAGGTCCTCAAAATCATATATACGAGCCAGATTTTGAATTTATGCGGCGAAAATGTTTTTTTGGCTAAAATAGTGCTAAAATCAATATCTACAGCATCATTATTTAGTTAAAAATTACTAAATATGATATAAATCAATTTTTGGTGACTTCTACCATTAAATATAGTCACATGGAAATATACTGGATAAATTTCCACCAGGTTTCAACAAATCTGGAGATGTGGTATCAACTTAAACTCCTATATTTAAGCAATAAATCATAGAACACTAAAAATGACTGTATGTTACACAAATAAATTACCTATTGTCAGGATGAAGATCTAATATATGACAGAATGTTAATTTTTATATATTTATTCACCAAAAGCGCTTAATAACCATATTTAACTATAGTAATATATATATTTACGTTAACATATTACATTAGAAAATTCTTAGCACGAAAATATATTTTCGTTGTTTGTATAAAATTTTAAATTGTTGTGTACAAGTAATTGTTTAAAATGACGGCAAATCTCTAGATTTAATACAGAATGTTTAAAATTTTCCCAGAACATCCCTTCATTACCATATTTGATAACCCAAGTCATCGGAAGTTGATTCTTTAAAAAATAGTAAAGTTCTAAGCAATTAGTGATGCAGTGCGCGGTTTTGGCTGACAAACCAGTTTGGCCGCATAAATTTTAAATCTGGCTCGTAAATATGATTATCTGATCCAGACTGATGTTCCCTCAAAGTTTCAGAACGATTCAATAGGCACTGGCTTCAAAACTAAGGTTTTTCGTATTTCTTTTGTGGTTGACAACTTTCTTTTGCAAAATTTTCGATATAATTATTTTCGAAGAACAATATTTATAGGTGCATTAAATAGCCCTTTTCCTATAGATTCTTACTGAAAAAATAGTTTTTGACCATCAACATTTGTGCGCCCGTGCGGATCGTTTGTCCATCGTTTTCCCAACGTGCGCATAGTTCACGTCTTCTTTGGAAGGCGCAGGTTCGAATCCTGCTGCAAGCAACTATCGTTTAGTTTGAGCTAGTGTTAACTCCTTAGGACACGTAGACTTGAACCAACGCCTAAGAACACTTGTCTGACCCACTGGTCTAATGCGTTGGTTTCAGGTTCAAATCTTATCTCTATCTGGCCGAGTGGTCTAACGCGCATGGTTGAGGTCCAGGCCTTATTCGGAAGGCGCAGGTTCGAATCCTGCTGCAAGCAACTAATAACATTTTGCTAAAAATATATTAGGGGTTTCTAGTCGATAATAACTTCAGGAGAAACATATGTGTTCTAATAGCGCAGCGTTGATGTTTTCTAAAAATTATTCTTCTTGTGTATTTTTAGTGAGCTTCCAAAAAAAGAATGCATTTTCAAACGAAAAGGGTCAAACGAGTTGCGTTTTTGATGACGTCTCAAAAGCAGCGCATAACTTTGTTTAACATGGCTTGCAAGCCAGTTTGTTGTGTTATGCTTCCAAAAAGCAAATATATTGATTTCTCGCATCTTTACCTATGTTATTTAGTTAAGAAATAGGCAGTTTTATTGTAGATTTGCATAAACGTTTCATTTCAAAACTTTTACATAACCCAAGAGCTTTAAGCAACTTCTATAAGTATTACTATTAATTTATTCAGTTTGCAGCTGCCTCTTTTATTTCTTCTGCGCTTTTTTATTTCAAGATCAAATAATATTCTTAAAAAATAACAAAAATTTAGCAACAAAAAATCATTTTTTTTGTTTGTCGACCTTTTCATGAGCCCCTTTTCTCGTTGTTTGTCGTTTTTTTCCTCGCATTTTTTTTCTTTTGCTTTGGTGTTACTCTCCTATATATCGAATCTTTTTCCCAGCTCGTTTGGCGGAGTGGTCTAACGCGCCACGTTCAGGTCGTGGTCTTCTTCGGAAGGCGCAGGTTCGAATCCTGCAGCGAGCAACTGCTTTTTGTTTTTTTTGGAATCTGAGTTTGAAAAAACGCCATCTGAAGTCGAAAGTCCTGTTTTTCACACCAGTTGTTTCCTATTAAAACGAGTTTTTCTATTACTCCTTTTTTTATTTTCTTAATTAACATTTTTCAGATGGTAAGGTTTCTTAATAATCTATTTCAGCTCAACATATTTCATGGATTAAAGTGTTACGTGCGTTGGGTTCAGAGCGTTGTAAAACAGTTCGGATTCTATCTATTAAATACTTCAGAAATCAAGAGTTTGAGAGGGCGTAATTGGTTATTCCCTCTCAAACGATGATTGATTTCTTAATGATATATTATTTCAGAATAACTTAGTGTTCTTCATCATGAACACTAAGCTTAAATGGTACGTGCGTTGGGTTTAGAACGTTGTGAGACAGTTTGGTCCCTATCTGTTGAATATTTTAAAAATCAGGAGTTTGAGAGGGCGTAAATGGTTATTCCCTCTCAGATGATGATTGATTTTAAAACTAGTGTTTATTACCTCCAAGAAAAATTTCTAAAGATATAATAATTATGGTACCCGTACCGAGAACGAACACACGTGGTCAAGGGGAGTCTATCCTCAGGTTAGCGAGAAAATTACAGTTAAGGAACTCGTCAAATTAACTCCGTACTCTTGGAATAAAGAGAACCGCCATAACACTCAACGTGAGTGTTATGATCGTCTATTTTAAAACATGAAAATATCCCTAAATATAAAGTAATGTCCGTCTTCTCATTATTAAGTCATTGATATTGAGAACGTGTGAAGAATAACTTTCTGATACGTAAAATATTTGTGACCTTTTAACACTATCGTAATTGCTTTTGACCCCTTTGATTTATAAATCTTAGAATGGAAAAAAGTAATAATGAAAGAGCAAAATAACGAAAAGAATATGCAAGTTGAAATAAAGCCAGCAAATTGTTAAAACATGTAACTGTAAAAATATAACCGCAGTTTAGTAATTGATCAACTTTGAAAATATCATGATTTATTATTTAAAACAGAATAACGAAATCGCTTTAAAACAGTAATCAAAAAATGCAAAAAAGTATTAAACACAAACAATACAGTACAATGTAAATTAATCTAATGTAAGCTGTGATGTGTCAATAGTATTTTTGGTTGCATTTTGAACAAGTGTCGTAAGAGCCCCTGATGATTTAATTCTTGATTTTCCCATTTCAACATGAAATTCTGAAAATGGTGCTACTGTCGATGAATCCTTTTTCTGTTGAATAATAGGATTTTTGAGTTGATTTGAAATTAAAATTGGAATAGATCCTGTTGTTGTGAAGGACACTGAATTACCAGTGTATAATGCGATCTAAAAAATTGAATTTTATTTTGAGTGTAGTAACAAGAAAGTGTTATCCAGTTTAGGACCAAATTTATCAGATCTTTAGCTATTTAACCAGTTCTTCATTTTTACAAATGTTTTTACTTACAAAGCGGATTTCACTTTTTATGAAATAACACACGATTCGTCTACAACATTTTATAATTTTCTATTGGTTGTTTATGGAACTTAAACTCCTTAAATTTGAGACATGTTTTTCAACCTGTAGATGAACATTTCAATAGTAACAAGAAAAATTATCTATTTCAATAAACGAATTTATTGAAGAATTTGGATAAGTTAACCAAAATGTTCACATCTAAAAGCCTATGAAATTTTTTGAAACTGGTATATCACATTATTATTAAAGCATGTAAAAAATCAGAAACAAGCAATGCATAGCTAAAAGCAGTAGACTATACTGTATGTTCCTTTCATAAATTGAATAACGGTACATCTGGGTAAATGCACGTAAAACGTGCATAATTCTTACTGAATACTATAGTATGAAAATTGTTCTGACTAAACTCTAACATGAATCATATACAAATAACTCACATAAATGCTGTATTGCACCGTAATTATATTACATTTTGTAATAGTTGGCATTAAAGTTGGAATCGGGATTGTTCGTTCAAAAGTGAATTTTCGTTTGCCAATGTACTAAAAATAATGCATTTCAAAATTTTCAATTGTTGTATTAAGCTTTACCTTATTTTTAATTTTTTCAACTTGAAACTTTTTTGTATGTGTATCACTTTTTGTTGATTTAATTAACATTTGACCAGTTTCTTCAGCAGTATAAGTTGTGATACAACAAATTCCAGATTCAATCCAAGTTACAGGAAGTTGGGAATCATTTGTAATTTCTGCTGTTAGTGAAATGGATTCGTCATGGAAATAGGCGATTTTTGGGCATGATAACTAAAAATGTGATTGGTAGATTCTAAATCAGTTTTGGACTTGGGGTTTAATTGGTTCTCTTCCCAAAATTTTCAATATCTCCAATTTTCTTACCTTGATTCTCAAATCTGAGCTCGGATTTTTTCCAACAACAATCTCCACTTTCTTTCCCAAATTTGGCTTTGCTGCAAAATCCACAACTGGCCCAATCACAATCCGTTGTTCAGCAGTTTTATCGAAACCCCATGGTACAGTAATCTCAGCTTTCAACTTGTAACGAATATGTCCATTTCGACCTTCAAAACTTGGCGGGCAATCTGCTGGAATTTTAATTGAAAATGGAAATCGCGATTCACCAATTGGAAGCTTTTCTTCAGTATTTTTAGGTTTCCATAAAATTTGTTCAACTTTCAAATATGTTACGTCACTTTTGTATAGTTCAAGTTCATTAGTTTTGCAACGCTTCTCTTTCCAAAATGTTGAATATCCACGTCCTAAAAAGGGATGCTTTGAATGTTTTACGGTAATGAAAAACAAGGACGAATCACAGCTCAATAATTCTGTCCAAAAATCAATGTTTAAATTTCTTTCAGATATTTCCTAATAAAGATCAAAACAACTCTCAAAAAGTTGCTTACCCGAAGCTCGAAGAGACATTTGCCTAGCTTTTACCATTTTTGATGAATTTAAAATTACATAACCAGAAATCACTGAATCTGGAACATACACACATCCAGATGGCGGTGAATCCAATACAATTTGAAATGTGTCCATAATTTTTAAAGTTTCACTAACAAAGATACCCAAAAAAATTCAGACAAATCTTGCAAGAATCAAACAGTAGAAGTAAAAAAAACAATTTGAATTTTTGCATAAAAAAAGAAAGTAATTTACACCGCAGACATCTCACATCAGCTTTAATTGAAAAACAATTAGAAGAAATTTGATACAATAGTTTCTTTAAAAGGAATATCCCCTTTTAATGAGATAACCTTCTAAAAAACTTTTTTCCCACGTTTTACTTTAAAAGTTTTGTGTTGAAAGAAAGTTGTAAATAGAAGTCAGAATTTGAGAAGTTTAACAAGATAGAAAAGCTATTGTAAAAAAAAGAATTTTAAGAATGTTGCAAATAATTAACCGTCTATAAAACCTTTAAATGCATTTTTTATAAAAAAGAAATATTAGAATACATTATGCAGACTGTCGTCGTAATTATGAAATGCCAGATGTTTAAGATTATAAAACCAACTCTAAAAGTTTTGTGTATCGATCAAACATTTGCGTCTTCTTTTTAGTTTGCATGCTTATTTTTCTTACTGTATTAATCATTTTGTGACAATCTCAGATTTGGGTTTAAACAAAAAATACATTTTAAGTTTTTTTAACTAATTTTTTGCTGTTCCATACTAAATATTGTCAAAAAATTAAAATTATTTTGGACTTTTGAAATTTGATAAATCATTATTTTAATAAAACAAAAAAGAGCAAAGAAAAAGAAATGAAAAAAAAGTTAGTCAAATAAAGCTTGAGTCATCTCGTTGAAACATGAGAGATAATCAACCAACGACTAATAATATTTGATGACAATGTGTTTGTTATTTTATATTTTTGTTTCACCTTTCATAGACACAAACAAACACGGACAAAAATGAAGAGTGAAAAAAAACATACGAAAAAGGGGGGACACAAAAATATGTGCAAACGAAAAAAACAGGTTAGTTCAAAGCAACACATAAAGAAACGTTTTTCTTCTCAATTTTTTTAAATCAATCAGGAAAAGGTGAATTTTAAAAAAATAAAGAAACAAAAGTGATCCGTGTTTGTTTGTTGTTTTTTTATATTAATTAAAATTGATTTTTTGTCTAATTCGAAAGCTCGTGCTTGAGTTTAAACGTGTTTTCTTTTTTTTAAATAAAATTAAGCTGTGTTCATTTTAGATTTCAAAAAGATGAAATTTTTAATATTTTTAATTTTTGTTGGATTTATTTCAATTTCTGAAGCTTGTAAATGTCAAGAACAAAAGGCTAAAGATGCTTACTGTAAAGCACATTGGGGTATGTTTTTTTTGATTATCAATTGTAGAGAATTACTGTAAAAATGTTTGCTGAAAATAAAAATTTTATTTACAAAATATATATTATGTAACCTGTTAACTATAGTTTTTAAATAAAATTTTTAGAAAAACATTTTTAAATATCTTCAAAAACATTACTTTAAACATATTCAATTTTCAGTTGCTCATACAAAAATTCAAATTCGCCAAACAAAAACTAAAATGCCAGAAGGTTCATCCCGGGCAGGATTAAATAATATTCGTTACAATGTTGAATATGGAAAAATCTTTAAAGTAAACTTTTTTTTCTCTCATTTTCAAAGATTACAATTTGTTTTTTAGTCTCCAGCAGATTTGAAAGGTGAACTTCCAAAAGAAATTTATACACCATCTGAACGACCAGCATGTGGACTTTTAATGGATGCAGGACAAGAATATCTTTTAGCTGGTAGGTTAATTGTTAAATGTCTAGGAGTAACGTTTTTCATAAATATTGCCTTATTCTTTTACATCAAAAGTTCGTTTGCGGCACATCAAAAGTGGCACCGTTATTTATTTTAGTTTCGGGAAACATAATTTGTGGACAATTTCGAATGTTTCAAGCTAAAACAAAATTTTAGGTCGATATGAAAATGGAACTATGACAACCGTTCTTTGTGGGCAAGTACTTTCAGATGATCCAAATAAAGAAACATTTGAAAATGTCTTGGAATGGAAAAATGTACCTGCATCACTTCGAAATAGACTTGAAATTAAAGCTTTTGAACCATGTAATTAAAAAAGTTTTTGTAGTAATTAAATTTACTGTTTGCATTTTTTAATGTCGTAAATTTTGGCCAATTATAACCGTATCTTTGTAATAAAAAATGAGCACAAGAAATGAATAAAATTTCGGTTTTTCGTATGCTTCACCTGTATAGTTTTATTAGTCGGCAGATTTGTGCGCATCTTTGAAATTACAAAGATAAAATAGTTTATCCAACAATCAATTCTCTTTATCAGTAAATGAATAAATTAAGATCAAGTGTTATCCAATAGTGTTTTTTTTATCATTGCAAATGCCTTTAATCAAACATTAAATAAATAATGAAAAGTATTGCTAAAAGGATCAAGAGAGTGACTGCAGATAAGAAATTATAAAAGCAAGATTTTTGTTGCAAAAATAGTATTCATTCTTCAATTCATTATTTTGTGGTTTGGTTTAATCTAATTAAATATAAAAATGAAAATATTTTTTATTTTCATTTGGGCTTGCTTTATTCTTAGCTTCGCTCAAGCGGAAGTGTAAGTTTTTAAAAAAAATAGAGTTTAAAAATTTATGGAAAAAATTTTAGTATAAAGCCTCGCTTTAAACGTATCTCTAACTACCGATTTGCTCCATCTACTGATGTACCTGTTTTAACTGTTATAGATGGTTCCACTGCAGCTGAAAATACCAATGACGATGCTAGTAATCTCGTCGTTGAAAATATTCAGACAGAAACTACTTCAAATCCAGCAGATACAACAAATATCGAACCTTCCCAAAAATCTACAGTAGGCATAATTGAAACTACTACAACAACTCTAAATCCTGTTTTAAAAAAAGTTGAAAAACAAAGGTCAAAAAATTTTACTAAAAAGCTTGGAAGAAAACATTCTGGAATTGTTGGAAATGATCAAGATTCAACTTTACATGATGGCGAAGTTTCTGTTGCTGGAAATTCATCTGTTGTTAATGCATCTGAAGCTAACAATGCTAATAATATTCATGGTCAAGACGTTGCTGAAACAGCTGCTGTTACAAATACACAAAATTCAATGATTTCTGATGCAAATACAACTCCTACTCATACTACCACTGTTAAATCTGTTGATGCACATACTCATTAATAAAATTATTTTCTTTTGCGTTATTTTTTTAAAAAATAAAATAAAAATTATGAATTCAAAAAGTTTTGCAAAGTTGGAGGCTTAGAAGTTAGTGAAAAGCAAAATAAGCTAAAGAATTTAAAACTTTCAACCACATTTTTGAACTGTTAAATATGTTAGTTTTTATCGTGTTTTTTAAAATAAAGCTGATCAAACATCTGGTAATAATAAAGTGATACTTTATTTATACATTTGATTAATTATAAAACATTACTGTAAAAAATTGTTGAACACAATTTACTGTCGTTTTGGCAAACTGTTACCCAATACTTTTTTATAAACAAAAAATTTTAATAAGCTGCTTCCAAATTAATCCCTCACTTAAACGTGTTATTACTTTTTCAACTCTGTAATTTATTATAATTTTTCTAAACACATAATTTACAGAGGTAATCAACAATCGACAATCAATAATGAGTGATAATCGTCTCGTTAAACTTGGGTCTTTACTCGAGTCAAAAAACCGAACCATTCGAAATGAAGCTGCATCAGTTATTGGACAAATTCCCTTCACAAATGTACATTTATTACCAACACTAAGAAAATTTTTGCAAAATAATTTATGGGATACTCGTGTAAGTGCTTCAGATGCACTGGCAAAAGTTTTACAAGCAATGCCGCCTGCTTCCACAACTTCAACAGAAATAAAAATGGAAGAAAAATTTGATAATGAATGTGGTGAAAAATTGCAAAGTCTTAACGTGAAACAAATTATTGAACATTATCGTCCTTTGTTGTGGTAAGTAATGTGATTTGAGGTTAAAGCTATTAGTATTAAAGATTAGAAAGGACTTGGTATATTCAAGACAATGGATATATCAAATCCTGCATTAAAAAGATAAGCTTGACACTAGTTGTTAACTCTATTTTTTCCTTCGTCAAATTCCTCTACAAAGCATTTAGCTGTAAAATATAAAAGCTCTTTTGTAGCTCTGAAGGAGAAGAAATGAATGCTCGAGGAGTTAAAGTTTCAAAGCATGAACAGCGTACACAAATTGATCAACATTTAAATATGGAATCACGAATATATGGTTGTACAGCATTTCTACAAGATACTGATATTGATCCAACACTTTATCAACCACCTGCAGATACATCAAATTCATCAGATCAAATGGTAAGCTACCACTTTTTATAATTTTCTTGTAAATCAAAATTATAGGAGCTTAAAACAGAATTAGAAATTACGGTAGTTGATACCGAAGAAGAAATAGATCAAGGCTTTCGACAACTTATTGGTTGGATTATTCAAGATATTGCAGATCAAAAATGGCAAACTCGGCATGGTGGATTTTTAGCATGTCATAAAGTGATTTCATATTCATTTGAAAGGTTTCTCCTATTCTTAAGCATATGAAACAAACATTGTAATCTTTGTGTTTTTAGATTATCATCTGGTTGGATAGAAGCTATTTCACAACGTGTTATTGAAGTATTAGCGTTGGATAGATTTGTTGATTTTGCAACTGGTTCGAATTCTGTTGCACCTGTTCGTGAAACAGCAGCCCAGTGTCTTTGTGTATTGCTTTGTAAACTTCCGTTGAAATCTTTGCTGACAAATGCTATCATTAAACATTTAAGAGATTTGCTACAAATTGATAATGATAAAGTAATCTTTTTTACAATAATTTGTTAGCCATTGAATAGTTATTGAACACAGCAACTTTTGCACTAAAAAAATTTATAAAATGTTTGAAGATTACCGTAATCATCATAATTTCAGCGATGGCAATGCCGACAAACTTCATTAATTGTTTTAAAATATTATTTTGCGGCAATAGAGCCTGATGAAAATTTTTATCAACTTGTTCATGATGTTCTTGAACGAATGAATGATTCAAATGATGAAGTTGTTTCAGCTGCAATTGTTGCATTAGCTTCGCTGTTTTCAAATTCAAAACTTGAAGATGCAAAACGTCGAGAACTTGCAAATTTAGTTATGACAAGTGTTTGGGAAAAACTTAAACAACCAGAATGTTTGAGACAGGTTTGTTTTTGGAATACTGTAGATTGTCTTTTTATAATAGATATTTTACAGCTTCGAGATGGTGTTGATTCAGTGCTAACAGATTTAATTGGAATTGTAGATGTATATGCTCAAGTAGAACCCGATACAAATCTTTCAGATTCTGAATTTCGAACATTTGTTGATCTTCTTGATCCACGACTGATTTTAAGAACTTTAAGGATTCTCAAATGTTTACTTATTAGTTTATCAAAACCTATTACAATTTCAAATGAGGTTTGTTTTTGAGCATTTTTAGCTTGATTACAGTAATCCTTTTTTTCAGACATTTTATCAACTTTTAAAAATGCTTTATCGTTGCTGTCTTTTTACTTCACCATCTGAGGGTTCAGAATTGCTAGAATTTGCTTTAGTAATTTTATTTAAACTTGTTGAAGTATTTTCAAATCGATTTGGAACTCTTGAAGCTCTTCATAATACAATTGGATATTGGATTGGTTGTTTAATGACAGATGATAAAAAAGCTGAAATTGGTAAGCTTTTTTGAAGTTTTAATCTTTAATAAAGCAAGGAGGTGATTGAAATTTTATCGAAGCACACGAGGAAGTCAAAAAGGTACTGTGTAAAAGATATGTTAAGCAAACTGAATGTAAAAGGATTCTTAAAGAACAACAGATGATTTGATATTTTAATTATTATACCTATATTCAATTTAGATGTCTTTGCTTTATGTGTAAATGGTCCCACATCCTCCAGCACAAATCCGATAGAACTTATTTGTGGTAATGAAATTTGTGCAATAACTGAAAATGAAAGACCGAAAATAATTCTTGAAAGAAAAATTATACTTGCAAGATTTTTATCGCCGATTGTAGACGCCTTGTATCATTCTGGAATGGTTATTCGTGATCAACCTGTATATATTTCAATTCAACTTATCTTTCTACCATATCTTCGATCAACAGTATTATCACAGCGACTTGGAGCTGCGCTAATGCTAAATTGTTGGGCACGAATGTTTCGACGTCAAGCATCACGGTAATTAATCTTTAATTGAAGTTGTTTAACGGTCTTTAATAATTGTTTTTAGAAGTGATCTTCAAGCACCGCTAATATTTCCAGAATCTGCCGTTTCAGAAGCTATTACAGCACTAAGTGCACAGCCAGAAGTTTTTAATGATGTCATAATATCTGTACAAAATTTAGCAACAGAATGTGATGAATTTACTCGATACTGTCGGCGAAATGGCGCTAAAGAAGCTGATATGCCAGATAGTGCTGCAGCAGAAGAGCTAGAAGGATATACAAAAGCAGCATATGATGCATGCATGAAATATTGTAAGCCACAAAATGTAACACTTGTAAATACTCGATTTGAATATATTACAATGTTAATTAAATCTACAAAAGCAACAATTCGAATCAATGCTAATCGAGTCAATGCTTTAATTGGGTCTGCGCTATTCTATTTTAATCATACTCCACCAAAGTTAACTCCAATGATTCGTCCATTAATGGAAGCAGCAGAAAATGAAGATCAAATTAAAATGGCTGAAGAAACTTTATTTGATTCAATTCCACTTATGCTGCTTGTAACATCAAATCGAGACCCATGTCCACATGCTAAAATTGTTAAACAAATTTGTACCGGTCTTACAGTATCTCCTAATTATACACCACCAATATCTGCATGGGCAGAAGAAAAAGATTCAACTACCGTAATCACATTACTAAAATTAGAACCCGATGAAAAAATATCAAGAGCAAAAAATTCTGAAATGATTTTAAATGCATGCTTTTCACAGCTTGGTTCAGACGTTCTGGTTGTTTGTAAAGAACTTGAAAAATATTTATCACTTGAAGTTGTGTCAGATGATTTGGAAGCTACAATGTTAAATGTTGAAGTTGTTCGAACAGTGTTTTTACAATGGCGTAAATTTCCAGCGCCTGAACAAGCTGCACAACTTTCTACTCTTCTTAAACATTCAAATCCAGCAATTCGATATCGAATTTCTCGATGTATTTTAGAATTTGCAAAAGTTAATCTCTTTGAAACAATGAATCTTTTCTACGATGAAATTACAAAATTTATTGGTGATATTGATTCTGATTCATCAAGAGCTGGAGCTGTAGAAGTTTTGCTGCAACTCAGTGGACTTGAAGATAAACTTGTTGGTGCAACATCCCTGCTGGCACCACTTGCATTTTCAGCAATAAGTGATAAAATTGAAACAATTCGAGAAACAGCTGCTGCAGCATTCAGAAAAATGGTTACTATTTTACCACTAGAAAAGGTATGTATATTAACTACAGTAGTCCAGTCTTACAGATATACATATGGCTAAAATATATTAAACGTTGCAGTTTAATTCGTTCATAGAATTGAAATTTTTTAATTTTATTAACTCGCAACTACCGGAACCTTAATTTTCAAATTACTATATTCTAAATAATTTTAGGATGAACATTCATATATTTCATCATACTCTCCAGCACTGGCAACAAAATATCGTCAAAATTTAAATTTTTTAAATGTTTTATCTGCACCTTCTTCTCTGCCATTATTAACAAAATCTGATATCCCATATCTTAAAGCAGATGTTGATCTACGAAGTTATCAGTTAGAAGGTATTACATGGATGATGTTTTTACATAAATTTGGTCTTAATGGTATTCTTGCTGATGATATGGGTCTTGGGAAAACTCTTCAAACTTTATGTTTACTTTCAAAAGTTCATAATGATAAAAGCTTACAAAGTGATAACAAAGAAAATTGGTCGCTAATTGTTTGCCCAAAAACACTTGGAAATCATTGGTGTAATGAATGGAAAAAATATTTTCCATCTGAAAAACCTTTGAGAAGAACGCATGAATTAGGGGCTAAAAATTACGCTCCAATTGTTGTTGCATCATATGAAGAACTACGGCATCAACCACCTTTACGGTATGCTGTAATGTGTAAGATACTGAAGTTTTAATATAATATTTTAGAGCAAAACGTTGGAAATATGTTATCTTGGATGAAGGGCATTGTATTCGAAATCATGCAACACAACTCTTTGAAGTTGTTTCAAATTTAATTTCAAAGCATCGCCTTATTCTCTCTGGTACACCTGTACAAAATTCACCAGCAGATTTATGGGCACTATTTCGTTTCCTTATGCCTGGATATCTTTCAACTCGGACATCATTTCATCAAAAATATATTAAACCAATGTTAGCATGCCGAAATCCTAAAGCTACTGAACAACAAACTCGGGAAGGTGAAGAAGCTCTCAGTCTTTTGCATCGACAAATTCTTCCATTCTTGCTTCGAAGACTTAAAACTGATGTCTTGAATGAATTACCAGAAAAAGTTGTACAAGATTGTCTTTGCCAATTGACGGATGTTCAAAAGACAATGTATGCTGCAATTGTTGATAGATGTTCTTTGATGAAAGATAAAGAAAGTAAGTTTACTTCTAACGAAATTGCTATGAATTAATATATGGTTTTTTAGAAGATGAATTTTCGCTATCTGCATTACATACTCTTATTTCATTAAGAAAGCTAGTTGATCATCCGCTGCTTATTGCTGAAGTTCTACAAAAACTAAATTTGCGAGAAAATTTTGATGTTCGAAAAAAAGCTAATCAAGTAAGCTTATCCTTTCTACAATAAACTTTAACATTTCTATTTTAGAGCTATGAATTATCTGGTAAACTTGTTGCATTAAAAGAAATCCTTGATGAATGTCAAATTGGTAAAGATAAATCTGCTGATCAATCAGATTCTTCACAAGATGGTGTTGAAGTTCCATCAATAAATACACATCGAGCGCTAATCTTCTGTCAATGGCGTGCTTCTGTTGATTTACTTGCAAATTATTTTGATAATGGTGACTTAGGAACTGGAATTTCATATCTTCGATTAGATGGTACTGTACCACCTGCAGATCGACAAGCCGTTGTTGATCAATTTAATCAAGATGAATCTATTGATTTAATGCTGCTTACAACACATGTAAGCATAAATGTAATGCCTATAAATTATATTAGTATTATTATATTTTAGATTGGTGGTGTTGGACTTAATCTTACTGGTGCAGATGTTGTAATCTTCTTAGATCATGATTGGAATCCGGTTAAAGATTTACAAGCAATTGATCGTGCACATCGTCTGGGACAAAAGAAAACTGTTAATGTTTATCGTCTAATTACACAAGGTTCAATAGAAGAAAAAATTATGAGATATCAAAAATTTAAATCTGATACTGCTAATGTAAGATATCCTCATACATCGAACTAATATAAATAACTTACTTCTTTTTTGCAGGTTCTTGTTGGTGCTGATAATCGTTCAATTGGTTCTATGGCAACGGATGAACTTTTAGAGCTTTTTAGTCTTGATGAAGGTGATACAAAGTCATCAAATGGTTCATCTACAGCAACAGGAGAATCAGAAGGAGGACCAAAAACTAAGCGACGTAAAACTGCTGCTTCATCAAGTGGTAATATTTCTGGGGTTGGAGGTTCTGCTGCAGCAGGAGGAAGTGGTGGAACAGAAAAATGGTGTGTTGAAGATTTATGGGATAATTCACAATATGAAGAGCAACATTCTATTGCTCAATTTTTACGTAAATCGAATCTCTAATTTGTTTAACAAAAAATATACGGTAACATTTGAAGTTACTACGGGTTGTTTTAAATTAATTATTTAAATTGTTATTTTTATGTATCTATAATTTATTTGTTTTTGATTTTTTTTATATTTAATAAAGTATTACAAGGATATCTATCCGTAACTTCAAAAGAACTTCAGTTTGCTATAACAAAATGCATTTAAATATCTTTTTTGAAATTTTATAGTGGATACAAATGATTCTGGCATGCTGGTCGATATATTAATTTGCTAAAATAGTATTTTTAAAAAATAGATAAAGATTTAATTTTAAAAATAGAGCAGCAGATTGATTTGATAGAAAAATATTTTTTGCTGCTTCCCTTTTTTGTGTTCAGCTTCAACCAACGTTTTTGCTATTTTTAAACTCCCCGCATTTCTTTTGGGAATATTTTGCCAAACGTTATGCTGCTATTTTTTTGTCAGCCCAAAATGCAGCCTTCAATCGAACTTGCTATTTTCCCTTCTTTTTTCTAGTTTTTTACACATTTTTTACCAATTTTTTAATTAATTTTTAACATTTTCGTATTATTTAATCTATTTTTGTGATTTCTGTAGTATTTTCCTTCTAGATCTAGCGTTTACCCCATCGCGCGTTGTCTTTTTTAACTATTTTTCGTGCAGTTTCTACATTTTTTTACTTTTTGATTGTGTAAAGCCATTTTAATGCGCGTTAATATTATATTATATTTGTTGTATATTTCTTTAAAATCTTTATTAATCTATCTTCTTTTTTGTAGGTACATTCAACATGGCAGTTAAAGGTAACCAGATGCTCCCCGGAAATCATTTCCACAAGCATTGGCAACGTCGAATTAAGACATGGTTTAATCAAGCTGCACGTAAATACCGCAGACGACAAAATCGTATTACTAAAGCTAAAGCTGTTGCACCAAGACCTGCTGGAGGACTTCTTCGTCCTGCTGTCCGTTGTGCTTCCAACAAATACAATACTCGTGTTCGTCTTGGACGTGGCTTTACTCTTCAAGAACTTAAAACTGCTGGTGTTTCTGTAGTTGATGCTCGTGCTTTCGGCATTGCTGTTGATTTCCGTCGTACCAATTTGTCTGTTGAATCTCTTCAAGTAAGTTTAATTTAACTGATTTTGCTATTGATTAATATTATAATTCTTTTTAGCAAAATGTTCGTCGTTTGAAAGAATATCGTTCAAGATTGATTGTATTCCCTAAGAAAGCTGGAAAACCACGTAAGGGTGATGCTACTGAAGAAGAAGTCAAACTTGCTACTCAACTTCGTGGAACTATCTTACCACTTAAAGCTGCTGACAAACGTGAAAAAGCTCAACCAATTACTGAAGCACTTCAGAAATTCGAAGTTTTCCGTCATTTACGTCGTCTTCGTGCTGATAAGAAATACAAGGGCAAACGTGATACCAAGGCTAAAGCTGCTGCCGAAGAAGGCATTGGTGGTGGACGTCGTTAAAAAACTTTTTTCTTATTATTCGTTGTTTGTTTGCGTTTGGAGCATATGGTTGTTAAAATAAAACAATTTTTATTTGCTTGTTATAAATATTTTTATTGTTTATTTATTTCATTCTGTTACAACATATCCAAGTTTACTGTACAAATAATTTGAGAATAGATTAGATTTAGAAGGATGAAAAGTTTTGGGAGATAGAAGATTTTCTTTGGTTAAAGCTTTATGAAGTTGTGAAGGTGTAGTACAAATAAGATGTCCCAATTCAGCAAGTCGATCAGCTAGCTCCATTTGATGATTATCCATTAGCTTATCATTTACAACTGCAATCATTGGTTTTTGAAGTTTTAAACTTTCAAGGCATGTTCCAGCTCCAGCATGTCCAATAATCAAAGTTGCAGATTTCATATTATCATGAATTGAATTTTTGTAACGAAAATATTCAATCTAAAAGATTGTTGTTGTATTACAAAAGGGAATATTATAATATTAAGGGATTTGGAATGAATCCAAAGTAACAAAAAGGTATTCCAAGCTAGTTTGTGTCAAAAAGCAAACCTTTAATCCACAATCATCTTCAACGAAGCATCCTTTATCTTTTTCTTTAAGTCCATCAGGAATTAATGAGCAAATAGTTTTACCAGCACCACATTGAATAACAACTTTGCTAATTCCAACATTTTTTAATGCTTTTTTAACTTCCAAACTTAAAACTGTTTCAATAAGATCATCGAATTGCGTACTTCCAACTGTAACAAAGCATTCGTTATTATCCATAATTTATAATCTAAAAAATGGCAAAGTTTTTAAAAGGTTTAATTTAGGATGCAGAGAAGAAAACGAAGGTTTTTAAAGAAACTTTTTCTAGGGATTTACGCGCGCAACAAACAAGTACTGTAATTACAGTATCAAGAAACATATTTAAGATTTTTAAAGCAGTTTTCAGTTGCTTTGCATGCTTTCCTTTCGTTGAAGAAATAAAGTTTAAATGTGTTTGGTGCTAGCAAAAAAGGGGAGTGGAAAAAATATTGCCAGAGAAAAGGGAAAATATTCATAGGAGAGTAAAAAGCCTTCACGTTTCAAATATAACGATATTTTGTTCAAATGCTACAATAAACATGTATATCACAGCATAAAATAGAAAACATCGAACATATTTCAACTTGATTAAGTTCTGAAGCGTTTTCTGAGCTAAGATGGAAGAGAGAAAGCTGGAAATTTTATGCGCAAATCTAATGCGTCAATACTTCATCGATTACATTGTTTAATATTATAATATTTGTTTTCTGTTACTTTATAATAATTAGTTTCAAATTCGAACTCATAAAACAAAATTCAACATAAAATTTTTTTGTTAAAGATACGTGAGCGGTATTTTCTTACAGCGAACTTTTTTTTGAAATCAAATTTTGAAAACGCGAGATAGCCCATTTCAAACATACATCGAATTGTGGCTTATTTAAAATTAAAATTTTAATAAGTATTAATATTGTATATCATTGATTTTGCAGCCTTTAAAATCTCCACTCTCTCTTCTCTTATTTTGCAAAAAAATATATCGTGAAATAAAAGTTAATGCATTTGCCGCGTTTGAAATTGTACAAAAAGATTTTAACCCTTTTTATTAACGTTTGACTGTATTTTAGAAAATCTCGGAAAAATGGTTAAAAAACCTATTAAAACTGTTGATGATATTAAAAGAATGATGGCAGAAAAGCAGCAAAATGCTGAAAAGAAGCGTCAGCAACGGATGGCTGCAGATGATGCCGAACCAAGTGGAATTTCAGCTGCTGGTAATTTATTATACCGTTTTTCAAAACTGTTATATAATTATGTTTTTAGAATTGTTAAATGGTCAAAGTAAAAGTGAAAGTTATCCAAATCCTAATGGTGCATTAAATGGATTAAATGAAAGCAGTAATGGTATTGCTGGATCTTCTTCGAATACCCCTCAGGTATGATTAAAGTGTATATCTTACAGTTGTATAATTGAATTTTCATTTTCAGAAAAAGCGTAAAAATAAGAAAAAGAAGAATAAGAATAAAGCTAGTGCAGGATATGATGGAGCTTCAGCTGATGGTAAGCATTTTATTTAACCAATACCGTATCCAAGATTAATTTTTGGATATGCTCAAGCAGTTTTGAGAAGGCGCGTCTTTGATCTTTATCGATGGCGGCAAAAGAATAAAAGATTTGGCTATTTCCAAAGGAGGTGCGATACTCAAATACCTCTCTTTAAATACGCTATAAATCCACTCTAATAAAAGTCTTTATAGATAGTCGAATTTCTGAAAAAGATGAAGATGTTGAAATGCCACATTTAAATGGTAATGAAACAAAAAGCAGAACTCCAAAGAATAAATCTAAAAAGCATCAACATGAAGAACTGATGGAAGCAGAAGAAACTGCTGAAGTTAATGATGATTCTGCTGCTGGTATGTTTACAGATTTGTTTGATTTTGTTAATAATTTAAATGCTTTTATTATAGAAACACCAACAAATGGCCAAGGAAAAGGTAAAAATAAAAAGCGAAAGAACAAAACCAAGCAACATGAAGTACAAGAAAATGCTGAATTAAATGGTACTGAAGAGCTAAATGGTGTAAAAGAAAAAAACCATGTTGAAGAAACACCAACAAATCCAAGAAAGCGTAAAGCCGCTCAACGAGCTGAAGCAAGTTTAGCAGTTGTTCCACTTTCACAACGTAAAGATGATTCTGATGAAGATGATAAAGATTATATTGTTGAATCACCTGATGAAGATGGAAATCCTAAGCGTTCAAAATATGATGAAAGTGATGATGAAGATGATAGTGAAGAAGAAGATTGGTCTCGTCGAACACTTGAACAACGAATTGCTGATATGCTTGGTGGTGGAGTTTTCTATGATAATGAAAGCGAAGATGATAGCGATGAAGAAAGTGATGAAGATGGCCGTCCTATCCTTTTAACCCATCGTGATGATGAAGACGAAGAAGAAGAGACCGAAGTTGAAGTCAGTGATTCAGATGATGAAGTTGGTCGCATTGATATTGATGATGATGATGGAAGTTCAGAAGATGGTGCAGAAGATGACGGCGATGAGGATGGCGAAGAATTTTCTGATGATAGCTTTGATGAAAGTGCTCTATATCATTCTGATGAAGATGAAGAAATTATGAGCTTTGATGAAGATCGTCCACCAAATAGTGATGATGAAATTGATGATATTGTATCTACAATTCGTCCAAAAAAAGATGATATGTCACTTCTTGATGATCTTTATTCTGCTGGTATTGGACATGGTTCATCAGGGGATGAAGAAGAAGATTCTGTCTTTGGTCCAGTTGATGATTTAGATGAACTTGCTGAAGACGATGAAGAGGATTTATATGCTGAAGACGACGATGAAACATCTGAAAATCTTGGAAACTTCATTGCTCGTGATGATGAAGAAGATGAGGATGAAGATGAGGACGAGGATGACGAAGATGATTCTGAGGATGATATGGATATTGATCTTGGTGATGATGAATACACTGATATTAGTCCAATGTTCCAAATGACAACAGATTATAAATTTAAGATTGATGGCTACCGTACTATTAAAGAAAATTCATTCTTATTAAAACTTGAACGTACAACTGCTAAAAAATCTCTTGGTGGTTCATTTACAACATTTAAATTTGGTCAAATTGCTGATACACATTCCGTTCAAATAGCTATGGATGCATTTAGTTGGATGGTTGCACCGGTTGAACGGGATGCATTTTTCAGTCATCTCTTTCAACGCCGTGTTCTTTTTGTTAAAAGACGTGATAAAACTTATTACAAAGGTTTATTTTCAAGTGATGGACTTCTTCGAATGGTTCAAGAAGTAAGTTTATTTTTGGTGTACTCTAACTTTGATTGTAATATTTGATTGATTTTAGAATGATTTGGAATACGGTATCAATATTAATGTTGCACATTATGATCGTGAAGGTGGTCGTACAACTCATAATCCAATTGGACGAGTTTTTGCTAATCAATTGAAGGCATTTGTTAAAGCTGGAATGTCAATTCAGTGTATTAATCCTCAATCATATAATGATGAAATTTGGTATATTTGTGAAATTCTTCAAGAACTTACTAATAGCTTTGTTGGTGCTAATACGTATGTTTTGTGTTTTGTAATTTTATTTGAGCTAATCAAGGATTTTTAGATATTTGACACCTGCAAATTCAGCTGGTTTTGCTCCACATTGGGATGAAGTTGATGCATTTATTCTTCAATTAGAAGGCAAAAAATATTGGCGTGTTTGGTCACCTGCTGATGGCGATGCTGCTCTACCAGATGAATCAAGCCGAAATTTTACTGAAAAAGAAATGGCTGATAAAAATTTGGTATTCGAAGGTACATTGGAAGAAGGTGATATCTTATATGTTCCACGTGGATTTTATCATTCTGCTTCAACTGGTAAAGAGCATTCCCTTCATGTTACCGTTTCATTATGTCATAATGTAACATTTACACATTTAATGAAAAATATTAGTGATGAAATTTGGGATTCTATTCGACAATCTCGTCTTGTTGCTCGTCGATCCCTTCCTCCTGGTGTTCTTGAAATGGCTGGTGTTGCCCCGGTAGATTATGAAGAAGGATTAAATGAACAGTAAGATTTTTTTAAAAACATATTTAAAGATTTAAAAGACCAATTTCTTTTAGTATTATGCCAGTTGTCAATACCATGCTTGAAGATATTACTGAAACATATCGTGATGGAATGGCATCAGCAATTGACAAAATGGCACAAGAATTTTTCAAGACAGCTCTTCCACCTTTATTAACTCCAGAAGAACGTAAACTTAGCATTCATGGTGGTGATAATATTTCAATGTTTGATGATACTGAAATAAAAGTTACTCGAATGAAAGAAATTCGTTTTATTCGTCATCATGCTCAAAGACTTGTTTTTGAAAATGAAGAAACACCATTCATTATTCATCGAATGTCAAATAGTCGAATTCTTTCAGAAAATACCGAACAAAAAACTATTCCAATTGAACTTAAAATGGTTGATGGTATTGCAACATTATTCCGTGAATATCCTCAATGGATTAAAGTTAAAGATCTTGGCTGTGGAAAAATTGTTAATGTTCAACTTGCTGAAATTCTTTACAATAATGGTCTTATTATGATGCGTGATAAACCTGTTTAATTGTTGGTTATCTAGAAAAAAATAATTCTTTGTATTAGAATTTATCATGTTACTGTTTGTTAAGTTTAAAAAAATGATTTTTATAAAGCTTGTTATTTATGAATACTGTAGAAATTAAAGTAGAGGATGATTATGGGGTACAAGCAATTTAAGGCATGACTGCTTCAAGATGGGTATAAACTGTTAATCGTGAAAGTAGATTAAAATATATTGAGAGTTACAGTAACCGACACTTAAATCAAAAAACATAAGTAATAATAATAAATAAATTTATTTTTATATTAAATAATACAAATAATAGTAATAATAACAAAAAAATATTGAGTTATTGTTTCTTTTCATTTCTTTCAGTCTTTTCATCAACAGGTAACATTGGAAGATTTTGCATAATTCCAGGTGTTCCAGGCATAAGAGTTTTTGCAACAGATGTTTCAGGTTTAATCGTTTCTTTACTACCAGCTTTTGGCTGTGATGGTTTTTCTTTATTACTGCTGCCTTTAGCTGCTGCTGCTGTTTCTTTATTGCTTCCATGTTTAATTAATTCTTTGCTAAGCTTAATACCAGGAAGAGGTGCACCAGATTGATCACTTTCAGGATCACCAGTTTTTGAAGCACCAGCAGGTGGTACTCGACCACTTGAATCAGGATCTAATGAACCACTACATTTTCCATCATTTGATGGTGGAGTTTTTGTTGGTGCTGGAAGACCTTCATCATTTCCAGGATGTGAAACTTCTTTTGTAGATATTACATTTGATGATGATTGTCCAGTTACAGGTGTCAGAGGTGCAGCGTCTGCATCTTCTTCAATAACAAGATTCTTTCGTTTTTCTCTTTTTCTAAAGATGAATTCAATAACAGTAATCAAAATTTAATGATAAATGCTTTAAACTGATTACTATCTACCGGCAGTAATCCAAAGAAAGCGATAAACGCTTGTCAATTATCAAATTTATGATAACTTTGTTAATTATTAAACTTGCCATTCTAAACATACATGCCATATATCCTCAAAATAACTTACGTTTTTGAAACAGCAGGACGTCGAGCAGCATGAACTTCTTCAAATTCTGTAGGAAGCTGTGAATTTTGTTCTTTCTTTTCTTTCTTCAAATTTTTTGTTGTTAAATCTTTCTTCTCTTTTTCGTCATCTTTCTTTCCTCCAGCATCTTTCTTCTTGCTATGATGATGTTCTTTTACTTGTTTCCTTGAACGAGATGGACATTTTTTATCTCTACTATCTTTACTCTCTGGTGTTGGTGAACGTTTATCTCCAGGTCCGATGGCAATCTTTTTATGTTGTTTTATACTTTTTTTTGATTGCGTTGAATGTGAGCTTCCTTTTGTAGATGCTCCTTCTTCTAAATACATATATAATAATATAAGAATAGCTATTAATAAAAAGAAAAAACTTACTACTCATTTTTTGATTGAAGCAATACTCACGTCGAGTTATCAAGCAACAAAAAAGTAGACAGTTTAAAAAAAGTGAATAAATGAATATCCGTGGAAAAAACAACAAAGGAAAAATAAAGACAAAGTGAAAAAGTAGATAAATTTACATATTTTTTATTTCTATGTATGCATTTGAATACTATGAAAAGTAAACGTTTGATAAAATATAATCTACAGTATCCCTTTTTTTAATTGTTGTAAAATATTTTTCTATTTTGATAATAGTGCTTAAAAATGCCGATGTTTGTGGCACACATAAATTTTTAAGAGGAAAAAGGGTATTATCGTAATTTCGTAAGGCATCAAAATTCTTATAATAAAACAAAAAAACAGCAATAAAATATTCACGAATTGAGCAGTAAGTAAGGGGCTTACAAATTCTAATTTCGAATGTTTTACTTCTTTTTTTATAAAACGAACGCCAGAATATAAGCACAAAAAATTTAATTTCTCAGGTGGCAGTAAAGGATTTATTGTTGTAACAATAACCAAACATTTTAACAAAAAATTTATACATTCAAAACAATTTTGCGATGTTTAAAATCTCACTTTGATTTATAATAATTTCATTAAAATTAAAGCTTAATTTCTAGCGACCTTAAAATTCTTTTAATTTCATCAACCCTTTCATCAGCTTTTGAACGAAATGCTTGACATCTTTGTTGAATTTGATTCAACTCTTGTCGATTTGCATTTTTCAGTCGAGTTAAAGCATCCCTCTCTATTTCATTGATTGATTCAATCAATGCCAACTTTGAACATAACTCATCAACTAATATCTCATAATATCCTTCATTTTGGTCATTCATTCTTCCAGGGGCTGCTTCCTCCTCGGGAAGTGGGGGTGGAATTGGGATAGTTTCATACTGGGATACAACTTCATCAATTCCATGTTGAATTTGTTTCATTCTTTGTTCATCTAGTTCTTCAGCATTTTCAAAGAGCCTACAATTTTTAAGGCATTTTCGACATTTTCCATGAATTTGTCGAGTTCCACAATCACAAAAATGTTCATAGGTAATATCTTTGGCCCGGCAAATATAGCATTGTGTAGCACCACATCGGCATCTGAAAAAGAGATGTTGAAGTTGGTTAAGAGTTTTTAATTTTATTTTCACTCCAATCCCATTTGATTGAATTGTTAAATGTCTGCATTTTAACTACAGTAACCTTAGATTATGAAAAAGAATAATAATCGAAAATCAAGCAAAAAAGTTACTGTTTCTTCATAGCAAATCTTCAAAAACACGAATAATTACTTACGTCATTTTATTGCAGCCATCTTGTTTAACATACTGCACATTGCAACGATGACAGACTCGTACAACAATTTCTGATAATTTTGATTCCCTTAAATTTTTTTAGATAAACTCATTTTCACGGAATAAAAATATTACATTTTATTATCTTCTTGTTCCTCTTCATCAAGTTCTTCGCAAGTTTTTCCTTCATGCTTTTCATCATATGCTCGAGGACAATTTCGACATTGTACCCTTCCACATTCACATGTAAAATAATAATATACATCATCAACACAAGATTGCAAGGAACATGATGAACAACTAAAGATAATAGAATTTTGAGCGTTGCTGGAAGCTATTGCTAGAATAAAGCTTACGTTACAAGATCAGATAGAGAAGCAGATGTGACACTTTCATGTTGGATTCGTTTTTCAAGGCGTTCATAATCTTCTGGGCCAAGGTAAAATTTAAAGTCAGCTAAAAAATTGATGGTTGAAAATCAATGATAATACACTTGATTGAGAAAAAATTGTTCATTTTTTACAACTTCACTTAAAAGAAAGTGTAACCCAAAATAAACAACTTGAATCCAATAAAAATAAATATCAATAAATTTATAGACAAAAAACTTACAAAAATGCAGCACATTTTTACAATTTGGATCAGGACATCGTAAACCAATTCCACCAGGTGCTAGAGTCATATCATCGATAGCAGCATGACAATGCCCTCGAATACAATCAATACAAAGTTTATGTGGTTCACGAGGTGATGTAACGCCCGCTTCAAAGGGTTTACAAACAATAAAACCCTCTTGGGAAGAATAAGTTTCAAAACAAATTATACATTGAAAATTCAAAGACGCTCCAAATCCTGGTGATACTGGTGGAGATGATACAGATTCTCGACTTTTACGTTCAAATCGACGTCTTAATCGAGCAATCATCATTGTTACTCAATTTAAAATAAAATTTTAGTGCTGAAAATGTCAGACACAAAAAAAGAGAGTGAAACAATTTTAGCCTGTGCTTTAAAGTGAACAATAAAAAAACTTGAAAGAACAAAAAAAAGGAGTGTGAAATGAAGCCTTCCTTATCAGCTGAAATGAATGAATAATGACAAATTGTGCAAATAAATAGATGTACGCCTCCATGATCTTTTAAATGTTGTAATCTTGAAAAAGCATTGATTTTTTTTCTTTCTTGTTATGTTCGTCATAGACCTCTTTTTTAGCTTCACTGAATCATTAGTAGTAGAGAGCTACTGTCGTCATAAAAAAACTTTTGTCATGAAAGTATTAATGAAAGTTTAATAAAAATTGCGTAATTTGATAGAAGGGTTACTGTAGTTTTGATCTTAAACAAAATTTTCAGTTTGAGTCTATATCAGTTGCAAAAGAGTTCTCAAAGACGCACTACGCACCCTTAAAAAGTTTTTCCTCATACGGCCTTGTACCGACAAGCAGCTATGTTCAGCTTTCCAGCACACCCAGCCCCAATAGAAATATCTACTTTTATTGTGTTCCCTTAATTTTGCCACTCCTTGTAAATTGTCCAGATCTGACTCCAGCATGAAATTTTCATAAATATCAACCAATGCTGCGACCATCACATTTGATTCGAACCAATCTACCCATGAAACTGCTGACAACAGATCTGAACGATCTCACTAAAAATTCCGGAGATGAAAGTTGGGAAATTTAAAATAATTCTAAATTATGTTAAACACCATTTTCTCGAATAGTTTTTATATCAGTATAAATCAATCAGCAATTAAACATATATACAAACATACGAAAAACAAAAGGCATCAAACACATGTTGCATATTCTGGTTCTTTTTTCTTGTCTTCATCGGTTCCAATAAATTTTTCAATCACTTGAATTAATCGTCGAATAATTTTCAATTCATCTTCTGCAACTCCTTTCATCTTTGGTGATACTTTTTGAAGATATGTAAAAAACCATGCTGCTGTAATGGCATTATCGAGAGCACATTCATTTTGACCTTTATCCAATTCTTTAAAAACATTTTCCATAAATAAAAATGATTGCTCATATATCCTTGAACCAGACCATTTCTTTAGCAGCATTGGTGGATAAGTTGCTTTAACACGAAAAAGATATTTATCAAACATATTAAGTTGTAGCTCTTCTTTTTCTTTGACAATAATGAGAGGAGATTCTTCAGGAATTGACGTTAAAGTTGGAGTTGGAAGACGAAGTTTTCGATGACGAATTGCAATAAAATATGGTGAATATTTTGTTGAATATAAATCTTCATGACAGCATGGGCATTGACCTTTATCATTAGCATCAAGAAATTTTGAAGCACATTTTGTATGAAAGAAATGATTACATCTTGTACGATATGCAAGTTCAAGTTTGATTTCAAGATAGCAATAACGGCAAGTTGAAAATGGAAAAAATACCATTTGTCACTATGTTTGCTGAAGATATAATAAAGTGATTGATAGTAAAAAGTGAAAAGAATGAGAGAAAAAAATCTAACATTTGCATATAGAGATGATATTTCAATGCAAAATCTGCATCGATCAATTGAAAAAATTGCAGTTCAAATCCATTTGCATTCTTTCTCTATTTGCCAAACTTTTCTACAGTAACTTCAACACTTTTTTTGTCAACCAGCTGCAACTCAATTTTTTCTCTTGCTAAAACTTTTAAAAGTATAATAAAATCTGTATCCTATTTATTATCACCAGAAGTGAGAAAAAATCTTTGTGTTTTTAATATGTAAGTTGTCTTTAATTCATAAGGTAGGCTTCGATTTAACACTCCTTTTTTTCTTTCAACTTGTTTTTTCATTGTTCATTCTTTCTCAAATGTTAGCTAGCAAATTGTTTCACTTTCTTTGTTTGTATTTAACATTAAGATTTTTCTCGATTAAGGCATCGATTTGAACGTAAAAGTCGAGAATCTGTATCATCTCCACCAGTATCACCTGGATTTGGAGCATCTTTTAACTTCCAATGTATAATTTGTTTTGAAACATATCCTTCCCAAGAAGGTTTTATTGTCTGTAAGCCATTTGAAGTAGGTGCTACATCATCCTCGTAAACCACATAAACTTTGTATTGATTGTATTCGAGGGCATTGCCATGTTGCTATCGATGATATGACTTTAGCACCTGGTGGAATTGGTTTACGATGTATCAGGGCGTTCCAAAAGTTTTTTCGTTTGGTTTTAGGTTAGTCCTTTCATCAAGGTTTAAAAATATAAAAAATAATTTTTCATGGCCCCAAATGATACCAATCGACTCAAAATTCATTAAAATATGTTTTTCAAGCATTTGTGATGCAATTCTAAACAAATTTAAAGAAATTCAGTTTAAATACATTAGATTCCACTCAACTACAGTACATTGAGTTTAAAAATTCCGGAAACTTCTAGAAGTTTCGAGAAAGTTCCGAAACCTGTAAATTCTGTTAGGACAGTGTCTTGACTATCCCCTCAGGCCATATGGGCCCATATGTGCTTCAAATTCCAATTTTACAGACGCCGTTCCACTATAAACTCCACAATATCCTGGTTTCACCACGAAAATCCCTCAAAATTCCATGAAAATTCCAGATACCTCAAAAACGGATATGGCACAGTTTGACCAACTCCCATGGCTATGGCTACCTCCCTGCGAAATTTCAGATTTTTTGGAGCATCCAGTCAAAATTGCCAGAGGGAAAACCAAACGAAAAAACTTTTGGAACGCCCTGATAAACTAATGAACTTCGTATTTTACATTTATTTAAATGTTTTATAAATTTATTTTATAGATAAATTTTTGTCATCAAAATTTAAAAAAAACAAATCAATACATAAAATATACAACCTTTTGTTTAAAAAACTAAACATAAAAACTTTTTAAGGTGAATAAAGGATAGGTTTGTCAATGATAAGAAACCAAATCAATTTTGCTTCAAAAAAACCTGGAATATTTTTTATTAAAACATAAATTTATTTTTGATAAAACTATCAACAGTGTTACTATTCATTCACCTGAAATGCCATAAAAGTTAAAAACAAAAATTTAATTTAAAAAACAATATATTCTTTTTTCTAATCTCTCTGAAGAAATACAACTAGCGAAAACTCAGCAGCTAGGCAAAAATTTGAATAAAACTAAACAAAAAGAAAACCGGGGGCAGTTTATATTTTTTTGATTTAAAACACATGTTTTGAAAGAAATAATAAAATTATTGATTGATTTTTTTGAACAAATTGGACATCAAACATAAAAACTAAGTATAATCTTCATGCATTTTATGCCAATCACTAAATCCAACAGATCCCGGATAAT
Source organism: Panagrolaimus sp. LJ2400 (assembly GCA_024447215.1). Classification (NCBI taxonomy): domain Eukaryota; kingdom Metazoa; phylum Nematoda; class Chromadorea; order Rhabditida; family Panagrolaimidae; genus Panagrolaimus; species Panagrolaimus sp. LJ2400. Next base: position 3,261,243 of record JAMRYA010000001.1, on the reverse strand, counting down.
AATATACTTCCATAATCCAATGTGAATATGAATCTCGTGATATTCTGTAAATTAGGATAAATAGGATTAATGTAAATATTTAGAAAAAATAAAGCTTACATTTTCCTGGGAGATTTCGCATATCTTTCATTTGGGAATTCAACAAATAGAGTCCAATATCCCTTTCGATTAACTTCATATGCTTTTGTAAAAATATTTCCAGGTGCAACATAAAAATCTGCAGTATTGTCAACACCAACTAAACGAAAGAATCTCGCTTCTGTGACATTGTGATTTCTGAAATAGCTCTTTTTTGGAATTTGTGTTAAAAAATATTTGAGTTATTCAAGCTCGTTTAAATGGCTGCGAATCTTTGTTTTTTAAATATAAAACTTATCTTTTATGGACCTTTTTTATACGGTTTCTCTAAATTAACTGATGTCAAAATTTTGTAAAACCGTTTTACGTAGAGTAATTCAGATTTAATATCCGAAATTTAAATTAAAAATTGAAAAAAAAAGATAATTTTCTATCAAAACAGTTTCAAAAAAGCTGATTTTATTTTCTTTTTTATTATCCCCTATCACTGAAAAACGAGTGTCATGGTTAGCTTTCGATAGAAAGAAGTGCTTCATTGTAAATTTTTTAAACCAGACAAGTTTTTTCCAAAAGCTACCAGCAAGATATTTTTTTCTGGAATAAGTATCTTGACACAGATATATCTAACTTATTTTTTGGGGGTTAAAATAAATCGCTAAAGAAAAGTTTAAAAACTTTGTTGGGTTTAAACCTGAAAATTTTTTGAGTAAAAATAATCAGTCGCGACTGCAGTCGTTAATCGGTTATCTCTTTGCTTGTTGTTGGAATCCGTCGATAGTTTACTTCAGCTAAAAACCAAAAAAGAGAAAACAAACCTTATCGAAAGTGTTAACTGATATTTTCTAGGACGATATCGATGATGCCTTCTATTTTCACATTCCGTAAAAAATATAAATAAAATAAAAATTTTAAAATATTGCAAATTCATTGTTGTTGTTTTTTCTTTAAATCAAGAAGAAAAACACTCTCTAAAACAAAATAATTTTGTAAGTTGAAACTTTTAAAAGGACAACCAACGATTTTTTTTATTACTTCGAAACGGCAGTAAAAAATCTTGAAAAATAAGTTTCAAAGACTTTTTTGGGTTGAGAAGAAACAATTCGTTTTTTGTTGAAGAAAGTTACGTTCCTGACATGATCTTTTTCAATCAAAAAAGAAAAAAAAGGAAAATTAAAATGTCAAAAAAATAAAAAAAGTCGAAATTTGATGACCAAAAACAGCTGAAAAAAAGATGAGGAGTTAACATTTTTGCAACAAAAATTGAGGGAAAAAACACGGATCAATTTCACGTTTTTCAATAAAGGGAAATCACGGGAATGGGAAATGGTGATGGAAGAAAGAAAATAAACAAATCAGTAATTGTAAAAAAAAAGACTGACAGAAATTGAACATTTATGCGCGATGGTACAATAGGTGTTTTTTTTGTTTAACCTTTGATTGAATAATGTAATTTATGTATTTTTTGACTTTTGTCTGAGACAAAACAAAGGAAAAAAAAGCAATTAAACATTTAAAAAAATAAATGAAACTAATAGGTTAATCGAAAGAATTGAAATGGGACACAAAAATGAAAATAAAAAATGCAAAATGTTTTGATTTTTGAAGTTTTCAAATAAGTAAGCCATTGCAATTGAATGATTCATTTTAAGTTGCGTGCTACAATAGTTTTTATCACTATATCTAAAAAAAGAATGCAAGTCAGAAAGCAATTTTGGAAGGATAAAATTGGGCTGTCATGAAAGGTACCAAAAAAACTACTGAAAGATAACACTCTTTAAACACAGACAAAAATGGTACATTGTTAACCTCAAAAATTAGCCCCTTAAAAACCCTTTACCCTCTATTTCTGGAAGAAAAAACAAACAAAAAGTACTATAAAAAATGTTGCAATATATTTAACTCCAACAACAATACTACTAAAAAAGGCATCAAATTGCTCAAAAAATTTTAATGTTACTTTTTTTATGTTTTATAAAAAAGATCTCTAAAGCCTTTAAAAAAAGCTAAAAGCAGCTGAAGAAAAAAAAACAAAAGTAAATATTTGAAGAAAAAAAGATGGAGATAAAAAAAGAACACAACTAAAAAAAGTATTTTCTTTTTTTGGCACACTCAAAAAATAAATGTAAATTTAAAAAAATAAAAAACGCTTATGGCATTTTTTCTAAGATTAAAAAGTTTTGAAACAGCAGCAGAGAAAAATGTGTGTTTGGCATTTTACTTTTTAGTTCCGTTCTGTTTTTTTTTATTTTATAAAACTGTTTTTTGAAAAAAAGGGCAGCAGACGTTTTTTTGGTTGATTAAAAGATTTAGAAAAAAAGTGTTGGAAGGAACAAAAATTGAAACATGGAAAAAAAAGTCGCGAAAAAGCAACAATAATCTAAAAAATAAATAATGTTTTCTTTTGTACAGACAAAATTAAATTGAAGCATCAAAGAAAAAAGTTTCAAGGAAGCAGCAGCTTTAATCAAAAAATGCTTCTATTTTAATGATTGAAAAGTGCAAAAAAAAAGCTTTTGATGATTGAAAAATGCTTGCAAAAAAATTGATTTTTAGCCTTTCAAACTTTTTTCTTGCTGTTTTTAAGAAAGTCTAAGCTTCAAACAATGTGTGTTTGTTGCCACTTTTTTGTATACATTTAAAACTCATATTTAAATTGACGGCAATCGAAAGTTTCCCTCTTTGCAGCTCCTGGTCTCAGCAGATGGCGATTATAGTCGTTGAACCAATGTCCATCGATGGAAGAAGGGAAAAAGAATCGAACGGCCATCAATTACAACAACCAGAGGAATAAATGATGATGACCATTTATGGCGATTTTTAAGCATTGACCTCATTTCTCTTTGATTCAATTCAAGTAAAACAAAATGATGCAAATGTTGCGAAAAAAAATTATGTAAAAATTAAAAATAACTTTCTGGCTCAAATTTCAATTACGCTTAATTATATACCTCTTTTTCCGTTTTAATCCGTTATAATTGAATTATGAGGAAAAAATGAACGAAAAGGGGGATCAAAGATTGAAAGATGAGATAATAAAGAAAAAAGGTGTGAAAAAAGTTTTAGACAAAGAACAGATGGCAAAAGTAATATATATCATATAAAGTATTATGATAACTTTTCATTTGATTAAATAAAAGCAACGTTTCATCATTACAAAAAAAACAAAAGACGTTTTTAGTTGATTACAGTTTACATTTAATTTGAAAAGGGTTACTATAAACAGTTAAAAACAGAATAATTATTCTAGGCTTCATATCCATGTTTCATTTGAAGAAAGAAACTTTAAATTAAACATTTATATATGAGATTAATCAAAACAAAATATTTTGACTTATCTAAAAAAGTCAAAAATTTTTTTAATGAATTTATTTAAAATTAAAGACAGTAACTTTCCTTAAGTTACCACAAATCCAGATTAAATCAAACTCGAAAATCCCTCAAAAATCCCTCTTTAGAGCTTTACAAAAAAAACTTGATTATGCAAATTTTAAAACTTTTTAAAATCAAACCTTTTCAAAAAGGATTCAAAAAAGCAACATGCAGAGAAAAAGAGTGACGACAACGGCGGAGGTGGTAGTCGTGAAAAAAAGAAGAAAATAAGCTTCATTTTCCTTTCTTTTTTCTCCTTCTGTTTTGTTTGGAAAACACAAAACTTTTTTTTATTGGGAGAAAAAAATCGCCTTTTTTTCAAAATGCGCGAAAAATATTTTAGTGTTCTAAAAAGCGATAATCTATTTTTTAATCCCAATTCATTCATTCAAAAAGAAAAAAGAAAGAAGAAAGATGCAACAATTGATAATTCGATTAAGTTTTTTAAGGCTTACAAAAAGTTACAAATGCTTTTCAGACAATAAGGTTACATCAAAAATGTTGAATTTTTGTGGGAAATATTGGACAAAAAAAAATCGACAAGTTCTAATGTCGTTATTTCTAAAATAATGGGTTTATTTAAAAACGCAATAACTAAGAATCACTGAAATACGATTACAAATCTTTGTTTAAGGGCTCATTAATTAACATATCTTAGACCAAGTAACTAATTTGGAAACAAGAAACTAGAAAGGCGATAGTTCAAAGACCAAAAGAAAAATGCCTGTTTCGCGTTTTTTCTTTGATTTTTCTTTGATCAGATAAAATGCAATCCTTTTTTTCCCGCAAAAAGAAAAAAACTTGCAACATTGCCTTTTTTGAAAGATTTACAACTTTTTTTTAAAACAAACGAAGAACAAAAAACAAATAAATAAACAAAGGTTTGTCCATCAAGAAAAGTCAAAGACAAAAAAAGAAGAAGATATCTTTTATGTATTAAAAATGAAATATATGTTAGCAAAATTTCTGAAGTGCCTCTCCTTCTATCTTCATCAAAACTTTTTTTTCAGAAAGTCATCTCGAAAAAGGCAGAAGAAGAAATGCCAAAACAGTAGAAGTCCAAAGAAGAAGCAATAAATGCCTGAGTCAAGGGAGACATTTTTTATCCCCAACTTTTTATTCTTTTTCGTTGACGGTTAAGGAATTTTTGTTGTGTTTTAAAAAAAAAGTGAGTTGCTTTACTGGAAGAAAAAACAACAAACAAACAAAAAAAAGAAGTTAAAAGCCTTTGAAAAAAAAGGAAAAACAACGGCAAAATTTTTTGATTGAATTTTCGTGCGCCAGAAAAAGTGTAAAACGTTTTTTGACTTTTAAATTTTTTTTCATTGTTTTTTTTAAGTTTTTAACGGCTCTGGGAAAATAAAAACAAAAACAATGAAAAAAAGTAGTAGTAGTAGAAAAAAATGAATTAAACAAGGCCCAATTTTAAAATGGAAAGAATTTGGTGGATTTAAGCTTGGGTTGAAAATGGATTTAAAGAGAAGGAAAAAACAAAATTAAATCATGGATGTAAGTGGTTGGTAGTGCCCTTGATGTTCCTTGAATCTTTGGAAAAGTTAGTTAAGAGTTTAAATGGGAAAAAAGGTTAGAAAAATAAGGTTTTGGCAACGAAGAAAAGTTTTTTTTGGAGAGATGCCAATATTGTTGTTTGTTGACGGAAGGCGTTGGTAAAAAAAGTTTACATTTCCATAAATTTTAGATAAGCTTAAATAGAACGTTTAGGAGCTTAGCTCTTTTGGTATGTTCAAGAGATAAAAATTTTGAAAAGCAGAAAAACGGCTGTCTTATTTTTAGTAAATTTCTTGGGAAAGGAATCCATTTTTGATCTCTAATTAAAACTAAAAACGCAAATATAAGTATATTTTAAAATATCTTATGATTGTTGCGATTGTTTCAAACAGAGATATACAGTATAACTTTTAAAAAAGGTGATAGAATACTGTAAAAATCGTCGAGTTTTTCATAAGAATTTCAAAAAAATAGCTTAATGGATGATAAGAATTCATTCTAAAACTCATATGTTTTTTGAAATTATCTAAGTTTTAATTGATTAACTGTAGTAGTATACGACCCGCTCAGAGACAACAAAGAAAAATAGCAAGTTATTAACAATTACATCTGGTTTAACACCACCAAAATACCTTCTTATCACTAACTAACAACAAAGATACAACAACAAAAAAGAATGTTCCAATTCATTTTACTCTATCTTTTTTGTTGTCATTTTGTCAATTCTTCTCATTATCATTATCAGTATTGATATTAAACCCCAAACAACAATAAAAAATAATGCATTGAAACCGAAACCAAAATAAAAAAAAGAAGAAGAAGTGATGGCTTTAATTTTTTACTTTAAAAAAACTTGTTCGCTTCATTTACTTCTTTTTTTCATGACTCCATATTTGAAATCAAAAGAAAAAAAGGAAAGAAAATGCACACCCGGGGTGTTAATTTATTGCTTTTTAATTCTTTTTATTTCCCCCAGAAATCAGTGAAAATGATACTCTCTTTTTTCTAAAAGAATATTAGAAAATAACAAAAGAAACAAAAATATTGCAAATATTTTTAAAACATGTAGCAGCAGCTTCTTTCTTTTTGGGAGAAGAAAAGAAAAAAAGGAATCATAAATTAATGTTTTTTGAAGCATGAATAATTTTTATGTGGTTTTTCCTTTTTATGGGGAACACAACAAAAATTTTAAGAAAAGAGATGACACGAACGAAACAAAGCAGGTGGCCTTCTAACTTCTTGAAGGAACGAAAAAAGAGTAATTTATCCCTCGAGAATATCCCTCAATATTGTTTCAATGGTTTTAAACTTGAATTTTGTAGTTATTTAAAATTTAAAATGCTAAAATTTAAATAAAATATTTAAAACGGGTTTTAAGCGGAGTAAGAACAAAAACAGTAAAAATAACTGTTTTTATGGTTTTTGACACACAACTCGGTTGCAGTAAGATATACAGATACATTTGTATCAAGCCTTTTCATTTACTCTATTAAACTGAAATGAGAGACAAATTTTCCTTCAATCGGCATAAGTTGAGAGTCCCGATTTAATGTGAAAATGATAATACTTCATTGTTGGCAAAAAGACAATCAAAATGCAGCACTACTTCCATCATCATGCATCATTAGATTTGAAAAACTATTTTTGCATTCAACTATCTCATTTTTCAATTAATAAAGATTTAAAAATTTATTTTTTTGCCATTAGAAAGACTTCATTTGATTTTTTATAGTCGTTTTTTAGTTTAATAATGGCAGAGACTTGGAGAAAGAAAGTAAAGAAAAAAAAGTGACGCGCAATTAGTCAAAAAAAGATAAAAATCTTCTTTTTGAGCGATGATTGACAGCTGTAAATTTAGAATTTTTTAAAATTTTAAAAATAAATTTTATGTAGCAAAAAGCTGATCATGGCAATAACAGATATTGTGTGGTTTTAAGAGAGAAAAAAAGATTATTTAACAACAGGATGATATAATATGATATAATACAGTACACCAGAAAAAAAGTCAAAGGTTAACAGTTGTCAACAAATACAAGTATTAAACATTTTGAATGCCTTGAATCATCGTTAAAAACTAAAATTCTTGAAAGTTTCAATGAATAAATGATTCATAAAATTTGTGTGATTCAAAAAAAATACTTAAAATATAAATAAAAATGTAAGTAGGCGTTTGCTCATTTCATTTTTTTGAACTTGTTTTTTCTCAATTCAGTTTTAAAATAAAAAGTTGCAATTCATTTTTATGACAGTTTTTTTGTACATCAAGAACACAACAAAAAACAGCAGCAAATAACACAAAAAAATATAAATTTAATTAGAATTGTTTAATTTTTTTCGTGTTTGATAGTTTTATGTTTTTTGAATGTGATTGAAAACGATCGGCAAAAAAATACTTTAAATTAGAAGTGGTAAAAGAACAATTTATATTTTGATAAAAATGAATCACTTTGTATAATAAAAAAATAAGGGAAAACTAAAAAGCAATAGATGGGCTAACATTGCTTAAAAATTTCTCAAACAAAACCAAGAGGCAATTATTCTGCATTACAGTTAAAAGGAAAAGATTAACTATGTCTTTCAAATGTCGGTCACGTTTCACCTGATTCATCTGGAATTATAAAAACCGGGTTTGAACTAGGTTGCTTATTATAAAAAACTGAAATTTACACAGTATTTGGTCATGGCATCTAATTATTACTGATTTTTAATCTCTCAAAATTTAATCTTTTAACGATTCTCCTTTTCACGTACTTATTTGCTTTTTTGATTTAAACATGTTTCATCTAATTCTAAAAAGTTTTACTCGCTTGGCCACATCAACAGAAACGTGAATCATTTTTAAATTATTTAAAAGTATTTTTCCACCTAATCGACTTACTTACTTTCCCGCACCTTTTTTTTCTCTCAAAACTAGAACCCCCTAATTTTCTCCTCAAACACATTTTTCACTTTTTTTTGAAGTTCTGTAAATTAAAGGTCAAATGTCAATTTAAATTTTAAAGAGTGACAGGCTGTCATCATCCAAAGAAAGGAGGAGGTTGAAAAATGAAATTCAAATTACCAAGTTTGAATCACTTAGCCGCCAGAAAAAATGAAAAAAAAAAGGTGTTAAATCAAGATAATTGAATCAACTCTTTTTTCTTTTTTGGAGCAAAAATGTTTTATAACGCTAAAAATGGAGGTGAATGAAATAAAAATTCCGGATCCGTTGCGCAACACAAGAGAGGAAGGAGAAGAAGAAGAGCAGGAAAGGAAACTTGCAAGTTATGACGGGATCTGTTTTGAGTAACAATGTAGTAACTAACTGCTGCTAGCATGTCTATAAAAGGAAGAGAGAGAAACATCGTGAGAATAAAAAACTAGATTTTCATTCATAGAAGTCTTTTTTTTATGGATGCAACAAACAAACAATAAAAAAAATATTTTAGATACCAAAAAAAGGTTAAAAAATTGACGCCTGCAGAAAAAAGAGGAACTGATTGAACAAGTAGTTGGCGGTAGTAAATAACAGATGATCAAATTTAGGGTTGTTGAATGGGGTACGAATGAATTTTGAAAATACAAAGGTAAAATTATCACACGTATTTTGTAAGCATTTCTTATATAGTTAATTTAAATAACACAATAACGTTTTTACGATTTAAGAAAAAAGAAGTTCGAGTAGAGATTTTTCTGATTTATTTTGAAATGATAGATATGGACTTCTTTTTCCCTCTCTCAAAAATGCTGACAACAAAACCGAAGAATTTAAATTAATAAAATGAAAATTGTTTTTGAGGTATTTTTTGTCGCGAAGAATGTTCGCGATTTAGCATAATCGAACTTTGCAACATTCATCATTCCTCAAAACGTCTATAAAAGAAGTGTTGTCTCTCTTTCTCCGTTCATTCTCATATATATTTTTATCTCTCATTCATTCATCTATATTTTTATGTCTCTTATATTTATTTTATATATCTAATAAATTTTTATATTTATATATTATTTTCTCTGTCATTAAGAAGTCTATTTCTTCTTGACAATTGGTGCCTCTGGATTAAGAACCTTGGTAGTAACTGTTATAGCTGCTTACCATTACTCTTTTATTAATTATTGATATTTATTTTATTTATTCTTTTTTTTTTGGTAGTAACTGATATAGTTGCTTTCCATCGATTCATTTTTTAGCAGCTAGAAACTTTAAAGGTAGTTTGCTGTACTATTTTATTTCTGGCATTAACTGCAACAGTTATTGTCCAACAAATATATATATTTTTTCTCATATCATTGAAAACTTATACAATGTCTGATCGTATTGTTATTAATTTAAATAGAACAATCAAAGAACTAACAGAAACAAGCGATGAATATAAAATTTTATTTGATGCAAATCCTCGTCCATGGTCATCTGAGATTAAAATTGAATTTGAAAGTCTGTTACAGCTTTTAAAACAAAATCAAGATTTTATTCTCGAATCATTGGATAAGTGGGAAGATGCTTTAAGAAAAATTAAAGATCTTGATCAAAGACAAGCAGAATTTGAAATTTTTGATAAATGGAGAGATGATGATACGAATCGTAATCTTATAAAATAAACTGCTAAGACTCTTTTAAAAGGAGGAAAATATCTTCTACAAGAAAATAATAATGATGCTTCAAATATTTCCACCAAAAATGATATTACAACTACAAGTGAAACGTGGGTTACTGCTACAGTACCACAACTAAATTTACCAAAATTTGATGGAAGTTATCTCAAATGGAATCCCTTCTGGCAACGTTTTCAACATGCTGTACATTCTAAGCCTTATCCAAAAATCGAAAAACTGATAAGTTTACTCGGTTTCCTTGAAGGAAGAGCACTGGAAGAAGTTGAAGGTTTTGCTGTATCAGAAGAAAATTATGATACCATTGTTGATACGCTTATTAATCGTTTTGGGAAAAAATCATTAGTTGTAATTGAACTCCAATCAAAGCTTCGTAGTATTGAAAAGGCAACATCGCATCCTGAAAGCTTGAGGACCACAGTAAATATGCTATGTAATTTATGTCGTCAACTACAAAATCTTGGTGTTGATGTCGATAATTATTCAACAAAAATTGATGTTATTGAAAAACTGCCTGATAATGAAATGAATAAACTTAAATGGTTATTAATATCTGATCCAGATAATGCAACTATTGAAAAATTAATGGATAAAATGAAAGAAATGGCTTTGAAAGCTGAATTAGCTTCAAAGTATTGTGCAAAATTTGATTCAAAACCATCAAATAATGTTCAACCAAGTACTAATTCACCAAATTTTAATTCAAAGAATATACCAACTGATACAGGTGGTAAATTCAAATGCAGTTTATGTGATGAACCTCACAATGCATCGATATGTCCTAATTATGTTTCACCTGAAGAAAAGCTAACGCAATTGCGTGCAAGAAGTTACTGTACAAAGTGTGGATATCGTAATCATGATACAAATAATTGCTTGAGAAAACTTGAGTGCAGAAAATGTGATGGAACTCATGCTGATTTTTTGTGTAAAAATGCTTCAAAGAACACTACTGCTTTTGTATCTGTTGAAAAGAAACAAGGAATGTTGCTTACTAAAGAAATTACTGTTATTAATCCTGTTACAAAAGAAACAACTGAAACAGTCGTTATCTTTGATACTGGATCACAGCAATCTTATGTATCAAATCAACTAATTCGACAGCTAAAGCTTCAAACATTGCAAAAAGAAAAACTTAATGTTACTGGATTTGGAGCTAAAGCATCTGATTATATCTCATCATTAGTGGAGCTGCAAATTAAAACTGATGATGGACATATGAATATTCATACAAATTCAACGAAAAAGATAGCTGCAACTGTTCCAGTTGCACATGCAGAATCGTTCGAATTAAATGATATTCAAACTATTTATAAACCTGCTCATGTTCTGATAGGCATGGATTATTTCTTCAAATTTATTACTTCATTTGAAGAATTTGATGAAAATCTTCATGTTGTACATTCAAGAGTTGGGAAAATGTTATGTAAAAATATACCAGAATATTGTAAAACTACTGTATCATCTATGGCAATTAAATCTTCACAATGTCTCCATAAAGCTGAACATGGTTTATTAAGAAATCATGAATCTTGTATGAAAACAACTGAAGAGCCAAAAGAAACAAATGTTATTGAAAAATGTGATGTAAAAACTGATACAGCTTTTACTTGTAATGAAGAACAAAATGCTTTAAATGTTAATGAAAAACATCGAACTGATAAAAGTATTTGTCCAAAGTTTCGATCATTTATTCATCGAGCAATGAAAGTAAAAACTGGTACAGATTTTACTTGTAATCTTGAACGATCTCGTGTTACAAATGTTATTGGCGATGTACAAGAACATGCTGAAATTCTTTCAAATCAAGGTTCAGCTGTTCAAAAAGAATTTCAACGTCAAAATAAATTTGTAAGACCACCATCTTCTTTAACAACTGGTACAGATGTTACTGATGAATTTGTTCAACATGATAAACCTTTACTCCAAAAATTTCAATATTTGTCTCCGCAACAACAGTCTGAATACCTTGCATTATGTGGAAAGCCTACAACTGTCTGTGGTGGGGAGGGTCTTGCAGAACATTCAAAGAAATCTCATATGAATACAATGAATATTAAACAAGTAGTTACATCTGATACAGATATACTTAAGAAAGAATATACAAAACAATCAACAAAGAATAAAAGAAATAATGATCTGAATAAAATTGTTCGTGATGAAAAAGATTCTGACGATCGGGCATCTCATACATATCTTATTTCTTTTGATTATTCATCCTGCCGCGGGGAATGTCGCGAAGAATGTTCGCGATTTAGCATAATCGAACTTTGCAACATTCATCATTCCTCAAAACGTCTATAAAAGAAGTGTTGTCTCTCTTTCTCCGTTCATTCTCATATATATTTTTATCTCTCATTCATTCATCTATATTTTTATGTCTCTTATATTTATTTTATATATCTAATAAATTGTTTATATTTTGCTAGGAAACTTTGTTTCTAACGTAAAATATTTATTTTACTATATTACGAGACAGTTACGATAGACTATGTTCAATATGCAAATCTCTTCCAGTCGATTCATTTTCTTTTTCCCTTGAAAAAAGAATAAAAGCTTTTCCTAACCGTCCATTCCCTTCAGTTCTTGAGACGGAAAAATTTATGATTTTCACACATTCACGTAAAATTTTCATTATACTTAAGCTTCTCTAAAACAACTACTTTTGTAATTTCCACTTGTTTTGCTGGAAGGATATCCTCATTCATCCTTTTTTATCATGCAAATGATAAAACCACTTTCGCAAAAGGGTTGGTGGGAGGGAACCTCGTAACTGTCTCGTAATATAGTAAAATAAATATTTTACGTTAGAAACAAAGTTTCCTAGCAAAATATAAACATTTTACTACATTACTCGACAGTTACGATAGACTTGTTCGAAGATCCCTTTTGAAATTACCGCATTTTAAGAAACTTGTCCTCCAATTAGGACATTTTACGAACATGCTAATTTTAAAATCCGATAACCACGTTTTTTAACATTAAACAACCACTTATCTTCTGGATTTTACTTCAATTGTTTAGAATGTGTTTAAGAAAATCTTTTAATCATGACGTTATAAAACAGTCCTTGATCCGCCAAGCGATATTTGTTGTATAAGCCGTTTACACAATGCCTTACGCTATATGACTTTGGATCTGTACTGTAATTCTGGTCACGTTATTCCACAACGTGTAACAGAATATTAAACCTCATATTAGATAACTTGAGATATATTACAGTGTAACATGCTCTTTCAAACGACAATTTTTGGTTCAAATTAGTTTAGGAAACCACATATTCCTTCTTTAGTTATATCATTCACGATAGATTGTTGTCCTTCTATCTACCTTATATAGAAGGACACTTTAAAATAAATAGAACCAAAGTCGTAGCAGGCTTCATTTAAAAGTAATATTTGAATACAACTATTCAAAGTTTGAAATAGCATTGATTACACCACAAATCTGGTAATGTTGATCACGGAAATTCTCCTTTTTTAAAAATCCTTCAAGTAGCATCATGTGTTTCGCTAGATATGCTAATTTCTATTATAGTCTTTCTAGCATTATACCTCTTTAAGCTTGAGAAGATGCACGTTTCTGCCAATTCAGATTGTTTAGGAAGAAAGATATGAAAGGATAAATTTTCTATGAACATTAACGTAAACATCTTTTTAAGTGCATTATATTGCTTTTTTGTTTCACAGTTTAGAAACTAAGCATACGCTCTACAAAATGTGGATTTACCTCCAGAAGTCTTAAATATCCTCATGCACTTTAATTCCGCAATGTTTTTTAAATGAACAAGACAATGTTCTCTATGACAATATCATTCATTGTCTATCGAATCCACTTATATATAAACTGACTTCCACTTGTAACTTTGTTACTTGTTGTCAATTTATTATGTATCAGTAGAAATCTGAATCAAGATTGCTTGTTCTTAAACTTTCTCACCATTTGGGCCGCTAAACAAATGGTGAACTTCATCAAAATGGTTTTCCAATATCGTGTAAAATACATTTTACATTTTTCATGCTTCTGGATTTCCTAGGAAAACCGGGGACCCGTTGTAACAACTATGACGCCAACTGATCATTTCACGGGATCTACCCCATAGTTTGAAGTCCATTTATAAAGGAGCAAGCATAGAAAGCTTTTCTATGTTATAAGCGATCTTCATGTATCTAATCACGTGAGAGATCCATCATACGACCTCTATTTTCCACTAAATCCGCTGTATCCGTAATCTCTTTAAGATTTATACCTATATTACCAATCCACTTAATGGTAAAACGAATAAAAACTGATCGATTTGATGAAGATCACATGTTTGATGGTAAAACATTGCTTTAATGCTTTAATATGGCTCCAAGCTTCCAAAATGTTGACGTGGTGCTTCTTTTGATTTGGACTTGATAAGCTTTTAAATCCAACATCAACAAATGTTCAACTTCCTTTCGATAAACAAGATGAAATGACTACGGTAGATGGATAAAGTGCAATTTACAATTCTATCGCTGATTGAGACATTTTTGTTCACAGCAAATTCCTCTATTGCTTCCTTGTACAAAAAATAACAGCTGCACGGAATAATTTTGACACTTCCACCTGCACAATACAGTATGTGCTCTATTTGCAGTTTACCTCCAATCTAGTATATCATGAAGCACACACAAAAGAAGCTTTTCCTTTATATTAAGCTGAACTGTTTGTTGAGATATTTGACCATAGAGCGAATTTTAGCCTGCATGATTAAGGTACCCCAATTACCTATTTTTTCATACCTCAACACTCAGCATTTATCATTCTAGTAAATCTTAAGTATGTTATTGTATCCACTTATACATTGAAAAAGAGCTAGCGCCCTTTAATCAAGTCGATGAAGTTTGTTTGACGAATCAGAAAACAAAATAATAAACTTAATCTACCACTTATCCATATGTGACAACAAAAACAGAATGCAGCTTTGTTGTTGCCTCTTATTAACAAATATGCAACTGTATAAATGCATCTTCTTATGCTATGCCATTGTCATAATGATTTATGAAAAGATTTAATGCCATTCCACGTTTGCAATCTTTTCAGGCATGCACAGACATTTTCCAATCTTAATGTCTTTTAATGCAATCGTGCTGCCTTCCAAAAATTAAATAATTTTTATAGTGACAAACATTGAAATGATAAACATAAATGGCAACCGCGTATGCCCAGTTTCATCAATGAACTTTTGCCAAAATGTTGAAAAAACAGCATCTTTTCAGTTAAAATAAACAATTCAATCCACAAGATTTAAACTTTGTTGAGCTAGTAAATAATAATCAATAATTTAAAAACATCCAAACGAAAAGTTGTTGTTTTGTCGCAGTTTTCCCTCTTGTGCAGTTTTAGCCAATTCTAAAAGCTTGAAGGACAACAAAGCGCTGCTTTCATTTTCTTCCAAACACTGTAGATAAAATTACAGTAATAAGATTCCATAGCTACCAAAAAGCCACCAACTTAACACAGTGCTTCACTTTCTCGCAAGTGTTTTAAAATGAACATTACTGTCACCTCTTAAATAATTTTATAATGGCGAACATTAAAATGATAACTTAAACGGCAACCGCGAATGCCCAGTTTCATTATATACGAAATATTCCCAATTTTTTTTCCTGTTTGAAACTTGATTTTTGTGTTTGAAAAGTCACAAGTTTTAATCTCAATACCCTATCGTAATGAGAAAATTTTTGAAATGTTTCTTTAAATTTAAGTAAATTCCCACAAATATACATTGTTGATTCAACAGAAAATATGAATAAAAGTTATTTGAAATTTCAGTGCTGTACCTTCCTCTTTAGGTAAAATGGTTTCACATTAAATCTTAATGACGACCACTAACGCCCTTAAATTTAATATACCGCTTGATGATCATGAATAAATTTTTTAAGTAGCGACAAAGCATATATATGCAAATAACCAGAATGTGTAAATAATTGACGATAACATCATAGATATTAATTTGACGCAATTAGCCAACAAACTTGCATGCAAAGTATTTTTGATACAGAATGATATACACGCCGCTTACGTGTCTTCTTTTATACTAACAATAAAATTGTGATACAAACTTACCCCGAAACATAAAAATAAGAGTTTAAAATAAATCAGCTAAATTAACGCTTCCAGTGAATAAAAAAAAAATACACATTTATCGATAATAACTCATTACAAAATCCCTCCACAGTGGATGCTGTAAGATATAGATTTTCCTCTTATCCATATAAAATTATATATTCCATTTTTAATTAAGTCTTCCACTAATAATAGGATATATAACCACATCATATTATATATTCCATCTACTATAAATGCCACCCCTAAGGCAAATGTTAAATCATCGAATGATTATATTTATGACAAAAAACAATCATCAAGTAAGATATAGTCTTCTAAATGACCAAAAATTAAACCGCCGGCCTCTCACGGGGTTATTATACTGATGATGAGAAAACCATATTCCGATCATGACAATTCTTCCAGAAATATGACGTTGGCGAAAAATTACCATGATGAACGTTTTTCCATTTTCTTTCATCTTTCTTTCATATACAGCAACGCAGCACACGACCGACTAGAAGATTTTGCAGTCGAAAGAACTGAAGGGAATGGACGGTTAGGAAAAGCTTTTATTCTTTTTTCAAGGGAAAAAGAAAATGAATCGACTGGAAGAGATTTGCATATTGAACATAGTCTATCGTAACTGTCGAGTAATGTAGTAAAATTTTATATTTATATATTATTTTCTCTGTCATTAAGAAGTCTATTTCTTCTTGACATTTTTAAAGACTTTGTTTCTTAGACTCATAATCGGATGTCCACAATAATCAACTTTATTTTGCTCCAAATAGATCTATCGACAAAAGAAAAAATTACGAATCCAAAACAATACTGTACAATCCATCGAAATGACCAAAAACAAAGGTTAATGGATTCTCTTCATTTGTTTGCCAATTTCCATATCGACATAAAAGTGTTTCTTTAAAAATCACGATCCGACATGGTAAAAATTTTCCGATAAAAGATAAATGTTCATCAGATATAACAGAAGTCATCAAGAGATTATCAATTTCTCTTTGAGATTTTTTACCTGAAATATGATAAAATAAAAAGTTCTTTGAAAAAACCAAATTTACCAGAAGTAATTAAATAATTTTGAAATTCTTGATTAATTTTACTTTGCATGTGGGAAGATTGTTCTGTTGTGCCCGTTAATAACAAACAAAAACATTCAGAGATATTTCGAGTTTTAAAATCATCCAGTTTAATATTTGTTGAAACTTTCCCAACTTGTTGAAACTCAATTTTCCCCCAGAGTTTTTGACAAGCTTTGTGATTGTACGTAATTTCCAGTTTTTCACAAATTTTTCTTAAATTAAATGATGACGGTGTATCAAATGAAAAAGTTGAATCAAAACCATGCCTTAAAACTTATTTCTATATTTTTAATTGCATTTTAAAACTTACATCTGTTCAATTTGAGGCTTTTTATCGACTATCATACAATCATCTGTTTCTTCAGCATTTATTGATTGATTTCGAGATAAATTTGTAGCACTGAAAAAGAAAGAATAAGATTTTTTAAAAGTGGCAGGAAAAGACACGATGGGCGTGATGCGGGAATTAAACCTGCCAATATTTTAGCGTGAAGCATCAAATTCATACCTATTTTGATTTAATTGGTCATCTTCTATTATACAGCAATCATCATCTTCTTCTTCAACTGCATTCGGCACCGTTCGATGATTTTCAATTTCATTATTGATGATTACAAGATTAACACCATTTTCCATGAGAACAGGCTTATCTTTGATTTTTTCCACTTCCACTTTTAGCCTAAACAAGTAATACACCGAAATGAAATTTTAAAAATTTTTTATTGGAATTCTCGAAAATTTAGAAAATTTGACACAAACCGCTTTAAAATTTCAGGTTTTCGATCCATAACAACAATTTCATCCTCATTATTTTCTTCAATTTTTCTTTTTAAATTTTTATCTGTAACACTTTCCATGGTAGTGTTGCGAGCTTCTTGAAAGCCAGTATCAACGGCTTGAGAAGGAGAATCATTATTATTTGTTGAAAATGCACTAAAAATAAATAGTATTTATTTTTCTAACAATTAATGTTGTGTCAATGGTAAAGACATACGTTTCAACACCTTGCAAAGCAGAAATAATGCTATTATAACTATCTAAACTTTTATCATCAACAACACTTTGATTTGCAAAACTGTCATCATCAATGGTTTGTTCATTAACATTGCTACTGCCCAAGAAAGAATTGTCGCCAGTGTTTATATCTGAATAATTTCTAAAATTAATTTTGTTTATTAAGATTTTTTTGAAATTTTTATGTCCACATATTTTCATCTAGATCATTCGCGTTTGAAATAAATAAAGCTTACCTAGCAGCATTATTACTTAATCGACGTGCTTCTGCGGGTTTTCTGTTTCTTAATAATTCTTGTATTTTCATAGCCAATGAAAATTCACGTGCTTGACACTGATGCTTTAATGGAACAAACAATATTCCATTAACAAATTGAAGATTTGGCGCAGAACAATCCCCACCAGGAGAAAGGCGTTTTCGACAATACCAAGTAAATCCACTTTTTCCATATTCACGTACTTCAGAGCGATTACTAAATTCAAAAGTTATTATTCGACGATTTTCTCTGAGTGCATATGATAGACCATATTGCCATTCAGAAAGTTTTAATGGACGATGAGATTTTGAAAAAGTCAAAAAAATTTGTTTGAAATCTTCTTGGATGGATTCATTACTGTATTCAATGAAATTGTTTACAATCTTTTCATATAGCTTTTCTGCATCTTCAGGTTCGTCAGATAGCTTTGTCTCTTCTTTTGGAGAAGAACTAAAACAATAAAATTTAAGACAGAAGTTTTTAATACTAAAAAATGAACAAAAGGAGGGAGCTTATAAGCCAAAATATCACACTACTTTGAAAAGCACCACAAGATTAAAGCAAAAATGTAGTAATCAGAAATGGGTTAAAAAATATCAAAAAAAAAAACAGAAATATAGTTTCAAGCACAGCTAATGCAGAAAGCAAAAGATTTTTTTCATCTTAATTTCGTATTCATATTTTCGGTTTTAAATTCAAAATCTTCTCGTAAGTAATTAAAACTTACTTTTCAGATATTTGTAAAGCATCAGGATTGCTTTTATTAAGATCTTTTTTTACTTCTTCTGATTCAAAAAAAAGATTTTGGCTTTTTGCAGGAGATCTAAAAAAACAGGTTAAAATGCTCAAATTTTAAGCAGGAATTTTCAGAAGCAGAAAAAAACATAAATTAAAAATGTTATTTTACTGTTTATAATACTTTGTTCTTTGGGTATTGATTTCGAAGTACCCAAAAGTTTAGTCATTAGAATTTTCGTAAAGATAAAAACCTTTCTTTTTAATCTTTACGAATTTTAGTTTTATAAAAAAATCTTACTTTTCAGAAAGTTGTGAAAATCCAGAATTACTGTCATGAGGGCCTTTAACACTTTCTTCAGATTCAACAAATGGACTTTGGTACTTTGGAGGAGATCTAAAAGCAAACGTTTAATGCTCAAGCAAAAACATAACAATAGAAACTGTAATATCGTTTTATTTCATTTTGAATTAATCTTTAGCTCTTTTGGTATTAACTATGAAACAGTTAAAAAAAATTCAATAAAAACCTTTTAATTTTAGAATTTCGGTTCTCTAAAGTAGGTACCGGCAGCTCAAAAAAAAGTTTTTGAAAATAATTATTTTCTTGTTAGAATATACTATTTTCGAACCTGACTAAAAATAATATAGAAACAAAAAATTAAAAAAATTAATTTAAAATGCCGAAAACGCCATCTGAAAATCCGGCAAAACAAATTTTTTTCGTCGTCAAAAAAAGTCAAAGAGAACACTCTTTTTTTGTGTGTGCATCCTTCTCTTTTTTTCCTCGCAGCCGGTTCAAAAGAAAAGAAGAGACGCACTGGCCACCTGACTTTCTCTTTGCTTTTTTTTCACAGATTTTTTGAACTTTTTTAAGCTGAAAAATGCCGTTTTTGGTCTAAAAAAGTACCTGTGCTACTCGGTGCGCATCTGATTTTTTTACCCAAGATGTATTTTTTGATGGGCTATCTAATGATACTAAATTCGTTATCTAACGCGAGCTAACGGCAGATGTTTTCCTCAAAAAACATAAAAAAATGACGTTTTCGGCATTTTGTGCCAAAGAAAACCTTTTCAAAAATGGCATTTTTGGAATCAGCGTAAAAAATTGAGTCTAGAAGGTTGAATTATGAGTTTGTAAAAAAAAGTGTCGCGAAATTAGTATTTGGATTACGGTAACGAAAAAAAAGTCAAAGAAAAGAAAGGAAAAAGTGTGTCGTGCCGGTCCCTACTCTAAAGACTAAAAATTTTACTTTTCAACAAATCCTGAAGTAGCAAAAGTGTTTTCATTTTCATCGTAAGTATTAAGTTGATTTGTTTCACTTTCAGTAAGATGTTCATTGCTTAAATTTAATGCATCATCACTATCACTCGACGACGATAATTCCGGCTCTAAAACTAGCAAACTCTGTAAATGTTTAAAGCAAGTTTGTACCTTCTGCTTCATTATTTCCATTTTCTTCATTATCTGTTTCAATTTCTTCAAGATCACTGTCACCAGAAGTCAAAAAACTGGCAAAACAAGAAATATTAAATGTTGCTGCTTTTTTAGCTTTACGAGATAATCGTAAAACATTTTCTGCTGAAATATCTTCTATTAAAACTTGAAAAACAAAAAATTAGGCTCACTTCTTGAATTGCTGTTGTCATTTAGAAAACTTTGTGAAGAAGATATATTCAAGCGTGAAGATTCTTCACCACGTGCTACAGTATCCTTTTTTGCAAGTTCTTTGTTCTTGCATGCGGTACGTTTCTGCTTTTTCTTTCTTTTTGAAGCATCTCTCGCTTGGCATCTATGATTCAATGATACAAAAATAATTCCATCGAGATCTATTAGCCGAGTTTGTGATGATCCGTCCTTTCTAGAATTCACACTGCATTCACAACAATACCAAATATTTGCATCTCGCCTTAGGGCATATTCTCGAATCTTTGTTCTTTCTTGAAATTCAAAAACAATTAAATGTTGATTAGCTATTTTTCTTCGCGATAAGCCATATTGATAATCTTCTAATTTTACGGGTTTGTATGATTTTAATATTTTCATTATTTTTGGTTTCAAAAGAAGCAATTGATCAGCTGTCAAATTACAGTATTCAACTGGATTATCCAAAATTTTAGAAAATATTGATTCACAATTACGAACATCTGTTTCAGAAGAAAATGATGACATAATTTTCTGCAAAAGGTTTTTACAACTTTAAAAAACGTTAAAAGACATTGAAAATTAACAGTGCAATACAAGAAAAACTAAAATATCATTCAATAAAACCTTGCAGAAATGAGAGAGGGATTTATTAAAAAAAGAGATGTGTGGAGCAGAGCGAATGAGAACTCGAAACTTTAACTTAGCAGAGCAAAGCAGGAACAAAATTTTATCTAAAAATTCAACTTTTATACAAAGCTTCCCAACTCATTCCCCGTCTGTTTTTAAAAAAGTAAAAAAGAGAAACAACTCAAACAATTATGGCAATGTATATTTCTTTAATATGTACATCTTCCACAAAAACAAATATCATTGTACAGGTCAAATTTATCGATAATTCTTTACTCTTTAAAGACATACCTTAAGATACTCTTAAAGAATTTCCTTCTATAAGTAAGCAAATATAATTGTTGGTTTTCTGTTATTTGTTATATTGTTTGAAAACATAAGAGTTCCTTTCACACGATAAAAAATTGTCATTTTGCAAGCTGTTTTATTACAGTATGACATTAAAATTAAGGATATGTGCTTCAATTAATGCATGCCTATTTGTTACCACATATAAATATTTTAAAATATTTTAGAACTCTCTAGAATCATTGGTCAAAGTTTGATAAATGTTGTTTTGCTTTGTTTATTAAATCTAATTATTGTTGTTGAAATCTTCTAGCTTTATTATGCAATCCAAAAAAGGGATAATAAAAATGTGAAAAGAAAAAAACATAAAAAAACCAGATTATCAACTTTCTTTCTTTTGGATTAGAGCCAAAAAGTGAAGGAAAGATGCAATGAAGGTGATACTTTTTTACACAGATCAAAGAATGTATGAATAATAAAAAAAGGTAATCAAAAGAGTGAAGAAGAACAAAAACATAACATTAATTAGCTCACAAACAACGAAAAGTTCAGTCTAGCATAAAATAATGAAGCAACCCCTTAGGGTATTTCATTGAGCCAGATCAATTTGTTAAAGGTGTGTGTTTCATTTTTGAACTTTTCTGGCCATATTTGAGCACACTTTTTTGATGTCAATTTGTTAGTTTTTATTGGAAACAAATTGTTGAGTTTTTTGTGTTTATTGATTTTTTACAATTGAACATTATTTATATTTCTCGTTTTTCGGGAATGCTTATAAAATTATTGTAGTACAGTGTTATCGTCACAGACGATCAGAATTAAATTTTAGATTATATAAATTTCAGCCATGCAGCAACCCTCTCAGATTCTGACAATCACTGTTGATCATTCAAATCATGCTTCTTTAACCCCTCTAGAATCCATTACCACAGCATATCCATCTCCATCAACATTTTCAACAACCTCTGATAGACAACTAATATCACCTACAGTACCTCTAAAGCCTTTGCCACAATTCAAAATATTATTAACAACAAATGTGAAATATCTATTTCTAACAATTCTTGCTCCACCACTTTTGGCAATATTTATGGCATTTTTAATTGGATTTACAATTGATTACGGTAGCTTGGTAAATTATGAATGGACTTGCGGGGTACGCTTTAATTGAAGTAATACACATTTGTAGTAAAATTTAGAAAGCATTTTTGCCATCTATTTCAAGAATAATAAATTTACCAAAAGAAAGATTATGCTGGAATTTGGGCTCATTGTCGCATTTAAGCCTTCGGCCATTTTTAATATTTTTTCATTGTAAGTTTTTTTACTGAAATTAACACATTTTGTAAAACCTTGATTAAACTTTTTTAGTCAAATCCTGTTACACCTCTGCAAAAACCCAAACATCAGCTTTCTTGTACCTAACATCCATTGTAATGTTAATTTCAGGATTTTCCGAACTCTTTTTTACTGGAGTTTTAACCCTCGTCGGTGAAAGAGAAGATGGCAACTTGCATATGTTATTTTTTATTGGATTCATTTCATCTTGTATTATTTATTTTTCTACCGTAACCCTTTCCACGAGGCTAAAAAAGAACTACCATTTAAACAAAGTTGTATGTGTTTATTTAAACTATTACTACAACAGTCATTGAAACCTTTTTAGGCACAAAAATGTTTTAAAATTAGACTTGCCTTACTGTTAGCAACAATTATTTTAGTTCCTATAATTGGGGCATTTTTTACACTTTACTGGAATTACTGCATTAAGTTTGGTAAGCAACAACCTTCGATACATCCCCTTAATCGACATCTTTCAGCTTACAACGCTTTTGCACTTTTTGAATACATTACTGTACTCACAATCTTTGGCTTTCATACAGTAATATTTCTAGAACTCAACAACTTTGAAATATCTATAATTTGCCCCAAACAGAAACGTGTTTGATTTTTGGATATATTTTTATTGAGTACAAAACGATTCAAATAATAAAAACAAAAAACGAATTACAAGGTAATACATATAAAAAAAGCTCAAACATACGAAAAAAAGAAATAAAACTTATATTTAACGACGAGGTTGTAAAAGTGTTGTAGCAAAACGTGATTCTGGAAACATTTCATGATATGATGATGCAGGTAAATAATTTGCAGTAACCATTCGACCTGCGAAAAATCGTCCATGTAATGCTGCAACACAATTTGATGCAACTAATACTGTTGGGCATTTAATATACACATTTCCTTCTGCAGCATTCTTATCAACATATATATGCCATACACCTGAAATAAAATATTGAAGTTAATTCGAAAGCTTCAAAAACAGTTACCTCCATATTGATTACATTCAGTTAAAACATCATCAGCAATTTCATCAGCCCAATTTTCACCAGTTTCTGTTGCGGGATCAAATAAACCAGATAAAAAGAAGGTTGTTGTTGCATATGGTGGTACAGTAGCATGTTGAGCAGCTAAGAATTGATCAGCAGTATTTCGAGTTGCTTGTGGTACATCCATTCCACTTCCTTCTGCAAGCTTTGCCATAACATGTAGTCTTCCGCTATGCCCCAATTCCATTTTTTCATCTTTTGCTAGTCTTTCACGAACTGGCTCATTTGGAGGTGATGGTTGACTTTCTTCTTGTTCTTCAATCTTAATTCTTAAAGCTCTTCCGGCAATTTCATATCCATTCATTTGTTCTAAAACTTTTTTAGCATCATCAGCATTTTTAAATCCAAGATTTGCAAATCCTAGTGAACTTCGATCTGGACCACGTGCAACTTTACAAACAGATACCTAAAATACTACTATTATAAAAACATATAAAATTAAATTAAACAAACTTTTCCAAATGGTTCAAATATATCCAATAACATTTTATCACTGATATCAAGATGTAAATTTTCAACAATAAGTTTCATAGGACCAGTTGCATTAAAAGAAGTTGTAAAGCCTAATGCACCACCAAGTGTTTGGGCAGCTTGTCGATTCCGTTCAGCACAAGATTGTTGAATAATTAATGGAGCTCCTAAAAGACGTTGTTTGTTTAAACCCAAAGCCTGAAAATGTGCTTGAAACATTAGTAAAGTTGTAAATAAATTATAGTAACTTACCAAAGCAACTGATTCTTTTTCCCAAAATTCAACATACGCAATTCCTTTTGATCTACCAGTTCTTGAATCTGTAATTATTCGAACATCTCGTACATTTCCAACTGATTCAAAGAATGTTTCAAGATCCGTTGGACGTGTATCTCGAGCAAGCTGTAAAATGAATATTGTTCGTTCATCTCTTTCTTCAGGTGTCATATTTGGATTTGCACCTTCTGGCATAGGTTGTGAAGGTTGAAAATACATTCTAAAAAAACTTATTTAAACATCTTAAAAACAAAAAGTTAAACTTACACATCACGTCTTTCAGGACCTGGTAGTCTTGTTGTACGACGCCATGGTGGTGATCTTCTTCGACGACGAGGAGAGGGTGAGCGACGGCGACTTCGATATGGTGAAGGAGAACGACGGCGACGATACTCACGATCTCTTGATGAATGCCTGGAACGATCTCTAGAAGTGGAACGCTTACGGGATCTACGGTCACGATCTCTTGAATCACGATGTCGATCATCACTGAAATTTTAGCGATTAATAAACTTTTAAACAAACACTTTCAAAAAATAAAAAAAGGTGAATAAAATAGTAGGTAGAAATAGCAATCATGAGATCATAGGTAATGATATACTTTTTTAAAGAGCCTGAAAATTTAACAATCAAAATGATAGTTTCTATTTTGTACCTTTTTTGAAAAAGGTTAGTAGTAGCTAGATATATCCATTTCCACCATCATATGCAGCGACCATTCCAAAAAGTAAAGTACGATATTTGATGAAGTTTGTGCGCATCTATCTCTGTAAACTAAGACTATCGTTTAGAAAACGAAAAAACCTATATTAAAAAACTATCCGCATACTGTATAGATATATTTTTATTCTTTTAAGAAGGACACGACAGCACCAGTTTCATTCTTTGATTGTTAACAACAAACGAGATTGACTCATTCAGATATCTGCAGAAAAATGCATAGTCATAGAATGTGTCAAAAAAAAGACTACTAACAAAAATAATAAAAAAAGGCTAAAATAAAAACCAAAAAAAATTACCGCTTTTCTATTGAACGAGAACGATGCTTTCGACGTTCATCATCACGACTTCTTGAGCGTCGACGTTCACTTCTTTCTTTATCTTTTGATGAACGATGTCGATCAGATTCCTTATCTCTTGAGCGATGTCGATCAGAATCTTTGGAACGTACAGAATCTTTGTCTTTTGATCGATGGCGATCAGAATCTTTATCCTTTGAACGATGTCGATCAGAATCTTTTTCTTTAGTATCCTTTGAACGTGAACTTGATGATTTTTCAACTTCTTTACTACTACGATCTTTATCCTTACGTTCATCTTTACTGCGATGCTTTTCTTTTTCACGAACAGGTGAAGGTGAACGCGAGCTAAAAAATGTATTATTAATAAAAATTTTTACAAAATAACACAAAACATACCGAGAATCTTTTCTCTTCTTTTTTATATCACCATTTGATTTATCAATTTTTGGTTCATCAACTTCCATATCATTCGTCATGGCAACAGGATCGTGCATAAACTATAATTTGTGTAAAAATTAATGAAAATAATACTTTTTAAAAAGCTCGAATAAAATTTAATAAAACAAATTTCAACAAGTTGGAAGATGAAAAAACAACAAAGAAAAAAATTCAATATAATTTCTTTTCGTGTTAAGAAAAAAATATCCATAAAGCAAAGTAAAAAAGTGTCGCTAAAAATTTGAAACAAAAATTTTTTGAGCAGTTGCTGCCGTAATTGCCGTTGTTATAATTGTGCCGAAAAATGAAAGAAAATACCGCTAAATAAATTTTAGGGAACAAACAAAACTGATGATTGTGTTGGAATTTCCCCTTGTAGATGTCTTTTAAAATTTTAAAAATTAGACTTATAAGTTATGTTTCACAAACAACACAAATGATATGCAATTCCAGAGTTCTTTTATAGGATAAAAGTGACATTTTAGTTGAAAAATTTTAACCTGTTAAATAAGAAAAAGTTAATTTTAACGTATTCATGTGGTTTAAAAAAAGCTTTTTATTTTTGAACCGTTTCGTCCTAACCGACTGATTGAAGAACTTCAAACTTTTTAAAAGTTATCACCGGATTTTGGTCAGTTCTTTGTTTTACTCATATCCGCAAAGGCGGTATTTCTTCTTTGATCTTTTTAGGCGTTTCGGAATTGGAAACATTGTTTTTATTTGAGACTTTGATGTAAGCAAAAAGTGCCAAATAAATTATTTATTTACATACATTTATACACTTAATTACTGTATATACATTTTAAAGCTTTTTAGAACTATTTTTCGTTCCAAAATTTACATCGTTTCAGGGGTTGGAAGTTGGGGTCGGACAAGTTGTACAGGTCGTACGGGTTCTACTGGTCGAATAGGTTGTCCAGGTTGTAAAGGAATAATTGGAATTGAAATTCTTGGGCATTCTTTTGGTCGAACACATTTTCCATCAAATGATTTAAGGTAACCTTTGACACATTGACAAGATGGAACACACATTTTGTTACAAACTGGTCCAGGTCCCTAAAAATGTAGATGTAAAAGTAATAATTATCAAGTTATTACAAACCATAAATCTTTGAGGACATTTTGGTGGACACATTGAACCACATTCATTCCATTCTGCATTTTCACCACATTCTTGTGGACCTGAGCTTACATTGGAGGGGGAATCAGTTGTTTGGGCTTTGACTAAAAATTAAATATGATTGAATTAAATCAAAGCAGGAAATATCTCAGAATCTGAACTTGTCCAAACTCACCAGCAACACTGACAAAAAGGATTCCAATAAAAACTAATACAAATTTGACATTCATTTTTAAATAACACTTTTTTTTCGAACAGACAAAATCGTTAAATAAATTGTTGCTTTTTCCTTCGAACATTTTCTGCTTTTATACGTTTCGATACAAGCTTATATTTTTAATAAATAAAATAACATGTTTATTTGAACTTTCAAGGAAGACCATTGTTATTTTCACGCCTTCTCTCTAATGCAAACATTATTATTATTTCAAAAAGGATTAATCTAAACGGTTTTCATTATTGCACTTTTTTAAAAACCGTTAAAAAAACAATTATGATGAATTTCAAAACAAAACATTTCAATGATCATTCCTAAAAAAGCAGGAAGAATAATAACATGGCATCGATGATTATCACTAAACATAAACTACAGAAAAACAAAAAAACTATTAACAAAATAGTTTTTAATAATTTTTATTAAATAGATTACTGTAGAAATTTCAAGGCATCAACAATAATTAAAAGAGTATAAAATCTATGCGTTTTTCATTAATCTAATAATTAATGTAAAACACAAAAAAACGAACAAAATTGACACAGATTACGGTAGAAATTTCGTTGACATCAACAATAACTAAAAAGGTATATCCAAAATTTTCTAAAAATGTATTAGATGAAGATCCCGGATTTGATAACTGTATTAAAAATGAATTTTATGATTCATGTTTTTATTGCGTGAATATTTTAAATACGAATCAAATGGATACAAATTGTACAGTAGAAAAACAAATTGCTCGTTTTAATACTACGGAAACCAGATAGTAATGAAAATAATAAAACAGGTGAAAGCTATTCAGAGCATATTCATTGTTATACAAAAGATATTCCATCAAAATATCAAAGTAAACATTGTCCTATAGGAGATGGATGCTTTTCAATTCGAAACTTACAACCTTCTAAAACTACAACAGATAATACTGCAATTGTAAGTCTTCTTGTATACTATTATTATTATTATTATTTATTCTATTAGGTAATTCGGAAAGTTCGTGCCGCTGGTTCTTCTTACACCATTTTTTTATTTTTTGATGAAATTTTATAATTTCTTCTTTAAAAGGTGCCTAAGGGGGCTAGTTATCATGCCTCTAAAGCATTTTTAGGTATCTTTGACTCTAGCGGATTTTTGGGGGATATACCGGGATTAACCCGGATTTGAGCATATTTTGCATTAAAAATCAACAAAAAAAATTTTTAAATATGTAAATTTTAGCCTAGAAATACATAAAGAGCAGGATGTCAGAAAGCCTATCTAAAACAGTTTTTCAATGTTCAAAATGCCCGATCCGCTCTATGCAAATTTTTCCTGAATTGACAAAATTGAAGGCTTTTTACGGTTCTTTAGGAAAAATTTGCATAGAGCGGATCGGGCATTTTGAACATTGAAAAACTGTTTTAGATAGGCTTTCTGACATCCTGCTCTTTATTTCTAGGCAAAAATTTACATATTTAAAAATTTTTTTTGTTGATTTTTAATGCAAAATATGCTCAAATCCGGGTTAATCCCGGTATATCCCCCAAAAATCCGCTAGAGTCAAAGATACCTAAAAATGCTTTAGAGGCATGATAACTAGCCCCCTTAGGCACCTTTTAAAGAAGAAATTATAAAATTTCATCAAAAAATAAAAAAATGGTGTAAGAAGAACCAGCGGCACGAACTTCCCGAATTACCAGATACATGCCCGATCGCATGCTGTTCAAAATACAAATAAATACATACAAAGTAAAAAAAATACGATGAAAGTAAACAAATTAAATTAAAACCTAAACAATTAAATTAATTAAATAAATACAATTCCTTTTTGCAATAGTGGTACAACAAAAGTAATAAATTATAATACAAAAAATTACAGTAATACAATAGAAACAATAATGGCAACTTTGACAATAATTACAATGGCAAGAAAGTACAATGAAGTTGACAAAGGAAAAAATTACAAAAAAGTACATTAAGATGAATGAGATTTAAACTTTAAGTTATTAATGCTAGTCAGATAGTTTTTAAATTCCTGATGAGATTTGTATTGGATACTACGTGGTAAGTTAATGTAATGAGACGTGACTCTTCTTGTGAAAAAGTATACTGTATATTTGTATGATTAAACATTCTTTTAGGAACCAGCTGGATGTTCAGGATTAGCTGAAGAATATACTGTAGCAAAGTTACCGCTAACATCTCTATCACTTGGATGTCGATCAAAAGAAAATGTAAGTAAATGTTCTGTTGTTCAAACTCCAGTTGGACAACAAAGAATTGTCTGCTGCTGTAAAGAAAAAGACGAAAATGGCAACTGTAAAACGAATATGACTAAAATTCCATCAAAAATTGGCAAAGCTATTTCATCGTTTTAAAATTGAGTTGTTTTTTTGTTTTGTTAAATAAAGGTTTATTTCTTCAAGTTTAAATATTCAAAAATTGTTTATGCGATAACTTTATTATATGATACTTTTTTAAATAAAACAATGACAAACTCAACAACAAAAAAGATTTTATAAAATATTTTTAAGACGGATCAAAAGGTTTAACAGAAATAGCACGTTCAAAAAGATGAAAAACTTCAGCCCGAGATACTTTAAAGCATTTCTTCATCTTCGTTTTATCAGTATATGGATTCTTAGCCTAAAAATATATCGTTAAAATAAAATTATATGTAGATGAGCCAAAATTTAAATAAAATCATTTCCCCCATTCTCGCACAAAATTACTGATCGAAAAATTTTTGAACTCCTAGTCAAAATGGCGAAAAATAGCAATTTTGATATTCCCTCATTTAGCAGTTATTAAAATTATACAAACCTTTTTAGCCATAATACAAAGATATCGAAATGCAACATTATCCATTGCAAATAAAGTATCTTTCCCCAATGTCAAATTCAAATTAAATTTATTTCTTATTTCTTTTATCAACCATTCAAGTGGAATCATAATTTTATCAGCCTGAAAAAAACATGTTTAGAAAATCAGACGGATCAATGGCACAGCTATGACGTATTCCACGATGATAAAAATCCAAAAATTTTTTAGCATCACCAGATGCATCTGCAGATAATAACCACCCCTTTGCAAACGATATTTCAAAAGTATATATAAAATTCACTCACCTTAAAACCATACACAGAAGATTGTGTAAATGCAAAAACAATATTTTCAGCAGTAATATTTCCTTGAAATTTTGATAAAATTTCTTTAAAGCATGTTGTAAAACCCGAAGTAAAATGGGGGAGATCAGGTAGAAGAAGAAATACAATTAAATTAATATGGCTGAATTGTTGTACAACATTAAAAATACTGCCCAAAATTTGTAGATTTTGTTCTGTTCCTTCAGGATCACAAATTCCAGGAGTATCAATAATTCGGATACGGTAGTCTTCTTTATAATCAAAACAATAAACTCGTGGCCAAAGTGTTGAAGAAAAGGAGCTTCTATATTCAGTAATTTCATAATCAGATTCACCAATTTTAATATCATATTCTTTCGTTACAGCAAGAATGTCCTCACCATCATCAGAGAGAACAACTTCTTCAACAGCATAATTAAAGTGTACTGGAATCAAAGGTTTTAAAGGAGATTCAGAAGCTTGTTTGAGAGTTTCAAAGGAGAGATAAGCTTTGATTGAATTGATTAACGTTGATTTGCCAATTCCAATTTCACCAATTAAAAGAATATTGATTACCTGTTTTTGGGACATGTTTTTGAGATGCCTGAAATTGTTATAATATGATAAAAAAACAGGGGAAGAACACGTTAAAGAATTAAAAAAAGTTCAATCGATCTAAAAAAGCTAGCTTCGCGAAAATGTTAGAAAAAAGTTAAAGAATGGACAACGTTTTTGGGCAAAAAACAAGAGTGCCTTGGAGGTGTTATTTATTGCTAGAACATTGTTAATGGAAAACTAAAAAAAACACAAACTTTGCAGACATTCGAATGAAGCAAAAAAAAGAAAAACAAAAAACTTTTCTGCCGAGTGATAACACTGTACGAAAACTTTCGCACTCGTTAGGTTCTTGCAGCGAAAACATTCCTTTTTAAAAAAATTAAAAAACATGACGCTGTTTTCAACTTCTTCTAACAAAAAATTGATTAAATTTTTTTCGACATTTTTTTTACTATCACAGACGGACTCTTCCGCGTTATTCCAACAGTCCTCCAAGAGAGAAGAAGGATTTTAACAACGAAGGATATGACATAGTCAAGGATTCATGCAGTATTCCAACAGCCTTCAAATAGTGAAGAATTATGTTTGACGGTTTTCCTACAGTCTTCCGAAAACTTGTCCGCTGTTTACTTCGATTTTACACGGTCTTTGCGTGATCCCTTTAAAAGTGAATCAATGTTAATAAACCTCTTTATTACGTTCATCTCGTTATTGCGTTGTTTTTTCGCGGTCCCTTAAACACTGTATGATAATAATGAACTTCGACTGCACTACTTTTCTACAGTATTTTTAACACACGTTTTCCGCGTCATTTCTTTTACATCAATTTAATTAGTTATTATTATTTTTTCAGCATTATTGTTAAAAAGCTTTCATCAACAATATGGATGTACAACCTGTTAATTCAGCTCAAAGCTCCAATTATCAAAAAAGTCCACAAGAAATTCGTTACGAAAAAATTCGTAAACAAATTGAAGTAAGTTTTTATCTCCATTTCTTTTATCTATATTTAACAAACATTCTTTTTAGTATTACTTTGGTGACATTAATCTCTACAAAGATCGGTTTTTGAAGATCTACCATCGTCAAGAAGGAAGATGTAAGTTTTGTATTATCTACTTTCTGTATCAACGATATATACTATTATTTTAGGGATACCAATTGATGTTTTAATGACTTTTAAACATCTTCGTCAAATTACAACAGTTCGCAATGAAGTTATCATTGCAGTTAAATATCGTTCACAACTTGTTGAAGTTTCTCCAGATGGTGATTATATTCGACGTTGCCTTAATCAACGTGAAGGCAATCATGAAACAGTTTTAGCAGATTATAAGCGCCGTTCAGTTTTTGTTGTAAGTTCTGGTATTCTGACATGTTTGGGGATATACGGATATGATATAGCTAAGTGATGTGGCAATGATTCTAGCGACATTTATACACTTAGAGTACGATATTGGGCTGGTACTTCCTTTTGAATTAGAATAATTCTTTGAAAATCGTTTCCATCCACTTCTTGGGATACTTGATCTTTGAACCCCTTGTTGATTTTTGCCTCATTTGTATACACATTTATTTTTAGGGTAATTTACCATATCGTTCAACCTACGATGAAATTAAAGATGATTATCTTGGCCTTTATGGTGATATTCCAAGCTTCGTTATGCGACGTGATGGTGAAACTCAACGATTTCGTGGTAGCATTTTTGCGACATTCAATACTGTAGAACTTGCACAACAATTTCTTGCTAATCCTGTCGCCAATATCTTTGGTGGTCGATTCTTGACTCGTATGATGCAATTGGATTATGAAAAAATTCATCCACCAAGACCTGTTCCACCACCTCAAGATCTTGTTCCTGATGTTTATGTTCAAGGTCCACATTTCTTTTTTCCTCCTCCAGAAGAAGATGTACATCTTTTTGGCGATAATGCTGATGGTGGATTTTTTCATGAACATGGTGATGGTGGTTTTGATTCTGATGTTTTATATAGCGATGATGAATATGAATATTAAAGTTTTGAATTGTTACTGATATCTTTTTTTTCCATGTTTGTGTTATTACTTTTTTTGTTTCATTAAACTTTTTGTTTTTTTTTATTGTATAAATGTTTATCGTTTGATAATTGGCTCTTCTATTAACAACCTGTTACACAGCCGATACTCTGCAGCAGACTTCCGCAGAAAGTCAGCAGAAGTGACTACAGTCAGCAGTATTCCAGCAGTATTCCGCAGAAAGTCAGCAGAAAAACAACATTTTTTTCTTTTTTCTTTTTCTGCAGCAGTATTCCGCAGAAATTCAGCAGAAGTGACTATAGTCAGCAGTATTCAAGCAATATTCCAGCAGAAAGTCAGCATGTTTGACTATAGTCAGCAGATTTTCATAAATTTTTATTTTTTCTTCAAAATCCCTGTTTTTGACCCAGAATTCTTTAAAAAGTACAGGATTGCTGTGGAATTCTTGTAGCTGATAAATAGAACTGGATGTGATGGAATTTTCAGGAATTTTGGCGGAATTTTGGGGAATTTTTATTGTGTGATTGCTGAAATTTGATAAAAAAATTAAATATACAAAAGAATTTTGAGAATTTTAGAAAAATTTTAGTGGAATTTAAGTGGAATTTTTATGTAATTTTTGTTATATGATCATCATTCATCAAAAGCATCAAAATTCAAAGGAAATTCCATGAAAATTCTCCAAAATTCCGCCAAAATTCCTGAAAATTCCATCACATCCAATTCTATTTATCAGCTACAAGAATTCCACAGCAATCCTGTACTTTTTAAAGAATTCTGGGTCAAAAACAGGGATTTTGAAGAAAAAATAAAAATTTATGAAAATCTGCTGACTATAGTCAAACATGCTGACTTTCTGCTGGAATATTGCTTGAATACTGCTGACTATAGTCACTTCTGCTGAATTTCTGCGGAATACTGCTGCAGAAAAAGAAAAAAGAAAAAAATGTTGTTTTTCTGCTGACTTTCTGCGGAATACTGCTGGAATACTGCTGACTGTAGTCACTTCTGCTGACTTTCTGCGGAAGTCTGCTGCAGAGTATCGGCTGTGTAGGCAACAGTAACTGAAAAAAATATTTTTATGCTGTATTAATGTAGACTTTAAATGTTTTTGAAAACTTTTGTGCTAAGAGAGAGGAAGAAATTTTTGGTTTTCCCTATTTTAAATGTTTTAAGAACTTTATTTAAGAAAATGAAAATTGTTTGCAATTTTTTGAACTGAATTTGTCAAAAGTGTTTATAAATTTTTTGAAAACTGGTTTAGCTTTTCAACAAAATTTAGTCACGTTTTTCAAAACTGCAACAATAGCAACAGCTTGTTTGTTTTCATGGAAATTTTTTTTATTGATAATTTTGGAGGATGAATCTTTACTAGTAATTATCAGTTCTTGATTAATACAAATTATATTTGCTTTCTAGAACTCTCAAATCGAAATTTCGATTATTACTTATTGATTTTAGAAATTTTAAAAATATATTACAGTATCCTTTTGTATAATATATATATGAAAATTTTTTTCTTTTCGAAAATGTTTACAGCCTTTAAATAATAGATATTAATGAAAAAAATTTGCAAGAAAACTTAAACTATTAAACGATTAATCTTTCATAAACGACACTAAATCGCTCTTATCAAAAGTTTGGGGAGTCCCCCTTTTCTATGCATTTCTTTCTTCTTCCCCAGTTTTCAATCTCATGTGACGACGACAACGACTGCCGTTTAGCAACAACAAAATTTATACCCATATAAAAATATAAATACACTTTTCTTTTGCGTCAATCATCCTTATCAGCACCATTTGCAGTAACAGCAGCAGCAGCGATCAACAGAAGACGGGGAAACCCCCTTCATTTTGCTCTCTCTTTTTTGAAAGCGCGTGGTTCTTTATTTATTTAGTTTTTATATCTTTTTCCCTTATATAAATTTTATGACATATTTGTTTGAAGGAGAAAAAAGAAGAATCAATCAAAAGTAAAATATTTTTTGATATTTCTTCATAAAAGTATGACTCAAAGTTATCGAAATATTTCTTCTGCTACAGTATCCCATCGAGTAAATAATGATGCAAAATGTTGTTTGGTATGTGGTGATCCAAATTCTGGAAAGCATTATAATGCAAGAGCTTGTTTTGGGTAAACTATTCCTTTATTATAGTTGTTGCTAATAGCTGGCATACTGTAGCTGTTAAATAAGCAATATTTTTTAGATGTAAATCATTTTTTCGAAGAAGCATTTGGGAGAATCGAAAATATAAATGCCAAAATAAAAATGATTGCAAAATTGTTCAAGCTTATCGAAATCGATGCCGAGCTTGTAGGCTTGCAAAATGTTTAGCTGTTGGACTTGATCCAAATTGTAAGTAAAATTTGGATTGAAGTTTTGATTCTCATTGCTTAAAATACTTTTAGCTGTTCAAAGTGAGCGCGAAAAGCGCACGACAACGACCACTTTAAAACAATGCCATTCTCACAAATCCTCTGTTTCCCCTGATCCTTATTCTCCTGAAATTCCATCTGTTATCCCTTTTCAAAGTCCATCTTTTCAATCACATTTAACAGAAACGGAAACATCATTAACCTCAAAATTGCAATTACTTGTAGGCTTTTATTATTTATCACATAAACATTCTTTAATTTCAGTATCCTTCTTCAGCAAGAAAGCCTGTTTACTGTAAATTTAGAATTATTAGATAGCTTTTTTCAAAAAGCTGGAACACGTTTTAGCTGGAATACTGTAAAGTGGGAAACGAATGATCTAAAAAATAATTTGTTAAAAAATTTTATACTTGCTGCAGAATGGATTAGAATGTTTTGTGAGATCTTTGGTGTGCCAGAAAAAGATGCTGCGCAATTGTTAAAGAAAAGATTGTGTACTATTATTTTGCTGACCTTAGCTGAACAATCTTTGACATCTCAAAAGTTTTGTGACAACAGAAATTATGAATCTAGGTAATAGCATCTAATCATATCTCTTAAAATTGTTTATTGATGGTATCATTTTTAATTTTTTAGATACGAGTATTTAAATTTCGAGCAACAATTATCAACAAAAATTATACCAGAATTGTTGAAGCTCAATACGGTTACACACGATTTTATGTGTTTAAAAGTTTTGTCATTGTTGAGTGTTATCGAAACAAATGAACTAGAAGGATTAAAAGCCGATGAAATTAAAACAAAAATGTTTAAAAAGTTAAATGAAATTAATAAAATTTCCTTTGATTACGATCAATCACCTGAAAGATGCAGCAGATTTTTAATGATTCTTCTCGATTTTGAAGTGCGTAAAATTATTAACTGTTTACAGTTTCTGTAACATAATTTTTTAGAGACTTTCTTTTGAACTAATGGAAACTATTACAATGTATTCAATATTTCATGGATCAGAATTTGATGAAATCCGTTTAATTATAAGTAACAACAATAACCCTTAATTTTGTTTTTAAAGATGCTTTAATGTACAATAAATTGCATGATTATAACCCTTTATTTAATTTTAAACACATATAATACACAAACAACATAATAATAATTAATAACAAAAAATATTAGTGTACACTTTTAAAAGAAGAAACCATTTTTCCAAGTTTTTGTGGTACTTCTTTTAAGCTATTTTTGCATTCTTCTCCATTGCAGCAACAGAGAATTCTTTGATGGCCGTCTGGAGTTTGAACGACCGAGCATCGATTTGAATTTTCTTCGGCTCGACATCCAAGTGATAATGAAGCCATTGAAACATTTTGTGCAATGTATTTTTCGGTATTATCAACACATCCAGCTGGTTCCTAAAATAACTATTGATGAAAGTTACCGTAACCCAAAAGAACTTACAATTGAATCAGAATTCTTTGAATATTCTAAAAGTCTTGTTTCAAAGCATCCAGCTTCTGCTAAACAGCTATCACGTGGAAGACCCCGTACAAAACAATCCGTAAAAATTCCATTATTTCCATTACCAAATTTAGAAGTGCCATCATTGATTTTTTTCTGCTTTTCTTCTTTATATCTTTTGATCATCTTTTTTACAGTGCAAATTGTATTCCTTTGAGCAACATCAAAAACATGTGAACAACAAAATGTCCCATTCATATAATCATTTTCATAACATCCAAGAAAAGAATGGCCATTTGTATTCAAAAACTGAAATAATATAAATAAATTACGTAATTAAAATAACACAATTACTTCTCCCGCTTGAATCGTATCAGCGTCCATGCCGGCGTCATAATCAATTTTAACATAACAAATCCATCCCCATATTATTTTATTTCCGTTGGAATAACTTGACGCATTTTTTTCAACTTCAAATTTAATTTTGTTCACGATTTCACATTTGAAATGGTGAGCTTTAGGTTTTTGGTGATGATCCAATGCTGTGTCACAATGTTGAGTATCACAAATAATATGACTAAATGGACGATAGGGATGCGTTTTCAATCTACGAACAACATCTAGTGCACCAGCTGGTTGTATATTACATTTGCTGGATTGATCAATTTCAATAATTTGAACATACATATAATACTGCACATCACTAATATTATAGCTAAAACAAAGATTATTAAAAACCAAAAAAACTTGTACAAAAACTTACATTTTCTGTTTCACTTTTAATGCATTATAATCAAACAAAATTTTGAGACTTTTATTAAGATATATATCCAAAAAACTTTGACACTTTAATGATTCTTGTATAAAAAGAACTTCAGGAATATAATGTTCACACTAAAAGAATGTTTAAATTAACTGAAAGTAAACATGTTTTTTTGCTTACATGTTTTTCTGTATGTTCAACCTTTTGAGGTATTAAACGTTGATTACAAAAATGACCATCTTTACAACATTTTTTGATAGTAAACTTGATTCCATGGTAATCCAAATCAAGTAAACAAAAATTATCAGATTCTACAGTAATCATTCTTTCATTAATACAATCTGCTTCTGCACCATATGATATACTATATGAGTAATCACTACTAATTGCAGCAGCAGATGTTTTAATTGTAACAGAACATGAATAATTGACATAATTTTTGATATATTCTTTCATTGTCATATTATCCATATAAGATACCGTATCTAAAATATACTTATAAAAAACTGGTAGCATGAATAAGAAAGAAAATTACCTTCACTTTCAAAATAACCAGGGAAACAGAAAAACTTATTTTTATCTTTTGTAACAATTTCATACAAATCTGCTTGAGAAGATGGAGTAGAACAACATTGTAAGCTACTACTGATCACACTACTGTGATAAAAGCAGTAATCATCTTTGTTCAGATAAGTCTTAAAAACATATTTAAAATGTTATAATTTATATTAAAGACGTACAGTACTATTTTTGATTGAAAAGCAAAGATCTTCCACGTCAAAGTTGTTTCCATTAGGATATTTTGTACTAACTCCGTCAAAAGTAATCATTGCATTTCCCAGTAATGGTCCAGAATACATGTATTTTGTTTTATTAGAAAATTTAGCAGCCAATAAACATGTTCGTTGATCCAAGAAATCTTTCTAAAAAATAGACAAGTGAGGAGTAATATAAAAAACTTGTAATCTATCTAGGGACTCGAACACAAGGATCTCAGCAAGGTGGGGCATTGCTTTGTCTGAAACTGAGTCGATCCCAACGTGCTTGCTCGCATCACGTGACGTCCAGAGATTACCATTCTGGACCTGAACCGCTGAACTATTGAAGAAAAGTAACATCAAAAAAGCTTACAGAGGGAAATCCAAAGCGATCGAAGCAGATTGTTTCATTACCATGATGATGTTCTTCATGTGCATCATTCCCAAATGGATCAATAATTGAATTTGGAACAGATGTAATTCGTTTGAATAGGAGAGTATCAAAGAGCTCATATTCATCATATATTCCAGTAGATTGATAGTTATCTGTATTATTCATGCAAAGAACAATAGCATTATGGAATGTTCCTGGTAAATCATAACGTTTCATAGAGTTTATAGGATCATAATTGGTATGCATGTATGGTGAAAGAAAAAATGATTGTGTTAAATTTGGTTCACAGTAGCATAGCAATGCAAACTTTTCTTTATATCTTGTAATATTTTCAGTTCTTATTTCTGCACCATAACTCTTGTATCCTGTATAATATTGAGAGAAATCTAAAAAAATATATATGTAAAAAAATGTCAGATAAAATGCACTCGGTAAAAGTAAACTTACAAGCAAATGTAAGACTTTGATTTTGATAATTTTCCATCAAACATTTTCCCCATCGTTGTAAGCTGTATGAATCATGCAATAATGCAAACGGTAAAATATACAACAATATAAACAACAATAAAATCTAAAAACAAAGGTATACAAGATGAAAAATAAATTAAAAAATTAAAAAAAATTACCTTCATTTTGCAGCGAGAGACGAATTTAAAACACAACTGTGTGTTGCAAGGAAGCAATGAATGAATGACAGCACAAAAATTTATGACAATACATCAAACATATTTTATGTAAATTTTATAAGCTCTGTGATACTTGTCATCACACTGCAATACAGTACCCTTAATTTTTTGTTAAAAAAATATTAGCTAATTGCAGTCAATAATGCTTGCTAACTTTTTGTTTGACAACAATAAATGTTGTTTAAAATATAATATTATGTTGTATTTACATCATCTAATATTGTGTACAAAATAATCTATCTTATTGATATGGTATTGTTTAAAGCTCAAGTAATCCTCTCAATAAATGGAGATTGTTCGTTTGTTTGTTTGTTGGACCGTGCGTTTTAATTCATGCAAATTTCTATAAAAAAAGAATAAAACATGAAATTTGCAGCAAAAGAAAAAGTGCTTCAAGAAGTTGCATAGCGATTAGAGGGGCCTTTTAAAGGCTATCCAGCTATTGATTCAAATGATAAAGCAGCTATGGTTAGGATCCTTTGTGCCGAGTTATTTATGGCCCTTTTTGAGGTTTTTAGTTTTTTCCTATAACTTTTCAAAGGGTTTATGACAGTATGACAGTAGGGGTAAAAAGAGTTGTAGTGGGAGATCCTGTGGAGGACCTTTTTTATTTGGCTATTTTTATGCATGCAGCGATCCTAAATAAGTGTGAACTTTATTTTTTCAAGTAGTTGAGAATCTCTTTTGGTACAAAATAAATATCCTTAAAAATAGAACTGAAATGAGTGAAACGTGAATCAAGCCAGATTTGACAGAAACCGTGGCGGCGGTTACTTAAATAGTGAGAGTGAGACTGATAAAGCGAGTTCAAACCTTGAGAGGAGGTTTGGAAATAAGATAAATTTGGCAAAGATAGATGTAGTCCGAGATGTGTAGTTGAAGTGTGAAACTTTTTGCTTTGAGCTGGTCTTTTTTGGTAAATGTAAGTAACATTAACAATTTTTATTTCTGTAGCGTGGGTCATTGGTGGCCGCCCCGAAGGGGCGGGGCACCTTTAGTCTTGAAAAACAGCTTTGCGAGTTATATTAGTATAACACCGGCATAGTCTTGTGCAAAGATAAAGAAAAAACCAACTGGAGATGCAAATTTTAAAAAATGGAAAACACGCAATTTCGTTTTTTGGTAATCTTTTTTAATAAACTGCGGTCATCGAGTTCATGTTTTTGTTTTTACTTTTTGGGTTTAAACAAAATGATCTCTCAAAAAAGTAAAAATAGCAACTTTCGTAAAAGTGATTGAATAAATTATTTTTAATAAATCAAAAATTGTGTTTACTTGTATAAACTCACAAGGGACCCTTTTCAGATGTCCACCTCAGATTTTAATGACACTAGGGGGGATCGATAGTACCTCGGGAGTAATGAAAAACCCCAAAGGGTTTTTTGCTGCTTTGGGGTTTGAAGCGTTTAACGGGATTCTGAAGTTCGTGAAAAAATCGTCGACCAGGGGGTCGTGGAAAAATGTGAAAAAAATCAAAAAAATTTTTTTTGTCTTTTATTGTTGTTAAATAGTTAAAAACACTTTTTTAGGTAATAAAATCTGAATTTAAGCATTTTTGAGGCATCTGGAGCCATTTTTCTGCTTCTGGATTCTGAAGCCTCAAAATGGAAAAATTCAAAATTCTACTCTATTTGCCTAATTTCGCGTTTTTATAGGTTTTCGCCCATGGAGAATTCGATGGTAAGTTTGGTTTATCTTTAAAAATTAATTTTCGTGTCACGATTCTGTTTTTGTTGGAATCTGAAGTCATAAACTTTCGGCTAATGAAAAAAATGCGGGTTTTGCTAATTTTTTTAATTTTTCCAAATTAATAGGTTTTCAAATATGGAAAATTTTGTGACACACCCTGTTTTATAGCAATTATTTTTTTGAAAAAGATTTATTCAGCTTGAAATACCATTACGACAACAATGAAGTTGCATTAAAAAATCATCAAAACAAAGATGTTTTTCACACCATGAACACTTAATAAAAGCTAGTTTACTGCAGCTGTCAGTTTCACATCTTGCACCAATTTTCTTAAATTCAAAACAATATTTATCCGGTGTTTCATAAGCTTCATATTCGATATCAAAGTAACCAGATTTGATAAATGCATGTGTAATCATGCCATGAAATCGTGGAGCAGCAAGTTGTTCAAAAATTTGATTTAAAAGCCGTCCAAGATTTTTTCTTTGGGCAAGCATATAAGTTGGATGCAATCGACGGATCTTGTCTTCAGCTGTTCGAATGATAGCTTTTACGTATCGAAAGAAGCCAACATCACAGGGTTGAATTTTTCCAGTGGTCTTTGGAGGGATTGTTAAAATTTCAATACCTTTCTTTTTGACTTCAGCGATAACTTTTGCTTCATTAAATCCTGTCCATGAATCAAGAAGTAAGATGGAATGTTTTTCAGCTACTGGTACATCTCATTCATTAACTGTTCAACCAGTGATTAATGCATCAGGAAAATTATTTCTTCCCGTTTTGACTTGTTTTTATGAACCCAATGGACCTCCACAATGTTTTGACAGTAACTTGGCTGAATTTAAAAATCTCCGATGCGTTTCTTCAACATCAGGAAAAATGACTAAAAAGCTAATGAAAGATTGGATGAAAACTGATTTCTTACCAGTAGCTGAAAAACATTCCATCTTACTTCTTGATTCATGGACAGGATTTAATGAAGCAAAAGTTATCGCTGAAGTCAAAAAGAAAGGTATTGAAATTTTAACAATCCCTCCAAAGACCACTGGAAAAATTCAACCCTGTGATGTTGGCTTCTTTCGATACGTAAAAGCTATCATTCGAACAGCTGAAGACAAGATCCGTCGATTGCATCCAACTTATATGCTTGCCCAAAGAAAAAATCTTGGACGGCTTTTAAATCAAATTTTTGAACAACTTGCTGCTCCACGATTTCATGGCATGATTACACATGCATTTATCAAATCTGGTTACTTTGATATCGAATATGAAGCTTATGAAACACCGGATAAATATTGTTTTGAATTTAAGAAAATTGGTGCAAGATGTGAAACTGACAGCTGCAGTAAACTAGCTTTTATTAAGTGTTCATGGTGTGAAAAACATCTTTGTTTTGATGATTTTTTAATGCAACTTCATTGTTGTCGTAATGGTATTTCAAGCTGAATAAATCTTTTTCAAAAAAATAATTGCTATAAAACAGGGTGTGTCACAAAATTTTCCATATTTGAAAACCTATTAATTTGGAAAAATTAAAAAAATTAGCAAAACCCGCATTTTTTTCATTAGCCGAAAGTTTATGACTTCAGATTCCAACAAAAACAGAATCGTGACACGAAAATTAATTTTTAAAGATAAACCAAACTTACCATCGAATTCTCCATGGGCGAAAACCTATAAAAACGCGAAATTAGGCAAATAGAGTAGAATTTTGAATTTTTCCATTTTGAGGCTTCAGAATCCAGAAGCAGAAAAATGGCTCCAGATGCCTCAAAAATGCTTAAATTCAGATTTTATTACCTAAAAAAGTGTTTTTAACTATTTAACAACAATAAAAGACAAAAAAAATTTTTTTGATTTTTTTCACATTTTTCCACGACCCCCTGGTCGACGATTTTTTCACGAACTTCAGAATCCCGTTAAACGCTTCAAACCCCAAAGCAGCAAAAAACCCTTTGGGGTTTTTCATTACTCCCGAGGTACTATCGATCCCCCCTAGTGTCATTAAAATCTGAGGTGGACATCTGAAAAGGGTCCCTTGTCAGTTGAAGCATTTTGTATAAAAGTAAAAGTTTATTTGAGATTACTTTTAACTTTTAGAAAAATTATAAATATGAAAGTTTGTTTTGTTTTATTTTTTGCTGCATTTGTTGTCGTTATTGGTATCGGTATGTTTCCAAACTTTGTTATTGATAAACCAATGTTATATCAAACTTTTAGCGAATGCTCAAATTCCACCACAAGTATGCCCTATAAATGAATATTGGACTGAATGTTTACCCCCATGTCCAGCTACCTGCGCAGAAATGGTTGTAAGTAATAATTTTAATTTTACAGATTGTCATTGACAAAAAACAATATTCTCTAAAAGTATCCTTATGATCCATTTTTTAGCCTCCGCCATGTAACAACGTTCAATGTACAGCTGGTTGTGCATGCAATGTTGGATATGTTCATGCAACAAATCGAGGCCAATGCATTTTACCTAATCAATGCCCTCCCATGTCACCTGGAAATCCTATCGCTTAAAAGCCAGCTTTAAAATCTCGTAATTTATTGAATTAAAAGTATTGTATAAATAGTTTTTAAAATGTTTAAAATTGTATAAAAACATGTGTAAACAAAACAGATATTGATTATATTCATAAATGTGATTCCTTGCTCACAAATTATTTAACACCAAATAAACTTTCAAAAAGATTTAAAAACAAAAATGACTAAAAAACTGATTTCGAAATCGAAAAAAATTTGTGGATAGATTTTTTAAATTGAAGCACATAAAATTTTGATAGAATAAAGCTCCAAGAAGATTTTTGAAAAATATGTGAGTTGTTTTAATCCAACATTGTTTAATTTGAAGCAAACAAATCAATTCTTATGGTGGATAATGTAACAGCAACATATTTTGAAAAATGCAAGCACAGAAAAAAACATAAACTTTTTGTGCAATAAAGTAGCTTTCAATTCAAGAAAATTTTTAAAACATGTGTGAGAATATTAACCCTTTTCAATCCAATATTGTTTAATATGCTTCCTGTTTTCACAAAATCAATGCGATTCATTATTGAAATTTAACAAAGTTGTTTTTGTTTTTTGATGACACACATTTAAAAAGTGCAAAAAAACAGTTATATTTTTAAAACAGTTTCATTTAATCCCTCTTTTTTATTGAAACTGTCACAAAAAACAAAACGAATATTTACATTAATCAAAAAAGGTGTTTGAATTATTCATA
This sequence comes from Panagrolaimus sp. LJ2400, assembly GCA_024447215.1. NCBI lineage: Eukaryota > Metazoa > Nematoda > Chromadorea > Rhabditida > Panagrolaimidae > Panagrolaimus > Panagrolaimus sp. LJ2400. The sequence goes on along the minus strand of JAMRYA010000001.1, from coordinate 3,216,990 downwards.
ATGGTTCAAAAACCATGTTTTGATTTGGGAAATATGCTTAAATTGGAGCAGTATAAAAGTAAAAGAATTTTTTGTTTCAAATATCAGATTCGACGAAGAATTTTCAAAAATTTTTAGTGTTTTATTAATTTAAACTTTTAAAAATGAATACCAAATTTGTTATTTTCATAGCTGTTCTTTTTGTTGTTGGTAAGTTTCTGTTTCTTTTTAGAACAGTAGTTATACACCTGGTTTAACGCTACTTTAGCTACCGTAACCCTTTACTTTTTACGCGGCAGTTACTTACCGTAAGTACCTTGATGTAGGTAACTACTGTAGCCTCTACAAAGGATTCTGGATTCTGGTGTAATATTAGGGTTGTAATTACAGTAAGACTTGTGGTATACTGTAACTTACAGTAAGACATTATTATTAAATTTGCTATCAATAACTTTATCACTGATAATAAATATTTATCAATTACCGTATTTCTTTCTACCGTAATCCCTAAATTACCGTATACCAATTACCGTAATCCTTAAACTACTTCCACATACTTAAAATCATACTGTAGATTTCTTAAATTTTTTAATTGTTTTATTTTTTCTTTTTTCTTTTACCGCAATGACCTTATATGACAAGTGCGATGTTTTTTATTATCCTTAAGTTTATTTTGATCTTCTTTGCCCAACTTTTCCCTTGTTGGCATCGACAGACCAGGTCAGTTGTTTATTTTTCCCTTTCCTTTTTTTCAGGAATATTCCAAGAGAACAGCTGTTGTGTATTTTTTGCGAGAGAAAGAGAGAAGCAAGTCAGTTGTATTCAAATTTTTTATTAGATCAATCACAAAAAGAAATCGACAAAAAGCAATACAATAAAAAAGGGTTAGCGTTTTTGATTAGCAAATACAAGGGCAAAAAAAAAACAATTTTATAGAAGTTTCGACCATTTGATCCGATTTCCTTTTGAAATTGAAGTTGCAATATATTTTCCATTCTCCTGCTTAATGATTGTTAAACTGAGAGATTCGGGACTTTCTTCGCCATGAGGAGTCACAGAGTGTTTATTTTCGTGGAAATAACAACAAATTTCTTGCCCTTTTTTGTTTACCAGTTCAGTAAAATAACCTATCTGCTCCTCTGGTGACATTATCGTACCATCTCTTTTCGTCACTTTCTTGATCAGCTCACCTTTTCTGAATTGTGGAGGAAAAATTCGTCGCCATTTTTTATCTTTTTCATATTCAGGATCAGGAAGAAGAAAGAGTCATTTTTTGACTGTTTTGACTGTTTTTCAAAACGGTCATTTTGCCAAACAGTCATTTTTAAAAAAAATGACTTTTTTTGCAAAAGTGTTTTTTTAAAAAATGAAAGCTCTATTTTGAACAATTTTTTTTAGCTTGTGCAACAATACTTTTTTAAATACAAGGTATAACTTCAATAAACTTTATTAATAAGAAAAAACAACAATTTATAAAAAACATGAACAATAACAATGAAGTTTAAATAATAGTTTTACAAAATTTTTCAATAGCATTAGAGATAATAATGTTTGAAATTGTTTCTTGTGAGAGTTGAGGACGTTCATCATTATCAACTTTATTCAAAACATTGAATGATCTTTCTAATGGACTACTTGAAGCAGGGATACTAAATAAAAATTTAGCATAATAAGACAAATATGGATAATTTAGAGCATTCTTCCAGTATCCAAGCAGTGTTGTAGTATAAGTATCTTTATCCAAAAGATATCTGTTAACTTCAGCATCAATTGTTCTTTTAAAATCATCTTCGGGAGCTTCAATATATGCTGCAAATGGTGAATCATTATCAACAGCATCTTGTGGTAGTTGATATTTGCCACTACTAACAGCATAATCATAAACAGCTGTTCGTAATCCTTGAAGAATCTATAATTTTGACATGAGATATATAAATTGATAAACATAAAAAACACTTACATCGGGCAATAATTTCTTATTTCCTTTACGATCTGGTAAAATAAATTTTGCAATTTCAAACTTTGCATTTGGATCAAGGATAACAGCAAAATAATGATAATCATGCAAGAGGGGAACTTTTTCTTGAATTGCATATTTTCCTGCTGTTTTCATACTTCTTTCAATCCAGCTATTTTGATCAACAGTTTTACAAAAATGTTCATATAATTCATAAAATCCAGGAACAACCAAATGAAGAGTTGGTGATTTATCAGCCTAAAAAAAGCATTAGTGATATTAAAAACGAAAAATGCTAACTTCAAAACTTCGAAGCAAATGACGAGTTGGGTGAAGGACATCAAAAATACATTGCAAATCATCTTTTGCTTGAACAACATCCAAATATTTGCCATAAGATGCATGATTTTCGAGTTCTTTACGAATTAAGGCATGATCCTTTTCATGCAAATCCAAAAACGATTCAATGGAAGTCAATGATGATAACCATCTCGTAATATTACTTTGATGAATAGAATTAATAAGCTTTTCACGAATGTAAATCCGTCCTCTAAGAAGCGTTACAACATCTTTGAGCTTTTGCAATAATGTACGAATTCTTTCTAATAGCTTTTCAAGTTCTGGATATTTCTTTTTATCTCCAGCATATAATTCACAAGTATGCTTTGATACAGTAGACATAACATGACAGGAACAAATAATATGTGCTTTAGACTTTTGGAAAGCAGCTTTCATCGGTGCAGCTTCATCACTTATAATTGCATTTAAAAATTCAATGCTAATTCCAAAAGCATTCATGAATTCTTCAACTTTTGCAACAGCATATTCAGCTGCTTGTCCACCTTTTTCTGCATCAGCAATCAAATCACATAATACCTTTTTGAGTTGCCTGTAATACAAAAACATTAATTGTAACAAATAAGAATACTTACCAGTTTTGATCGATATATGTCAAGACAATTCCAGTATAATGAAAAGATTTCGAAGTACCATCAATCATAAGTGCTACACCACTATTTTCAGTTTCTTTTCTTAAGTAAGCATAAAATTCTTCCTTTTTTGATGCAATATTATTAATATGATTTGACAATGTTGTTGGATGAGGAAGAAGGTCTTTAACAAGATCGTATGTAAGATTGTACCACCAATACCAAGTTCAGCTCTAAAACAAGTAACCGTTTACGCATTTAATATATATTACAAACTGAACTTACCCCAACTTTAACATTTCTTTAGTAAATCCAATAAAGCCTTCTTTTCTTACTGTATTGAATGTCGTTAAATCTGTATTAATCATTTGAAGTGCAGCATTCTTTGCAGTTTCTTTTTGTGAAGATGAAAATTGCAGAGGTTTTTTAACACATTTATGTTGTCTTTGACTTCCTCCAATATTTCCTTTGAATATGGTTTCGCATATAACACAAATGTGACCAATAAGCTTTTTATCTGGATCATTTGTAAAGATTTTAACAAAATTGCTCTTTATAACAGGACTTGTTTCTATTAGTTTGTTTCTATACATTTCAATGTATTCTTCTTTAGTGATGTTAGGATCCATTTTTGATATGTACGATAAATAATTATTAAGAACAAAACAAAAAATTAAGTAAAAAGCAAAAAAAAGTTAGCTAAAAATGGAAAACTTGTAATAAAATTTGTTAAAAAAAGGTGTTTTGGCAAAGTGTCTTTTTCTCTATCATAGCAGTCAATTTTAAAAAAATGACCGCAGAAAAAAAGAGTCAGCAGTCAGCAGTCGACTTTTTTTCTCTTTTTGAAAAGAGTCGTCGCGTTCGGTCATTTTACGACTTTTTCTTCTTCCTGTTCAGGATGGATAAAACACAAAAGTTTCCATATCATCGGGTTAACTCTTTTCACGTATTCACTATTATGATGGCTAGTGCTTTTGTTAGTCCTTAAAAAATAACTCATAAAAATAGTCATTAGCGGATGAATCTGTGATGGAAACTCTGCAGCAACAGAATGAAAGTGAGGACGAAAGGTTTCCGACATACCTAATCAAATACTAAAATTGGGTAAAAAACCGAAAAAATCATAAATAAATGAAATTTTCCAACATTTTCCTGACAATAACGGGCTAAATCGAAGGCGAGACTCAACTTTTCTGTCAAAGAGTGGTATAGAATCAAAGAAAAAACACTATTTTTTACTAATTTTCGTTATTTTTTTGCTATTTTCACAATTTTGCTTAAAATGACACATTTATTTGGTATTTTCTCGATTTATTTAACAAATTACAAAGAGAAATTACACTTTTACAAAAATTTGGGTGCGGTGAACGGTTTATTTATTGTGCAAATTACAATAAAAGGTGATTATTTTTAATTATTTATGCTTATTCCTCGATAAACTTCCAATTTTGGAAAGATTTCGGCGGCTGGTTGTTGGCAAAAGTGATATATTTTGGCAAAATAGGCTGCGTTTTCAAGGTTTTCAGATTTTTTGCAATAGATTTTTTCGGTTTTGGCGTCTTTTCTTTGATCGATTTGGTTGATTTCTTTCTTTTTTCAGGCGGAGGGAGTAATGTTACGGCTGTTTGAGGGAGTTTTTTGTCCAAATTCTTTGGGATTTCTTCATGTGCTTCCTTGTATTCCTGCTTTCGAGATATTAATTCTTGAGTTTCTTGCGCTTTTATGGTTGCCGCGACATCTTTTTTCAGATTATTATCTACGTTTGAGTCTGAATCAAGACCTTTTAATCGTTGTTGCATATTATTATAACGATCAACTGGGATACAAATTAGTTTCATTTACCTAAATAACACAAAATTATTCACAAAATCATTGAAATTAAAAAAAAGTTAAATTAAAATCATGACAAAAAACGATAAACTTACAAAAAATAGTGTCAAAATAAACAAAAAATAAGATTAAACAGGGAGAGCAGTGGTGAAATTGCGTACAAAATCAAAAGATAAAAGTGAATCAAATTCAGCAAAAACAATTGCTTGTAAGCCGTCTTTACCAACAGGAGCTGCAAATTTGAGTGATAGCGCGGTTGTTCCCGTTTCTTGTGGATTATTTGCCTTATCACTATGATAATGTTGCAAATCAAAACCGAAAATGCACGAATGCGTAAGGAATTTTTCATAAGTTATTCCTGTATTATCGGTGATATCGATAAGATCTTTAAAGGCACGTGCATATTCCCCTCTTCCCAAGTCATAAGGATAAGTGGGAACAATTTTATTGTTAACACTGACATGAATTCTGTCCAAGCCATGAGATTTGAACTCAAAAGGGGAAGTACCACCACTTCCATTAAATGCAAAATCATCAATAAGTGCAACAAAGACTCGTTTTGGGACAAAATCAGTAAACAAAGTCGCTGTATATTCATGCCTACCGCTATTAATGAAGAAATTTTTAACTAAACTACGTGTATAAGGATATTTTGCAAGGTTACCTTCATGTAATTTAGTATTAATAGTTGCATCTAATGTAGGCATAAGATGATGATGCTTCATGTAAAGCTTATGCGCCACAATTTTTGCTAGATAAGTTGTTTTATCTTGAGCAATCATAAAAAAAGGTGTGTTATGTGGTGTAACTTCGATACCGAGTGTTATGTTATTGAGTAAGAGCTTATTTTGTCGGAAAATGTCTGCATCAAGTTGAGTAACTGTATGAAATTCTCCTGATTTTTCAAAGAATCTCCGACGTTTATCAAAGCCTACACCAGAAATTTGACTATCTTCAGCGTCTTCGAAATAGCCAGCAAGTTGCAAATCTTCTTCATGACGAGGTGTATCAATACCTAATCGACGTCGAAAATATGCATCATAAGCGTAAAGATCGTTTGAGTTATAAACTTGGCGACCATTGAAAACGACTTTTAAGTTTTTGATAGTTGTAGCACCGAAACCTTGAATAAAACTTATTTTATCCGCAGCAGTTACTGGAACAGCGGTACTGATAGTTTTACCGTCAACAACTTTATCTACTTTTTTTAATAAGGAGAAGCTTGTTTGAAGATAGCAATGCGCAAGATTAAGATAAGAAGTACCAGAATTAATTATAAAACGCGAAGGCCAAGTTCCTGATGTGTTTACAGGATTATACTCGACAACATTTGTTTGTTGAAATGCAACGTTAACAGGTTTAGAAGAAAAAAGATCTAAATTGTTTGGGATTAGCTGAGCGCTTTCATTATCGATTTGCATGATTTTAATTTAATCAGAGAAATATAAAAACCGACTATACTGTAGACGTTTTGGAACGTGTGAATGACGCAATTGACATTTTCACTACTATTTATACTTTTTCCCCTCAGGATACGATGTGACACACATGCATACCCACATGTTTAAGATGTTTATGCATGAGCAAGAAGCCACGCCCACAGAAACGCACACGCAGGCAAAGCGCACACACACACAGATTGTCGGCAAAGATCAAAGGAAATAGCGTTTTTTTTTTCGTATATTTTTGAGAAAATGTTGTAAATTTTGTCGGCAAAGATCAAAGGAAAATATAAAATGTAAAAATTTGTGAGAGGTGTGAACTTTTCGTGAAAATCGGATACACGGACAAACATTTTTGTAAAAGTATAAAAGAGAAACGATTTTTCGGTTATTTGAATAAAAATTATCTGTACTGAGCAGTCGGTTAAAATAATTAGCTGTCATGGAATATATCCGTAAAAAATTTACGTTGGGTCGGGATAATAAGATTGAGTTGAGACTCGATACTCCTTTAGAACTACAGGGGAATAATTGGTATTGCGGTTTGCGTGAGTTTAGTTTAGAACAAAAATGGTCTCTTTCAAATGAAGAAATTACGGTTTACTACCAAAACGGTCATCACTCTATTGTTAAACCTGGATATTACCATTCTGTCGCTGACCTTGACAATATCTTAGATGAATTGTTCCTACCTATGCGGCGTGTAAAAAGACAAGGAGGAAGAGCAGCTTTAGATAGAATGTCAGGAATGAGAAATAGATATCAACAGGAAGAGGATTCAGAAGAGGAAGATGAAGAGGAAGAGACACATGAGACTGAAACAGAAACTCCTGCAGCGAATGTTGAAACTAAAGCTGAAACAGAACCGAACGCAAAGAAACAAAAAATTGACCCAGAAACATTTGAAACTATTAAAATAAAAGAAGGTCAAGGGATTTTGCATTGGATACCTAAAACAGGGCAAGATGATCCGGATTATCCACCTGAAAAAAAAATTCATATGGAAGGTGAAAGTGGACACTTACCAAAAGCTGAAAGCTTAGTTGATCAAAATGTATTTGAACGTAAAAAAGTTCCCACTGTAGTTGATGTGGACTTTTTAAAAGATGCTGATAAAATATTAGCAGAAAGAAAGGCTAAAAATAAAGAAGCAGAAATAAGTAAAGAAACAAAAACTGAAGAAGAAAGAAAAGAAAAGAAAAAGGAAGCAATTAAAGCTGCAGAAAAAGCTCTTGAAGAACTTAAACCAGTCCATATCCCTTCAGGAAATCTTATACCAACAGTTCCAGAAGTTCCACAATTTACTCCAAAAAATCCTAGACCTGTTGAAGGTGAAAAACAAGAAGAGAAAAATGAAGAAGGAACAAAACCATTACTTGAAGGTGAAAAAATAAAAGATGCTGAAAAAGCTCTTGACGAACTTAAACCAGCTGAGATTCCTTCAAAATACCCTGTCCCAACTGTTCCAAAACTTCCAGATTTTACTCCAAAAAAGCCCAGACCTGTCGAAGAAGCTAAAAAAGTTGAACCTGAACCTATAAAAACAGAAGATAAAAAGCCTGAATTGTTAGAAGGAGAGAAAGTTGATTCTGTTACGGTTAAAGATGAGCCGCAAGAAGAGAAAAATACTTCTTTTTTCCCAACAGTTAAACAAGAAATTATCATAGAAGAAGAGAAAATCTCTCCTGAAATCTTAGAATTTAATCAAAAAGGATATAATTCTGTTAGAATTGAAAAAAATATTTCCAATTATTATTCTATTACATTCGATCCTAATTATGTTCGCGAAGTTCATCTCAGTGATGGATTTGCAAAAGCTTTAGGTTTCACAAAAAATATAATCACACATGGCGATATTGCATCACATTATCCTACGACTGACAAGGGACCCTTTTCAGATGTCCACCTCAGATTTTAATGACACTAGGGGGGATCGATAGTACCTCGGGAGTAATGAAAAACCCCAAAGGGTTTTTTGCTGCTTTGGGGTTTGAAGCGTTTAACGGGATTCTGAAGTTCGTGAAAAAATCGTCGACCAGGGGGTCGTGGAAAAATGTGAAAAAAATCAAAAAAATTTTTTTTGTCTTTTATTGTTGTTAAATAGTTAAAAACACTTTTTTAGGTAATAAAATCTGAATTTAAGCATTTTTGAGGCATCTGGAGCCATTTTTCTGCTTCTGGATTCTGAAGCCTCAAAATGGAAAAATTCAAAATTCTACTCTATTTGCCTAATTTCGCGTTTTTATAGGTTTTCGCCCATGGAGAATTCGATGGTAAGTTTGGTTTATCTTTAAAAATTAATTTTCGTGTCACGATTCTGTTTTTGTTGGAATCTGAAGTCATAAACTTTCGGCTAATGAAAAAAATGCGGGTTTTGCTAATTTTTTTAATTTTTCCAAATTAATAGGTTTTCAAATATGGAAAATTTTGTGACACACCCTGTTTTATAGCAATTATTTTTTTGAAAAAGATTTATTCAGCTTGAAATACCATTACGACAACAATGAAGTTGCATTAAAAAATCATCAAAACAAAGATGTTTTTCACACCATGAACACTTAATAAAAGCTAGTTTACTGCAGCTGTCAGTTTCACATCTTGCACCAATTTTCTTAAATTCAAAACAATATTTATCCGGTGTTTCATAAGCTTCATATTCGATATCAAAGTAACCAGATTTGATAAATGCATGTGTAATCATGCCATGAAATCGTGGAGCAGCAAGTTGTTCAAAAATTTGATTTAAAAGCCGTCCAAGATTTTTTCTTTGGGCAAGCATATAAGTTGGATGCAATCGACGGATCTTGTCTTCAGCTGTTCGAATGATAGCTTTTACGTATCGAAAGAAGCCAACATCACAGGGTTGAATTTTTCCAGTGGTCTTTGGAGGGATTGTTAAAATTTCAATACCTTTCTTTTTGACTTCAGCGATAACTTTTGCTTCATTAAATCCTGTCCATGAATCAAGAAGTAAGATGGAATGTTTTTCAGCTACTGGTAAGAAATCAGTTTTCATCCAATCTTTCATTAGCTTTTTTAGTCATTTTTTTTTTCGTCCAACGATGCGATGCTTCTTCTTAAAAGACAACAACCAACTTTCACTAGCCTAAAAAATATATTGCTTAAGTTTTATGGAATTTTTAAAACAAAACTTCATCCCCTCTTATTTAATGAGTTGTAGCCCTGTTCATATTCATCCTAATTTTTATCAAAAACTTACTTTAAAATCAACAAATCCAACGTCTTCAGCAATATACAATGCCGCATCAATTAGATCTCTATCTCTTATAACTTGTTTTTCATTTTTCCAATTTTTAAATTGTTCAAATAAAAGTTTATCTAATTCACGAACTTTGTAGTAACGGCTACCAGATTTTTGGACCTGCTCCCGAATTCTACAAATGATCTGAATAAAAAAATAAAGTCAGCATTGTCTCACCTTGAAATTTGTCTTCGGCTTTGAATTCGACGATATCGATTTGTAACACGTTTAAATCTATTACCATGAAAATCTGGGTCATCGTATAATTCAATAATTTTAACCATATCTTCTAAAGAATAAGGAAGCGGAGAATACGGTTTTTTAACTGGAGGAGTATATTCTTCATCATCATCAGAATCTTCATCATCAGTACAACTTGAGTCACTACTATCATCAAGCAAATCAGAACCTTTAATTTGGAGATCAACAAAACTCTGTGGTATTTTTCCAGTTTTTACAATTTGAAGGATGTCTTCTACAAAAATGAATTTCTTACACTATGAAGGCGAAAAAACACTTACTTTCGATAATATCTGCTACTAAATATTCAACATCACTGAATGATGAATCAGCTGCTTCTATAGATTGTTTTGAACAAAGAATTTTAACAATGTTGCAATATTTCATAGTACAATATAAAATTTTATTAAAGTGAACAAAAAGAAAGTTTAAGACTTTATAAGAAGTAAAACAGCTTTGAAAGATTTCAAAATTTACAACATTTTTCGAAAAAATACGAAGAAATACGTAAAGCAGCACAAATTGCATTGGCAACATCAAAAGCTTTTTACAGGAACTTCGAAGAAAAGTCCGACATAAGTAAATACATAAGCTTTCCATCCGTACAGAAACTATGTGATACTAAAGATATGATAACATCGCACAGGCATGACAAATCTTTGTTGTAAAAAAACAGGGTGTGTCACAAAATTTTCCATATTTGAAAACCTATTAATTTGGAAAAATTAAAAAAATTAGCAAAACCCGCATTTTTTTCATTAGCCGAAAGTTTATGACTTCAGATTCCAACAAAAACAGAATCGTGACACGAAAATTAATTTTTAAAGATAAACCAAACTTACCATCGAATTCTCCATGGGCGAAAACCTATAAAAACGCGAAATTAGGCAAATAGAGTAGAATTTTGAATTTTTCCATTTTGAGGCTTCAGAATCCAGAAGCAGAAAAATGGCTCCAGATGCCTCAAAAATGCTTAAATTCAGATTTTATTACCTAAAAAAGTGTTTTTAACTATTTAACAACAATAAAAGACAAAAAAAATTTTTTTGATTTTTTTCACATTTTTCCACGACCCCCTGGTCGACGATTTTTTCACGAACTTCAGAATCCCGTTAAACGCTTCAAACCCCAAAGCAGCAAAAAACCCTTTGGGGTTTTTCATTACTCCCGAGGTACTATCGATCCCCCCTAGTGTCATTAAAATCTGAGGTGGACATCTGAAAAGGGTCCCTTGTGAGACAAATATTAGTCACATTTGCATGTCAATCAGTGATATTTTGCGGCCGTTAAACGATGAAGAAACTGCTGAAATTGGAGTAATTCCCATTAATGATCACTCGAAAGTTGTCCATAAATATTTTGCCAATCCGCTTTGGTTTAAACTTGAAAATACACGAATTAATCTTCTCTCTGTTGAATTTACAGATTACTCTGGTAATCCGATTGCTTGTGACAATGCTCACGGCCACTTTGCCCTTGTATTTGCTAATCAAAAACGCTAACCCTTTTTTATTGTATTGCTTTTTGTCGATTTCTTTTTGTGATTGATCTAATAAAAAATTTGAATACAACTGACTTGCTTCTCTCTTTCTCTCGCAAAAAATACACAACAGCTGTTCTCTTGGAATATTCCTGAAAAAAAGGAAAGGGAAAAATAAACAACTGACCTGGTCTGTCGATGCCAACAAGGGAAAAGTTGGGCAAAGAAGATCAAAATAAACTTAAGGATAATAAAAAACATCGCACTTGTCATATAAGGTCATTGCGGTAAAAGAAAAAAGAAAAAATAAAACAATTAAAAAATTTAAGAAATCTACAGTATGATTTTAAGTATGTGGAAGTAGTTTAAGGATTACGGTAATTGGTATACGGTAATTTAGGGATTACGGTAGAAAGAAATACGGTAATTGATAAATATTTATTATCAGTGATAAAGTTATTGATAGCAAATTTAATAATAATGTCTTACTGTAAGTTACAGTATACCACAAGTCTTACTGTAATTACAACCCTAATGTTACACCAGAATCCAGAATCCTTTGTAGAGGCTACAGTAGTTACCTACACCAGGGTACTTACGGTAAGTAGCTACCGCTAAAACGAAAACGGGGGTTACGGTAGCTAAAGTAGCGTTAAACCAGGTGTATAACTACTTAGAACGTAACATACAAGCTTTATTTTAAAAATAAATCATTAACTTTCAGTTAAATCTCAAACAGATTTACCTACTTCATTCCCTGATAATTCTGGTGAATGTGGAGAAAATGAAATTTGGAATGACTGTGGTTCTCTATGTCCACCAAGATGTGGTCAATTTAATGTAATCTTTACATTCTCAAACTACAATAACCCTAATAAAACTATTTTCAGCGTCCAATGTGTCCAACTGTTTGTGTTGCATCATGTCAATGCACACGTGGCTTCGTTCGAAATGCAGAAGGAAAATGTGTTCCACCACAACAATGCCCCTTCAAACCTATGCCATCCCCAACTGGTCCCATCAGAGTACATCCATTCCCAGAAGATCCAGTAGGACCACAACTTCCACAAACACAATAAATTGCTGTTTAAAAAACGACAATAATAATAATAATAATTTATTTTTGTACATAACTAATATATACATATATGTAAATAAAAATATAATTTATGAAACGGCTTCTTTTAAAACAAAACTATTATTTTCAGTCGGTATAATGAAAGCATCAGAATCCATTGATTCATCCCATTCAATATCAGATAAATTTTCTTCTTCTTCTTTCTTGTCATTCTCCATTTCCACAATTTCAAAATCAACCCATAAATTTAAAACCGACAAATTTTCATCCACTTGAAACGCTACTTCCAGTCGAGCATTTTCACGTTTTTGCGTTACAATATAATCATTAAATCGAGATAATATTTCAATAACAGTATCCTCAGAATCAGAAATTTGTCCAAAATACCAATTAAAACTTTTTGGAAATATAACATCTCTTTCATAATTCATTGTTTCAATATAAGACTGAAATTTGAATATTAACAAACATAAAGCTACAGTAATTTAAACATACCCATATAGCATTATGCAAAGTTTTAGCAGTAATATTTGTTAAACAATTTTTAAATATCAAAGTTGATGGCAGTTTTTTATAATCATTGAAAATGAATGAAATTTTATCTGTAATTTCAAGCCTAAAAATTAAAGCTTAAAGAAAAATAGTTTCAAAAATATAAGCTTACTTTTGTGAAGGCATTTTTGAAAAATCAATAATTAACGAATCCAAATTCTGATGCCTTGTAAAGAAAAAATCAATAAAAAGTTGATCAAAATTTATTTCAGTTTCTTCGTTGATCAAATTCCATGTACAATTTAAAAATTCCAAAGATTTTGGTTTCCATGGATTTATTAATCGAGCAAGTACAATTGGTCTAAATTGTATTGAATGAATGTGTTCTCTAAATACAAAAGGATAAACTTACGTGATCGAAAACTCACATTCAACAAATTTAATTGTTGAAATTTGATATTTAAAAGATCGAAGAAGATATCTCATTGTTCTTGGGGATACGGTAATTCCATTTAAATCCAAAACATTTGTTTGAAGATGTCGAAGTGGTCGATCAATTTCTTCCAATGATAATTTTGGCAAGCTTTGATTACTGGCACCAGAACGAATAAAACAATTCCCAGAAGTTTCAGCAAGTTGTATTCGATCGTTAAATACAGTATCCAATTCCAAAGCATGATTTTGAATAATTGAATTAAATTCTTTACACACAAGTCTGAGATTAAGCAAATCCTTTGCTGGAAGACGCTTAAATATTTCAAGAAAACATTTTGTTGATAAAATATTTTTCTTTAAAGGTTTTGGGGGTAGAGCTGGTTTATCATTGATTACAGTCGCAGCAGCAGAACCATATTGTTGTTGCTGACGGAATTCTCGAAGTCGCAAAAAGAAACGATCAATTGAAAATTCAGGATCAAGTTTTGGATGCTTGGTTTTTGACACAGCAAACATGGAATTTCTTCCTTCAATTGTTGAATGTTGTCGACGCTTTTCTGCCATTCTTCGAAATGGCCGCATTGACGCATTAAACATTTTGGCCCTTCTGTAAATATAACTACGAAAATACGATAGGTAAAAAAAGTTTAATCTAAAATAAATTTAGCTTATCGAATAAAATATTTAATTTATGAATTCATAAAAAAGGCGGTCAGAAAGTTTAAACAAAGAAGTGAAGAAAGCTTTCTTTCAGCTGTGAGAATAAAATTTTAAGGTCAGAGATAAGTGGCATTGGAAAAAACTTTTAAAAGGGAAGAATTTAAATTTGTCAAAATAATGTAAAGAATATAAAGCGGAAGAAAAGTAAAAAAGACTTGAGAATATTTCCAGTTTCTCATTTTTGCTTAATGTTTTGACATTTAAAGAACGTTAAAAAAGGAACACAAGAAACAATGTTTTATGTAACACATTTCTTGCATGTTTTTATAAAAAAGTAAAAGTATAATTAATGGCAAAAGGCAATGTGTAAGACACCTGTGGATTTACAATATCTCAGAGATACTTTATTGTGCCCAAAGACAAAAGAAAGTCTCCTGCAGCGTTGTTAGAATTGCTTTTGGATAACACAATATTTGACCCTAAAGGGTTATATGCTAATCGGGAAGATCGAATGAACCGATTACACATCTGTTGAAAGACAAAACATTCATTTTGTTTTAGGAAAGACGGAGAAAAACAAACAAATTGAAGTTTAGTAAAAATTATTATGTCTAAAGCAAGTTTGTATTTGAGTCAGACGTAAAATTTTTTAATTTTGTTATGAAAATAAAAAGCATTACAATTTCTGGGACGTTTTTGCAACATTTTGTAAACGTTCAATTTTCAGAACACATTCATTCATTTTTCCCATCAATTAAAGTTGAATAAAAACGTTTGTAAAAACAACAAAAAAAATGCATTAGTTTTTCGCGACACTTTTCAATCGAAACAGAGAATTTCAATTATTTTTTATTCATAGTGAAAAACATTAATGAAAACAAACAATAAATAAACGGCAATATTCCCCTTTGTCGTTATCCTAAATTGAATTGAAAAACTTTTTTCAACAAATTTTTTCATGTTGACGAAAAAAGTTTCTTTTGTTTGATCTTTGAAAGATCGAAAAATAAAAAGTTGCCGACAGTGAAAAAAAATAACACATAGGTTTTTTAAAGATAAAGTTTCAAGCTGCCTTTAAACGCAAAATGTCCACTACCAACTACAGTAGACAAATACCATATTTATTGCTTTTAATTAACGTTAATTTTATAACACACAAACAAATAAAGACAAAATAATTAAACATTTTTTTAAATCAATTTTTGAAAGATGAAATTGATTTTCCAACTTTCTTTGGAAGATGATGTGATTTTGTACTGCAGAAATCATTTTTACCTTCAATTAGATTACAGCAACATACAATTTTTTGTTGTCCATCGGGAGCTTGAATGACAGAACATCGATTTGCATTTTCACCAGCTCGACATCCAAGCGATAAAGATGTTAAAGGAGAATTTGCTACAGTATAATCTTCAGCTAATCCCAAACAGCCAGCAGGTTTCTAAACAAAATTTTTAATGAAAAGTAAATGTAATAAAAACAAACTTACGATAACTTCAGATTTATCATCTTTTGAAAGATTTAGGACTTCAAAGCATCCATCATTTCCAGGGCATCTTTGTTCAGCTCCAATATCTTTTTGAATGCATTGTGTATAAGATTTGAGGGAATCTGGTAGATCATTATTGACAGCTTCTTGACTATTTATATATTTCAAATATGTTTCTCTCATCTTTTCCTTTGTGCAATTTGAATCACGTTGTTCTTGATCAAAAAGATTTATGCAACAATAATCATTGGTAGACATATTTCGATAATAGCATTCAGAAAACTTTTTGATTTCAATCTAAAAAATTTCGGTTACATAATCGGTCACAGACAAGTTTGTAGCAAAGACAAATTATCGGAAAGAAGCAAAAGTTGCTTACGCCTTGCAAGAGACCTGCTTTTTCACTGTTTTTGTCAGCAACAAAATAGGAACAGATTTTGGAGATTGTAAAGTACTTCAAACTAATTACGGTTGAGGGTGAATCACTAAAACATAAAAGAAAAAAAACTTACAAATCCTGCTTCAATATCGAAAGCTTTGAAACGTTTTGGAATTATTTTAACATAGCAAAACCATGTATCACTTCTTTGTGCAGGATCACCTTCTGCTGATTGTTGACATTCAAAAGTTCGTAAATCTTTTTGATGATCTACAGTACAATTTTTCGATCCACAATTAAAATATGGAAAATATAGATTCACATGTTCTTCTTTGATAATTCGTGTATGGCATTCATCATAATCAGCTTTGATAATTTTTGCAATAATATATGTGAGTGACTTAAAAGATTGTCTGAAAAAGAAATATTGAAGTATATACCACAATAAACTTAAGATGGTGAATCTTGAAATACTTTTTTATCCATAGTTTAATCAGAGAACAGAGACAAAAAAAAGATCACTTACTGCGTTTCTTCAAGGATGTCTGCATTGAAAGCATCATAAAGATTATACTTTTCACCAGGAAATAATTTTGCAGATTTCTGAAGATCTTGAAGATTGTAATATGAATCACATGAAAGATTTAAAAATCGATATAAAGCCGGCCTTTGAAAAAGAGGAGTCTAAAAATAATTACACAGGTAAGCAAAATGTTTAAATGGACCGTCTAGAAGAAAAAACTAATTGCAGACGTTTCCAACTGATGTTGGAGTTGAGGCCCAATCTAAGCATCATTTGGAAACGTCTCCGGTAAGAGCTTGTAGCTTTTTCAGTAATGGAAAAATGAAGTACAATACAATATGAGTGAAAAACTTTAGAATTTTGGAAAAATCAAACCCTTAAAAAGCATACCCGTGTTTTTGCCGTTTTGCCTTTTAATTCTGGAGGAAGCAAATCAAAATTACACAAGTTTGGACCATTACAACACCTTGTTTTTGAAAATTTTTCTAATAACGTTTTACCATCATTTGCTGAACAAAACTTTTCAGCATCTTGCATTGTTATAGTATCATTATTATCACATGAATCAGACGCACCATAACCTATTAATGTACGAATTCCTAGATTATCATCCATATCATCTATATCATCCATATCACCTACACCATCCATATCATCCATTGCAGGACTTGTTTCATACTGAATACTAATAGTTAATGTACAAAATGGCTTATAAAAATCAATAATATTGATTGGGCGAGACTTATCATAATCACCGACAGATGGAAGATCTAAAATATACTTTTCTACATTGGTCACTGTATTACATATATTATATTACCACCAGATCCTGCATAACAATAATAATGATTTTCTTTCTTTTCTGGTAGACTACATGATTCAGGATTACTTTGACAGCAGCATATAAGTTTACTACTTGTAGCTGTATGTTGAGCGAAACACAAATCAGTATACATGGTTGTATGATTCTAAAAATGTTATGCATTCTATCCGACTAGTTTAAGCCAAAAATGCTGGACAACGCAGTACCGCAACTTATGAGGTGACTGTAATGGTCAAGGCGGCGACCTTAAAGTCATAGAAAAATTAGCCAAATTGTGGCACTGCGGCCCGGTACTGGAACTGGGCTCTCCAAGCGGAGAAAAAAAATCGGGGCCAGGTCGGGCTTAAGAACTTCAGGCTCCCGTCCATTCATAGGCTAACCTCCAACACCAATAACAAAACTTACAGTGCCATTTACTGTTGTCTGACATTTAGCAAAATATTTTTCATCCAATTTCAGTAACGGTAAAGACATCAATGGTCCAGAATAAAGACTTGTAGAATAATCATCAGAAAAAGCAGAGAATATACAAGTTTGTTGTCCCATTATATCTTTCTAAAAAATAAACAACCATTAAAAAATGGTATGAGTCGGTTATTACATACTGCAGGATATCCATCTAGATCATGACATTTGCTGTGTTCAATATGTGATGAATGCGTTAATGGATCAATAACTGAAGGAAGAATTAGCTCTCGATGCTTCAAAATTAGCAAATCATATAACTCTTCATCATCATAGACATCAAGTGATGTAAATTCTTCTTGCTCATTTCCAATAACACAAACTGCTAGCATATCATCACCATCAGATTCTACATATGGCGTAATAAAAAATAATGGATCAAAGTTGAAGCGACAAAGACAAACAGCTAATAAATCATGTACGAAAGAATCATTTTGATGCAAGTGGCTGTTATTTTCAATTTTCCATACAAATTTATTAACATACTTTTTGGATAAATCTAAAAAATATTGATATTTAAATTTATCGAGGCATTCAAAAAAATAAAACACGTTTGAATAAAATTGGACCAAAAAAAACCTACACGCAATAGAAATTGTTTTGTTAACCAAATCATCATTTAAACACAACTGCCATTTTAGAAGTTGTTCTTGTGAAGCTTTAGCTTTATCGCCGTTATCATTTTCTTCTTCACCATGTATAACACAAAAAAGAGAAACAAAAAGAAGTACCAAAAATATTCTTGAATATAGGTTCTAAAAATTATTAATGTATACAGATGCATTATAAAAAAGCAAGTATCAAACCTTCATTTGTTGTTGAACGTTTTGATTTGATGACAATGATTATGAAAATGTTGCGTTTTTATCGTTTGTAGATGCGTTGCAAAAAAATGCAACTTCGAACTTTTTTGTCATTCGTTAATTATACAAATTTGTGAGGTACATTTTTTTGAAGTTTTGTATAGTTTCAATGTTCAAAGATTTAAAAATAACTATTATTGTAGATGCTATTTTTATAATTACTTTAGCATCTTAAGAATTTGTGAGTTTGGTTTTACAAAATGCTAGCTTTAAATATTGCAACTTAAAATTTTCCAAAATACTGATTATTTAACTCTCGTTTTCATTGCAGATTTGTTTTAATAGTGTTTAGTGTAAATATATGCATGTGAAAACTCCAAGTTACAGTATCTTTGAATGTCCGTCAACATCTTACTTTTGAAGAATTCAATGAAAAACGCTTTTCAGTTTTAAAAAACTTTGATCAAAATTTCTTCTTTTTGTAACATAGTGAAACTTTCACTGTGAAAGGAATGCCATTTAAAGTTTTTTGTTTGTTAATTTTTATTGCCGATAATATTTCAATTCAATTTGTTTATGTTTTTAAAAACTGCTTTCATCTTTTATGCCTTGATTCACAATTCTTTTTTTAGTGTCTAAAATTTCAACCACATCTGTTCACACGTTTTTGCTTTCTTCTTCACACCGCCAAAAAAGCATCCTTTCAAAAGATCTTTCGAAGGAGAGACGGTCAAAAAGGCAGACTTTTTGTTATCAAAGTTGTAAATCTTAAAATGGAAAAAATGGTGTATTCAAATGTGTAATATTTTTCTTCAGTGTAATAACATATTTAAATGCAACATTACAATTTTTGCTATCTGCACATTTTCCCTCCAATTTTTATTGATTGAACTTTTTAAGGCCTAAAATACTAGGGTCGTAAAACTTTGACCTTTTTTTCAAATATATAAGTTTTCACATCTAAAAACAAAGAATAAAACAAATTGCAAAAACAAATCTATCTATTCTATATTGCTTTCTTTCTAATAGTGATGATGTGAATAAGAAAAAAAATTTTTTGAAAATTTCACAATAGCAATTGAAAGAGAAAAAAGATGCCCAAAGATTGCGCACTTTTTTTCTGCGGGAAAAAATAAAAAAGATAGAATTGCATTGAAAGCAAGCATAAATAACAAGAAAGTTAGCCTAACCTCTTTCTTCTGTCCCCTTCCTTTTTTCTTTCTCATATACATATTTTTTAGGTTCAGTTTTTTTCTTTCTTCAAGCAACAATTCTTCTTCTTTCCCCCTTGTTCTGGTGGTACATATATTTTTTTAAATGATCTAGAAAGTTTCTTTTTTGGCTGGGGTTATTTCTTTATTTTTGTCTTTCAATAGTTTTCTTTTTCGATAGACGACTTTCTGCTGCAGCCGGATGTGCCATATTTGTCTTTAATTTTGTAAAAATTTTATTGGTTTGAAAAGTAATGGATTTTCAACAGTACCAAAAGATGTTCCCTTCTCCTCAACAACTTCAGCAACAACAAAATGGATTTTCAGCAATGAATTTTTATCCGCCATCACCTTTTCGTCATCAACATAATGGATATCAACAATATCCCCATCAACAACAACAGCAAATGATGGCATTTAATAATAATCATCCATTTTCACCAATGCCAAAAAATTTTGGGCATCAAAATTATGCCAATCATCATTTTATGGCTGGAAATGGTCATCAACAATTTCAACCACAACATCGAAATAATAATAATTTCCAACTCCCACCGACCTTTAATCTACCACTTCTTGCATCAACTTCGTCATTAGATTCTGCATCCATGACAATGACAAATTCTCCACAATCCCTTACCATTTCAACAGATGGAAGTGTTAAAGAAGAAACAGCTCGAGAAATTTTTTTCAGAACTTTGTCATCGTAAGTTTTTTGATGTTTTAGCTTTATAACATTTAACTAATGCCACAACACGCTTAAGTTTATACCCATCTCCTATTATAAATTTTAATTATTCCCTTAAACTTTTTATTACAATTTTCTTGGAGTACTGTATATCTTTAATTGTGAAATCCCTTTTAGATCCCTCAAAGAAGCCAATAAATTCTACAGTGGAAAACAAACAACTTGGAAAAATCCTTTCCTTTACAAAACAAACTTATGTGATAATTACTGTAATCGATCATATTGCCGTTATGGAGTTAATTGCTGGTATGCCCATGGACCACATGAGCTTCGATGCATTCCTGAAGTAAGTTTTTTATTTATCATCTTTGAAGAAAAACTAAAAGATTGTTTAAAGTACGGCTTTTGAAATTTTCGAATTCTTTAATAGCACTTTTATAAAATAACATCTATCTAAAAAACCCATTCTTAGCTTTCTTGAGTATGACACGATAACGCTTTCTATGTACCTACATTTACAAATTAAAATTTAAAAAAATTTTTTATAAAAAAAGTATTTAATATTTTGATAGAACGATAATGTGATGCTTTTTATTTTATTAATAGCCAAAATGTTATTATAACATGTAAAAAAGAGTTTTTACTATAAGTAGCAGATGATGTCGCGTGCCACTCATTTTTTACAGTAAATAAAAAGTTACATGAATATTATTCAATAGTTTAGGAACCAAAAAAACAGACGACATCTTTAATAATCTCTTTTATTAGCTTTATAACTTACACTCCAACAATTACTTTTTTAGTCTGATGACCTTCCTGATCCAGCTTTCATTTCACAATATCTTTCATTTCTTGGTCTTCCAAAACAAACTTTAGATCAAATAATTCAATATGCATATTATGTTGCAAATCTTTTAACAATAACAACAACCCCATCATCTGAAGCTCCATCCTTTACAACATCCAAAAAGTCATCTGAACTTCCATCATTTGATTTACTTCATTCTGAAACCTTTTCTCCTATCAAAAATGATGAGCCCAAGCTTCCCCTTACTCCTTCAAATGTCTCTGATCCTATCAACATTGTCTCAAAACCTAAGAATGATAAATTTTATTCATCTCTTGCATCAAATGGTGGCTGGGGGGAAATTGAATCTGCTCTTAATGGGATTGTTGTTGATGAAAATTCTGCTGTCATTGAAAATGGGGATAATGAAGAAGCTGAAGATAACTTTGGTAAAAGTTATAAACTCTTTGGGGATAGCTATAACAATAGCCCTCAAAAACATTGGTAAACCTCTGAATTTGGTTCATAAAAAAAATTCAATAAGAAATTTTTAAATGCTTTAATTGTTGGCTTTAAATCTTTGAGTTTTAATTTTAAAAATGTTTTTTAAAAAAAAGTTCATGTATCGTAATCTTGTATTGCATGTTTTCTAATGTGTCGTTTTATTGTTATTGTTTTTTATTTATTGGTGCTATTATTGTTTTTGAAATTTTGTAATGTTTTTATAAGGGTACTGTATTTTTGTGAAATAAATTTATCTGTTATTGAAAAAATGAAAGCAAGTTTTATTTATAATTGAATGCAATTTCAGCGAGTTAATCACGCAAACAACGAATTCAAAATTTGAAATGTTACTTTGTTTTGTTTGTTTTTTTTGTAAAGGATAACACGTGAATCTAAAAATAACAACAGAGTGTAACTACATATCACGTGAAGTAGATATCGATATGTATAATGACAATGGATAAACGATGTTTTTATAATGTTTTTTGAGTAAATTTTTGTTGAACATCTTTTTTTGGGTTTCCTTTTCTAAAAACATTCAAAAGCAATTTTGGAAGCAAAAGCGAACGGCCAAGATGGTGCAGTGGTTAGAAGCGCGTGCTTTCTAGTTCCACACTGGTGGATTCAATCCCCGCCAGAGTCGCCGGCAATCCCACGGCCCCCATGTCCAGGAATCATCAAATCTAGAAAAATCATGCACAGGAAAATTAAACCTTTTTTGTTTTTTTTATTGGCAGCATTTTTTTGATGCTAATAAAAAAAAATATTATTTCTTATTTTATGGGGTCGAAGCATATTATCCTATGACCACATCTGGAACCCAAACAACAGACCAAATCCCGAAAAATGAAACAAAAAAATGGAAAATATCGTGGAAAACCGTGAAAAGTCGTGGAAAATAGTAAAAAATTGTGAAAAGTCGTAAAAAATTTAGCACAATTATCTACGACTTTTCACGATTTTTTACGGTTTTCCACGTTTTTTTTAAAACTTTTTTCCATATTTGCGGGGTTTGAGAGTTATTGCTGGGCTTCCAGATGGGGTCAAAAGGTATTTTGGGATTCAAAAATGTTCCCCAGTTCCCTATGTACATTTTCTAAATGTTTCAGGTAATCTTCTAGGAATCATTTTATTTTAAAAAATGGAAAAAACGGGATTAACATTTTTTCACCCATTTTATAGTGTTATTTGTTGCTTTGCCTTTTCTGTGTATATCCTGTAGATATAATAGGCTTTAAAGATTACGGTAACAACAAAATATTTTATCAAAATCAACAAAAAATAAAAACAACAACAAAAATACTATTATAACGACAACCAATTTTTATCTTTAGTAAGTCGAGGATCTTGTACAGCACAATTTTCAAGCTTTTTAGCTCCTTTTGCAAATGAATGCTCAAAGATTTCTTCTGAAGTTGTTGGACGAAGATCAGGATTGAAAGTAACTTTTAGCTTTGATTCAGCAAATTCAACACGCTTTGTGACATCATGACTCCAATGACGAAAGATAGCTACAACTTCCCATAACGATGATTCCATAGCATGACATTCTTTAAAAGGCGCATCTTCAATGTATGGATCTTTGTCAAGATTTTCTAAAAATTACTGTAATTGGCGATACATGGATATGAAAAGGCTTACCAATTTCTTCACGATGCAACATTTGCTTAACAACTTGATGATTAATAAACATATTTCTTAAAGTTTGTAAAAGTAATTCTAGCAGTTCAGCATGAGCTACCAAGCAAGTTCGAGAAACTCGTTTAGCAAATGCTGCAACAATATATGCTGGTACATGTGAAGATGACATGTATAAATCAAAATCAGCAAGAAATTCAACAGCTTCAAAAGACGGAAATGTAACAATAGCAGGAAATTTTGAATATAAACTTTCATAGAAATTTGGATATGAACTAAAAATAGATACTGTAATTATCATCCACAGCATGCTAGCAAAAGCAGGACTTACAAATTCTTTTCAAACATAAGCTTTGCAATTCCTTTTAAAGCAAAAATACCATAATTTGTATCACTCTTTTCAACAAACGTTGTAAGGAAATCACCAAACAGATCAGAATCAGCAAAGCAATCCATTGCTTCATTTGTAAGTTTTCGTAAAACTGCAACAACCATATTCTGCGGGATACCACGATAAAGATGTTTTAACCAAGCTTTTTCATATAATGTAGAGCGACGCTTTTCAGACATATCAAAATGGGAATAAAATTCTGATTCCAAAAGTGGATATAAATGTTCTTTTGGTAGCGGTACTGCAACAAGAAGACGCCATAAATTTTCTGTTTGACTTTTTGGATTATCAAATGCAGTAGGTTTTAATTCAAGCCAGCAGAAAAGAGCATTATAGAATTCAGCAAATTTAAAAATATTTGTTACTAAAAACTCTGCAAGCTTTTCAGATAGTTTTTCTGTTGAGCAAAATGTTGTTAAAGCCTATAAAATTAAGGATAGAGAAGGTAAGAAAACAAAGCATAGCTTACCTCAAGCAAATCAGTAATTATATGAGTAATATAAAGTTTATCAGAAGCATATCTTAGAGGTTCAGAATTACGCATTTCATCTTTGACTGAACGAATTGTCTGTAATGTTTAAATGTTAAAAACGAAAATAGCAAAGAATGATTTACCTTTATATCACAAGCTTTCAAAGCATTCAGCCATTTGGCAGCATTTTTAGCTTTATCAAATTTAATTGCAACATCCATGACTTCAGAATCTGAAAAAATGGAAAAAAATTTTTTATCTAGGGAAAAAAGGTTCATTGTTATCCGATAAAGTTTCAAACATATTTTGCCAAAGCCTGTTTCATTAAACTTTTTTTTTGCTTTGTATTGTCAAAAGATACTGTAATTGTATGACTTTGAGAAGTACATTTGTTAAACTAATGCCCCAGGCAACAAAAATACATTTTAATCACTTTATTGAAAACACAAAAAAAGAATAATATCAAATCAAAAACAAATACAACGGTATACAAAAATAAATATAAGTTTTTTTTATTGTCTTGATCGTTTGCTTGAATAATCATCATCTCCTCGACCACTTCTTTTCCGCGATGAATCACTTCCACCTAACAAATCATCAAGACCAAAAATATCTTCATTTGGTTGTTGCTTTTCAAATTGTACAGGACCACTTCTTGCACCAGATTGTTCACCAGCTCCTGCAAAACCTTTTTCTGGTACAAATCGATTTGTTGTAATTATTCTATCCATATCTTCTGCCATTGCGGTTTCATTATTCTTAGCTAAAAAAGTAATATAAATTAATTAAAGATACAGTAATACAAAAAAAGTCTTACATGGACGATAAATTCTTTGAATATTTGTTTCTGGTCTCCATGGTTTATCATATGCACTATAAGTTTCATCATCAATTCCACCACTGTCAAGACCTTTCGATTGATCAAATAGCCGAGAATCAAATAATGTTTCACCATTTCGTGCACGAGAATCTGGTAAACCAAGCGCAATCTTTTCACTAACATCACGATCTTTATCATGACGAAGCTTTTCAAGTTTATCTGGACGACTTCTTGCAATATTACGTTCACGTCGAATATTATCTATTTGATCACGTCTAAAAGATATCATACATTAAAATGAACAAACTATTTTAAAGATAAAAAACAAACCTAATAGCTTCACGTTCACGAACATCTTCATCAATTTCATCTTTTGTACTTGCTTTATTCTTTAACCGTTCTTGCTTAGCTTGAAGAGCCATTTCACGCATCTTTTGTTCTTGTGCCGTTTTATTCTTCAATGCAATACTCTTCTTAACTTGATTTCGAGCTTCAACAGCATCACGAGCAGATCTTTCAGCCAAATTCAAGGCTTCAGCAAATTTAGCAAAATTTTCATTAATATGTGTTTGTTGTAATCCACGACCATCTGCTGCTAGCCTTTTATCCAACGCAACAGTATATCCTTTAGGATTTTTCCAATTCGAAATACATGGTGGAATTTTCCAATCTGCTTGTTCTTGAGCTGATACTCGACGAGGTGGTGAATGTAATACTGGTGCAGGTGGTGATGGTGGAGGTCTTGGAATTTTTTGATTTATCTTGAACTTTGGTGGTTCCATTGGATCGAGTTGTTCTTCAACAACTCGAATAATTCTTTGTTGAGCTGGACGTCCTGCTGCTTGTTGACTTGGAGTATATCGAATAAATTGTGATTCTCCAACCTTCTTTGCATGTTGTACTGGTAATGCGGAGGCAACCTTTGAATTTACAATCCTTTCTAGTGCAGCTTTTGTTGCTTCTGTCGTTTCACGAATTGTGTCTTCATCAGGCTTTTGTAAATCAGGATCTTCATCATCAATCATTTTTGATTTTGTATCAGCAAGACGAGTATGAACAATTTTACTTTTATCATGTCCTTGTTTAACCAGTGCATCAAATCTTAACTTTCCACTTTCATCATATTGTAGTGCAACCGTTTTACTTGACGCTGCACCACGTTGTGAATCTTTTCCCATCCCTATAAAATAATCACCTACATTATCAATAGCTGTAGATAAGAACAAACCCAATGGAAATTGTGCAATATGAATTTCAGGGAATGAACCGCCATCTCCAAAATCCTAAAAAAATGTATCATATCATTATGTTTTAAACACAAACAATAACTAACCTCTAGAGCTCTTGGAAGATATCCTGCTCGTTTTCCGTATGGTGGTGGTTGCTTTGTAACTAGAGCAGTACTTGCTTTTGATGCCTGAAAAAGAAAATTCAAACAAATTACAGATGTATCCAGTAAAATAAAACTAACATTTTGTCCTTTAAACCATGAATCTCTTGTTACTTCTGTATCCCATTGATCTTTAGCATTTGATGGAGCTGGAAGAACACTGAAAAATAGAAATTTAACAAAGTTAAGCAACAATTCAATAGATAAACTTACTCGCTAATCCTAACAGACATTTTTTGTTAAAGTTACTGTCGAAGGATGCAGTAAATGGTGGTAAATATAATTTAAACAGAATATATCAAGTAATTGTAAAGATATTGATCTAAAAAATAAAACAAAATTTTAACAATTTCTCAACCAAAAAAAACAAAAAATTTAAGAAAACAAGCGACCTAGTTTCGTTGTAAGAGTTTTGCAATTTTTTGTTGCTAGCAAGCTTTCAAAAAAACCTTTTGAAACTTTTTGGAACACATTTTTTAGAGTAATTTTACACAAATAAATGCTTAAAAAATTTAAAACATAATTTTTATCGTGAATTATTATACAGTAAAAATGTATGGTATCTCATTTATGACAGACCACCCCAAATCTCTTAATCCGCTATTACTAGGGTTACGGTAACTTAAAGTTTTATTACTGAAAAAGGAACCATTTTTCAGAAATTAGCATAATACCAAACGAACAAAAAGCACAATGTTCTGCAAGGCATTCAAAACATTAAAACTTTGTGAATGAACTGATTTGAAAAAGCAAAAGCTTTTTTTTCTGACATTTTTGACTGGTCGAGTTTGTTCATCTTTCTTTTTTTCAGCTGATTCAAGTAAACTTTAAATGGAGTAAGTTATTTTCATGCTTTTAAACTTTAAATAAATGCTAGCTTTTTAGTGCAACAGATAAAAGTTCAAAGAAAAGTAAAAAATCTGCTGAAACAACACAACAAAAAGCTCGTACAATTGCAGAAGATGTAAGTTGCTCAAGAAAAAAGAAAAAAGTAAAGTAAGTCTCTTATTTGATTGGAGATCATCGAGATATAAAGTCATCAGGGAGTAAAGGGCTTTTTTGAGCCGCCTTTGTATAGAGGATGAGTTATGATTACGAAGATGGCGTTATATTTGGATGTTCCCTTGTTTTTTTTGTTGTATTTATTACTTTGCTGCTTTTTAGAGTTTCAACAATTCGAAGGAAAAAACCTGAAACTGAAAATACACAATCTACTGTTGCTGTAAAGAGAACTTCAAAGAAAGCTGATGATAAAAGTGTTGATAAAACTGCTGACGATCGATCAACAAAAAAGCCACGAAAGAATGTTACCACTCGATTCAAAGAAGGAGTAAAACGCTTTTTGTGAGATTTTGAAGCATTTCCTCTTCTTTTTTTCGGACTGAAAAATTGCACAGAAAAAGAATTTGAGCTAAATGGCTACAGTATGTACATGTATAGGTTACATTCTTTGAAATTAATATAGTCATTTAGCTCGAAGTATTTTTTCTGTGTTTTTTTTAATGCTTCATAATTTCACAAAACGCGTTTTGTAAGTTGTTTCTGTTATCTCGGGGAATCTTGCCGTGCTGTATTGCGTTTTAAACGTAGACAAATAAAGCAAGATTTTCCTGTAACATCAGTCATCAGAAAAATAGAATTAATATATATAAAAGCTTTTTCAGATTTTCAAAAAGAAAACAACGACAAAAGAAAATACTACTACTGTACAAACTCCACCAACAACACCACCAAAACCGCCAATACCATCACCAAAAAAGCCTGACAAGCTACCAAAAATTGGTCAATCCTCTGTTCCAGTACCAGCCAAAAAAGTAGTAAAAAGTAAAGAAAGTACAGCATCTACTGGATCATCAGATGGTGATGAATCTGTAAAAGTTAAAGCATCAGTTCGTCAACCAAAAAAGAATGTTCTAAAAACATTAGAAACAACAAAAGATTCTGAAGCTGATGACGGGACACAAATTGGTTCTACTGTAAGTTTATAGAATACATGTAGACTTTTAATAACATGCTTTTTTAGAAAAAGAAGAAAGGTCCTTCAGGAGAACAAGGTAGTGGTGGAACAGATGGATATGATAAACAACTGGCAGCATTTGTAAAAGAAACAATTAAAACTGGTGTACCTAAATTGGTTAAAGATTTTCATGAAGCTCGAGCAACGGCACCAAAAACTATGCCAAAAACTGCATTCGAAAAAAATGCTGATAAAAATCGATATAAAGGTAAGATTTAGTTATATCCGCTACGGTTTAATTTAACACAACATTTTTGTAGATGTAATTTGTATGGATGAAACTCGCGTTGTTCTTAAATGGCCTGCTGATAATCCAAATGATTATATTCATGCTAATTGGGTTCAAGTACGTGGTGAAAAACGGTAATTGCTTTCTCATTTTGACATTGGATCATTCTTATCCAAATACTTTTAGATATATCTGCACACAAGGACCTACAACAAAAACTGTAGATGATTTTTGGAGGCTCGTATTTCAAGAAAAATGTAAAGGTATTGTCATGTTAACTGAAGTTATGGAGCTTGGCAAGAAAAAGTAAGCGTTTACTTATAGTAAATGTATTACAGTATACGTGTATTATTTACATTTTAGATGTGAGCAATATTGGCCTAAAGCAGTTGGTGAAACAATAACAAGTGGGCTCTGTACAATTGTTAATAAGAAGGTAATAGAAGTAGAAAAGATGCTAATTTCAACTCAACTAGAAGTTACTGCAAATGGTGAAACATTAAAATGTGAACATGTTCTTTGGACTGGATGGTAATATTTGTTTCTTAAATCTATTTATATTTGTAACTCTTTTAGGCCTGATCGAGGTGTCCCAGATAATTATTTGGCAACATTACGACTTGTTCGAAAAATGGCACCATTTTCACCATGTTTGGTTCATTGCTCTGCAGGAATTGGTAGAACTGGGACAATTGTTGGATTAGATTTATGTCAAAGAACTCTTCAAGCTGGTGAAAAATTGGATATGCATGAAATTTGTAAAGAACTTCGAAAATATCGTCATGGCTCTGTACAAACTGATGTACAATTTATATTTATGCATGCAGTTATTCTAAAACTTGCTGAAAATCGAAAAGTAAGGGTTTTGTTTAATATGATATTCCTCGTGACGGTTTTCATGTGGTTTACGATAACGTCGTTTAACGGTGTTAGAAAAACATATGAAAAAACAAGACATTTTTGAAACTATGATTTTGTTTTTCGAACTGCGATGAACGACTTCATTTGACAAACCATTTGAAAGCATGAAGTATACTGTATATTTTTTTCCTCATTTTCAGGCTGGAACAAGAGAACAAATGAAACCTTTCTTTGATGAATATACTGCTTACGTTTCAACAAGACAATAGAATATTTGTATATCTATCTTTTTATTCCATGTCTTTGACTCTTACTGT
The DNA here is from genome assembly GCA_024447215.1 of Panagrolaimus sp. LJ2400. NCBI lineage: Eukaryota > Metazoa > Nematoda > Chromadorea > Rhabditida > Panagrolaimidae > Panagrolaimus > Panagrolaimus sp. LJ2400. The sequence goes on along the minus strand of JAMRYA010000001.1, from coordinate 3,187,399 downwards.
AATACCATTTGTGTAAATAAATTTTGGTGATTTTACATCGTTGCTTTAGTTTGATGAAACATAACTTTTTTCTATTTCAATTTTTGAATAAACACTTCGTTCTTCGACTTGCCTCCTCTCGAAAAGCCTGTTTAACTCGAACAGAAGAATGCTTTTACACACTTATTTATTAAATTAAAGCATTTTACAACAGCAAAAAATACTTACAAATCAAAAAACTATTATACAACTCAATTTTTAAATGATGAAATAATTCTACCAATTTTTGATGGGACTTTATTCAAATTTGTATTGGATAAACCATTTTTATCTTCATTTTGATTACAGCAGCATACAACTTTTTGTTGTCCATCTGGAGTTTGAATGACAGAGCATCGATTTGAATTTTCACCTACTCGACATCCAAGTGATAAAGATGTTAAAGGAGAATTTGCTACAGTATATTGTTCTGCTAACCCTTTTTAGTAACTGGTGACACACGTGGGCAGGTACTAGGGACAAAAAAAATTTTTTTTACGCGTGCCATTTTTTGTCTTGGTCCCCCCTGTTGATTTTCTTACCATAATTTTTTTTTCAAAATCTTCTTTTTTACCTTGGTCCCCCCTTTGAAAAATTTAGATGTTTGATTGTTTTAAATCAAACGGCGCCGCAGGCAACTTTTTGAATCTAAGCGTATGTTTAAACACAAAAATATCAGTTTGCTGCAATTTTTAGCGACGTTAGAATACTTATTTTTAGACTTAAATTTTCACAAAAGTGATTAGTAAATAAAAAAGAATCGATTTTAATATTAAGACCAATCGGCGCGTTAGCGCCGAATAAATTTTTTTGAGGCATGTTACCAGCACATACAGAGTGCCAAGTTAAAAAGTTAAAAAAAAATTGAGCATTATAATATCATTTTTATTTTAAAAAATTAGAGGTTCTAATCCAAGAAGTCAAAAAGTTGCGCTATTTTTTGATAAGCTAAAACATGGTTTTAAAAAACTATACGACTGCTAAACTACCACTCGTAATTTACGACTGCTAACTTAGGACTGCTAAATTACGATTGCTAAAATACGTATGCTAAAATATCACGTGTAAATGACCATTCGTAAATGACCACTCGTAAATTGTCACTTGTTAATTACGACTGCTAAAATACCACTCGTAATTTACCATTGGTAAACATGTAATTCAACGAAATTCAAACAAAAATTGCGATATTAGCGTTAACCTGCAGTCCTTATTATTTATTTCTTCTTACGTTAGCGTTCTTTCGGTTTAAATTTTTTTATTTTTTCTTTTCTTCCTCTCTTTTTTTCCCTTTTTTTCTTCCTTTTCTCCTCTTTTTTACGCGTGCTCCTCATTTTCCTCTTACGCGTGACGCGTGCTAACTAGGGACAAATCCCTAGTAATCCCTAGTCCTGCCCACGTGTGACTGGTGATGTCATTGAAATTTCTACCGTAATCTGTGTAATTTTTGTTTGTTTTTTCTGTATTTTTTTTATTAATTATTAGATTTTAATCATTAAAATGAAAAACGTATAGATATTATACTCTTTTAATTATCGGCAATACCATTGAAATTTCTACCGTAATCTTTATAATTTAAGTAATAAAAACTCTCTGTAAATTATTATTTTTGTTTTTCTGTAGTTTATGTTTAGTGATGATCAGCGATGCCATGTTCTTATTCTTCCGGCTTTTTTAGAAATGATCATTGAAATGTTTTGTTTTGAAACTCATCATAATTGTTTTTTAACGGTTTTCAAAAAAGTGCAACAATGAAAACCGTTTAGATTAATCCTTTTTGAAATAATAATAATGTTTGCATTAGAGAGAAGGCGTGAAAATAACAATGGTCCTCCTTGAAAGTTCAAATAAACATGTTATTTTATTTATTAAAAATATAAGCTTGAATCGAAACGTATAAAAGCAGAAAATGTTCGAAGGAAAAAGCAACAATTTATTTAACAATTTTGTCTGTTCGAAAAAAAGTGTTATTTAAAAATGAATGTCAAATTTGTTTTAGCTTTTATTGGAATCCTTTTTGTCAGTGTTGCTGGTGAGTTTGGACAAGTTCAGATTCTGAGATATTTCCTGCTTTGATTTAATTCAATCATATTTAATTTTTAGTCAAAGCCCAAACAACTGATTCCCCCTCCAATGTAAGCTCGGGTCCACAAGAATGTGGTGAAAATGCAGAATGGAATGAATGTGGTTCAATGTGTCCACCAAAATGTCCTCAAAGATTTATGGTTTGTAATAACTTGATAATTATTACTTTTACATCTACATTTTTAGGGACCTGGACCAGTTTGTAACAAAATGTGTGTTCCATCATGTCAATGTGTTAAAAGCTATCTTAAATCATTTGATGGAAAATGTGTTCGACCAAAAGATTGTCCAAGAATTTCACTTCCCATGATTCCTTTACAACCTGGACAACCTATTCGACCAGTAGAACCCGTACGACCTGTTCAACCCCAACTTCGTACCCCTGAAACAATGTAAATTTTGGAATAAAAAGTGTTATAAAAAGCTTTAAAATGTATATTCAGTAATTAAGTGTATAAATGTTTGTAAATAAATAATTTATTTGGCATTTTTTTGTTTGCTTCAAAGTCTCAAAAAAACATTGTTTTCAATCCCGAAACAGCTGATACCAATAGCACATACGACAATTTCATTCGTCAGTCAATAACCATGTTAGTAAATGTTAAAAATTTGCATAGTATTACAAATTTTAGAATGAATAAATTTTTTACGTTATTTAATTTTCATTGATCAGATTTTTTTATATTTTTTTCCATCCGATTCGATCAAGTATATACTTAAAATGGAGTAAGTTCTTTTTGTTGTGTTAGCTATTACTGTGTATTAAATAAAACTGTTATTTTTTAGCTTAGCAGATAAAAGTGGAAAGAGAAACAAAAAACCTTTGCCACCACCAGTTGATCTTAGCGCATCTGGAAAAAAGGCAAAACCAAAGTAAGTTTTTAGAGATCTTTTTTTGAATAATTCAATCAATTTTTAGGCCACCTCGAAAGAAAAATGTTCAACCTGTAGCAGCAGGGACACCAAAGAAATCTTCAAAGAAAAATAATAAATTTGATGATAATAATAATAATAATCTAGATCGATCATCAAAAGGAGAACGAAAACGATCAAATGATAAATTAAATGGGGTTAGTTGGGTTTTGTTTGGTTGGGTGGTGGAATGCTGAACATGCGCGCAACATGCTCAGCAAATCATGACAATAAAAATAAAAAATTTCAAAAAATTTTCTAAAGTTAAGCTGGTGGAAGGAAATTTTTAAGAAATTGTTTGATATATAATCAAAGTATTTTTTAGAGTCAAAAGAAGCCTGGAAAGCCTGTAAAAATAATACAATCTAAAAAACTTGAAAAGCATAGACGTGGAAATAATGGTAGTGCTCAAGGTGGAAGTGCACAAGGCGGCAGTGCTCAAGGTGGTGGAAGTGCACAAGGTGTTGGAAGTGCTCGAGGTGCAGCAAGTGCACGAGGTGTTGGAAGTGCTCGAGGCAGTGCAAAGATGGAGATGCCTGCTCCTCCTCCAGCTGAAAAATCTCCAAAAGAAAGTGATGAAGAAGAATCTGCAAAAGAGGTGGTTAAACCAAAAGCGACTCCAAGTTTAAAGAATAAAAAGCGACAAAAAGATGACGATGATATAAAACGAGTAAAAGATGATGGTGAAATAAAGCTTGTTAAAGAGGCAGTTGCAGTTCTCAAGCATTCTGCAACAGCTCGAGAAGATAATGAAACGAGTGATGTTGAAGCTGAACAACCTCAAAATAAACCAGATAAAACAATTGTTAAACGTGGTGGAAGACTTGAAATTGGTGAATCAATTTTTGAAATTATAAATGGATCAGTTTTGGGTGATTATGGAAATTGTACAATTCGTGAAGTTGGAAAAGATGAGCTCCTAACATTTCGATATGAATCTATTTCAAGTAAATGCAAAAGAATTAAGGTAAGTGTTATTACTGTAATGTTGATGCTGGGAGGGATGTATTGGGTTTCATATATCCGTTTAATACATTTATTTTTGAATGTTATTTCTCTTGAAAATTAATGATCCTTATATTGATATCATATATCCACTTCTTTGGAATAAATAGTGGTACATTTTAACGTTTCAAGGTGGTATATCAGATTTCATATATCCTTTTAATCCATTCTCAGTTTATTGACAATACGCTTTACAAGAATTTCATATATCCACTTCATTTTTTTAGATTGAATGTACCGTACTTGTATGTGCAGCAGCAACAGAAAAAACTCATATGCTAAGATTATTACTTCGTGGCTCAATTGATAATTTTAAACTTCGATATCTTATTACTGATGCTGTAAGCTTATACTTCTTTGTGTACATCTTAATCTTTGATTTCCTTTTTTAGCTTGGTTATTCTCTTCCAGAACTGTTAAATCAACTTTCAATTGATTGTTTTCCAATTGCATCTGCATTAAGATTAGCATATGAAACTTTCGAATCTTTGGAAGAATTGCATAAGGTTTGTTGTTTTTGTTTGTGGTATTACAGTAATCTAATACTTTTCAGATAAATTTTATTCATCGAGATATCAAGCCTGCTGCATTTGCATTTGGTTTAAAACCTTTAAGTTCAAAATTATATTTGACACATTTTGGTTTAGCTAAAAAATTTCGTGGTTCTGGAGATGCAAAACTTTTGTAAGTTTTTCAGTTTTGAATTTGTATCATGTTTATTTGTTATGATATTTAGAGCTCCAAGAAAAACTGTCCCATTTATGGGTACAGTAAAATATGCCTCACGAACTGTACATGAAAGAGGTGAAAGATCAAGGAAAGATGATATTGAATCATGGGTATTTATGATTTCAGAATTTGTTGATGAAAAAGCTTTGTCATGGAGAAAAATTGTTGAGCGTGATAATGTAAGTTGACAATATTGTTATTAGTGAAATAAAGCTTTTGAATCTGGTAGAATTGTGATTGAAGTTAAAGCTAAAGTTTTGTCTTTATAATCTTCTGAAAGCAAAATCGAATTTCTTTTTTTTGATTCCGCAGAGCTCTGACTGTAATCTCTAATATTATCACAATAATATGTTTAAAAATTTTTAGATTTTAAAAGAAAAATGTATTTTTATGTCTGAAGAAGGAATTGCAAATTTATATTCAAAGCATAAAAAAATTCCTGAAGAATTTCGTCCACTTATTCATTATGTAATGTCATTGGAATTTTCATCATCACCTGATTATTTGTATATTAAAAAAATTCTTCGTGAAGCTATGGATAAAAGGAATGTTTCTGTAAGTCTTCTTTATTTTTGGATATTAATGGCATAAAATAGCGAATTACCTCTTTGCTTGCTACCGTATCCTGTCATTTCTGAGTACTTTTTGAAACCTTTTTAAAACTTATTTTTTCAGCAAAGTGATCCATGGGAATGGGATGTTTTTTGCCTTGAAAATCCAAATGATGATGGAGGAAAGAAGCATAAAAATGATACATTAGATCATACTCAACAAGCTGTAGAAGAATCGCAAAAATAAATAAAATATTGTTTTATCAATTAATTAATTTAAAATATATTAAATTTAATAAATATTTATTATGATACTGTATATTTCTTTGTTTTAATAGTAATTATGTTACTGTAGTTTTCAGTTTAAATAATTGTTATTAATTGGCTTGTTAGTATTTTGATGCTCAAATGGAACGGATACTGTAGCTATTGAAAATTGATGGTTGTTGGAATAAATTAATTATGCATTTTTATTCTGGATGAGAGTTCATCCCTCTTGTTCCCTGGAACCATAGTATATTTTTTCTTTGACCTTTTAATCGAAAAAAATTCAAAAAATATCTTTCAGTGTTCTTAATTATGACAGGTGCATGTGCTGCAGCAAAAGAAATCTGCTGCCATTCTTTTATGCCTTTCAGCAGTTTTCACACTTTAACTTTTTCCCAAAAAATATTGTCCATTGATGGGATAATCTTCTTATTCACTTCTGTCATTCAAATCATCCATCTTATTTCTTTCTTGATCGGTAGCAAAAACTTTTTTTTTTGGTTATTTTTGTATTTGGAACTTTGCCATAAAAAGATAGAGATATGTTAAAACCAATTGCTGCGATTAGAAGAAAAGCATCATTTCGAGAACAACGAAAACCGAAAATTCCTGTCACTCCTGTAAAAAACAGCAACAAACGTCCACCTTCAATAGAATTAGATAATTATTTTTCTATTGATTCATTCTTAGCTCGAATTAAACCAAATCGAAAAAGCTCTCAACCACCAACACCATTACCAAAAATTTCAGTTTCTACAAAAGCTTCAACTTCTTCGCTAACATCTGCATGTTTACTTGATGAGCTACCAGAAAATTGCCTTAAACAAATCTTTACCAATCTTGATCCCCCAGATTTACAAAATGTCCGTTTAATTTGTAATAGATTTGATTCAATTATTTCAAGCTCAAATTTAATTCAACGAAAATCAATCAACACTTTACAATTAAATGGAACTTCACGTGGTAGAATTTATCGATTTTCACATCGCAACGCCCCTTTATATGATCGATATGGATATTATCAAAGTGAAATTGAAAAAGGATTAAAATTTTTAATTTCAAAAAAGATAATTTTTGACAATGTTTTTATTGATGCTTCTGTTGCAAAAGCGCTCTTGACTGGGATTGATTATTGTGTGGAGGAAATTGTTTTCGATTTTTGTCATTTTCAGTTATCGTATGCTTTTTTAAAAATATTTGATATTGTGTTTAAAAAGATATTATTTTAGAGCAGATGCATTTTCACATTTGATCAAAAATTGGAAGCCTAAAAGAATTTCGGTAATTAACTGTGATTGGCGTGAAGCGGGTAATACTGCATTGATCAATGATAGCCTATTTTGTGATAATTCAAGGCTTGAAAAATTTGTTTTTTCTACAGTTGGTTCCAAAAAGTAAGGTTGCATTGATTTTTAGAAGAAAAATATGAGTGTTTGTGTTTCCTTTAAAACAATCAAAGCTTTTTGATCTTTAATGCTACTGGCGAAAGATCAAAGGAGGTACAATTTGGGAAATTCAAAATATGTTATTGTGTAAAATTTTTTTAGCTTTAACGTTTTTTTCTTGTAGGATTCTTATCAGTGATCAAATATTTCATCATTTTTCAAATTCCTGCTATCTTCCACAGACGCTTGAATTTAACGGATGTGAAACAAAAATTACTCTGAATGGAATTAGAAATGCCGTAAAAGTTTGTAAAAACATTCTGAATCCCCTTCTAAGCAATCCCGTCTTTTTAGGAATATTTTATTGCCTGCCGACAAGCCCTCAAAAATCCATCAACTCGCCCAGCCAAAACGACACCAATAAAATGGAATTTTGGACGAATTTATCCAAATTCAGCTGAAATTTTATCGACACTTGAACCATTTTTGCCACATGCGAAAGTGATGCAAACAGAATATCCAATTTTTGAAATTCGTTTTCGTCCAACAAAATCTTTTCCGTTACTTTGTTTATCGCTTTATTTTTTACATCCTGAACCTTTTAATTCTTCAATATCTGATATTTCATGGGATGATAGTGATGAATAGAAATTGTAAGCTATAAGAAGATTACTGTATATATCTATATCTTTGTAAATATATTTTGAAATGAAAACGGTATTTTGAAAAAATTTTATTTAAATAAAATTCAAACACAAACTCAACAACAAAAATAAAAATATTTAAAGCATTATTATTTAAAATTATTCAATGGAATTTTTTCTTCTTCATTTTTTGATTGAAACATTTGTCCTTGATTTTCAGGCGATACTGTAATTGCCGTCCGTGAAAGTGGTGGAACAATTTCAACAATTCTTATGCATTGTCTCTGAAAAGAAAACATCCATTTTTCATTGACAAAAAAAATTTTGTATATGTCCCAAAAAACCGTTTTTAAAAAATGTTCCAAAATTATTTTACAACAAGTATCCCCTTTCTTTAAACATTTGCTTACTTTCTCAGAATCATTTAAGGTGTTAAGTACATTTTGATGAGGCATCATTTTAATTGTTCTTGCACCATTTAATAAACTAAAAAATTTGAAATTTTTATATACATTTAGGCAACGTAAAAAAGACATACTTGACACTTGCCGCAGATCCAATAAGTGGTGAAACATGTCGATGTGCAGTTTTCTTTGTATATAGCGGCGCAATTTGTGTTTCATTCCAAAATACATCTTTTTCCATTTCTGGTGGAGAAAATGAACCTCTTTCAACGAGGGTTAAACCAGTAATAAGATTTTTATCAATAACATAGTTGCATTCTAAATCATCGTCGTCATCGCCTAATGGATTTAAAAGCATTTCAGCAACTTTCATCCAACCCCTAAAAATAAATACTGTAAAATTTTAAAAACATTTTCCAAAGTACAGTATCCCAGGCCTTGTGTAAGAAAAATATTTTAGCACCATAAAAATTTAATTACAATTTAAAGCAAAAATTTCAAATCGAAATAAAAGATACAGTAACCCAAAGAAGCAAAGTTGTTTTTACTTTTAAAATCAAAAATTAAAACTTACATATAAACAACAAATTGAATCATAGTTGTTACAGGAATCCAAATATCAAACTAAAACCATTATCTTTTTTACTCTACAAATATCAAACGAAAAACATACAGTAGAATTTTTTAGAAATTGACGACTGATTAAACAAAGAATAAAATAAATTCTAACAGACATAAATATCAGTTGTGGATAAATTAAAGGAACTGGAACCCAATCAAATTTAAGTAAAGTTGCTAGCCCTTGTTGAAAAGTATGAATTTCTTGAAGAGTTCTTCCCAGCAAATTATCATTCGGTATCTTTGCGTCAGCTCGAGCTTTACATAAATGTTGATGACACCATTGTCTGAAAAAGTATCGTATAGAAATGGATAATATTAGCAGTTATAAAAATATAATCCAAAGTTCATAATAGTAATAGTAGAATATAATAAATTTAATGTTTTAAGTTACTGTACTTTTATTTAATTTTTTGCAACAGAGCAATACATTAGTGTTGTATAACTTATTGTAAAACATAAGAAAAATACGCTAATTTAGAAAGATAAATGTTGTTACATTACGGTAGTACTGTAGAGCAAAATTACTTTATTAAAAGTTGTGCATTGTTAGTATTTTCAAAAACTATCTTTGAACACTCAGACAAATTTCAATCTTTTGAACTTTTATTTTTGCAAAGTTTTTTCAGTGAATTTTAATCTAAACTCAGTCTACAAACAAACACATTTTCATAATCTTGTGTTCACAAATAAAAAACTTGTTTTAAAACTTACTAAACACTTAACTAAACAAATGTGACATTTTGAAATGTCCTTTGAATTAGTCATATTTTTAAAAAGTCAAAATAAAACTAACAAAACTTTAATACATTCAATGACTAAAAAATGTGTCTCAAATAACAAAAGAAAAACTTACAGTGGAATCCAATATCTTGAATAATGATCATTGGTTGATTCAATTAATTTACATTCTCCAGAAGTTAAAAGTCCGGCAGCAATTAAAGTTTCAAGTGTCGGAAATCGATTTCGAACTTGGATTGAAATATCTCTTAACACTAAAGCTTGATTCAAAACCATATATCGAATGAGAGTTCGTCGAAGCAGTTTTGTCTCTTCATCTTCACCATGGATAAATGTTGCAAATGCCATTGCAGAATTATCAATCCATCCAATTCCATTTAAAATTGCTAACCAACGACTTACAACAAAGGTAACAAAAAAACCAAGCATAAAAGTTAATGGAAGAATCTGGAAATCATGTTAGAGATTACGGTAAAGGAAAACAAGTAAAATACCTGATAAATATCTTTTGAAAGGTATATTGCAAATTTATCAAAGATCCTAAAAAATGATGCTATTGATTAATATTTTTAATATAAAAAATGTAATATTTGCAAAACTTGCAAAAACATACAAAAACATAAACTATCAAATTCAACTATGTCTTTCTTTTGTAAAAGTTTTACTAACAAAAAATAGCAAAATTAGAAAAACGGAAACACAAATGCAATTTTTGCTATGAATGATTCAAAAAATTTCATACTAAAATGTTCGTAAAATCTTTCAACCATTTTTGTACAGCATTTAGTTTTCCATTTCTACTTATTTCCAGCTTTAAACACTATAATTATATCCCTCTATTTGCACGCAATTATCTCTCTCTAATTTTGCTTACTTTTAATCACAAAAATGCTACCTTAAAGTTGCTTTCAAAACCATAAAAATAAGCTTAGAAACAAACAAAAAAAGTTATTATAGCTTTTTGCTCCAAAACTATTTCTCCCATTAAAACTTACTTTTGAAGTTCATCTGTTAAAGCATATCGATAAATTAAGCTAATAATCATATAAATAATTGTCCAAACACATAATTGATGTAATATTGCTTTCCATATTGAGCCTCTCCAACGACATAATAATTTAAAGAATGATTTTGTAGATGAATGTGATACATCCAATGTATATGGAATTGTCATAGTTTTAAAAATTTACTGAAAAGAATTATTAATTGAATAAACAAACTATGGAAAATGTTGTTTTAATAAATTATTAAACACGAACAGACACAAATATTTTAAAAGAAAGCTTCAAAAAAGATGCAAGAAAAACAACAGCAGCAGCAGCAACCACAATTTGTGTACAAACAATACAAAAAAAAATCGTTGACGAATTTTTTTTTGATTTTTTAAAACAGTCTCTTCCATTTTTTCAAACTATTCTTTCATTTCCTCCCTCACCTCTTTCACCTTCAACATTCAACACCACTACCTCAAATGCGGTTAGTCTCGTTTTTTCTTCGGCTTTGATATTGCCTTAAATAAAAATTATATAAAACTTTTTCGCGCATTTTTTGAGTAAACAAAAAAATGTTGCATTAAAATATGCGCTTTAAAAATAGGAGGAAGGAAAAGGAAAGTTACAAAAAAAAGAAACGTTGAAATTCTTAAAAAAGTAAGTAAGTATTTGATTTTCTATTTTTTCTTTGTCCAAATTTCAACTATTTTTTGCCTTATAAAATTATATTTTATTAAACAATTTTAGGCCATCTACCGTAATCTTGCATTGGATATTACGCGTAACAGAAATAATTGTGCATAAATTGAATTAGCAACAAAAAAAACAAATTGCTTTCAAAAGATTTTTACAAGCGGTTTCAAATATGTGTTAAATATTAAAATATAATGTACTCATGGCAACAAAATAGATACATAAAAAATATTTATTAGACAAATAAATTTAACGATGTTGATAAAAAGATTTTTGCACACATTAAAAGTCGTAAAGCTTTACAAATTATACAAATAATCATGCAAAAATACAAAAAAGGCAAAAGTTAAAGTCAGCTGAAAGTCATAGCTTTTTTGACCATTTACTTTTTCTTTCTTTTTTGCGTGTAAGAGAAAAAACACTTCTTCTTTTTCTAAAGCCGCAACAACAACAAACAACAACAACAAAAAGCAAAAACATTATCTTTTAAAAAAAATTTCAGTGCAAGAAATTGTCAGATGTTTCTTTCTTTTCTTCTTCAAGCCATAAAAATGAAGCATATATTTTAATACTCTTTTTCATTTAAATTGAGTAAATTTGTTTTTCTTTAAAGAAACGAACAATTCGTGTGATAAAATGTATTACAAAAAAGAATACATTTAATCACTGAAATTGCTATCGTAATCTGATTCCTTAATTATAAAGGAAGCCATCGTAACTTATTTTCCAAATGCTATCACCAAAATTCTGGTAATTCTTTTACTTGATGCATACATATGTATTATTACAGTAAACACATCAAAGATGTATACAACCAAACTACTGCTGGTTGCTTTACAAAATTCACTATTGAAAACTGTGATTCTGGACCATCATATTACTCTATATTAAGCAATTTATAAATTCTGCAAATTTTATTATTACACAAAAGTGGAAAATCGTGAAACATTTACATAATAAAGGTACAACAAAAAGAACCGGTAAATGTTTGAGAAAGGCGCAGTTAAACGTGAAAATTTAAAAGTCATAGAGAAGAGCCTTCGAAATTTCTTTGGCTTTTTCTTCATCAACAAGATGTTTGAGTAAAGTAAGAGCAAAATCAAATGCTGTACCAGGACCACGGCTAGTAATAATTTTTCCATTACTAATCACAACTTTTTGATCATCAATGTATTTGTAGCCTAGAAATGGTTGGTTATTCTTTTAGGTGTTTAATTTATACTTTCAAAGTATGTACGATATTTTGCATGTTGGACTTATTTTATATTTATATGGACTGCTTAAGACAATTTGAGCTAATATTGTCATAAGCCAAGCCTTACCAAGATTAACAATTTTTTCTTTTACACTTGGATATGATGTAATATTACCATTTGCACCAATACCAAAAGTAGCCAAAATCAAAGGTGCAGCACAAATTGCAGCAACAATTTTTCCATCTTTTTCATGTTTCTTAAGAATACTTCCAAGTTGTTGATTCTGAAAATTGTGTTAATTAGTTTTATGTAAACCATGCATAAGTATGTAAGCATACTTCAGTTTGTGAATATGCACCAGGTCCACCTGGAATAATTACAGCATCAAAAGTTTTATCTTTGATATCATTAAGATTAATTGTTTGTTTAATAATATTTTTTCGTGCACATGTAAAATATTCTTCAGCATCTAAATTTGCTACAAAAACATCAACACCACCTCGACGAAGAATATCAACGGTAATCGTAAATTCCATATCTTCAACATCTTTAAAACCAAAGACTAAAGCTTGTGGTGACATATTCGATAATTCTAAAAATGCATACTATGTAAAAAAGGTTTAATAAAGAAATTAAATAGTTTTTATTGTTCCCGATCTTATAAAAACAAACAAGAATGCATAATCAAAAGTAAGATTAAACTAACAAAAACAAAAATTAGCAACGGCTTTATTAGACTAAACCATAACTTTGCTATCAGTCGCATTTAAACAGTCATACAAATTTCCAAAATCAGATGAAACTTAAAAAAAGCTGTTTAAGCATTTTGTCACCGCAACATATAAAACCAAACTACACGAAAAGTTTTAAAAAACCAATTTCAGAAAAATAGTTATCTATTAATAACAACAACGCTAAAAAAGCTTACCACAAAATTTTCTCACAAATTTAGTATTATATGGTTTATGCAAAGCACAAAATGCTTTAGAAGAAGAGGAATTTGCAAGTTTAAAAAATTGACTTAACATGATTTCAATAGAAAAATAAATCAACAAATATTTTAGCATGCTGTAACTTAGAGGTGATTAATAAACAAATATAAACGGAGTTTTTTCGTATCAAGAATTTTTAAAACATTATTATTTTCTTTCCTAAAAACTGCGTCATCAAGGTGCAGTCTTCATAAAAAATTTAAACTAAGAAAGCTACTATATATTACAAAATCTAACAACAAGAAATTCAAAAAATTCACAAAAATCGACATTTGACAGCCTCCCAGAAAATTTGTAAACTCTATTCCTTTTTTGCTATTTTTGTTTTAGAAAATTTCAAAAAATTTCACGAGTACAGTACAAAAAAGGCAATCATAAAAATCGTTGTACCTTTTAATACTTTTAGAACAATCCAGAAAAAAAGGAAAAAAAAGAATTTGATGATTTTGAAATCTCCTGATGTTTAAAAAAGTTAGTTTTTTCTTTAGTCTTTTTAATCTTTGCTCCTCCTCCTCTTTTAGTTTTTGCTCGCTTCGTCTGATAAAATAATCACCAGAAATGTCCCGATATTTTTTATCATGAAATGTTCGCAATGATTTAAACATAGAAAAATGATGACGGAAATTGCTAGTTGACGAAAAAATTTCACGATAGAAAATAGCATTTGTTTTTTTTTTCATTGACTACGTCAACATAAATAATGAATTTCCGAAATGAAATTTGCACTTTTATGCTCGTTGTTCCTCAGATGTGATTCATAAAAATGTTGTTGTTAGTTTTAAATCTATAACTTTTTACAAAAGATTTGGGTTTTTATTGTCTGAATAGAATCCATTGATTTCATTCTAAAGTGAATGATGACAACAATGACACATGTTTTATTTGCTTTTAAGCGTTATTTGTTAGATTTGTTTAATATTCGCGCTTTCATTGTCTTTGTAAGGGATAATTAAGATTTTCTGTTTTCTAAAAAGGCACAATAGCGTTTTTATTGCAAAAACAAAGACGCTTTTTAAAACATTCGAAATTTTATTGTTTTCTTTAAATACAGATTTGCACATATCTTTTTCCAGTGAAAGAAAAATATCTCTATTGCGAAACTTTTAGCACAAAAAACTTTTTCATTCTTAGCTATTAGCCGTTTAAATATCCGGATGGCAAAAAATGCTCTATAAATCTCGATTTTTAAGGCCACAACTATATATCTCCGTTTTTGTTACTGTTAGAAAAACTTGAGAAGTGGTCCCCTTCCTTTGTGGCAAATTTTGTATAAAAAATGAAATTCAGATTAAATAAACTGGAATTTTTGATCTTTGATAAGAAAGTTCCATTCCTTTGCTTTTGACCGATTTTTGGTTCAGATATCACCCTTTAGTAAATAAAAACTTTTATAATAGAATAGAAAAGAATTTGTGAATGCTGCTTGAAAAACCGTTTTTAAAGTACATATTTTACGTAACTTCCGTTTTTTGAAAAACAGAAGTTCAGGTTATGAAACGGATGTCCACAGAAAAAAAATTAAAAGGTAAAATTAGTGTTAATGCTGGATATGGTGTTGTATGATATAGTTTATATATTATCTGTTTTGTGCTAATGACGTTTGATTACAAGATTTGAACCTAACACATGTATTGTAGTATATTTATTTATCAAAAATATTGTATTAATATTATCATAGAATTACTAGGCGATAAACTGAGATAAGAAAAATTTAAACCTTAAAGACATTCAGATTTTTAGCAAAAATTTAAAATTGTTGGGTATAATTTTGTTTCAACAAACTTTTCAAAAGACTTTCCGAAACACATTCCAAGATACATTGATGTTGGTGTACAAAATGATAATGCTGATGTATAATCAATTCCATTTAAAAGAACTCGAAGAAAAATTGTTTCACCATTGATAGGAATTTTGGAATGATAAATCTAAAATTTAGGTGTTTAAAAAATTGTTCTTGTTAAATTGTTTAAAATTCACCGCAAACATTTTAATATCAATTAATAATCAGAATATTCAATATCCAATCAATTTTAGGTACTTAAAATTTTTAAAAGATAGTGAAATTTTTAGTACTTTAAAATCTGAGTTAAGAACACAAAATTCATGGAAAATAGATCTCATCATATTTCTACTAGTGAAACCATTCTATATTGAAAAACAATGTTTTAAAAAATTTATTATTTTTTTTAATCTACTTCACTTTTAAATACTCTCAGAAATTTATATATTTAAATCTTTTAATGATCTAACAAAAAAATCTTACTTCAAAAATAAACCTCGAAGCATAAACGGGGACGATATTTGAAACATTCAAGCCAAAAGTATAAATGAATGGCATTAAGGTTGTTCGATGACCGCTGTAAAATTGAATAACTTTTTCTGAAGCAGGATCTGATCGAAGCTTTTTAATAACTTTTACAACATTTTTAGAAATTGTATAAGCTTCAATAGCAAAATAGCGTTTATATTTTTCGAAAATTTTTTGAAATAATTCATTTGTTGCTTTTACAGAATCATTTATGATTTCCATTGAAATACATTTATCTTTTGTAAAACATGGAAGTGATTGTCGTCGACATGCAAATCCTCCCAAGGTAATATCAAAAAATTGTAAAGGAATGGCAAAAGGTGGAATTCCAAGGAAGTCTGCGATTTCATTGATCTTTTGACTTAAGACGGGATATTCTTGATTAAACATATTTGAATGAGCCTAAAATTTTTGATTTAAATAAAAAATAAGAAAGAAATATTTTAGGGCATAACTAAGGATTTATGGAAAATTTTGGCTCATTATGGCATGAAATGAACCAACTTTTTTAGCCAAAAGTTTAATTTATCAACTGTAGTACAGTAAACTTATGAAAATGAACATACTTTTTCGTATTCTGCTCGAAGCTGTGGAATCATCTCACAATAGCAATCTTCGCGATCGTTACAAAAAACAGTTTGATTCGTAGATTTAATATTAAAAAAATTTAAACGACGAATATAGTCACCCTTTTTGGAATTTGGAAAAAGAAAAGAAGCAATAAAAGCTACAGAAGTTTGAAAAGTTCGATAGTTAATTGTTGAAGTAATTGAAATTTTTGTGCCATCAAAAATTCCGCTATCTTTATAAATTATTGATAAATAATTTCCTAATCGGATTACCTAAATTTTCATAAAATTTTTATTTTCTGGCATAGTGTTGTAGAATACCTGAAGGGCACCTTCAACAGTCATATTTCCAGGTTCACATTCAAATTCAGATGGATACCATGGAAATCCTTGAAAGAGCTGATCGGGAACTGTAGAATTTTTGAAAACAAAAGAATTTACAATTTTTTTGTATTTGTTAAAGCTTTCGTGATCAGTTTTTCGATGAGCTTTACAGGAAAGGCCATCACCAGAAGTTCTAATTAGAGGTAATCTAAAACATTAATGAATTATGTATTTTTGTTTATTTATGGTGTGAAATTATTTGATGCATTTTCTCGATTTCCTTAGAAAGAGTTTGTGCTAATTTCGACTCCATTTCTGATGATCTTTTGCCGCTTTAACACGAAGCGACAAAAGAATAAAAGAGTTTTTGAATTTCGGAGGAGGCCCGTGCTCCTCATGCCCCACACTGCTGACGTCTTGGTTGACAATGCTTATAGGGCTCGGGTGTTTATTTTAGCCGGTTACTAGCCGAGTAGCTGATTAAGATAGTGTTATTTGAAAGAAATTTGAAGAAATTTAGGGTAAAAAATGAATTTTTGTTAATTTTGGCTGACCACGAATGGTTATCAAAATCTTACTTTTAATAAAATTATAAAATTCGAACCTTTCTCCATGCCTTGTTGTGATAATTAGCCCTTTAAGTGAGATTAAGCTATGATTTCTATTGTATTCTGTTCCGGTAAGACTTTCTTCCAAAAATTGACAATAATGGACAAATAAAGCCGGAGTTTTTGAATATGAAGCGTTTTCAAATTCATCTAAAAAGAATTTTTTTGAGAAGTAGAATCGTCCTTTATTTTTTTAAAATCTTACCATAACTGCAATAATAAAAAATACACCACAATGCAACCACAAAATGAAAGAAGTACTGTAATCGTGATATTGAAATCATCATAAAGGATGGAAACTGAAAAAGATTTAATAGAGCAGAGTTTTCGACAAAACAACAAAAGTGTTTTTGTTGTTATTTATAAAGTTGTCGAAGATGCGGTAAAAAATATAAAAGAAATAGAAAAAAGGAATCGATTATCTAGATACTAAAATGCCAATGACAAAATTTTTATGGCCATATTCATGCCAAAAATAGCCTTAAAAATCTATGAATCAGATTTCCAAAAATAATCACAATGAATAAAATTTATCTGATCCCAAAAACATAACGTCAATGAAAACATGCTGCGGCAAAAAATTTTTAATGCGTTTTTGAAAAATGACGGCCAAGGCATAGTTGTTTTTTTTTCGATACTTACGTGTTTTTTATAGTTAGTTGATAATATGAGAAGGATGGAATCATTTTTGAAATATTTTTTCACATCCGGACTTGATTTCTTCTATACACGTTCGAGGCCTCAGAAAAAAAGAAATGTTCTTCTTGTAAACATAGTCTACGAATTACGTGGGGCCTCAGACATGTATAAAAAAAAGCTGGGCACAGTATGATGACGCTCTACCTTTATGTTACGAAATAGCACAAGGTCTTGATTCATCTTTGAAATGACGTATGTGATCATTGTTTCACATTCAAACTTGATTCTTCTATCCCAGCTTGTGGCCTCAAATTTGTATAAAAGAAATTAGGCACTTTGTCATGACACTCTTCCTTCATGTTATGAAATAGCATTAAATGATTACCGGGTCTTGATTTATCTAGAAAGGACATGAGTTATTTTATAGTTTTTGTAAATCCTAAAATTTTTGGTTTGACATCTTTCCTTCACTTTTTTATAGCCACAAATCATAAAGTTTACTTTGTTACTTTTCTTTTATACATTTTATGCTTTCGATGGAACACAACATAATTTGCAGTTTTGATTTTTACCATATTCCGCATAATTCTGTGATATCTAAGATGTTCTTTCTTAATCGACTCTTTAATTTTTACACGATGTTTTTTTCGTCTTCTGGTTGTAAAAATGATTCAACTTTACGTTCCGCCTTGACACTTTTGCTCCTCCTTTTTTCATTTTTTATATTAATGCTTTTATAAAAGAAACATTACTTTCTTTCAAAAAATCATTTATTCAGTTAATAAAATTCGTGAAAACAATTTTTAAACTTTTTTGCAGACAGTTTTCCCATCAATTGTTATGATGAATAGAATCGAGGATATTGTAACTCCCTGGGATGTTGTGGCAGCAAGTGAAGAAGGATTTGATTATGAAATGCTTTGTGGTAGGTTGTTTGCTCTAAAAATATAAATCTCTACGTTTAATCGTAATCAGTTTTCCAAAATCGTTATTATAAAAATATTTTTGCAGAAAAATTTGGATGTAATAAAATTTCTGCAAATCTTTTGGAAAGATTACAATATCTTGCTGGAGATTCTCCAATTCCAGCAATGATTCGTCGAGGAATTTTTTTTTCTCATCGAGATTTAAATATAATTTTGGACAAAATTGAAGCCAAAGAACCTTTTTATCTTTATACTGGTCGAGGGCCATGCACTGGAAGCTTACATCTTGGACATTTAATTCAATTTTTTGTTACTAAATGGTTTCAACAAACTTTTAATTGCCCTGTAATTATTCAAATGACAGATGATGAAAAATATTTATGGAAAAATGGTATAAGTGATGATGAAGAAGTTCTTAAACGAATTACATATGAAAATATTAAAGATATTATTTCGGTTGGATTTCAAAAAGATAAAACTTTTATCTTTCGAAATTCTGAACATATGAAGTAAGGACACGGTTCCATTTGCACTAAAAGTCAAATTTTCTCAACTTATTAAAATTAGAGAGAAGCAGTTATTAATTTTCTTAAAAAAGTTTTTCCAAAACCTAACTCATTCTTATTTTTTATCCTGCTATTTTTAGTGGATCTTTGTATTGGAATATTTTAAAAATGTGGAAACGAATTGATCATAATGAAATGAAAGAAGTTTTTGGAATTATGCAAGAAGATAATATTGGAAAGACTGCATTTCCAGCTATGCAAGGCGCTCCAGCTTTTTCATCAAGCTTTCCAAAAATTTTTGGAACTTCTAAAAATATTCCATGTTTAATCCCGTGTGCAATTGATCAAGATCCATTCTTTCAGATGACGCGAAAAATTGCTCCTAAAATTGGTTATGAAAAACCAAATCTCATTTATTCTGCATTTCTTCCATCTTTACAAGGCCCCCAAAATAAAATGAGTGGCTCAGATTCTGATAGCTGCATTCGGCTTTCTGATTCCCTTAAAGAAATTAATGAAAAAATTATGAATTCTTTTTGCGGAGAAAAAATTGATAATGGCGGTGGTGGTAAATGCGATATTATTGTTGCATATCAGTTTTTGCGATGCTTTGAAGAAAATGATGCCTTGATTGAAGAGGTTAAAGAGGTGAGAGTGATTTTTGGTAGCTTAAAATTTCGGAATACTTTTTTTATGTTAAACATTTCTTTTGCAGAAATACGCTAATGGAGAAATGCTTCCAGAAGACATCAAAACCCTTGCAATGAATACAATTCAAAAAATTATTGATCCTTTGCAAAAATGTCGAAAAACAATTACCGATGAAAATGTTCAGGAATTCGCTGAAATTCGACCACTTAATTTTAATTTTTAATAACTTTCACTTTGTTTGATGATTCTTTTCAAAGGTTGATTGCTTTTTAAATTGATTGTAATTAAATTATCAATTATGTGCATTTATAGCACTATAATATTTGTTGTTTTAAGGAAGCTGTAAGCGGCTTCAAAAAGTATTTTTAATAAATTTTTTTAAAAAAAAGCAAGAAACAAAATTTGTTAAACAAGATAATAAATGTATTGCATTTTGCATGGATACATATAAAGAATTTCGAGTCGTTTCACACTTCGCGATGAAGGAAAAACTATTGGTATTGGTAAAGTTGTCAAAGTCGTCGAATAAGTTATATCTGAATTATTATCATTCTGTTAAGTTGTTTCTCAACTGTTTTCAAGCATCGTATTTTGTCTGTGAAATTTATGTTTTTTGGGACTTTAATGAAGATATATTACATAATTTTTTTATTTGTGAATGGCATCTTTGGGATTGGTTGTTTTTGATTTTACTTGTAGTTCGCTTTTTTTTGAATAGGCTTTAGTAAAAGTCATTCAGTAGTTCTTTGATGAAGTTGGTTTCACAGTAATATCTCTTTGACTTTTTGTTAGGCGATCTCCGATTTTAACCAAATGTGGTCATTCACCTTGACGTAAAAATTTGTTGTTATTGAAGAATAAACAGGATTACGTAATTCCAATTTTAAAAAAAAGCTGGTTTAGCAATTACCTGAAAATTATGTTTTCAAGTATCTACTTTCACTTTGTTTTCATTCTTCAGACATTCAACAACAACAATCAAAAATGGACATAAGTTTTTTTTATGTAAAAACTGTTCCGGATTTTTGTTCATATCTTTTTCTCTCTCTCTTTTACTGTCCATTACTTTTTGCAAGTGGTGTGGATTTGAAATGAATATATATCATAAAAAAGCTGAAGGAAGAAAGGAAGGATCGCTCGATAATTGCTCCTCATTGCCTCTATGATTATAAAATAATAAAACACATATTTTTATTGCAAAAAAAGAAATCAAAAAGAGGAAGATTACTCTGGATTTTTTACTTTAAAGCTGGATTATCTTCTTTTCCCTTTTTTTTATTATCTCACACGAAAAATCTTGGTATCCAGAAAAAAAATATTTTATTCATTTTCCGGTTCAAGTTTTAATAAAAAGTTTTGTAAAAAAAATGTTTAAATTTTTGGTGGTTTTATTTTTGGCAGATTACTGTAGCGCAACATTTTTTGGTGGTGGTGGAGGTGGTGGTTGTGGCTGCGGGGGTGGATGTGGAGGTAAGTCAAGGCATACAAGCAATGATAATTCAAAAGAAATGTAATTGCTTAAAAAATTAAAAAAAGTATTACTTAAATTTTTGTTATCCTTTTTCCTTTTCAGCTGCTCCAGCATGTCCTCCACCACAAGCTTGTCCGCCGCCTTCGTGTGCTCCTCCAATTCCAACAGGTGGAGGAGGATATTATTCAGGTGGATATTCCAGTAGTCAACCAGTTGCAGCTGGTGGATATTATGCTACTGCACCAGGAGGTGCACCAGTATCTGTGCCATTACCGGGTTCTGCAACTTCCAGCTCATATCAAAGTGGTGCAGTTGGTGGTACATATATTGGAACAGGTGGAATTTCTGCTCCCGGCACTTATCTTACATCTGCAGCAGCTCAAGCTCCGCTAAAAACTACAGTCGTTAAAAGTATATAATTTAAGATTTTTGGAACTGCTAACAATATAAGCATTTTCAGCCAGATATTCATCTTCAAATGAAAAAGACAAAGATTTCTATGATGAGCCACCACCAGATTTCAAGGTTGCAGATGTTTCTGCTGAATCAAAGGAGCTTCCAGCAGCAGATATATTTAAGCGCCGATATTTAATGCTTAAAAATTTAAGAGCAAGTTTTTCTACGTTTATTTTCTCTGCCAAGATCATTTGGTAATAGCATGTCTACGCAAATCGAAATTTTGAGATTGGCAAATGTTTTGATTTCAATGTTTTGATATTTGGGGTGTCAATATTATTCTTTTATGCTTAATTTGGCTTAAAAAATTCCCATTTCATTTTTCAAACACATATTTTTCATCTTCTGTTTAAGCATTAATTATTACAGTACACCCTTAAAAATATTTTGACTGAATTATTTATTTGTAATGATTCCTTATTTTATAGTATCGCCATCTTCGACAACTCTCTGCTCCAAGTTTACCAATTCCATCTTCAAATGTATGTAACAATGAAAAACTTGCACGAATTATGGCAAAAGTAAATAATTCTATCAATCACTTTTACGCACAATATCCCCTCTATTTTTAGTCAATTGTAACAGATATTTCAATTTCAAAACGGCTTATTCGAAAAGCAACTGAAATTTCTTTTAATGGTTTGAAATTTGATGTTATTTGTGCGCAAGGTGATTTCAGTTATTCCATTTATGCCGAACAATACTGTGAAACAACACGAGGAAATGTAACATGCTTTGCATTTACATAATCTTAATACTTTTTTGTGAATAGTAATAGACGATTGTGCAATTTTACTGATTAATTTGTAAATAATAAAAATGAATTTATCCAACATTTTTAACAAGCATAAATAGAGCAATGGCGTAAATGAGCAAACTTGGCAGAATTAATTTGGATCCAAATAGTCAAATCATATTTTCATTAATTAAGTTCATTAGTTTTAATTGAGCTTATTGATTTTCTGGAACTAGATTTTTTGTGAACAGATTGGAACTTATTGTTCATATAAATAATTTTTAATTTTCTAATCCTGCTATCTCATTCATACTTCCAGCTGCTAATAAATAATTTTTATACTAGTTTAAAATAAGATTATATATTTGTTCTCTACAATATCCATCCAACAAAATTTAATACAATGCAAACAGAAGTTCTTCAATCACTTCAAATTCAACCAAAAGTAATTATTCCAACTCCTGATGAATTTCTTGCTTCATACCGTAGACAATCATTTTCAATACCAGATTCTATTATTTATTATGTTGCAAAAAATCCATCATGCTCAAAAATGTATCAAAAAATGGTTCAATGTTGCAAATATTTTTTCATTAAAAATCCAATTATTGTTATTCCAAAAGTTGGTCCTCAAGAACTTCCACAACTTGATGACTTAAATGATTCAACAAAAATATGGATTGTTCAAAAATTAATTGTTCCACCATCTTCACAAAATGTTTATCAATGGCTATTTACTTCAATTCTTCCAAAACTCTATAAACTGCATTTTTTGGAAGAACTGAGACTCTCAAACGTTTCTCTTACATTTGAAGAACTTGTACTTCTTACTTCATCAGCTAAAGTTGTTGGCTTAGAAAATGCTTTAATCAAATACAGTAAAACCGGAAATGAAGTTGAATTTGAAAAAGTTGTAGAAATCTGTTCAAATGTGGTGTATTTTGAATAGTAAGTTTTTTTAAGAACCATTTTTAATTATAATATTTTTCAATTACAGCAAATTTGGTCCAAATACTTCAAATTTTTCATCAAAAACTATTGCAAATTTAATCAAACTTCCGAATTTTTTGAATATGAAAGGATTTGGTATATATATAACTCCTGATACCTTTGATGTAACACCTTTATTTGAATTTTTAAAAGTAAGTTTTTACTTTTTTACTACGGCGTGTTATTTTATTGCTGCTATTTTTAGAAGACAGATATATTTGTTGCGTTTCATTTTTGTAAATCATTATCAGAAAATTACCGTAATCTATTACAAAATATTGTAAATGATATTCTCAATTCTGATTCATATATTTATGGACCTCCACCATTACTTATTCCAGGATTAACACCTGATATTCAAGAAGCATTACGGCAAAAAGCAAGAAAAGTGAAAGAAACTGATATTTTTTAAATTATAAAATTTTATTTTGTTTTGTTTTTTTATGTTTTCTTTTTAGTCATGTTGAAAAACATATATTTTTGTAAATAAATACTTATCTGTTTTACATGTATTATTCATAACAATGAAACGTAATTTAAGAAAGCATTAACATTTTAAAAAATAACAATTAAATTTAAATAAATATTTTTAAGTATGTGTTTCCAGGGTGATAACATTTGAAGCTTCTGTATCACTAACATATCCACTTTCGTGCGTATATCTTTCAGGAGTAACAATGACAGGCCAAAGTGCAAAAGCTGTCAAATCTCTTGGATTAAAATATTTTGACCATTGTGGATTTGGATGTTTATCGTACCTAGAAATTACTACTATTTAAATCTTACAGCACCCTAGTAATACAACATACATTATTGGCAAAAATTCATCCAGCGCTAACAGCTTTTCAAGTGGTTTTGCATTAACCAATTTTTGTGCACCACTTTGAGATAAAGCATATCCCAGAGTCCAATATGAATATGCAAGGGTACTTAAATATTGATGTCCAGGTACAAAAAATTCATCACCATGTGGAGTCATCTTTTTTCGGCCAAGATATATTAAATCCCATTCAAGATGTGTCTTCATAATATCTTCAATCATTTTTGAAAGTTCAATTGTTGCATTCTCAGAAAATCTTACATCATCTTCAAAGATAATTACCCGATCTAATTGCTCTCTAACAACCGTATCCCAAATTTTGTAATGACTTAAAAAGCATCCAATTTCTCCAAATTTCATAGGCCGCTTTGAAAATGGATCTTCATAGCCGGGAAGGAATCGAAGTTGTGATAAATCTTTTCCTAATAATGCTGTGCCATCAATTGCTTCAAAAACTTCAAATTCAATTCCTAAATGTCGCATAATCTCAGACATTTTTTGTAGGCGTTCTGGTCGGCGCTTTAAATTTATTAGAAAGATCTTATCAAATCCAAATTTTGATTTTGGTGGATACCATGGCTCAAGAACAGTTGAATGTGGAATTGGCATTGGGCCGCTTTCAGAGATTTGGTTAGCAAGAAAATATCCAAGCTGAAATATAGAGAATTACTGTGTCGCGGAGAACGCGAATCTTTATGTAAATTTCTAATAATAATTTATTCTCCTTGCAATTTCTATATTTCTCTCTCACTTGCACTTTTTTCTCTCTCATTCTCTTACTTTTTGTTGTATACTTTTTATACTTCTATTTCAATGCTATAAATAAACTATAACTTTTATACTTCAACTTTAACACTTTTTATACTTAAACTATTACTTCATACTTTATCTGTTACCTCGATCAAGGATCGTCGTAACAATTGGTGACCCCTCAACGTTCAACACAAGAAAGTTTTCAAGGAAAACTTTTACAATTAATATTTTTTACAGATTTAATTTCACAAGGTGGAATTATCACAACAACTATCTTCTCTTTTGCATTAGTTTCACAAGGTGAAATTATTTGTTATACTTAACTTTACACATATACAAGATTTTCCAAGGGAAATATCTCCATCTTAGCTCTTTCTTACAATACTTTTAGTTTCACAAGGTGTAAACTATTATGGTAGATGTAAATCGAGTGTTTGCTGAACTTGATGTTTTATCTGATGGTATTACAATACGACAAGATACATTCTTGAATCAATTACAGCAACATCCTCCACCATGGACACTCATGCAAAGAGTAAAGATTAAAGTAGATATAAAAGAATTGCAACGTGATCTGGATAAATGGGATGAAAATATTGGTATCCTTAGCCAGAAAGCTGCTCGTACTCGAGGTGAAAGTGATAGAGCTGCACTATATTTTCGTATCGATTCATGGAATCGTACACATGAAGATTTAATTAATACACTTAGAAGAACTATTGATACTGGAAATGAATGTTTGCAACTTGATATTCAAAATGTAACTGTTGCTGCTACACCTGAACCAAGTACGTCAACTGTATTAAAGATTCCAGCATTAAATATTCAAAAATTTGATGGAGATTATCTCAAATGGAAAGCATTTTGGCAGCGCTTTGAGATTAATGTTGATAATCATCCCTTTTCAAATGTTGAAAAGATGGATGCACTTGTTGGTCTTCTCGAAGGTGAAGCTTTGGATGAAATTGCTGGATTCGAAATCTCTGATGAAAATTACGACACGGTCGTTAAAACACTTCTAGATCGATTTGGTAATACAAAGCTTATATTGAAAGAACTGTACAGTAATCTTCATAAAGTACCACCTGCTACTTCTGATGCTAAGAGTATCAGAACAACTGTTAACACTATAACAAATATGTGTCGTCAACTAAAAAACTATGGTGTCAATATTGATAATGATGCTTTACAAGCAGAAATAATTGAAAAAATGCCTCCACGGGAGAAGAATAAATTGACATGGTTTCAAATCAAGAATACAGAAACAACAACTGAAACAATTTTAGAACAAATGAAAGAATTTGCTTTAAAGGCTGAAATTTCAGCACAAGATACTGCACAACATTCAAGAAGTGATGAACAACTTATTTATGATACAGAAATGCTTCCAACAAATTCAGATACCGAAAATTGCTCAAGTAAAATGTTTGCTTGTAGTTTATGTGAAGAACCTCATCCAACTGGCAAGTGTCCACAATTTATTTCTATTGGTGATAAAATTAAACAACTCAAACTTAAACGTTGTTGTACAAATTGCGCAAGGCGTAATCATGAAGCATCACAATGTCGTGCAACTCTCAAATGTTTAAATTGTGATGGAAATCATTATGTTTTTTTATGTCCAACAAAAGATACTACAAATGTTCGAAAACCAGCTACTTCAAATACTTTTATATCACTTGGAAAACAACAAGGTTGTCTTCTAACAAAACAAGTTGCTGTGATTAATCCTCTAACTAAAGAATCTGTTGATGCAACAGTTTTATTTGATCCTGGCTCACAAAGATCTTTTGTTTCCGAAAATTTAATTCGTCAGCTAAAGCTTCCATGGGGAGATAAAGAAGAAATAAATCTTCAAGGGATTGGTGCTAAAGCTACCAATTATACATCAAAACTGGTAAAACTTCAAATAAAAACAACAGAAGGTCATGAAGATATTTGTACAAATTCAATTAAGAAGATTGCAAGTTCAGTAACTGTTGTCAATTTTGAAAAAGATGATATTTCAACTTATACTGTAGCTGATGCAACACCTGACGTTCTTATTGGTATTGATTATTTCTTTGATTTTATTACTTCATTTGAAAGAAAAAATGACATGGTCATTATTCAATCCAAAGTTGGACAAATGCTATCTGGGAATATTCGTGGTGCTCAAAGTAATACTACTATATCTTCTTTAGCAATTGAACAAAAGAAACTTTATGATGTTGGAACAAAGAAACCAGGAAATACTTTACTGATTCCAAATGTTGGAACAGGTCGAACATTTTATGCAAAACGAAAACAAGCAAAAGCAACTTCGCCAAAACCACAACAACTTCAGAAACCAGTTCTTAGTACAACTTTAACTCAATCACTATACACTAAGACTAAAGCAAAAACTGAACAGTGTCATGGACAACGTTCTTCTATTTCACATTTAGATTTAGCAAAACGTGAACTACATACTGCAATACCTAATAAAGTTGAAAGTCAACTTGTTAGTCCTCATCGAACAACTTCATCCTTTAAAACTGCCGGCGGGGAGGGTCCTCCGGAAAGAAAGTTATCTGCGCCACATACTTTTGGGAGAACATCAAAGACAAAAGCGCTTACAAGTGAAACATTAATTGGCAAGCAATATTTTGAAGGAAATTCACTAAATGAAACTTTGTGCATGACACATCGAATTTCAATTCAACATCGACGATCAATAAATCTTGAACCAAATGGCTAAAAATGTTTCCGCCGTCGCTGGGGAGTGTCGCGGAGAACGCGAATCTTTATGTAAATTTCTAATAATAATTTATTCTCCTTGCAATTTCTATATTTCTCTCTCACTTGCACTTTTTTCTCTCTCATTCTCTTACTTTTTGTTGTATACTTTTTATACTTCTATTTCAATGCTATAAATAAACTATAACTTTTATACTTCAACTTTAACACTTTTTATACTTAAACTATTACTTCATACTTTATCTGTTACCTCGATCAAGGATCGTCGTAACATACTGTAAGTTTAGAAAATGCTTGAAAGTTTCAATAGTATTGTATTTTTAAAATTTAGGCAATAAATTTTGTATCAGTATTGTGAATTTTTTAGATAAATTTTGGAAATTGTAATCAAGGTGTTGTATTTATAAAAGCAAAAATTAAGATAAAAGTTGGATAAAGACTAGCCCTTAATTGGGAAAAGAAAAGAGAACGATGATAAGGAGGAGCATTCACAAAAGAGAGAAAAATCTAGATAGATGAGAAGACAAATGTAAAATATGGACAAGTAAGAAAACAGCGAAAAGCGAATACAAATTAGATCATATTTATGCAGTTTTAGCACAAATAATATTAAATCTTACAGTAGGACTCAAACAAATCTAATTTTTATTTTATTAAATAAAAAATTTAAATTATTTTATTACTGCTAGTATCCTTTTACCACATGCCCTCATAAAGTAAACATACCAATTTTCGATGATAGTTCTCAGAATAAAATATTGAATCTAAAATATATCCATAAAATTCATGATTATCAACATAGATTGGAATTTGATTTGTATATGCTGAGAAAGCGAAAACTTGAATAACATCAGATTTTTTTCGTTCATAATTTTCAACTTTTGCTACATCAAATGTTAACTCTTTCGATTCTGGAGTTTCAAGGTTAATCAAAATTGGAAGATTACAGTAATATACCTAAATTTGAACATGTTGTTTATCACAAAGAATTTATCAAATCCCTTTTACCTGTTTACTTTCAATTTTTTCACGATCAATAAAATCAGATTCTAAAAGAGTATAAACATTTGAATATTTTCCAAATGGTCCATTCATCAAAGGAGAAACAACAATAAGTTTTAAGATTATTAATTTTTTGAGAGAATTTTCCATCATTAAAATATCTGGGGTTGTGAGAAAAAGATAGCTGCAATCTTTGGTAGTTTTTGACCATTGAAGTGAAAATTCCATCCAATTTTCATTAGGAGATTTTGTTAATCCAGTAGATTTGTATAGCTTTGACATTTTATTTGACCATCTAAAAAGTACAGTAGTCAATTTTTGATGGATAAATTTGACAGCTTTTAAACCGAAATCTTTGCAGTCGAAAACTCAAATCAAAATGTCGATATCGACAATTATCAAAGTTTCGATTTTGATTATAAACATTCATCGAAATTTTGATTGTAGGTCATTTATTTTTTTTGCATCAGATAAATACCAATTTCACAAAATCCTTTTTTTAAAAAATAAAATTTTTATCTACAAAATAAAAACTTACAATTGTGCAGCAGTTACAGTATCCTCATCACTTTCACCATCAACAGTAACAAATAAAATTTGAATTTGATTTTTAGGATATTTTAAATTTTCTATTAATCCCATCGAATACGGTAAAATATGTGAATGATGCTTTAAACCAATTGTAATACAAACAGATGGATAATGATTTTGATGATGATCATTGCTATTATTTTGTTGATCTGTCACACATTCAACAATATTAAATGGAATAAAATAAATTAAAGCAAAACTTAGAAAAAATTTAAAGCAGTACATTGTTTTAAAGCATCTGTAGAAAATCGATTGCTTTAGAGAAGAATAGCAGCAGCAATGATGATGCTGCCAATGGCAAAAATTTAGAAATGCGCAAAAAGGAGAGAAAAGAAGGAAGATTGAGATCGAAAAAAAAGAAGAAGGAAGAAAGATGTTAGTGTCCAGTTCAGCAGGAGGGCGTCCGTTTCTTTTGCTTTTGTTCAATCAAAAAAAAATATGCTGTCTGTTTTTGAATGAACTCTGGACTTTTCCTTCTTTTTTTAAATTAAAACATAAGCAAAGCCGTTCTTAGCACCACCAAATGGAAGAGAAAAAAAAACAGTTGGCAATCTTTGTTGCAAAAAAATAAGTGTGCTTAATTGAAACATATTTAATTAATGCTGTCTACGATCACCAATGTTGTGGCTCGAAAAAATGGACAGAACTTTTCAAAAATTAAACAAGTTTATCCAAAATCCAAATCAAAAACTGTTTAATCGAAAACCAAAACTACAGTATCCCTCTCTATCCAACTAATAAACTTTTATTTCCCATAATAGAATATAAAAAAACTCAACAACAAAAACAAACATAACATAAAAAGATCATGCCTTTTTAGCAACTTTTTTCTTTAACTTCTTTAAATCAACAGCTTTATCAGCAGATTCAGCAGGAGCAGATCGTTTAAGTCGAGGCTTTTCTTCTGGTGCTTGATATACTGCTTTTCTTTCTTCTTGTCTTTGTTGAGTTCGTTCAGATTGTTTTGCATTTCGTTCTTCAACTTTTTGCTTCTTTTTTAACTTTTCTGTCATAAAATATTCACCAGATTCAAGCTGTTGATCAATCTTTGACATAGGTTGTGGAGGTGGGAATGGAGTGTATGGACCCTGAAAGTTATTGTATCATCGAAGAAACAATTAGTGTAGATACAAACCTTTTTCTTCCATTGTTCCTTCTTCTTTTTCTTTGCCATTCTAGTTGCTTGTGCACTTTGAACCTTAAAATATACATTACATCTGTACAAACAAGTTCAAGAAAACCAACCTTCTTTTTAAATTGTGGCAAAAATCTTTCCCAGTTTTCATCTTTTAGCTCGTCATTACTCATCAATTCTTTTTTAATCATTAAAGTTTTAATATTATAAATTGGATGAATATTTTTCATACAGTCATCAACAATTTTTCGAATATCTTTTAGTCCTTGATATGGCCCTACTGCAGCTACTGTACCACCTTGAATAACAACATAACAGTTTGTCAGCAGCTCCATTGCCTTCAAAGTTGCACCATCTTTTCCAACAAGTCTTGCACGACGTTTTACAAATCTTTCTTTGTTTCGAACCATTGATGCAACTTTAATAATTTCACATGATACATCATCTCGTAGCACTCGCAAAGCATGCTCAATTGGAACTGAACGAGCAAGTAGCTTAATCATATCACGAGCTTTTAGCACAACATATGGATCCCATGTTTTTCTCGTTGTTCGAATTGCCATTGTACCTTAAATATTATATTTATATATTATCTATAACGTATGATTGTTTACCTTCAATAAGATCAAGATCAGCTTTTAAAAAATGTTCTTCTAGCGCTTTTTGAACAAGTGGCCATACTTCTTTAATATATTTTTCACGATATTTTGGAAACATTGTTGCAAATGATGATTCTTCAACAAGACCATTTGGATTATCTTCTTTTGAGAATGTACCAATATCCCACCATTTTGGATCTTTTCCCGGTGGTGGCTTTATTGCTTCATTTCCGGTTACAGCATGTAGCGTTGATGCAGTACTATTTGAAATTAATTTTTGTTCTTTTCCTTTTGGTTTTCCCATTTCTTTACTAAAAAAGAGTTTAAAAAGTTTAAAAATATGGAATTGCACGTTAAAAAGATAAGCGTCAATTGAAATGGAAAAAAATCGCGACTGCAATCGGAGAAAAGTAATCAAAAGTATCCTTAAGATATTAATATGCTTTAACAAAATAATAATAAAGCTGATAAAATTTAATTAATGATCTTTTATAGACTATAGTTTATAAATGATATCATCGGTTGTGTCAAACTTTGTAAAACTATAGTTTTACAAAGTTTGAAACCCGAATTTTTTTATGCATTACACAAGTATTCAATAGAGAACGTTTTGCCAAAATGATCGGTATTAAATTTTTTTTAAATGTTTTGAATTCTCCAGATAAAATCCATTATCACAGTGTTAACACGTGATTAGTGTAAGGCAATCCGCTCCGCCAGACTAAAATGCGGATCACGGATCAATCCGCCAATCCGCTCCGCGGATCGGCGGATGATAGACGGATTGAAAAATTACGCGGAGCGGATGGGCGGATCAATCCGGCGGGTCGGATCCGCGGGTTATCCGCCGGATTCAAATTATTTCAACAATTTAATAATTTCCACTAAGTTTTTTACTTTACTGTTCGGCTTTTTCTTAAATGATTAATGACAATCTGATTAGAAACTGCACAGATGAAAAACTTGTAATTTTCACGGATAAAGAAAATACCAAAAAAGTGCGGATTGTTAATCATGGCGGAGCGGATTGGCGGATTTTCTGCGGATTCGAAAAGTACGCGGAGCGGATCAACGGATCAATCCGCCGGTGCGGATTGACGGATCATCCGCCGGGCCGGAGCGGATTGCCTTACACTACACGTGATTCTAAATCAAGGCAAATTTTTCCTTCTTTAGATACGACCCATTCGAATATAACTAGGGTTGCGGGCGACGCCCGAAATCAGAAAAAGTCGCCCATCGCCCGCCCGTCGCCCAGGCGATTCGCCCGGGCGAATCGCCCAATTCTGAAAATTCTTAATTTACTGATTTTTTTCCCAAAATGCTGTCTAAAGTCATTTTTAGTACTATTATTGTCACCGACAAAGCATAGTTATTATTTTTTCCCATTTATTTATTGTTTTTAGTTAAATAACCAAAATCTTGTTAACTACCGTATCACTAAAATACTATAACTTGACAAAAAATTACTGTGAAAATTTTCAATGTTTGGAATTTTTGTCTTTTTTTGCTATATTTGGAAAAAAATGTCGAGAAAAAGTCAAATTTTGTCAAATTTTCTTGAAATTTTTTGTTTTCCAAAAATTTTGTTCGGGCGAAAAAATCGCCTCGCCCGGGCGAGAAAGGTCGTTCGCCCAGGCGATGGCGGGCGAAATCGCCCGGGCGGTTCGCCCGCCCGCAACCCTAAATATAACACCAACTTCGAAGATTTCAGATGTTTATTTAAAAATATACTACTTAAATTTACAAAGTGTACATAAATATCTTTTACAAACAACTTGAATCAATGCTCTAGACGACGGCTAATAAGTTCTTCAACTCGACGCTTGACAACTTGAATTCGATCAGAATTGTTTGAATTTCGTGGAAAACGAGGTTTTGGATTTTCAGGAAATAATGGACCATGTTGATTTCGATGATGTTTAACGTTATCCCTAAAAGCGTTTTAAAAACTACAATAACCTTTTTGTTAAACAAAAACATACCTAAAGCCAATATTTGATTGATCAACTCGATCAAAGACATTTGAATCAGCAGTCAAAACAGCTGCAGCAGCAACAGAAAAGAATGCCAAAGTTAGAAAAATTAAAGCAAAAAATTTCATTTTTGTTAGCCACAAGAGACTTTACTTATTAATTCAATCAGACAAAAAAGATAAAGTAAAGACAAAAGCAATTCAAAAACGGTTAACATAAAGAAATTTGCATATTTAAATATATGATTCCATTCGCTCAGTTTTCGAAATGATATTACTTTTTACATGGTATTGGATCTTTTTTAAAAATCGGGTTATATCCAACCATTTTTGGGTTAACACCATTTTAGTATCAGTAAAAAAAGAAAAAAAGAATTTTGAGAATATTGATATGAAGCATTTTTGTGTTGGGACTTACATTTTTAGTTTATGTGGGACACGTTCTTTAAGCTTTCTAAAATAGTAAAGAATTTATTTTAACAGTCAGGTTAAGGATCTACAAGAGAACATTGACATAAGTCTATATACCTTAAATGTACCCTTTTATTTTACTGTTAAAGATGTCTGTTTCAAACATCGTTTTTTTCATTTTCGTATGTTAGAGATAATGTTTAAACGTTCAATAAATTTAATTAAATTAAAATTAAATCTTCTTTTACCTTCAGAATACGTTTGTAGGATAGTTTTAAACTAAAAAAACATATGCCAAATCCCGAAACTTACCTTTTTGTCTCTTCAAAGGCATTTGATTTGTCTTGATCGTCCTGTGCTCTCAAAATGTCAATTTTTTTCGTTAATTACAAGAAAATATCATGGAAATGTATGTAACAAAGCTTTGAGTAAACATAAATGTACTCAGTTTCAGCATAATAGACATCAATAACGGTAAGATACGTGTAGCACAACGTAAATCATTTACTACTATTACTACTAATAGCATAACGATTAAAAAACAAAATAAATTTTTTTATATTATTCAAATTTTTTCAAAAAATAAAAATCTTAAAAGGCATTTATTCATTGCTCATTGCTGCAAAAGTAAACTACTGTATAATACCGTAGTTTTGAAGAATGAATAACAATTTTTTGGATGCAATTCAAATAGGTATGACTTTGATCGTTACAAAAATAAATATTAAATTTCTAACATTTTAGCAGCTCTACAGGAAATTAATCAAGAACAGCAAGATGAAATAAATAATCTTAATCATCAACTTCATCAACAACAACAACAATTCCAACAACAATTGCAACAGCAATTACAACAGCAACAACAATTACTACAACAACAATTCCAACAACAATTGCAACAGCAATTGCAACAGCAACAACAATTACTACAACAACAATTCCAACAACAATTGCAACAGCAATTGCAACAGCAACAACAATTACTACAACAACATCGTCATCAAGAACAAATAGCTGAACAAGAACTTCGAAATCAGATGACTGAACAAGCTGCAAATATCGTTGATGATCTTCGTGCAAATGCACCACCAGGTTAATATCTTAATTATCTTAAAAACAAAATAGGGGACACTAATTAGGGCCTGCGCTTTTTAGCTTTTTTTCAGTCTTTCCTGTGTTTTCAATGTAATTACATTTTTTTCAAACTAATTCGTTAGTACGGAGGGATCAGAAAATTTTAGGTATCGGAAAACGGCTGGGAACTGGAAACTTTTTATTTTCGAGAGCAGTATTCTTCACAAAGATGCATAAATGGGTAGGTAATTTTTAGCCTAAAGTTTTATCATTTGTAAAATTGCATGGTACACTAAAAATTTTGATTTTTTTATTTTTAACTTTTTTCATGTTTCAGCATGTACCGAGCATGCTTGCGAGCACATTTCAAAACAATTTTATCGATTACACGTAGTGTAAATTCACAAATAAGATTACCAATATTATACAAAAAACAAAACCTTTTTTTCACACTGTATTATTCGTCTCTCATTGAGGCAGTGTTATAAATTTGTTAGTCACTCGGCCATTGCTTTATTTTTTGACACTTAGTTACTATAGTTAATAAACATCTTTAAATGTAATCTATATGAGGGATTTTGGGATATTCCAAATTGGAACAATTTGGCAGAGCAATTATACAGTTCGTACTTTTTTACTATATAATGGTAAATGATAAAGCACATACATTTTTATTTTTTTATGTTTGCTACAGATTAATGTAAGATTATGTCAAACTTTTAATAACTAGCAACTTTTTTAAAAAATGCTTAATGTGGAATACTTTTTCTACTGTCTTTATCATGTTATGTGAAAACTTGCAGCATAAAGCTGGCATTTCATGTTCACTTTTGTTAGCGTCTGGGATCATTGTGAATCTGATACATAATAACGCTAAAAAATAATCCTTTGGCACATTGTTTTGCTTTTATTTTTTAAAATGAGTTTACATCAAACAACAATATTTTAATGAATTACAGACAAAAATCTCATACCATAATATTTTTAAAACAACTTTTAAAGAACATAACATACTACTTCCCAACATTAAATTAGTTACAGTATTCTCTCAACAACCCCCATTCTGTCTACAATTATTAAACGCAAAAAAATTTCTACAATCTTTAAATGAAGATAGTATGACAAGCATTATGAACGAAAATTGTACATGTCAAACAATTCTCGAAAAAAAGAAAAACTTTAAAAATCTCCATGAAAATCACATATTAACAGGAGACACAAATTTCATAGAAGATGAAAAACTAAAAAATATTTTGAACAAAGGTATGAAATACCGTACTGCTCCTAAAAAACCAAAAAAAGATGAAATATGGAACGAAATTCAAACATCAATTATAAATACGTGCAAAAACAAAGACATAACTAAACTAATCTCTCAAAATATATACCAAAAAATTATTGATAAAATAGAAAACAAATTCGATAAACTTAAATTCTACCACCCAAAAACTGAACAAATAGATCACCAAATCATTACAGAATATAAAAACAAATATATCATTACAAGCACTGATAAAGCAAGTAACAACTACACTTTTACATGTAAAAAACTATACATAGAATTCATGAACAAAGAAATGGGTATAACACAAATTAACGGAAAATACATCCCAAAAGGTAACTCTACATATACACCTACTAATGAAAGTTTAGCACAAATATTTTTAAGACATAATAACAAAACAAAATATTTTTATCCTAACCATATTAATGATCATACACTACCAATAATATACGGGATACCAAAATTACACAAAAATCCGGTAAAATTTAGATTTATTACTGCTGCCAGTAGCTGTTCAACAACTAAACTTGCATGCCTGTTACAAATAATCTTTAAAAAAATGGCTAACCACTTAAAAAATTACTGTGAAACAGCTAAAACAAGAAACCAAAAAACGCTATACTGGGAAATAAATAGTAGCTTAGAATTCTTAAAAAACATAAAACACACAAAAGGTAACAATTTAAAAATATTCACAGCGGATTTCACCAGTCTTTTTACAAATTTACCTCATAATATTATAATATCTGAAATGATACAAATAATAATAAGAAGCTTTAACAATTCAGGTCTACGTTACATGAACATTAAAGGAAACGCATGTTACTACAGTAATAAAAAAGACGGAATAAGCTTAGAATTTGATCAAGTTATTGATCTATTAAAATTTATATTAAAAGAAAGCTACACTTATTATGCAGGTTGGACATTTATACAAATACAAGGAGTACCACAAGGGGGTA
The DNA here is from genome assembly GCA_024447215.1 of Panagrolaimus sp. LJ2400. NCBI lineage: Eukaryota > Metazoa > Nematoda > Chromadorea > Rhabditida > Panagrolaimidae > Panagrolaimus > Panagrolaimus sp. LJ2400. The sequence goes on along the minus strand of JAMRYA010000001.1, from coordinate 3,150,658 downwards.
ACGCGTCACCACAAATTGCAAACTTAACGTTAGCTAACAAAGAATTTAATTATTTCAAAAAATACTATCAAATAAATAATCCTAAAAACAATGGTATAATTTTTGGATCACGATATGTGGATGATTTAATTATCCTTCATAATAATCATTTCGATACAGAAATACTGAAATCTATATACGGTAATGAATTAAATATTGAACAAACAAACAATAGTTTAAACATAGCAAACTTTTTAGACTTAACAATTACAACACAAAACAACAAATTGGACACAAAACTATATAACAAAACGGATGATTATAACTTTAAAGTAATCAGAATTACAGATTACACAAGCTATACACCAAACAATATTAAAAATTCGCTAGTTTTCGGAGAAATACTCAGAATCAAAAGAGCTTCATCTGAAAACCATCACTTTGAACAAAGAACTGAACTTCTAAGACAAGAATTAATAGAAGTTGGATACACAAACAAAACATTTGAAAAAACAATGAAAAAAGTACAAAATAAATATATACAGTAATCATAATTTGTACCCTACTAATTTCAAGAAATAAATCGTTAATTCATATAACTAACATTCAATCCAAACACAATCCTCATAAATAACAAATTTCAACCCCTCCGGGGTTATCAAAATTAATTAAAAATTTCTTGTTTTCCATTAGTTTTTAACTTTACTTACAAAACACTAGAGAAAAGAACACACTTTGTTTAAACTTCCCACCAAAAAAAATTCCCGACAAGAAAATATTTTCTTTAAAAAATTTTTTTTCTTTCTCCAAAAAATATTTTTCTTTTTCTTTCTCCAATCTATTTCTCCCTTTCAATCTTTATTTTTATTTTTTTGTATTTGTTTAACATTTCCTCCAAAACAGTCCTTTATCTAAGCAACTACCGAAGAGCCTACTTATATCACATATCATTGGTTTAAAATTATAAAGCTGTCTAGTTGTCCAAGGCGAAACAGCAATTTTTTTCTTTTCTTAAAAAATTTTTTATTCTCTTTCCCTTTATCCCAATACATCTCCTTTTTTACATTTTATACACCCACCATTTATAGCTGGTAATCAAAATTGGTTAGTTTTACAAAAAGTATCATCAATTGTTTATCAACAAAATCTCCGTGGTAAAGCTCAAAATGTTATTGATGATTTTATGGTTGAACATGTCGCTGATCTTTTAGAAAAAGGTTCAATTGATCCTGCTCTTCTTTGAAAAAATGATGTTTTAACCTTACTTTTGTGACAATAAATATATGTATATTGTGGTGGTGTTAAAGTTTCTAAGATCGAAAAACTTGAATGTTTGGGAGTTTAGGGCATACAAATGATCTTTTTCAGCGGCTTTGTTAAACTTGGATGGACAGAGAACTTGAAAGTCGTCGCCTAACTATGCCCCTGCATATTATATTCTTGATAGACAATCGGATGTCTCTTAGATTGTTTATGTTGGTTGAAGGATCCTGGGGTTTCTTTAAACGATTACTGACCTTCCAAACAGTAAAATACAATTAAAAAAATAAAGAACAATGACCATTATAATCCAAAGATGAATACAATTTTATTTCTTTTGATGTTTCACATATATCTTTTTTTGTTTGTTCAAAATTAGTCGTTTTTGAAAATGGGTAATATACTGTTGCATTATCGCCACAATGTGTCTATAAAGTTACTGGATTATAGTATATATTTATAATTTCTAAATTTCTACTCTATTTGTTGATCGCATACTGATAGTAACAAAAAAATTTCACCGGTATCCCCAGTCTAGTATTCATGGCAGACCCGTCTAATAGAAAAAAGGTGATTCTCCTACTATTCAATAGCATTCCTAACACCTTAAAAATGCCAATTGCGGGATTAGAGAACTCCTCTAATAAAACTAAGAAACTCACGAGCAAGAAGTTGATGAATGTGTTATCAAAATAAGTAAAACGGTTTGAAAGATACAAATATTTTATTGTTGCTTGTCTTTCAAGGGAACTTAGCTGATTCCATATGTCAAAGGATGTTGTGAAGCCACTATTAATCCTAAAAAACCATTCAAAATTAAATCAATGAATAAATCATGGATGCATGGATGAGAATCGTGACTCAAAAATGGAACCATCTACAATTCTCATCCTTAAATATCATAAATTTTTTACTCAATATGTGATGCATTTGGTAAATTCTTAAAGACATCTAAAATATCAATCAACTTTCCCATTTCATTTTTCACAAAAACATGACTAAAGACAATTTTTTTGATGTTGCCGGATTTGGTTAAATATTCATAGTCTGCTACAGAAAAGGTTTGATTACGAATTTTTAAAACCTGTACTTTTTCACAACACAAATGTGGAATAACAGAAGACAGAAAAGCACGGTTAATAGGATGATTAGTGTAATTAACTGCAATTACTCCTTCTATTTTTATTGATTTCACATTTTTGATCAAATTTAAACCCGTTTCGTCAAGGTGAAGGGAATCATTGTAATAATAGCTACTATTTCCCAGAATGAAATTATGACAAAAGGATTGCTTTGATTTGAAATAAAAATATTTTGAGCAACAATGCAATTTTCTGAGGGTCAATGAACTTGCATTTTTGATAATTCTTTCAATCATTTTTACTGGATATGTAAAGCTTTGATGTGGTAGTTTTTGTACTTTAAGATGTAATGGTGACTGGGGTGGAATAACATGTTTCTCATATTTTTTTAAAAACGATGATCCAAATTTGTGCTCTTGTAAAAATTTATTTCCATTATTTGCAGGTTTTTTTGTTAAGAGTCTGAAGTCATCTTTAAGTTTTGAGTCTCCAAGAAAAAGTCGACTGTAACGGTAATAAATTTCTGAAGCTGCCTAAATGTGAAATCGTTTTTTACCTTTAGCCCCAACTATAATTCCTTTAAACTTTTACCATTTTATTAAACTTTTTCATAAAAGTAATATAAAGTATCCACAATTCTTTTTTTGAATATTCTTCTGCAATTCGGGCTTCAACATTTTGGATTATAAATCGCATATCTTCAGTTTCTACCACAGAATTCAACCATTCTTCCACATCATTTTCGTTCGACATTATCTTATTATACTGTGCTTGCGATTTTTTATAAGTTTCATAAATATCTTTTGTTACAAATTTGCCTACAAAGTTAATGTTTATAAAAACTATGTAGCCAAAAAGTATTACCAGAGTATTCTTTGTAGCTTTCCAATGCTTCTTTTAATTTTGAATGTGGAAAACTTAAAAAATCTTTGATAAATGGCTCACACTCTTTTCTGCCTTGTAGAATTTCACATCTTTTTATAAAAAGCTGAAAACTTCGTTTTGTCATCACTCGATCAAATGGAATTTTCTAAAAATGTAGTGATGTTACTAACTGGAAGACTATTTTAATTTATTATGGAAATAAAAAAAGCTATTTCTCCACTACTGCTTTTGTATAATCATAGTTCTATAAAAAATAAACTTACATAAAATTCCCGATAACCAATATAAATGTTCTTAATTGAATCATAAACTTTTTGGGAATAAAATTCGTTTAACGCTCGATTAATTATTTTGTTATAAGTTTTTTGTCGAGAAGTAAATTCTATTCTAAAAAATAGTTATTTTTAAAACTAAAAATATCCAAATTATTACTGTAAATTTTGAATCCAAAATTTTGGAAGCAGTAAATAATTAACTAAAAATTCATCAAATTCTTTCTTTTTTTCGTTTAGCGAGATTTCTGGATTGTCAATTTTTGATTTAAGCAAATTCATTTTGTTACAATAAGATGGAGGCAGAGCATTAAGCATCATTTTTTTTAAATTAAGTTTAAAAAAGCTAAGAACTTGTGGTTTTTTCTTTGCTTTGCATTATGCACCCTGATATCTTTTATATCAATGCATTGATTATATTGAACTTGGCCATTTAAATTGCAACTTGTAGAAAGAAAATGGAGACGCACATGGCATGGAAGTATGACAAGAAAAAAATGATCAGGTTACTTCTTAAAAAAATTTTTTTTGTTGTTTCAATCCGGGATAGTGGAAGGCAATTTGTCTATTCGGTTCTCTAAAATTTTTAATTCGCATAAAATTCTCTAATTCGAATTCTTGCCAGGCGAGGCGAATAGCCGTTCACTGACTACAGCAAAAACAAATACGTTAAACCATACAGCCCTAATTTAAAGTTAATAAAAAATATTATAATCAAAAGAAAGATAACTGAATAGTGAAAATAAATAATTTTATTTAAAACAGTGTATCAATAATACATTATAAAAAATAATACTTAACTTATAACAGGTTAATACTGAACCGGAAAATGCACAAAAAAGAATACCGTAGAAATAAGATATAAAAATTTAATTGCCATTTCTGATTCGTTCAATAATTTTTGCTTTTTCATCTTCTGGCAAGAAACATGATTTTGCGGCATTGAGTTGCTAAAATTTATAGATTTTATTTATCCACATTTATCCAATAATAGTTTTATAGATACTTACACATTTTTTAAGTTGTTCCAAAGATAAACCAATTTCATTTTTAGCCAATCGTAGCTCGGTAAGTATGGTATTATCAAAACAAGTTGGATCATCAGTACTAATTGAAAAATTAACACCATCTTTTTCCCATTTTTTGAGTGGATGTGCAGGCCAATTATTTGGAACTGCTCCAGTCATAACAGATGAATATGGGCAAGCTTCAAAATGAATTTGTTCTTGAAGTGCATATTTTTCATACTTTTCTGCATCATCTGTTAACCGATATCCATGTCCAATTCTTTCAGATTTCATTTCTTCTATTGCATGTACAACTGATTTTGATGTACCAGATTCACCAGCATGTGCAGTACGATGAATTCCGACAGTTGCAGCTTTCTAAAAAATATTGATATAGTATGTATTGGTATAAGCATATACTGTAGTTTACCTTAAACATATCAACTATTCCAGCACCATATTTTTCATCAGCACCTTGAGAGCATCCAGCAACATCAATTCCAACAACACCAATCGCTTTTAAATTCATTGCTAAAAAGTTTCAGTGTATTACTGTAGTAATCATTAACAAAAGCATACCCAATTCCAGAACTTCATCTGCATATTTTTCATATCCACTAATACAACATAAGATTGAACGAGCTTTAACACCATAATCTTTTTCCCCGCGAGTAAAACCACGATGAATTGCTTCAATAACTTTTTGAGGGGATAGCTTTTCGCCTTTACCAGCATCACATAACAAATGTGGACTATATCGAGCTTCAAAATATATTACACCAGCTTTAGATTGATCTTCACATGTTTCATATGCAATTCTTTCCAATGCAGAAGCATCATTCTTAATAATTGGAAGAAAAATTTCAAATGCAGCTAAAACTTGGCCGAGAGTTGTTGGTTGATGAGTTACAAGTAGTTTTTTAAGATCTTCAACAGATTTAGCTCCACGTATATCAATTTTCTTTGTCCTAAAAATGAAGACATAAAGTTAAACTACAAACAACAATGACTCTGTGATCTTAATTAAAGGTGAAAGAGCATATATAAAAGATACCAATCATCCAATCTTATTTAACAAATATCCAGCAAAAACTTACTGTGCCAATTCGAAAAGTGTTGAATGTCTTACAGCTCCATCAAGATGTAAATGAAGTTCAATCTATAATTTTCAATAATAATTTTTATCTCCACAAAATGAAAGATAAACAAACTTTTGGAAATTTAAAATCATCCGATCCATAAGAATGTGCTGAAGAAGAAGAACTCATAACTGGAAAATAACAATATTTTTGTCCAAATTTAATGAATGATGAAAATAGTTTACTTGCAACTGAACGCTTTTCAATTATCATTATGGTAATTTCTAACTCTCTCTCGCTCTTACTCGCGAGTTCCTTTTTTGGTATTGTTGAAATTTGTTTCTCTCCAAATGTGTTATTGGCAAACTGAGTCTTAACACAAATTGTGAAAGGTCTTTGATAATTTTTTCATCGTTGAAAATTGATAGCTTTTTTAAAATTTTGAAATTTCTTAGTTTTTATTTATCAGCATTTACTGATTTCTGAGGTATCATCTTCATCGTTGTTCCTGCTCCATCAAATAATATAGAAATTTTAGCAACTAGTTAATAGTACATAACAGTTTCATCGAAAGAATTGTTTATTTTGTAATGCCTAAATTATAACTTCTGCTAAAATTTTATGGTTTAAAACTTTTCAATCACTTTTGAACTTTTTCTTTGGATATTATCTCTTGCTGGCATGTCATGTAGCAAGATTGACGTAATCCCTTTTTTCGAAGACAAAATTAAAAATCAACGACAACTGTTTTGACTTTCAAACAAACACCTTTTTATTTTTGAAGCAGTACACGTTTATTCTTGCATTTTTTTGTTTATTCAAAATTTAAACAGATAAAAAAAGTAACCGTAATATTGGCAAAGAAAAAGTGGAGATGGCAAAACTCGTATTAATACAAACAAACAAAAAAGAATTGATAGAAATCACCGGAAAAAAATTTTTTACAAAAAATATATACATTGTTTTAAGTACTGTAACTGAAGATTGGTTCTTCATCAGATGGTGGTATTGCAATTGCATTTGTTGTTGCTGATGTTGATGGGGTTGAAGTTGTTGCTGTAGTTGATGCAATGGTATTATGTTGTGACATATTATATAGATCTCGATCGAGCGTTTGACCAAGACGTGGAAGATTTTTGATAGAAGTTCCATGCTGGATAAGTGCTCGTGCAGCAAGAGTTTTTAAGGAAGCACAATAATCCAAGACATACATATCCGCAAGATCACAAAGTGTACCAGCTCGTTTAGCAGCAGGCCTAAAAAAGAGAACAAGGATTAAGGTGGAGAATTAAATATTAAGGGATGGGGATTTATAAAATCTCATCAAGGGATTTCGTATATCCAAGGTCATCTGCAAAAAGAAAATTCAAGAAGTTTCTTTAACCATATGCCGACATTGTGTTAAAGCGGTAAATGAACAAAGACATTCTGATTGGGCTTTCTCCGAAAAGTTAACTTTGTATAAAGTCTTCCATTTGGATTTTATATATCCCATTTTTACTACATGATAAAAAAGCCTTACATTGTTCCACCAAAAATAAAAACTTTATCATTTACAATTGCGCAGCATTGACGTCGTCGTGGAGTTGGATGTTCACCATTAGGTCGTAGCCGGCTCCATTGCAATTTTTCAGTATCAAAAACATAAAAATCATTAAAATGTATATCATTTACACTATCATATCCCCCAAAGAGATATAGCTGTCCACGATATTCCCACATTGAATGTGAACGACGTCCACTTGGAAGATCCCCAAAAGTTTGTAGTTCATCCCATTCTTTTGTTTTTAAATTAAATGAATATAGCTTATCACAATATGTATCCAATGCCGTTGATGAAGTGTTGGAAGAAGAAGTTGCATCATTTTCATCATCACCTCTTCCACCAAATATATACATTTTATCATTAACAATTGCAGAAGCATGAAAATCTCGATGTGATGGTGCTTTTCCTTTGATAGGTATATGTTCCCATAGCAGCTTTTTAAAATCAAATGTATATACAGAATTACTGTAGAGACGATGAGTATATTCAAATCCACCAAAAATATACATTTTATCACCATGTACAACTGCAGTATGTCCATCTCGAGCTGGAATACTACCCTTTGCTTCAACAGTTCTCCATTCAAGAGTTGCTAAAAATGGAAATGTGTTTAGTAATATGATTGTTAAATTACAGTATGCTTATGTAAAAGAAAAGTAAAAAAGTTTTAGTAAAATTTGTTGTTTTTGGTTACTGTCTTTTCTATTCGTAAAAATTCAAAAATATTATCAAATTTGTTCTAATTGTGATTGCTGTATTAACTTCAATATTTTAGTTACTTTATTTTGCTATTGAACGCTCTAATTTTCTTAATTGTTTGTTTTATTCACCCCTCTCTCTCTCAAAAAGTAACCATGTGGATTGAAAACTGATAAACAAAATTTTGATATTTTTATGTCCATGAAAATCTCAGATTGAATAATAATGATTTTAAGACCAGAAACAATAGAAAAAATATGAATCATTATTTTTTTAAAAAATGATTAATCATATCTCTCTTTTTCTTTTTATCTGATATGATGATTATTGAGTGAAAGTTGCGTAAAAGATTAAACAGGTTTTTATTTTTTTGAAAAAAAATATGATTCAACGAAAGATGATGATTAGGATAAAAGATTTGTTGTTATTTTGGATATCCTTTTTTCTAGTTTTTTTCTGTCAAAAGTTTTTTGCCAAGGTCAATAAAATGAAAGTAACCCAAATTTAAAGAAAACTTTACAAATTTTTGTTAATATCTTTAAAATTTATTTCCACAAATGTTAAAGTTCAAAGCTTACCAGGATCAAATTCATGCACAGCAGAATTAGCACCATGTTCATCAGATCTTCCACCAAAAAGATATGCTTTTCCATTGTAGGCGACTACCGTATGCCCATAACGTTGAAATGGAACATCTTTTTTGAATGTCGATAATTCAGATGCAACGGTATGCAAATAATGTTCTGTATAATCTTCATTACTGCCATTATTTTCTTCATCAGATGATGATGAAATATCATCATTTAAATTATATGAAAATCTTGAAGGTGTTGATACTGCAGATGTGGATACGGTAGTAGTTGTAGAAGATGATGACAGCTTACTTTTTAATGATAAATTTCTTTTTCGATTTGTTGTTGTTGTTATTTGATACCATCGATATGTGACTAAAAAAGTTGGTAAAATTAAATTTAAAATTTATCGATGTTTTAAGAATTTTGCAGTTAAAACTTGCACATTTTTTTAAAATGTAATTAGTTAAGTAACTTCAGATGGGATTGGTCAAAGATTGAAATGATAGCAAGAAAATATAATTCAATTAATAAATTTATTAATTGAAATTGATGATTTTAGTTTTTGATTCGTGCATTTTATGACCCATTTTGGCCGCAGTAGTCTTTCATTTGGCGAAGGATAAAAGGTTTTTAAAAAAAGTAAAAAGTTTTGCAAAATTTGTAAAAATTTAATTACTTTTACTTTTTTGGGTATCAAAATGTTTCCCCTAAAACTAAAGTGATGCCATTTTCAGACAGACAAATACAAAATGATTCACTGCTATTGTTCCCTTTCCTTCTAGAAAAACTAATATTTTTTAAAAAAAAGTTTTGTAATACAAAAACATTAAACTTTCTATTTTCCCTTTTTAAAAACTTTATTATGGCGTGACAAAAGCTTTTCCAATTTGTTACAATCATTTTTTTTCTTTCAAATCCAAAAACAATATTTTGCAACACTTTTTAAATCCGTGTTTAAAGGTCATGGGAAAAAAAAAGAGAGCAAGAAAAGCCTTACCAGTATCAAGCACAAAAACATCAATATCATTTTTAGAATTATAATTTGGTCCAGAGCAATATCCACCAAATGAATAAATTTTATCACCAATTGCTACAGCAGCATGATTAACACGTCGTGGTCCACCATCTAAATGAATTGTCCACCACATGATTTCTTTTTTGGCTTTAAAGTACAAAATAAGGAAATATACAAGGTTTTTTTTAAAATATAGTCTGAAAAACAAAAACACTTAATTAATTTTATAAAGAAATCAATCAAAAAAAATTTCACGAAAAACAAATTAGTTTTGGCCAAATTTGGGGTTAAAACTTGAAAAAAAATTAATTATTGCAAAACAGTCGAGCTAAGACAAAAACGACAGTAATCTCAAGCTGATCAAATCACTGTAATCCAAATTACTATGCTTCAAACTTCGAAACAAATCTAACCTTTTTTTTCAAAAAATCAAACAAATAAATAAAAAAAGTGATCATTCAGTTCTGAAAAGAGAAAAGAGGGGTCCAAAGAATATTTAAGTGTGTATTCTCTCATTCAATCAATTGGCTGCTGTTTTCTCTCCCTCTCTCGCGTCATCATCAATACATGACAGGGATAGAAAAAGACGTAAAAATAAATGCAAGCGTCAAGTCAAGGCAAAGGGTAAGGGCAAGACCATGTGGGAAAACGAAGAAATCAAAGCACTCAAAAAAAACTCAGTTTAAAAAACTGACAAAATGGAAAATTAAGTGATTCTTGAAAAATGCAGCAGCAGCTATCAAAAAAATCAAAACAAAAAAACCATGTAAACAACTGATAGCCATTGATAAGGGAACGAACAAATAATATCCAAAAAAACATATGAAACAAAATAAAACATTAAAGTGATCAAAAAAGAGCTCATGTCTATGATGATTTGAAAAAACCCTAAACTACCTAATAGTTCTTAGATCAATTTCAACATGTTCAAAAACAAAACAAAGAGAAAAATTGCAGTTTTTATCTGGTTTCCTTGTTTTTCAGCCTACCCCCTTTTTTATATATGTTTTTAGGCAAAAAGAAAACTGGGGGGGGATCATGGACCTCCTTCTTTCTATTTCTTCTTCTAAGGTAGAGAAGAGAAGAAGAGAAAAAGATGGACAACAAACGTGACTATAGCATTTTTATATGTTTGTCAAAAAATAATAATAATGATTTTTTGTGTCCAATGTTTTGTTTTTGCTTTGCCTCTATCCGATAGAAATAAAGAACAAAAAACAGTACAGCCATAAAAGGGAACCTCAATTATTTGGCAGCATCAAAAAACAATTTTCTCTTGTTTTTTGCTGATAAGCTTTTGGATCGAGAAGAAGCATGTTAGAAACAGAAAAAACGTGGCACTTTAAAAAATAAAGGGTCACACGAAAACGATGGAAAAGAAAGTTTATATTTGTAGTCTGATTGAAAAGTTTTTAATCAAGAACATGTCAAATATGTCTCTTTCCTTTTTAAGGTATATTCTTGATCTAATCTGTCATGTCAAAAATGTACACAGATTGACTCAGTCTAATTGAGTATTGATTAACGCAGTTTTAGAAGTAGACAAAAGAAAACTAATTTGTACTTGAAAAAGAAGTTTTTTCAAGGTTAAAAACAACATGAAAATAAGCTTACAAATTTTACTTAAAAAGTTTAAAGCTGCTTACTGACACAAAACAGGAATTTAGATCAGTCACAAAGAACTAAAAATAATTATTTAACGAAAGTTTGACAAAAAATTTGATATTTAAAAAACCGCTTTTAAACATTTTTACAAATTTATTTGACCTCTAAAATCGAACACATAAAAAAGTTTTTACAAAAGTGCAAATACCAAAGTTTTGAATCACTCATTTTTCAACAAATTTTTCCCACCAACAAAACTCCAATCAAACTACAAAAATTTAAAGCATTACTAATCCTTAACTTTTTCTTTTAAACTTGAATAAATAAATAAAAATGTTAAATGTTTTAAGTGTGAAAAAAACGACTTGAAAATTATAAAAAAGAAAGGGCGATTGACAACAGCAGGAGCAACGATTTTTTCAGGGTCGAAAAACCATCATCAAAGAAAAAAGGAAAGCGGAAGAAGAACGGAGAAGAAAGAAAAAGTTTGTGAAAAAAATGAAAAACTGTCACTTTCTTTGATTTTGCAAAAAGAAAGAAACGTGAAGTGAACGTAAAAATTGATTTTGTATTGTTTTAAACTGTTAACTTTTTTTTAAAACGCTTTTTCACATAGCAAAATAATGTCGAGGTTTTTAAAAAAAACTTCCTTTTTTTGAAGAAGTTTGAACTCCTATTTTTTTTACCAAATTAGCCTTAAAAATGATTTTAAATGCAAACACTGTAATTTATGTTTGAAGAGCTTAATGACAGTAATATTGAAACAATTGCATCACACAAAAATAAATTACTGTAGTTTTTTTCTGTTTTTGTTACCAAAAATAAACACTTTTTAAAACTACAAAATTTTACAAACAAATTTTGATATCCCAAAAATGCAATAAAACATGCAGTTTTGCAAAAAATAGAAAGGATGTTATGATTTAAAAAACAATGCCGCAAATTCATAATTTTTTTATTTTTAAAAAAACGCATAGAAAAAAAACGTTTTTGTGACAACTTTTTTTTAAAGCATAACAAAATCTATACTTTAGATTTAGATCCAAGGAAATAAAAGACGACGACAATATATATATTTTTTCAAATGTTGCAGCTGCCGCAATGTTTTAGGGATAGTTTTTAAGTTTAAAACAATCATATCCTAACCAAATGTTTTTATTTTTTCAAACAAAAAAATGGATTCAAACTACGCTGGGGAGGGGGGGGAGTGCTGCAAGAAATTTAGCAAAATTACTTTATCTTTTTATTTTTGTTTATTAAATCAAAACACGGATTTTATTTAATGAACGGGTCTATAGCTAAAGTTTTAATGACAGTTTTATAGCGGTAACAAAATATCAAGTTATTTGATTCTAAAAAATCTGGTACCGCTAATGAACTCTTTTATATTTTCAAAAATTGACTTCATCGAAAAAATTGACTTCTTCAAAAAAATTGACTTCAAAGTAAAAATATTTGTAGCAATTTATCAATTCTTAAATGATGATAAAAATCTAGTTCTAAGATGTTGTATAAAAAACAAAATAAAATCTACAAATTTTTGGGTTCAAAAGTGAAAGTAACACTTCCTGGTTTCGGTATATAGGCACATGGCTTACTGTCCTTGAAAAAAAAAGAACGAAGTTCCACAACACAATCCAGTTTGAAACTGAAACTTTAACCTTCTCACTTTTTTCTAAATCAATTCAATCGTATCCTTTTTCCTTTAAAACTGAAACATTTGCCATTTGACAATGACAAAAAAGAGAGAGGGGTTTTTAAAAACGGCTTTTTTATAAAGCCGTTTTTAAAACCGTTCTTTAACAAATTTTGCCCGCCTTAAACCGGTCAATTCCTTTTTTTCCTCTATAAGCTTGAAGGATTATGAAATAGAAATCTCAAAACTCTCAAACTCCCCCTTTCATTTTTGATCTTCCTTATTTCTTTTGAGCGATAGAAGAAAAGACAAAATCAAAGCAAAAAAACTAGTTATCCCTTTCCCTTCAATCTGATCCCAAATAAGAGACTTCTCTTTTTCTTTTTTCACACGTGTTTATTCTCCGTTTTTATCAAATCTTAAAAACAAGATATCCATTTTTGATTGGATTTGATATAGTCCAGATTTGCGCTTTTCTTTTCCTTTTTTCGGGTAATAATCAAGGTTGCCGCTGCCGCTTGCTTGTTGATTTTTTTGATTGCATAATACTTTTTTTTCACTGCTTTCTTTTTTCCTTCCTACTTTCAAATAAATAATAAAAAATACGCCTAAAAAAGCCAGTTTTTCTTTTATAGAAAACTGAAATATCAGCTAAAATCTATGATTTTTGCTTTTTCTTTTTTGATGAAAAATACATGTCAAAAGATGATATGTATTATTTTTCGACAAGTTTCTCTTTCATTCATTAGAAATTAATTGCGCAATAAACAAAAAAAGAAAAGAAGAATCAAAAGTAATAGATTCTAATCATAAAAAAATACAGATCCATCTGATCATCTTTTTTTAAAAAAGCAGAATAACAAAAACTAATATTGAAAGATAATGATAATTTTTGAACAATGAAAAAGGAAAACAGTTCAGTGATTTTTTTACGTTTAAATCTGCTTGTTGCAGTGTCCGAGTGGTCAACGGCGCTCATCTTTCAAGCACGAAAGTGCCAAAGTTTAAAATCTTTCTTTCCCATGATGAAATTCCAAATGCGTGAAAAAATATATGATCGCTTTTATTTGTCATAGTTACTCAGAGGGTTGTAAAAAATTTTTTTGTAGTTAAAAACGTTACAGTATAATTAAATAAAAAAAAATAAATTTATTTGAAAAACAAATATTGAAAAATTAAACCATTTTTGCATTTTTTACTTCTTCAGCCCATTGTATTGCAGTATCTTTGTATTTTGCTGGCATTTTTGCCTAAAAAAGCGATGTTTCAATGTTAAATGAAAGATATATAAACATACTCGAATATAATTAAGCACACATGTATGAACTAATACATATTGAGATTCAGCTTCTGTAAGTATCAGAAATAAAAATGATGTCAAAAGAAAAGCTGATAAAACTTACGAACTGCTGAAGCACGCTGATTTCGTAATACTTGAAACAATTCTTTTACCTTAAATAAATGTAAGCATATATACAGCAATCTTAAGTAAAAAGTGATAAACATACATTACAACAAAGTCCTTTCAAAAGTCGACTTATAATAGCATCAATTAAAATTACAGTACCCGTACGACCAACACCTGCAGAACAATGAATCTAAAAATTAATAAAATAACACAATTAGAATGATTCAAAAAAAACTTACAATACAGCGTCCAGTTGGAAGAGCTTTTATTAATCTTAAAATTGACATTGGTTTTTCTGGTACACCTAAAGCACTCACATGTATTTAGCCATATCATTAAAAAATGTCTATGCTTACCTCGATCAGGCCAATCATTCATTTGAAAAAGTTTAAGCATTGTTGACATACTGCATCCATCTGGCAAAGCTTCAACGGAATGAATAAGTAGTTTATCTTCAGTATTTTCAGTTCTTCTATTATTCACAAACATGCAACCATAATTTTTGTATTCATTTGCAGGAGGAAAATATTGTGCACATTTATGCTTTCCATCTTCAATGCATTTACAAAGCATGACAATACATGACGGAGCTTCTTGATGTACTAGCCTCCAAAAATCTGCTATTGTTGATTCTAAAAAAGCAATTAATAAAAAGACTGGAATTAATATACTAGTTGAAAAAAACTACCAACCCAATGGCCCTTGTGTAGCAATATATTGCCGATCCAATCCATCCAGCTTTATATTATTTGCATGAATATAATCAGATTCTGGTGGAACATTTAAAGTCAAAATTACACGAGATGAATCCAAGCATACAACATCTCGATACCGATTTCGTGCAGTATTATTTGGATTTGAGAATGCTTCAAATTTGTAATTTGGTGATGTATAAACTTTTAGCTGAGCGAATTCTTTTCGTAATCCAGCTACACCTAAAACAATAATGATTTTAAAAAGTCCTAAAATACAGTGTCTGAAGTTATCCTATTACGTTTACTTTACCTCTTTATCCCATTGGATTACAGTATACATAAAAGTTTTCAAAAATATTAGTAAATTGTTTTCTGACCTTAGATAGCATATAAATACTACGAAAATTTCAAGTACAGTAATTGTAACGTAGTGTAGTTTTTAACGGTCAATAACATTCAAAAATCCTCTCAAGAAAAAGACATACCTTTAGACAACATTGTTTTAACAAAATCTGCCATTGCTGCTTCAACTTCTAATGTAATTGGATTTCTTCCTAATACCACGTTTGGTTGAAGTGGTGCTCCACCACCTCCTCCTGATACTCCAGCTGGTACAAGTTGTTGATGAGCTGGTACATTCTTTCCAGTTTCTGCTGATACATCTCTTCCTCCTGGTGGAGTTCTTGTTACTGGAAGTGCTGCTGTTGTAGCTGGTAGTGGCGGTGGTGGAGGTGTTGAAATTTGACGAGTTACTGGTTGCATTGTTGTAGCACCACCTTTTCGATGAACTTGTCGCTTACTTTTTCCTTTTTTGGTTTTAGCTTTTCCTGCTGTTACACCACCATCTTCATCCAAGGTTTGAAGTGTTTGATCTTCTTGCGTATGGTTTTCAGGATTATTCTTCTTTTTATTATTATTCTTTTGACGTTGTACAGTTTTTTGTTTTTCATCTGAATTTCTTCCATCTATTGATTTCTTTTTATCCATTTTTATTACTTCTGTTGTTCAGCGATGTATGTGTGAAAAATGGAAGAAATATAAAATGCGTTTATTACCTTTTTCATTTAGTAATGCAAATTAAACTCCATTGTGATTTTCAAATCATCCAGGATACATCAGTAGACGAAACAGATTTGCCAAAATTTGAATATTCAAATGAATAACGTTGTCATAACGAAAAGGCATTTCATACTCTTCCATTTTTCATGCATACATCGTTGAGCACGAGAAGTAATAAAAATGAATAAAAAGAAATCAAATCAAGAAGGAAAACAAACAGCTGAAAAACAAAAAACTGGACAACGTCAACCAAAGACTAAAAAAAAGAAAAAGAATCCTGAAGATCAGACAGTCGATGAACCAACAGCTCAAACGCTTGATGAAGAAAGTGGTGCAAAAGCTAAATCAAACAAAGAAAAAAGTAAACGACAAGTTGCTCCAGCAAATCGACCAAATATGGTATTAGGAAAGAATCCAGTTACATCAGAAGTTGAAGCTGCAATAGCAGAATTTGTTAAAACATTGTTGTCTAAAGGTAGGGATTTCAAATTTACAAAGGAACGGTCTGCAAGTTTTCAGCTGAAAAAACATATGCAGTAACATTACGTGCTACTGACTTTATAAAGCTACGTTTTCGGCATTTTTTCTTGAACTAACTATAATCTCATTTCCCTTCACATTTTGTTCCATAATGAAGATTCTAATACTTTTTTCTTCATCACATAAATTGTTTTAGGAGTAGCAGGGCTGCGAAAAGAATTTGCTCAACTAAAAGTTTATACATCACCAAATTACAAATTTGAAGCATTCTCAAATCCAAATAATACTGCACGAAATCGGTATCGAGATGTTGTATGCTTGGATTCATCTCGTGTAATTTTGACTTTAAATGTTCCACCAGAATCTGATTATATTCATGCAAATAATATAAAGCTGGATGGATTGGATCGGCAATATATTGCTACACAAGGGCCATTGGGTTGGTAGTTTTTTTCAACTAGTATATTAATTCCAGTCTTTTTATTAATTGCTTTTTTAGAATCAACAATATCAGATTTTTGGAGACTAGTACATCAAGAAGCTCCGTCGTGTATTGTAATGCTTTGTAAATGCGTTGAAGATGGAAAGCATAAATGTGCACAATATTTTCCTCCTGCAAATGAATACAAAAACTATGGTTGTATGTTTGTGAATAATAAGAAAACTGAAAATACTGAAGATAATCTTTTTGTTCATACGATTGAAGTTCTGCCAGAGGGATGCAGCAATTCAACAGTGGTAAAGCTTTTTCAGATGAATGATTGGCCTGATCGAGGCATGTGCTTACTTTTAAGTGATATGTGTAAATGCAGCGATTATATATTATTGCAGGTGTACCAGAAAAACCAATGTCAATTTTGAGATTATTAAAAGCTCTTCCAACTGGACGTTGCATTGTAAGTTTTTTTTGAATCATTCTAATTGTGTTATTTTATTAATTTTTAGATTCATTGTTCTGCAGGTGTTGGTCGAACGGGTACTGTTATTTTAATTGATGCTATTATAAGTCGACTATTGAGTGGACTTACTTGTAATGTAAGTTTATCATCACTTTAATAAAAAAATTGTATGTTTACATTTTTAGGTAGAAGAAATGTTTCATGTATTACGAAATCAACGTGCTTCAGCAGTTCGTAAGTTTTATCAGTTTTTCTATTACCAGCTAACTTTTTTATTTGCAGAAGCTGAATCTCAATATGTATTAGTTCATACATGTGTGCTTAATTATATTCGAGTATGTTTCTATTTCTTCTCTTTGATGTAAATGAATGAAGCTTTTTTTAGGCAAAAATGCCAGCAAAATACAAAGATACTGCAATACAATGGGCTGAAGAAGTAAAAAATGCAAAAATGGATTAAATAAGAAATAGAAAAGATAATTAATTAATTTTCAAAATTTGTTTTCTTCTAATAAAGATAATTTATTACCAAATAATACTGTACTTTTTTTAATATTAAATGTTATTTTTGAAACCGATTACTTGAATTGAAATTACTACGTAGTATTTTAATTACTCCTAGAGTGTTTTTTTGAAACATACGAAGAACCTGTTATTCGTCAACAGTAAACTTATAATTCTAGAAAATCAAATTTAAGCGGTAGGGTTCATCCAGATTGACGTCATACAGAATACAAATGAAGGATGTATTAGGAATCACGTCCCACTAGTTTTTATAAGAAAAGAAAGTCTACTATTCGAAATATAAAGAATTGCTAAGGTATTTTGTATTCAGATGGATGTGGTCTAATTAACTATTAATATCAGAGCGTCGTAATCTTGTGAAACTTCATTAATTGAAAGAAGAGATCGAGTAAAATTTTTTGAATTATAAATTGTTCCTGAAATGTAAGATTTGAAAATGTGGTTGTCCCCCTTTAAGCAAGTGATATGCAGTACTTCTGATGTTAAACACGCAGAAGTTTATCCAAGATAAAATCCATCACAACCACATATGCTACCACAACAAGGTCCTCGAGCACAATGTGCACCTTTCCGAAGACAACCACCAATTGCTGATCCAAAAATAATAATTTATATCAACAACATCCTCAACTTGTTCGTATTCATTCATATCCAGTGCCAAATTTTGACCCATGTGCTTCAACCAAATCAACAACCTTATGTTTCTACAACTCCCACCTCAACGAATTTAACAATTTCATCCTCGACTATTCAGTACTTCCTTTCATTTGAATCAATTTCAACATTTTATTTATTATCTACATCCTCCTCAATATCCTTATTAATTTTTTCGTTCTTTTACTTTATTGTGTTACTTTTACTGTTGTGGATACTGTATGCAGTATACATCAATTTTTTACGTCCATATTATAAATTAAAAAAATTATGTTGTTATAAAAAGTACAGTATTATTTGGTAATAAATTATCTTTATTAGAAGAAAAACAAATTTTGAAAATTAATTAATTATCTTTTCTATTTCTTATTTAATCCATTTTTGCATTTTTTACTTCTTCAGCCCATTGTATTGCAGTATCTTTGTATTTTGCTGGCATTTTTGCCTAAAAAAAGCTTCATTCATTTACATCAAAGAGAAGAAATAGAAACATACTCGAATATAATTAAGCACACATGTATGAACTAATACATATTGAGATTCAGCTTCTGTAAATAAAAAAGTTAGCTGGTAATATAATGGTTGATAAAACTTACGAACTGCTGAAGCACGTTGATTTCGTAATACATGAAACATTTCTTCTACCTAAAAATGTAAACATACAATTTTTTTATTAAAGTGATGATAAACTTACATTACAAGTAAGTCCACTCAATAGTCGACTTATAATAGCATCAATTAAAATAACAGTACCCGTTCGACCAACACCTGCAGAACAATGAATCTACAAATTAACAAAACATCAGCATCATCATTAGACAAGAACATAACAAAACTTACAATGCAACGTCCAGTTGGAAGAGCTTTTAATAATCTCAAAATTGACATTGGTTTTTCTGGTACACCTGCAAGCAAGATATATCAACACATATTAATTAAAAGTGCCGGCCTACCTCGATCAGGCCAATCATTCATTTGAAAAAGCTTAACCGTTGTAGAATTGCTGCAACCATCTGGTAGCGCTTCAATACTATGAACAAAAAGATTATCTTCAGTATTTTCGGTTCTTTTGTTATTCACAAACATGCAACCATAATTTTTGTATTCATTTGCAGGAGGAAAATATTGTGCACATTTATGCTTTCCATCTTCAATGCATTTACAAAGCATTACAATACACGACGGAGCTTCTTGATGTACTAGTCTCCAAAAATCTGCTATTGTTGATTCTAAAAAAGATATGTATTTAACTGTGAACATAAATATTTGTTTATACACTCTTTGACGAGAATTGTTGAAGAAGATAACATACCCAATGGTCCTTGTGTAGCAATATATTGCCGATCCAATCCATCTAGCTTTATATTATTTGCATGAATATAATCAGATTCTGGTGGAACATTTAAAGTCAAAATTACACGAGATGAATCCAAGCATACAACATCTCGATAACGATTTCGTGCAGTATTATTTGGATTTGAGAATGCTTCAAATTTGTAATTTGGTGATGTATAAACTTTTAGTTGAGCGAATTCTTTTCGTAATCCAGCTACACCTAAAACAAACAATACAAAATTAAAAGCGTAAATTTAAAGACGCGAAATCATTATGGCCTTTTTCTCTATCTTCAAAATTCTTACCTTTGGTCAACATTACTTTAACAAAATGTGCTATTGCAGCTTCAACTTCTGGTGTAATCGGATTTTTTCCTACTACCTTTTTTGGTGCATTTGGTGCTCCATTCTTTCCAGCCGCATCAGCTCCTGCAGGTGTCATTTCTCTTCCACTTACTGGTGGAGTTCCTTCTACTGGAAGTGCTGCTGTTGTTGCGGGTAGTAGTGTTGTTACTGGTTGCATTGTTGTAGCAGCACCTTTTCGATCTTTTTGTCGTTTACTTTTTTCTTTCTTTGATTTAGCTTTCTTAACATCTCCTCCACTTTCTTCATCAACAGTTTGAGCTATTGTTTCATCTACGGTCTGACCATCTGGATTCTTCTTCTTCTTTTTATTCTTTTTTTGACGTGAAGTATTTTTTTGTTTATCGTTTGGTTGTTTTCCATCATTTGATTTTCCCATTTTTATTACTTCTGCTGTTCAACGATGTAGGTGAGAAAAAAGTGGTAGAAATAGAAAATGTATTGTTTTTTTCTGACTCCATTTTTCATTTAAAAATGCAAATTTTATTCCACTTGATTATGCAAATCATCAGGGCTAGAACAATAAACAAATTAGAAAAATTGCAGTCTTTTGAAATATCTTTTCTGAAATTTGAAAAATTAAATTTAACAAAGTACTGCATTTAAACTACTCCGGTAAAATTACTAGCATTTCAGAACGTTTGTTTACTCAGAAAAAAATGAAAAAATTACATTTACCTACAACAACACAGTTTGTTAAAACTTCAAACATACAGTATCCCCAACAAAATGTTTATTTCAAAAATGCACAAAATATAAAAAAAGTTAAAGCAAACAATAACTAAAAATTGCGACAACAAAAAAAACTCGCATAAAAACCACAAAAAAAACAATATTTACAAATCAGCAGCAGCAGTATCATTAATTTTCATCTGCTTCAATAAATAGTCAATTTCATCAACGGAAGTTTTAAGAGATATCCGCCGAGAAACAAGTCCAAGAATTTTAATATCAATGTAACCCATACTAAAAAAAGTAATTATTATTATTACGGTATCACAAAAATAGAGTAAAAACTTACGATTGAAGTGAAGATATTAATCCAGTTGTACAACACAATTCCATGGGTTCTTCAGCTGATGCTAAACAATTTCTACGATAACAATCATAAACTAATACGAAATCTAATTCTTCTAAAGATGTTGCACGACTTTCTTGAATAATAGAACGAAGAAGAAGCTCTTGATGAAGTGAAAGAGATTTTGTGAATAGAGTTGGAAGAGATTGTAAGCCTTCTTTTACAGCAGCGTTAGCCTAAAAAGAGATTATGTAATAAATGTGTTTCGAATACAAAATTACTGTAACAATCAACCCTCTGAAAAATTGAAAATCGAAATTAAAATCTTTTCGATAAAAATCAGAATGATTTTACAGAGTCGTAGTAATAATAAGAATAGTTACTCACATGTTCAATTGTAAGACTTTCATCATCTTTATCAACAGCAATTTCAATAGCTCGTCGAATTAATTCAAAAGCTTTTCGAAGATCTCCAGAAACCGCAGCAACTTTGCGAGAAATTAATCCAAATGCACCATCTTTAAATGAAATTCCAGATTTTTTAATACGGTATTTAAGAATATTTGTAATTTCTTCAAAATCATATGGTTGAAATGTTAATCGATTATAACCCTAAAAATGAAACAATTACAGTAACAGTCGATGGAATATATTTTAGCTCCATCAGTATTACAGTAACCAAAAAACATACCATTCGACTTGAAACTTTTTGTTTTAAAACTCTTTCGGGCAAATCCAAGGTATTTGCAATTGCAATAACAGCTAGTCTAGCTTCTTGAGTTGAAGCCCAATCAAATATATCATAGATAACATCTTGTGACTTTGTACATAACATATCCAGTTCATCAATAACCAATAAAATTGCATTTCTTTTTGAATCATTTAAAGCAAAAATTTGTGATAGCTTTTCTCGAGCTTTCTTTGATCCAATTGGTCGAGCAGAAGGATTAAGAGATTTATAAATTTCAGTAAAAACATGTTGTGGCTTAATAAGCTCTAATCCATTTACATAAACATAATTGAATTTGAGAACTGGTTTCTTTTGAGATTTCAGTTTTTGAATTACTTTTGTAACGCAGGCTGTTTTACCGGTTCCAGGTACACCAGAAATATAAATTGTACGATTATGAACAGAGCTGGTAGAAGCAATAGCTTGTTTAATAAATTGTTCGATAATTTTACATTGTTCTTCACGTTTTAGCAAGACATCTGGATGTGCAGAAGTATGAAATAA
This sequence comes from Panagrolaimus sp. LJ2400, assembly GCA_024447215.1. Classification (NCBI taxonomy): domain Eukaryota; kingdom Metazoa; phylum Nematoda; class Chromadorea; order Rhabditida; family Panagrolaimidae; genus Panagrolaimus; species Panagrolaimus sp. LJ2400. The sequence goes on along the minus strand of JAMRYA010000001.1, from coordinate 3,128,349 downwards.
GGGATATATTTTCATTAATGGATTTCTTTCACGCTAAAAAGGATGGAAATGGTTAAAGCTAGAAAAAAAGCATGGAACGCAAACATATTGACCTGCTTAAAGGCTAGGACTTTAAAGAGTTCAAGCCAGTGTATTTTTATCAAATATAGACAAAAATGCTCAAAACATTGTACATTCAAGACGCTTACTTTTAATCTTATTTCAGCTTGTCGTTCAACATCTTCTTGCATTACATCGAGTTCTAATCTTGAAATTGAATTTAACAATATTTCTAATTCTGCTATCTAAAAATACAGTATAACATTTTCAAACAACATAAAACAATAATAAAAACCAGAATTACGCTCTACTTACTTCAGGTTCTTCTTCAAATGTTTCTACAACATTTCCTTTCTTCGCTACCGTATGTCGATCACCAACCATTATACTGCTATCATCTGATGCATCCGATTCTTCATATTCTTGTTCTAGCCCATAAAGTGTACCATCATCATTTCCGCTATCATATTCATCTTCCAAACCCCAATTTTTATCCTTCACCATATCGTCATCTGTTTCACTATTATATTCTTCTTCTAATCCATGATATCTATGATCTACAATATTTTCTTCTTCACTTTCATATTCTTGTTCTAATCCATAATGTTTATTCTTTACAGTATCCTCTTCACTATCATATTCATCTTCTAATCCACGACATTTGTTTTTCACTGTATCATTTTCACTATGATATTCTTCTTCAAGCCGAAAATTTTTGAGCGGTAGAAGTTGTTCTTGTGGTAGAATTCTTTGTGGAGTGGTAGAACGTGAAGGAGATCTTCGAAGTGTCATTTTTAAAGGAGATTTTGATTCAACTGTCCATGTTGGAGCTTCATCTTCAAAGTTTACAGGCTTTACTGTAGCTTTAGAATTCTTTCTTGGAGTTGTAGTTCTTTTTCGTGGAGAATTTTTAGGTTTATTAATTTCTGTTTCAACTTCCATATTTTCAATTGCAGGATTTCGTGGTACTGCAGATCTTCGTGATGGACTTTGAGAGACTTCAATTGAAATTCGTGGTTCAAAAGATACTTCATCTCCATTATTTAATTCACTCAATGGTAGCTTTTTTCTTGCATTAACTTTTTGCTTCTTGTTAATAACAGTTGTTTGATAATTTTCTTTATCTGATCCACTTGGTGGTGATACATTTTCCTTTTTAGTAGTAGTAGCAGGAGATTTGAGACTTAACTAAAACATCTTTATTTACATATAGTATTACAAAAACACAAAACTTACACCAGCAAATTTAGCTGTTAAAGGTGTTGTCGAAGATTTAGCAATACTTTGCTTCTTTTTCGGAGTTGTTAGTTCATTTAAAGCTCTAAGTTTTGCTTTACGAGGCTAAAAAAGAAGGTTTTATTTTTATTAAATTTTGATTATAAAATCTTACAGATCTGGTTGTTGTAGGTGACATTTCTGGTTAATGAATAAAGTTAGTAAAAAAGAATGGTAAAATTTTAATTAAAGCTGCTGATTCATGAAAGGTCCAAAACAAATTGCGCGCTTTTGGTGTGGAAAAATTGTTTTTTAAAAAAATTTGTTACCGCAAGAACAAAAGAAAGTTCCTGAAAAGAAAATTATTTGTTTTTAAACACAAAATTTGATATTTGAACATTTTTAACTTCGAATTTTAGCTCTGGAAAACATTTTTAAATGATTCAAAAAGAAATGCAATTTTATTGGTTATTGATGAGCTGGATATGCTATGTACAAAATCACAAGATGTTAGCTATGATATATTTGATTGGGCTTCAACTCAGACTAGCTGTGATTGCAATTGCGAATACTTTGGATTTGCCAGAAAGAGTTTTAAAACAAAAAGTTTCAAGTCGAATGGTATGTTTTATTTTTAACTGTTTAAAATGTACTGTAGTTTTTTTATTTTTAGGGTTACAATCGATTAACATTTCAAGGGCCCTGGTTTTGAAGAAATTGCAAATATTCTTGAATACCGTACCCGAAACTCTAGATGGTGCATTTGATTTAATAACTAGAGTCCTTTCAATTACTGATAGAATTGTGCATATTTACTTTGATCCTGGAAAAACTCATTCGGCATTTTGTGAACCAAAATTTCCATCATCATAAAATATGCAAATTTTTCCATTCCATACAACAACAACCATGATGATTATTCCTTTCTTTTCTTTCTTTCCATCAGTCAATGCTCATTTGTGCAAATGAAAAATGAAGATTTTACGTTGTTGTTGCTGCTCTCGAATATTTGCTTCAATTTTAATATTACTATCACTTTTTGGTGTTGAAAATGTTGGAGCAAAACAAAAGTCACTTGCTTTTCAACCACCATATTTAAGTTCATGTTCAATGGGAAATTTATATGCTGCAACTCGGACTGAGAAGAATAATCGTTATGCTTATGGACTTACATTGGATTGTACATTTTTCTTTTTTGAAATTTCACAATATCATATCATTGATAGAGCATTGGATTTTGTAAGTTTATTTTTTGAAAATGTTTATGGATCTGATAGATGCATAGGATTACCTTAATTCGATGTCTTTTCTGCTGCTTATGCAGTTCTCTTATTTGTTCATTCCTTCTGATAAAAACTTATACAATCTTTTGATGATAAACATGCCTATCGGATGCAAGCTTTTAGGGATACATTTGGGTGCCTCTGTGCCGCCTTCAAAACCCCGTTCATCTTTTATCGATGGCGGCAAAAGATTAAAGACTTGATCCCTTTTAGAGAAGAATTTATCTCCTCGACCCTTACGAAACTAATTCTGTGTACATTCTTAATCTGTTGAATATGTAGGATTACTACAACCCTCTGGCTGTTATGCCATTTCCGATATCACATTATATTCTTTCCTTTTTTTTTAGCTTGAATCACTGTATGTAAATGGTCAACTCGAGAAAAATCATCTTTGCCCAACTGATATGTTTATTGTTCAATATGTTTCACAAAATTATACACCATATTTTGAAGTATTGGAAGTTGAAATTGGTTCACCACATTATATTCCAATATCAAATCAATCAATATTTTTTACACATATTACTCCAAGAACTATAACTATGACATTGGAAAATTGGAAGTTTTCTCCAAGTGGCTGGGTTGGACATTATCGTAATCTTTTGATACATGCAAAACCACGTCTTAATTCGGATACTGTAAGTTTTCTCCTTATAAATTTGCATAATAATTTAAATCTTTTTAGGGTCGAAATGAAACTAAAACATATATTCGAGCAAAGCATGAAGAACATCCTGGGGCATGTATTCGACAAAGTTTAAGCGATAAACATCTATTTCAAATTTATCCTATTCTTGGGGATGATGCTG